>CM065395.1:22660000-23260000 GCA_033060915.1 Euryodendron excelsum
TCATAGTGGCCAAGCCAGCTGCCTTGCTGAGATTGGAAATGATCTCCCTCCCCTCTACACGGGCATAATAATCTTCATCAATCAACAGGGGCTCAATCACGACCAGAATTTTGTGGACATAAGGCCGAACCAACTCATCTAACTTATACAGCACCCTATCGATTACCTTAACCAAAAGGTGTCTCTCCTGATCTTCCAATGTAGGTTGCATGAGCAATGGCAAAATGCGATTAAATAATGGCCCAGCCCCTAACTCTCGAGCCTTGTCAGTAAGTTGTCTCAAAGCTGTTTTCCTCTGTGGAGGTGTCCCATTCTTGACTTTGAGCAGAAGTTTCATGATCTTTCGCTCTTTCTGTTCTTCAGGAGACAACTCTTCCTCTTCTTCTTCATTCAATAATGCACCAAAGTACTGATAATCCTCTGGTTTCATGAATGGCAACCCACCTGGCAATTCTTTCGGAACATCAAACTGTTGACCCCTGTTTTCCTCAGGAATTGCATAAAGAGGAGTTCCTAAGGGAGTTGGGGTAGCAAGAAGCTTTCTTGCAGGTGTTCTAATGGGTACATAGGATGGTGGTGGCTCTAGAATCTTATACCCCTCTTGCGGGAACATTGCATCAAGCTCTTCATCTGTCAATGGGCGGTTTCTGTCTTCAATATCTTTCTCCCACCTCAGTAAATTATATTGCTCAGGAGTTATGGCACCACGTAAATTAATAGCTCCAGGAGTGGGTGTAGCAAGTTCAACCCCTCCTACAGGAGTCACACCAGGGGTATACACTGCAGCAGGGGTAGCACCAGCCATTGGCGTGGCACTCCCCATTGTTGCAGGAGTTTCATCCCACCTTGATCTCTGACGTTTTGGAGTTGGAGTAGCAAGCCCGGCCAGTTTTGGTGTAGCATCCCAAGTCATCCCAGCTGGGGTGGCACCAGGAGTAGCCCCACCACCAGCAGGGGTTGCATCTGAATCAGCCAACCGACCAGGTGTGGGAGTCTCATCCCACCTGTTCCTCCTGGACAGGGAGGGGGTCGCATCACCAACTCTTCCTGGAGTAGGAGTTGCATCCCACCTTCCAATCCCTGGAGTTGAATCTGGCATATCCCAATCAGATGCAGTCTTAGCTTTCTTCATGGTATTATCCTCCTGAGATTGATCCCACCTATTCCTCCTCTTCTGGGTTGGCTCGGCAGCAGCCACCGGTTCTCTCTCCTTCTCTGCCGCCTTACTCTCCTCCTCCTCTTTCTTCTTTTTGGCAATTGCCCTCAATGTCTCCTCTTTCTCTCTCTTCAAGGCCTCCTCTCTCATAACATCAGCATAAGTCCTCACGGACACATCAGGGGTCTTATCCCCACCTGCAAATGCATCATGTCGCTCCGGAGAAATCACCCGGTTCAATCTTCTCCGCCTGTAGTCATCCTCCCTATCAATAATCCTCTGAGGTTTCTTGAACCCCATGGCCTCGTCTTCATCCCCACCCCTCGTTATCTCCTTCAGTATTGACTTGGGGGCCGTGTATGAAACCAACTTCCTTGCAACCTCCGAGTCCATGGCGTCAAAGTTATCCTCATCGTCATTGACAGGGATCGATTGCTCGTAACCCTCAAAGGGGTTGTTGCCACCATAGAGATCGGTGTCGAAAGTAACTGAAGTGAGGGACGCAAGCTGTTGCTCCATCTTTTTCCTATCTTCTTGGGTCTTGGCAATCTCAGGATCCAAAGACGCCATTTTCGCGGATTGATTTGATTGATTCGATTCAATTCGTTTTCAACTTAAATTTATCTACCTTCAAAACCCTAACCTTGTAGTACCCTTTCAGTTTTCCTCCACCTACCAATTAAATTCAAAATACAGAATGAGTAAGTATACAACCACCAAAACCTGTAAATCATCCCACCAATTTATTAAAATCGAAACTGAACAAAGAACACAAACTAGAAAACTCTCTGAATAATAAACATGGATGCTGTAAGGAAGATACTAAGAGAAGGGTTGAGAAAGAAACTAACCTCCTTCGTTCAGTTTTGTTTGGGGATTGTTACTTCAATGGTCTCTTCAGCTACCCGTCGAAACCTCCAATCGCACGCATGGTGTTTGCGTTTTGGCTTTGTGGGGCTGCAAATAAGTCGAGATCTAAGAAAGACGAAGGCCAAAAGCGCAAGATGTATACATACATATATGGGTAAATTTCACCTAGACCCCTCCGATTTGACCTTTTGACAGCAAGACCCGTCGCCTTTCAGAAATGAGCACCTAAACCTCCTGCCGTGAATAGCCGTTCAGAATTGTCAAATTATAAGCGTATTAATGTCTTTCTATAAGCTATATACATATGTACACATGTATGCATCTGGTAGATGGAAAAAGGCACCAAATTAGTGTGCTAAAGAAACCGTCCCTCACCTACCCCCTGTCATCCGCCACATTCTCTCTTTCTCTTTCTCTTTCTCTTTCTCTCTCTCTTTTCCATTTCTTCTTCTACTATCAACAGTCTCTCTTTTCTCTTTTCTTAATTTTTTTCTTCACACTCTTTGCACAATTTGTTCTGGAAGGACTATAACGAAGAAGCTTCCACAAACTACTGATTCAAATTGATTTCTGCAACAACTTGAGCTAAGCAAATTGATTTTTTAGTTGATTTTTGTATTGATTTTTGGGTGAGAAGAGGTATGTTGGTACACAGCTACATGGGTTCTCACTCTTTGCACAAAGTCAGATTTCATTTGTTGAGGGAGTTTACAAAAATCAGAGGGTTTTGGCTGAGTTAGGGTTTCATTTGAGTTAGGGCAAAAATTATACTAATTTGTAAAACAATATACAAATATGTTAGGGAGAAAAATTGGGATTTTTGGTTTTGGTTGAAAAATTATTGTTGTTTCTTATAATATTTGTAAATTTTTGCAATAATTATTTACAGATACTCATATTATTTCGAATTTCTTTAATTTTTGAGATTTTGTTAATATGATTTATGTGATTAGTGTGAGTTGTTAATATAAAGTTGATTTTTTTTTTTTTACATTTTCTATTTTTGAACTTTATCATTTCTCCATTAATTTGTCTTACATTTCTTGCTGATGAGCTTGCATATGATGTCATGTCAAATGTTGAGGCATTAGGCTTGATGTTTGAGGATTCAGAGAGTGTGCTGAAAGTGGAGAGAGAGGAGATAAACAAAGCATGAGATAAGAGAAAGAAAAATAGTGGAAGCTCACTGGAAGCTACCTTTTATAAAGGTCATTTATGATCATTGGAGTCCAACAGTTACATTCAAAGGGTATTTTAGATATTTTAATCTGTTAATGTGGTCAACAGATAAAAAAAGTAATGGCAAGGGATCCATGTACTTATATACATAAATCTCAGGGGTCTAAGTGCCTATTTTTCAAAGATAGTTGGTCTTGTTATCGAAAGGACAAATCTAAAGGGATCTAGGTGAAATTTACCCTACATATATATATACTAGTGAGAGTATGGCGTGCCACCTGGTGCCTAGTGCAAAGTTGTATGACAAAGGTCAAAATAAAAAAGAAAAATTTGAGAAATGTATATAAACAGGAAATGATAAAGTTCATTAAATTCAAATTAGAATGACAGCAAAACATTAACCAATTCACATTTACATGCTTTGTTGTGCAAAGGTGCTAGGTTGTAAAATTTGAACTAAAAGAAAACATAGTTTCTATGATATAGTAAGTTGTTCAGAATTTTCACATAGGGCAAAAATGCACCCTTGTGCAATGACTTCAAGAGATGTTCGTGTTAGTTTCTTTTCCTAAATTAAGATAGCGTTTAGTAATCAACTCTCAGACAAGTAATTGAGAAAAAAATAAAACTGCAAAACACAATAAAATATTATCTTCTTGTGAGTACATAATTTGAAAATGAACTGAATTGATAGAGCATGCATTCACTCGATGCTATGCTGTTCAAAAATGCATTAATAATTAATGTGATCAACATATGGAAGCTTATACCCTATAAAACTAAAAGAACATGAAAAAGTAATCAGACCATGTTTCGGCCATCATGTATAAGTAATCAACAAATGAGAGAGAGAGAGAGAGAGAGAGAGAGAGAGAGAGAGAGAGAGAGAGTCTTATAGTTCACAAAATACCAAACACGCAGCCTTCAACAATTTCTTTTCTGATTTAGTTCAAAGCTTGATTTCTTAGAAAATAGAGAATAAACGAACCACAATAGTTCCTGGTGAATTCAAATAGAAGAACATGGGAAGAGTACTGTTCTTTGGGCATTATAATTTAAAGATATTTGATAAAGCGTCAGATTTGTTTAAATATTTTTATTTTACTGATCGAGAAAAGGATAAGCAAATTGAAAACTATAAGTCAAAAGAAAGGTAAAACTATGGAATGCGAAAACATGAAGTCCATTCACACAGTTGCATTGAGATCGAATTTCCATTTCTCACCCTTTCACCATTACTTGCTTATGAAAAATACATATCGACTCAATACTGAATACTAATATTTGTTTTTGTGTTGCGTTGACATATGTTTGTAATCCTCTATTAACTATTACTTAAATAATTTAAATGTCAAGGGGTGACGTACTGATTCAACATAGTAATGGCACATTATGCTTAGGTACATCTGAGAATAATTGTCTTTGATTAATCAAAAAATTCTACACGTGAATTTTCTATTATTTGATAGTTTTGAATTTTATTTACCTTTGTAGCTTCTTCTACTGGATCGACTTTAGTGGAAGGTGAGTATGAATTTAAAATTTAAAAAATTCTATCAGATACATACCTATTCAGAGACAAATACATACATATACCTACACATATACACATGTATATATGCATAAAGATAGAGGTCAAAAACTCAAAATCTTGAAAGCACAATAAAAGGCACAGTATGAATATTTCCAAAGAGTTTATAAATTCACATGTTAGCAAAGATGAGAAATTCAATTAACCATATATTTGTTTGAATATCCTACATAAAATTATAAATATGTTCTTCATCTCAAAAGTTCTAAGAGGAATGAATTCAATTAAAGACTAAAAGTAAGAACCAGTTCTCATATTTACTCGCTATACCATAGAAGCTATCATCTTAGTTTTGAGAGAGTTAAATGGGATGTCAAAATTTTCATTGAGAATGTTATTCTTTTCAATTGTCATACAAGTTGGACCATGCTGATAGCTAAGATGGCTAACAGTTTCCTGTAAGCATCCTCTTATAATTAAAAATAGCCAGAGCTTCTTTTCTTGCTTTTTACAAAATTAAAGAAACATTGCAAAAGGAAAATATACAAATGGTAATTGGGAAAACGTTGCTTTCGTATTTTATCAATGCTTGTAATTAAAAGAACATTTAAAAAAAGAACAAGAAAATGAACAATTCATTTTACAACATACTTAAAAAAAAGAAAAAGAAACAATTCAATTTGGAATCTATTATCTATCATACAAAATATGCAAAGTAGAGAAATTACAAGCATATGTAGTTAAAAGGATAAAATTTGGACAACCAAAGAAATCTTCGTTTAATTTATGAGTGTATAGTTGATTCAATTTATTATATGGTTAAACAACCCAATAGTTTGGGTAAAATTCAAGATTTGAAATTTTAATAGACCAATTCAACAGGAAACTGCCCTGTGAAAGCCATCAATTTCCACTACAGAGTAATTGGTTAACTAGCAATGGAGTTCCCTTTTGTGCACCTTTTGCCCATCAACTGGAAATATTCGTGTTCAGAGTAATATTTTTCACTTAAACAAACTCAATTCATTGACAAGGACAAATTGACATATTTATCTGCCGTAAAATATAAAGTAAAATAAAATAACCAACATCAATCCAAAAATTAATTATGATGTTCAAGATGAGGAAGGCGTCTTTCAAAATTGAGATCTGAAGTTAAAAAGTTGAATGCAAAGTGACCAGGTACTCTTCCCTCTCAATTCCAGCTTGTGAGGAAGGATGTATTTGGAGTAGTAGTTTTGTCAACTAAGCAAAGAGTACTGCTGTTTTAAATTTCTCCAGAATTTGATGAGTATTAATTGTACATGCATAATAATCTGTAATTAATTAATTAAGAATTGGGTAATTTGGATTTGTCTTATTCCTCTTTGCCATAGCCATTTAATTGGTACCATCTACTTGTGATCACATAATTGTAGGTACATCAAATGGGACACCTCTTGTCCAACAGAATGTGTACCATAAATCGATACTATGTCTCATTCAATCATTAGTCAATGAAGTATTCGCTAATAAATAGTATACATTTATATGCATCTTCAGAAAAATAAATAGAGTATAAGAGAAAAAGAAGCACTAACCTTCATTTTTTTCGCCCAAGAAGCTCATCTTCAGCACTATACCACTTAAATGGAAGTGGGTTATTCTTGGCAAAAGTGGCCCAAACTTGTAAGAAAAAGGTACAATTATGAATAATTGACATTATAAATGAAAAGAATATGTTGCCCCTTTTGTTTTCAACAAACTACACGAAGGATGCAATCAAACCCATTTTGACAAAGAAAGAAAAAATAATAGTGCTTTAACCAACATTAAGATCATCTACTTTTGCCCATTAATTTAGTTTTTATCTTTTTTGTGTTTTACTCCACGATATATGTAGTCAATCTTTTGTTATATGTGAAGAATTTGTTTATAGAAAATCTGTGCGAAATCAATCTTGGCAAAACATGCGAGGAAGGATTCATCTAGAGTAGTTGTTTTGTCAACCAAGCAATGAGAGGAGAGCCAAGAGAGATGAAGAGACAAATAGAAGAATATCAGTATATCCAGAATATAGAACGAGCTTAGATGAGGAAGAATGAAAGTCAATTGACAAAACCCACAAAGGAAAAAGAATGTTATCATTTGCAAACTTACTTGTGTATAGTAAATTGAGCACTTAGAATTAGGGCAAAAGAAATTTGCTTGATGTAAGCGTCCTATTTTTGCTCGCTCAGCAATCTTTGGCCTGACCGGATCTAGTTTCAAACATCACAACACATACAAGCTCAAGCCGGCTCTTTCAAACCCCAATCCAGTCAACTGGTCACTTCCCAGGCCCGTAAGGCCCAATTGAAGTTGAAAAGACCATATTGCTCTTAGGCACTCTAGGTAGCTTTTCAAGACTAGGCAGTCTCGGGGACCAACGCCATCTAGGTAGTTTCCCGAGATCAAGCGATCTCGGGGCCCAACACCTTATTAAATTCTAGACAGTTCACTTCTAGCACCTACTAGCCCACCAATGTAGAATGTTCGTCATCTAGTAGTTCTCTGAAACCAGGTGTTCTCGAGGACCAACACCACCCTACAGGTAGCTTTCTGAGATCGGGTGATCTCAGGAACCAACACTACCCTGTAGGTAGCTTGCTTAGACCCGGCGGTCTCAGAAATCAACACCGCATAGGTAGCTTTTTAAGATTGGGTAGTCTCGGGAACTAACACCTAGGTCAACACCGGCGCCTGCTAGCCCGACTCGGTGAAAAATGACCAAACTTATCCCTTGGGCCTCTAGGCACATCCTTGAGAAAGTTCAAAATCCCTCAAGACGGTAAGTCCACCCTTCCAAAATATTCCTAGGTGGTTAGGTGTACTCAATACGCCATCCTAACCAATTCCGGTCCTGTTCTGGTTAACTCCGATCAAAATGATTGTTTTGCCCCTGGGTACCTTAGCACAATACAAATCTCACCAAACAGTAAAAACATCTTCTAGGACCATCCTTGAATAGTCTGGTATGCCTAAATATGTCATTCCAATCCATTTTGACCCTTTTCGACCAACTTTGGTCAAAATGACCATTTTACCTCTGGTGGCCTAAGCTCATCCCAAAACCACACAAGCTCTTGGTGCCAAACCGGCAAATCCTCTCATACGCCCCTATTCAATCAAAGGTGAGTCCTGTGACTCTAAACACTTCCAATTCAATGAAAGTCTTCTGGAGGGTCTCGCAGACGCTCTGCTAGGGTTGTCTTTTCTTTCCGATTCTCGGGTTATAACGCACCGTCAAATGACTTAAGAAATGCGTAAATCAAGAAATTCCCAAAAGCTTGACCATAGGTCTTTCCATCAATATGACTTGATTGAATAGATTGCTTCTCGAAGCCCCCGATCGCATGACTCAAAAATTGCTACTTTCAGTAACCCCTGGAGTGTCTCATAGACGCTCCGCCAAGGTTGTTTTTTTCTCCAATTCTCTGATTATAATGCACCGTTAAATGACTTGAGAAATGCATAAAATAGAGAATTCCTGAAAGTATTTCTAGAGCACTTTCCATCGGTACGGTCCAATCGGAGAGATTACTTCCCAAAGGCCCTAATCGCATGGGCCAAAAACTACTACTTCTGAACATCCACAGAGCGTATCATGGATGCTCCACAAAAGTGTGTTTTCAGACACGTTTCCCCGATATGAAATCTCATTCTTCCGAATAACTTTCAAGCTATCCAAAAATTTCAGGTTTTTGATAAACACTAGGAGAACATCGTGGATGCGACCGATTTTTTCAAATCTTTTTCGAATTGCACAATTATCGAGGCAAAGTTTAAACGAACATTCTCAGTGGCAGAGCGTATGCTACATGCATCCAGATTTTGATCAGATCGATCAAAACTTTGCTTGCTCCCTAAGATTGAGTCAGTAGAGAGTGTGCCATGTGGCATGCAACTAGTGAAACAGTACTGGCGCATGTGCTAACTATGCCTAGGCGTATGTACTACATGTGCCAGCCATCTTTAGATTGCCTATAAATACAGGCCTCCCCCTTTGCATATTCTAGAATCAAAAATAGCAGCGAAGCTCTACAGAAATATCCTCTGAACCTCGAATTTCCATACACATTTCACCCTCCAAGAACTTAGGTTAGATTCCACACCCCTCTAGCCCATACACCACACCTACATAGCTCTCAATGCCATAGAAGACCCCATTCTAGCCCTTTCAAGCCTTTCTAGGGCCATTCAAGTTCAAATCATAGAATCCATGGAAGTTCGAAAGTGTTTAAAGGCAAAATGTGGTATTCTCTTTTTCAATTTTGTCATCTCTACTCTTCTCTTCTCCCTCCTAACCTACTTAGGCTATTCTCTATTTTAAGACGCCATCTTCTACCCCCTTTCTTGCATGCTTGAAATAAGAGAGCTCCTAGTTCATGCCTAGAGGAAAGCTTGTGAGAGCCAACGTGTTGGGGGATCTCTCACTAGCTTACTTTAAGATGGCATGGCCTTGGAGCACCTTGCAATTTGGTGTGGTTTATAGCCTTATATGAATTCATGACCCCCTTGCATATGGTTACCATATTCATGTATTGCATGCTTGGCCCTATTTTTATGTCCATCATCATTTTGTAAAAAATTTCACTATCTTCATTTCTATGTCTTCTTCAAATTCTATGTCCAAGTGTTATACAAAAAATGGTTTTAAGAGTTAGTTTCTTGAAGCCTAGGTCAATTTCCATATCTTAGAAAAACCCCCTTTAAGCCCCTTGACTTCATTTTGCATCCTTGTATTTTTTTTCATTTTATGTGGCACAAAATTGGTCTTCAAACTCTTCTATATTAATTTTGTAGAATTCACTCTCTTGAACCTTGTGGTTGAAATGGCCCTTTGGAACTCTTTCTTGAGTGGTTTTCCCATCATCTTGACCATATAAACTCTAGTTTATGAGAATTGGTTTCTATACCCCAAAAATGGTTTTCAAAACAACCCCCTTCAAGAAGGGTTATCAAAAGTTCATTCTCTTTGATTTGTATAAAAATAATTTTTTCAAAACTACCATTCTCATCTCAATTTTTAGAAGTTTTGCTCTCTTCAATATTGTGGTTGGAATGGTCCCATGGAATCCTCTTTGGAGTGATTTTCCTCAAATTAAGCATATGAACCCTTATTCTTAGAAGTGGTTTTTAACATCTCAAGAGTAGTTTTCCAAACCCGCTTTTCAAAAGGAATTTTCAAAAGTTCATTCTATTTAGTTTTTAATCAAAAAAGTCTTCAAAACTATCTACTCAATATTGGTTTTCACAAGTTTCACTCTTTTAAGTTAGTGGTTAAAATGGTTCTAAGGCAACCCTCTCTAGAGTGGTTTTCACATACCAACCATATGAACCCAACACTCAATTGAGTAGTTTTCATAAATGGTTTTCAAAACACATTTTCAAATTTCATGCATAAGACCACCTTTCCAAAACCACTATATCAAAACCCTAGTTCAAAACCACATTTTAAAACCACCTTTCGACCTTTGGTTAGCTTGACCCTAGTTGTCCAACCTTAGGTTAACCTAACTCAAGTTAGTTAACCCTAGGTTAACCAAGGCCTAGGTTAACCTAACCATAATTAGTCAACCCTAGGTCACCTTAACCCTAGGTTAATCTAATCTTAGTTAGTCAACCCTAGGTCACCTTAACCCTAGGTTAATCTAACCCAAGTTAGTTAACCCTAGGTCACCTTAACCCTAGGTTAACTTAACTCTAGTTAATTAACCCTAGGGCAATCTAATCCTATTCTAACCTAATCGTAGTTGTCCAACCCTAGGTTAACCTAACCAGAGTTAGTCAATCTAAGGTCAACCCAACTTAGGTTAGTAAGCTTCAAAGCTCCAATTCAAAGACCCATTTTCAAATAATCTTTCAACCCAAGAAACCATTTTCATAACATATTTTAAAAAACATCCTACTCTCTTGAGATTTCAAAAATCAACTCCAAAATCTTTTGAAGTATTCCTATGCTCTATCTTAAACAATGCTTTCAATAAGTTCTCTTAAACTTGTCTCAACTAAAATGGCTAGACACTTAACATTTTTTAAAAACTATTTACAAAATATTTTTAAGGACTCACAACCTTAAGGTGTCCCTACTCCTTTTATGGTTAGGGATTCTAAGGGAAGATGATACATCAAATACAACCTCCAAGGTTGTCCATATTAGGGTTCCGAAACCCCAAGTGTTTTCAAAAGCTCTTTTCAAAAATAGTTTTCAAACATCACATTCTTGAGGCAACCCTAATCCTTCCATGGTTAGGATTTGTCAAGTATAAGTGAAATATTGAAGAAGGGTTCTATAACCCTAAAGTTTTTAAAACCAAAAGGGAAGTCTTTAGCCTCCTTTTCCAAACATGTTTTCAAAACTCATAACCTTAAAGGAGTTTAGTCTTTCAATGACTAACCTCTTAAAAGTGATGAAACATCAAACATGATTTTCAATAAGGCATTCAAAAATTACTTTCCAAATCTTTTCGAAGGCAAGTTCACAAGAACATTTTCAACCCAAACTCTACCTCTAAAGTTTTTAAAACAAGACTTCAAAACCTTTCCAAAACTCCCTTGAGTTATTCCAAAACCTTTCCAAAACTCATTTGAGTTGTTTCAAAATGCTTCTAAAACCCCCTTGGGTCATTTCAAGAGTATTTCAAAACTCCCTTGAGTTAATTCCAAAAATATTCAAAATCACCTTCAAACCCGATTTCAAAAACACTTCAAACATCCCAAGTTCTATCTTAAAGACATTTTTCTTAACTCTCAAGTTCTCTTTTTCCAAAGACTTCAAAGCGTCTTCAAACCTTTCCAAAGATCTCAATGTGTCTTCAAAAACATTCCAAAGGCCCCAATGTGTCTCTGTTCTATCGGGCCCTTGCTTGAACTACGAATGACCTAATTCTTGCCAAATGAGAGAAGTAAGCAGCCTAAAATGGTGCGGTCATAACTTTTATTTCAACTCAAGTTCCCTTTTCAAAAATTCCCACCAAGTAAAAATTTCCGTCCCAAATCACTTCAAAACCTTATATTTCCAAACATCTTTTAAAAAATATGCATTATACATCATTCATCCAAAAAGTGGTGACCAAACCCTGTTTTCAAGACTCTAAAGTGGATATTAAGTAAATAATAGTAACCAGTGATTCAAGTGAGTGAATTAAGGGTTATTAGACATGTAAGTACTGAAAGGGCAGGGTAGGGTGATGATCTTAGAATATCTTCCCTACACGTAACCAACCGGGATCATAGATTTCTATTTCGAAGACCAAAGTTGGAGTCACATTTTTGAAAGGGATTTCAAAAGGCTTTTTTGAACCTCTTTTCCAAAAACTTTCTTAAAAAAGGATATATTCAAAAATCTTTTCAAAAAATCTCAGTTTAGTCTTCGAACTACACTTAGTTTTTGGTGACCTAACACATTTTTAATTATGTTAGGTGACGACTTCTAGTTTTTCTAAAAGACCCTTAATCAAATCAATTTTAAGTTCAAACCTAGTCGCACTCGTCCTTCTAGGAGGGTGGGTTCTAATGAGACAACTCCGTGCTTTTTTTTGAGCCAAGAGGACTCTAGGGTCCAAAACCCGAGGTGCGATAGCTTGCGACTCTACTGGGAATGCTTAGAGGGCTAGGCTATCATCGTGTCTCTTCACCCTTCACTCACCTAGAATCTTCGGTTACTTTTTTTAGTTTTATCCACCTTTTAAACTTTTTGTAAGTTCCCAAAATGTAATTTCAAATAAATGTCATCATTTGCATTCATTGCTTACATTCATGCTTTTGCATCGACATTCACTTGCATACTCTTACATTACTTTTCATATTCATGATCTTGCATTGACCATCCGTTTTATCTTGTATTGAGTTTTTTGAAAAATTACTAACTCCTTGCATTTTCTTTTATAGATGGACCTGTGTTTATATTTCATTTTATGTCATATTAATTGCCATGTATGTGATGAATGAGCAGAATGGGATGTGTGTTGTTGGGTCCTTTCCTCTATTTTTAAAAATTTCATACACACTTGGTGCACTTACTTGCATTTGCATCTCTGCATAATTACCTAGTTACTACCCTTCTAGATAGAAGGGGGAATAGTATATTGACTTTGGGTGGATGTTATGTCAGTTTCTTAGTCTACGGTCTCTTGATAGTTCCCCACTCAAACCACCAACCAAAGATTGGGTTCACCCTTTCGGGGGTGGACGCCAGGGGTTTGAAGGTTCGGGAGCCAAGCTTTTTAGGAAGCAATAGTAAACCCCCAACCTCATGCTCATATAGCACCCATGCATAGTCGAACCTTTGCCGGATTTAAGACACGTGTGTCAATTTCAAAATCAAGGAGGAAAGGGCGACTGCTTTACTTTCCCTTACGTTTTGCTCAATTCATGCTGTTATGCTACTCAATTCCTGTCGTTATGCTATTCATGTATCTTTTTGCATCATAATTGTTCATGCATCCGTTTCTATCTCAAGATAAGAGTTCTCAAAGTAACTTAAGTCATTGTATCTCCATGCATCTAATTAACCCCTAGAGAATGGCCCAAAGCCCTTCTCGCTCAAATCAAGCCAACCAAAACTCCTAATGGTACCAAGTGACTGTAAGAATTCATGGCATGCATCAAGGTCATCTCATAAAGAGGGGCCCCAATCCCTCTTCGATCATGGAGATAGGGCTGCTAAAAAGACAAGGGGTAATCTGAAATCAAGGTCTCTTACTGACCTCCATTAAGGAAGGCGAATCCAAAGACTTAAGAGTAGTTCACGATTTCAAATGTAAAAATAAAACAGGCGAAAGTCCCAAGGAAAATGTTCTCCTTCCCCTTTAAATGTACTTTCAATTCCATATATAAAAAAGAAAAAAAGAATCAAATGTAATGAGACTATCCTTCCTACTTTCATCAAATGAATACATGACTGTGTGAATGAATGAATGAACAGACTCGCACATGTATAGTATTGCATACATGGGCAACCCCCTATCTCCAAACGTGAGGCAACACATCATGCTTAGTCCCCGTTTCAAAGTAGGGGCACCCCTAAGGCATGCTTTACATAAAAATTTCCAATCCAAAGGCACGAACTTCTCCTTTTTTTTTTTTTTTTTCCTTTTACATTCTCATTGTCTTCTCCCTTACCTAAAAAGGTCAAGAAAATCAAAGGATGAAGCAAGAACAAAAAGAGGGTCTTCAAGACTGCCTATTCATTACCATTATGCTGCCTATGTATTTATTGTTCTATTCATGCAGCATATCCATTTCAAGACAAGAGTGCCAAGAAATTCATGTCATTGCATTATCATGCATTCAATGAACTATAGAGAGAAGGGAGCAAACCCAATCTCGTGCTAAAAGAAGCCTACCTAAACTCCAAAGGGTTCACATAACCCTAAGGATTCATAGCATGTACAGAACCATATCTCAAGAGAGGCCTAAATATCTCTCCATTCATGGAGGCGTGGTTGTCTAAACAAAGAAGCATCAACCGGCCCATGCCGAAGAGGTATTGTATTGCACACAGGGGCAAAATTCCACCTCTAAAATGGACCCAACATCATTCATAGATTCCTTCAAAGAAGGGACCTCCATAGGACATGCATTGTATAAAATCTTCAACTACGTATGCTAACTGCATTTTGTTTTTCTTTTTCTAGGTCCAAGAGCACAGTCAAGCCGATAGAATCTCTCCAGCATCCTGCCCAATTCATAATTCATGTAAAGCCATGACATTGACACTATGTTGCCATTTCATCAGACCTCAAACTTCTGAAGCCATCCCTGTGCAATTAGATGACACACACAACAATCTTTAACTCCAAAAAGAGGGGAGAGAGGAATAAGAAGTGCAGAGAAAAGGAAAATACAAAGGGGTGAGAGATTAGAATCAATCACGTAGTTCATTAAAGTCCAAGGAGTGACCTCTAAGGGATATCCTGGCAAAGCAGCAAGTAGCTACACCTTTAAAAGGAAGATTAGCGCACATTGGCGAGCCCGGTTAATCGAATCTTTGAAAAAAAAGTTAGAAAAACTAAAAAGATTTTTTTGATAGTGTTTGTCTTATACGTGAACAATCACTGGGGCAAATATTTAATTATGAACAAATTGATGTGCATGCTTGTTTGAGATTAAATCTTGTGTGCATGATCACTTGCATAAATATGAATTAATGGTCTTGATGATCTTTACCATATTAGTGATTTATGTTCAACTTAACGCACACTTCTCGAGACTTCTTAGAATTTAGAATCTGCCTTTATGATTTACTTTAGCTGGCTCTGCCATTGTTAAAAACTTACGGAGTATCGCACACTTGGATTGACCTTTTATTAAATTCCTCTACCATTACTTATGGAAAGGGCTACCAGTGAGTGTGAGTGTAGCTACCATTGTTTTGTGATAAGAGGGGAAGGCTATCTACTTATGTGTATAAAAGCTACCATATATTTATCTTTTAATGTTTCCATCATTAGAGAGATAGGGTTGGAATTCCATCAAACAAAAAAAAAAAAAAAAAAAGAAGGATCATGGGATGAGACATATTTGGCTTCTAGGTGTGTCAATTTGTAAGCTATTAGACATGGTGTTAGCACCCCATTTTGGCCACTCGGTGATCTCCGGCTCGACCGGAAACACTCACAAACAAACACAAGCATACTTAAGCCTAAATTGGCTTTTCAAGTCCAATCTAATCTGTCAACTGCTTCGTGGGCCCACTAGGCCAAATAGCGGTAAGATGGCCAAAATGCCTTTCATGCATCAGTCAGTCCAATCTAGCCCAACACGTCTTCCATAAGGCGATAAGTCCATTCAAATCCAAAGTTAAATCCAGTAGTCCTGTTATTTCAGAAAGTTTATCCCTCATTGACGGTAAGACCATTCAATCCAGCACGGCACAATCACCGAGAAGGTTTATTCCTTAGATCGGTAAAGCCCATTTCACACTCATGTCTGGAAAGTACCTAAGTTTCCGAGATGGAAGAGCGGTTCACTTCTGGCTCCTGCTAGCCTGCTAATGTAGAACGTCCGCTAAAATGGCCCGTTCTTTGAGAAAGTACAAATCCCTTAAGAACAGAAGACCGTCCCGGTCTGGCACGACCTTCGAGAAAGTTCATCCTTCAAGGTGGTAAGACCCATTCAAGCCTGTCCAAAAAAAAAGTACCAATTCCTCAGACAGAAGTCTAGACTAGATCTAGACCGATCAACATTGATGCCTGCTAGCCCATCCTGGTGAAAAATAACCATTTTACCCCCAGCAGGCCCGACATATTTCTCGAGAAAGTACAAAATCCTCAGAATGGTAAGACCACCTTTCAAAGCTGTCCTTAGATGGTCCAACATGTCCAGTGCTATCCAGTCAAACCCCGGTCCTTTCCTAAAGGTTTTCCGGTCAAAATGACCACTTTGATTCTAGGCATTCAAATGCTCTAGGAAACTACACCAGCTCTGGGTATCAAACCGACAACACCCCAGCCAACATTGGTAAACCCACCCAACCTCGGTCAATCTTGGTCAACCCTGAAACTCCCAGGATGAGGTGACCATCATCCGTTCACTCTCTTTAACCATATCGGTTCTGGGAATCAAACCGGCAACCTCCGGGATACTTTCCAGAGTATTCCCTTCTATTTCTAGCCAGGCCCTGCCGTCTGACACTTTTTCTTTTCGAACTAGAACTTCCTTGCTCCATTTCGAGTGAAGTATGACCTTTCTTTAGTCCTGTGCCACTAATAGTAGTGCATAATCCCCTAGAATCAGTTACGAGTCAACCAACCCCGTATCCCGCCTTTTTTTAAGCCTGCATTAAACCTTCATGTGCTACTCATAGTGGTACACAGCCAAAAATAGGCCATGCCCTACTAAGAGAGGTGCACCACTCTGCCTTTGTTACACTATAAATATAGACCTTCCCCCCTATTTTTGGTCAAAAAAATCCTCCCAAAACTATCCCCCTCCATTCTAGACAGCTCCCAGAGCCCTCTCTCTCTCTCTCTTGAAGTCCCGTTGACTGAGTTTGAAATCTGAACTTGTGAAGCCCTAGCTTCCAAGCTCCACCGAAGGACCGCCTCGCTGCTCGGAAGCTCCCGAAACCTTCCCAAGTCATAGGCCGAAGCCTTCACCAAAGAAAGAAGCAACGAGACAAGGAAATCCTTTTTTTACTTTTCTGTACTCCCCCACTTTTTGTTCTCCCTCTGAACCCACTTAGGTTCTTCTTTTTTTTCATCCCTATCTCTAAACTCCCCTTTCTTGCATGCTTGAAAACAAGAGGATGTTTTAAGTCCATGTCGAGAGTGGACAAGAGGAGATTACCGATCGAGACTCTCTTCTTGGCCTCACTTGCTTCATGGTATGGCCTTAGGGCCCTTTTTGCAATGCGGTGATACCTAAACCTTGTATGTTTCATGTTGTTACTATTGTCAAATTGCATTTGCATTCATGTCATTCCTCTACCCTTAAAACCATTTTCTAAAGTAGTTTTCTTAAAACCACAATTCTAGGTGGATCCTAATCCTTTATGGTTAGGGTTTCCTAGAAAAGTGTGACATTTTAAATGGCTCCCGTTAGCTTAAATTTCCTTCGTTTCAAAAAATTTGTTTTCGGAATGATCCTAGCATTTTCATGATTAAGGTTGTTTCAAGAAATGTGTGATATTCAAAAGAACCCGAAAGGTCTACATTTTTGGCCTCACGCCTTTATTGTTTTCTAAAGCCACAAGCTTAAAGCGATTCTAGCCTTTCAATGGCTAGAATGGCTTTAGGCAAAGTGCGATTTTTATTTAGATGTTTAAATTCCAAGTTAGGGTTTCGGGGCCCTAAAACATGTTTTTAAAAGACTCAATTTTTGAACCATTTTCAAAATTCATATCTGGTAAACCCTAGAAGTCTAATCTTATGAAAATCTTGTTTTTGCCAACTTGGAAATCTTCCATTTTTAAGCCAAAATCCTACCATTTTCAAACCCTCAAAATCCTCCATTTCCAAATCAATCAAAACTTCCCTTTTCTAAACTTTCTTTTTCAATCAAATCACAACCTCCCATTTCAAATTCCTCAAATCGCTCCTTTTTCAAAATTTTCCAAATTTAAACCTAATTTAACTCCTTCCATTTTGGAAACAATCCAAATTTGCTTTTTTCAAAATTAAATCTTTTCAAATCAAATCAAAATCTTTTCAAAAGTCAATCTTCCTGAAAAAGAAACATTTCAAAAATTAAATCCTTTTGAAAAGGAAACATTTCAAAAATTAAATCTTCCTAAAAAGGAAACATTTCCAAAACCCAATTTTTCCAAATCAACTCAAATATTTTCAAATCTAATCAAAACTTTTCAAATCTCAATCTTCTTGAAAGTAACTATGTTAAAATCAAATCGAATCTTCCTGAAAAGGAAACATTTTCAAGTCAAATCTTCCTGAAAATGAAACATTTCAAAAGGCCAATATTCCTGAAAAGGAAACACTTTCGAACTCAAACTTTCTTAAAAAGGAAACTTTCTAAAAATAAAAACTTTCTAGAAATAGGAACCCATTTCAAAATTTCAACTTTTTCGGACTCTTGTCCGAACTATGATTAACCTGATCCTCTTTAAGGAGTTACGTAGGCAACCCTTCATGGGGTGTAGTCACAACCTTTTTCAAAATCCCAATTCCATTTTTGAAACTCAACTCCCTCTTTCAAACTCTTCTTCAAATTCTGTTTTCAAAAGTTTTCTAAGTGGATAACATTAAACATATGTAACCGGTTAGTCATAATTAGGTGAGTAAAAGGTGATTAGACATATAGATACCGCAAGGGCGGGGTAGGGTGATAGTCTTAGGATATCTTCCCTACACGTAACCAACCCCCAAACTTAAGAATTTCTGTTTCAAGGACCAAAACCGGAGTCAATTTTCAAAAGGGCTTTCTAACTTTTTTTAGGGTTGTCAAACAACCCTACCTTTTTAAAACCCTCTCATGAGGATGATTTTCAAAAATCTTTTCCAAAACCTAAGTTTAACCCTAGGTTTTACTTGGTATAGATGACTTAGCACATCTTTATATATGTGAGGTGGCGACTCCAAAAACTTTTTGAAAAAGCCCTAATCAATCCCATTTGAAATTCGAACCACGTCGCATTCGTCCTTCTAGGAGGACGAGTTCTAACAAGAGAGCACTGTACCAAATTCCTACCCTTGGGCCCAGAAAGGAAGAGGAATGGGCCCGTCATCTGGAAACGGGTCGTGACACATGGTACGCCATCCTAGATCACGCCCAAGGTCTTTATTCTCATTAGTCTCTGTGAAGTTCATGCTTACACCTCTACATTGTCACTGATATGGTCTTGATCATCTCTTGACTAGTTGTGCTTATTTTGATCTTTTGAAGCTAAGCCGCATCGTGATATTCATGAATTTATAGTTTTTGCCCATTGATTGATCATGTCTTTATAGGACTCCTATAATTTAAAAAGTTCATTGGTTCTACAAAAAGAAATAAATAAATAAATATTTCTGGGCTTTCTTGCACTTTTAAATGGCTTTTAAAGTCTTCTCGAACTGAGGACGGAAGCTACCTGTTGCTTTGCCAAAAGGCGATGTTTGCCGTCACCAAACCCCAAAAGAAATTCCTAGAAAAGGCCGAGAGGTCCACTCGAGAGAGTTTTTCCTTTCACAATATAAAAAAAATGAGAAAGTCAATGGGTTAAATCTTTGAAAATGGTGCAAGTGCTATTACTTCCTGGTAAGAGAAGGGGCAGAGCTAGAAATGGGAACCCCAAGAGAAAAACAAAAGTCCAAAGATTGCTTGATCCTGAGATAAAACACTCATAGCTGAACATGAACCTTGGGGTAACCCCCGGGACATGCATCCATCTTTATCCATGTATAAAACCTGTGTATTTATAAAAAAGTACGACATGCATTCAATTTTATTCATTTATAAACCAGTGCATTCATAAAAAAGTATGACGTGCATTCAATTCCATTCTTATGTGTGCATTCATCAAAAAGTACGATGTACATTCAACTCCATTCTTGTATAAACTTGTACATTCATCAAAAAATATGGCATGCATTCAATTCCGTTCCTATATA
Organism: Euryodendron excelsum; assembly: GCA_033060915.1. Lineage (NCBI taxonomy): Eukaryota > Viridiplantae > Streptophyta > Magnoliopsida > Ericales > Pentaphylacaceae > Euryodendron > Euryodendron excelsum. The sequence continues at coordinate 22,679,808 of CM065395.1, forward strand.
TGCATTTATAAAAAACTATGATGTGCATTCAATTCCATTCTTGTGTGTACATTCATCAAAAAGTACGACGTGCATTCAACTCGATTCTTGTATAAACTTGTGTATTCATAAAAAAGTATGACATTCATTCAATTCCATTCATGTATAAGCCTGTGCATTCATTAAAAAGTATGACATGCATTCATTTCAATCACTGTGTAAACCTGTACTTGACATGCATTCATTTTTATCACTGTGTAAACCTGTACATGCATTTATTCATATTCCTATCTAATCTGTGCATCCATCCATGGGTATAACGTACATTGTTCTAACTTCCTGTGAAAACTTTAAATAGCTTAATTCAACGTTTTTCAAATAAGGAAGAATGGGGCAATGTCCCACCCTCAACCTTCCCAATCAACTCTGGAAAGCCTGGTTGAACATTCTCAAATCATTAAAACTAGGGCATTGACCCACCCTACACCTCTATTCAATTTCAAACCAGTCGATTCATTCGAAAAAGAACCCACCAAATATGTTCGACCCTCCAGATCCCTCAAAATTTTCAAAAGAGACCTCACCCCCTCCAGAAACAAACTCTAGATGTTTGACTTAAGAGAAGCACAACCCCTCAGAAGATATATCAGCAAGAATCCTATTATGCATAGCAAAAGCAAAACTCAAAAATCAAGTAAACATCGAGTATTCTAATCTCAAGAAATCTCAATCCAAGAGGCCACAAATGTCTGCCCATTAAGCTCCAAAATAGAAGAATTACAAGCACGAGCAATCTCTAATGATTCCCCAGGCTCAACCATCTCTAAAGCTTCAAGGTAAAGCCAATGTACAATTCTAACCAAATTATCTCAAAATCAACCTTTAAAACAAAAGCCCTTACTTTCTTTCAAAATCCAAAATTCAGTTTTCAAAAGTCCAAAAACTTTCAAGGCTTTGTCTATAAAAAATTTCAAATTTAAAAATCAATTTCCAAAGCTTTCAAAACTTTTTCTACAAAAAGTTTCAAATTTAAAAAGATCAAAGCCCTTGCTTTCTTTCAAATTCAAAATAAATTTTCAAAATTCAAATAAGTTTTTCTAAAATTTACCTTCAAAAAGTTTCAAGTTTCAAATCAAAACGTATTTCCTAAACGTTTTGCTTTAAAAAAAAATATCAAAAGTTTCGAGTCAAAATGAATTTTTTATACATTTTTTTTTGACCGTTCAAATCTCCAGTCAAAATGATTTTTCTATACATTTTGTTTTTGACCGTTCAAGTCTCCAGTCAAAATGAATTTTTTATGCATTTTGTTTTCGACCGTTCAAGTCTTAAGTCAAAATAAATTTTCTATGCATTTTGTCTTTGACAGTTTAAGTTTCGAGTGAAAATGAATTTTGTAGACATTTTGTCTTCTGAAATTCAAATTTTTAGTCAAATTACATTCTATAAACATTTTTCCTTCAACAAAACAAGTTTCAAGTCAAATTAATGTCGAGGTTTTTCTAATCTTTCTCCTTTAAAAAAAAAAAAACGTTTCAATTCTAGTCGAATTCTAGGTTTTCCAAACTTTTTTGTAGAAAAAGTTTCAACTCAAAATCAATATCTAGGTTTTCTAAACTATTTCCTTCAAAAAATTTTCATTCTAATCATTTCACCAGTTTTCTAAAACTTTTTCCTTCAAAAATTTTAATCTAAAAAAAATTATTTTTTGGGTTTCTCGAGCTTTTTCCTTTAAAAGCTTCGTTTTCCAAAAATCCTGAGTTTTCAAGCTTTCGCCTCAAAAAGGCTAATTTTCAAATATTTGGGTTTTCCAGGTTTCGTCTAAAAAAGCCTAATTTTCAGAGATTTGGGTTTTCAAGTTGTAGTGTCAAAAAACCTAACTTTCAAAATTCTGGGTTCTCAAACTTTCGCCTAAAAAAGCCTAGCTTTTGAAAATTTTTGGATTTCTCGAGCTTTTTCCTTCAAAAGTTTCGTTTTTCAAAAATTCTAGGTTTTCAAGCTTTCGTGTCAAAAGGCCTTGCTTTCCAAAATTTTCAGGTTTCTTGAGCTTCTTGAACTTTTTTCTTCAAAAGTTTCGTCTTTGAAAAATCTCGTGTTTTCAAGCTTTCGCTTAAAAAAGCCTAGCTTTCCAAAATTTTCGAGTTTCTCGAGCTTTCTCTTTCAAAAGCTCCGTTTTCAAAACATCTTCTCAGGTTTTTCGAGCTTAAAAATTTTGAGTTTCAAACTTTCACCTCAAAAAGCCTAACTTTCAAAATCTCGGGTTTTCAAGCTTTTATCTCAAAAGCCTTGTTTTAAAAACTTTTGGGTTTTAGAGAGCTTTTTCAAAAAAGCAGATTGGGTTTTAAAGCTTCCTCCAAAAATGCAGATCAGGTTTCAGAACTTCCTCCGAAAAAGCAGATTGAGCTTCTGAGCTTTCTCTTAAAAAGCAGATTGGGTTTCAGGGTTTCCTTCGAAAAGCAAATCGGGTTATAGAGCTTCCTCTGAAAAAACAAATTAGGTTTCCAAGCTTCCTTTGAAAAAACAGATTGGGTTTCCGGGCTTCCTTAGAAAAAGCAGATTAGGTTTTAGAACTTCCTCCCAAAAAGTAGATTGGGTTTCTAAGCTTCTTTTGAAAAAGTGGATTGGGTTTCTGAGTCTCCTCCAAAAAAGCAGATGGGGTTTCAGAGCCTACACCAAAAAAGTAAATTGAGTTTTAAAGCTTCCTTTGAAAAAGCAGATTGGGTTTTCGAGCTTTCTCTGTCAAAAGCAGATTTGATTTTTAGTTTTCTTCGACGTCCAAAACACTTTTCGACCTTAAAATTTCAAAACATGAACCCCAAATTTCAAAATACTTGAAATTCGATCCCTTCGATTGCCTCACGGTCAACATGGGATCCTTCATTTTTCATTTTTCTGCCTTTGACAAGCAAAGACAAAAAAAAGATAGGCAGTTGTAAGCACCTAATTTTTGCCTGCTTGGCACTCTCCGGCCTGACTGGATCCAGTTTCAAACATCACAACACAAACGAGCCCAAGCCAACTCTTTCAAACCCTAATACAGTCAACTGGTCACTTCCCAGGCCCGTAAGGCCCAATTGGAGCTGAAAAGACCATATTGCCCTTAGGGATTCCAAGTAGCTTCTCGGGGACCAACACCTTATCAAATTTTAGATGGTTCACTTCTGGCACCTGCTAGCCTGCTAATATAGAATGTCCATCATCTAGTAGTTCTCCAAGACCAGGCATTCTCGGGGACCAACACCACCTTGCAGGTAGCTTTCTAAGATCAAGCGATCACAGGAACCAACACCACCCTACAGGTAGCTCTTTGAGACCGAGCAGTCTCAAGAACCAACACCGCATAGGTAGCTTTCTGAGACCGGGCAGCCTTGAGACCCAACACCTAGGTCAACACCGATGCTTGCTAGCTCGACTCGGTGAAAAATGACAAAACCTGCCTATTGGGCCTCCAGGCACGTCTTTGAGAAAGTTCAAAATCTTTGAAAACAGTAAGTCCACCCTTCCAAAAAGTTCCTAGGCAGTTAGGCGTACTCAATACGCTATCCTAACCAATTCTAGTCAACTTCGATCAAAATGATCGTTTTGCCCCTAAGCATCCCAGCACAGTACAAATCCTACCAAACAGTGAAAATATTTGCGAGGACCATCCCCGAATAATCTAGCATGCCTAAATATGCCATTCCAATCCATCCTAACCCTTTTCGACTAATTTTGATTAAAATGACCATTTTACCCCTGGTGCCCGAGCTTACCCCAAAACCACACAGGCTCTGGGTACCAAACCGGCAAATCCTGTTATACGCCCCTATTCAATCAAAGGTGAGTCCTGTGACTCTAAACACTTCCAACTCAACGAAAGTCCCTTGGAGCATCTCGCAGACGCTCCGCTAGAGTTGTCTTTTGCTCCTCATTCCCGGTTTATAACGCACTGTCAAACGACTTAAGAAATGCATAAATCAGGGAATTCCTAAACGCTTGACCATAGGTCTTTCCATTGATATGGCTCGATTGAATAGATCGCTGCTCGAAGCCCCCGATCACATGGCTCGAAAACTACCACTTTTAGTAACCCCTGGAGCGTTTCATAGAGGTTGTCTTTTTCTCCAATTCCCTGATTATAACGCACTGTCAAACAACTTGAAAAATGCGTAAATTAGAAAATTCCTCAAAAATATTTCTAGAGCACTTTTCATAGGTATAGTCCGATTGGAGAGATCGCTTTCTGAAGGCTCTGATCACGTGGCCCAAAAACTGCTACTTTTGAACATCCACAGGGTGTATCACAGACGCTTTGCAAAAGGGTGTTTTTATGCACACTTCCCGAAATGATATCTCACCCTTCTAAACACCTTTCAAGCTCTCTGAAAATTTCAAGTTCTTGAGAAACACTAGGAGAACATTGTGGACGTGACCGATTTTTTCAAATCTTTCCCAAGTTGCACAATTATTAAGGCAAAGTTTAAGCGATCATTCCCGACAGTGGAGCGTATGTTACATGCGCCCAGATTTTGATCAAATCGATCAAAATTTTGCTTGCTCCCTAAGATTGAGTCAGTACAGAGTGTGCCACATGGCATGCAATCAGTGGAATAGTACTGGCTTAAGTGCTACATGCGCTAGGGCAAAATTTGCCCAAGCGCATGTACTATATGTGCCAGCCATCTCTAGATTGCCTATAAATACAAGCCTTCCCCTTTTGCATATTCCAGAATTGAAAATAGCAGCAAAGCTCTATAGAAATATCCTCTGAACCTTGAATTTTCGTACACATTTCACCTTCCAAGTACTTAGGTTATATTCCACCTTTCTCTAGCCCATACACCACACCTACATAGCTCTCAATGCCATAGAAGACCCTATTCTAGCCCCTTTAAGCCTCTGTAGTGCCATTTAAGTTCAAGTCATAGCATCCATAGAAGTTTGAAAGTGTTTAAAGGTAAAATGTGGTACTCTTTTTTACATTTTTGTCATCTCAACTCTTCTCTTTTCCCTTCTAGCCTACTTAGTCTATTCCTTATTTTAAATCCCCATCTTCTACCTCTTTTTCTTGCTTGCTTGAAACAATATAGCTCTTAGTTCATGCTTAGAGAAAAAATTGTGACAACCACTATGTTGGGGGATCTCTCACTAGTCTACTTTAAGATGGTATGACCTTGGAGCACCTTGCAATTAGGTGTGACCTATAGCCTTGTATGAATTCATGACCCCCTTGCATATGGTTACCATGTTCATGCATTACATGCTTTGCCCTATTTTTATGTTCATCATCATTTTGTAAAAATTTTCACTATCTTCATTTCTATATCTTATTCAAATTCCATATCCAAGTGTTTTCCTAAAAATTGTTTTAAGAGTTGGTTCATTGAAGTCTAGGTCAATTTTCATGTCTTAGAAAACCCCCCTTCAAGCCCCTTGACTTCATTTTGCATTCTTGTATTTTTTTGCATTTCTTGTGGCATAAAATTGGTTTTCGAACTCTTCTCTTCTATATTGATTTTGTAGAATCCACTCTTTTGAACCTTGTGGTTGAAATGGTCTTTTGGAACCCTTTCTTGAGTGGTTTTCCCATCTTCTTGACCATATGAACTCTAGTTCATAAGAATTGGTTTCTACACCCAAAAAATGGTTTTCAAAACAACCCCCTTCAAGAAGGGTTCTCAAAAGTTCATTCTCTTTGATTTGCATAAAAATAATTTTTTCAAAACCACCATTCTCATCTTGATTTTTAGAAGATTTGCTCTCTTAAATATTGTGGTTGGAATAGTCCCATGGAGTCCTCTTTGGAGTGATTTCCCTCAAATTGACCATATGAACCCTTATTCTTGGGGGTGATTTTTAACATCTGAAGAGTGGTTTTCCAAACCCCCTTTTCAAAAGGAATTTTCAAAAGTTCATTCTATTTAGTTTTCAATCAAAGAAATCTTCAAAACTATCTACTCAATGTTGGTTTTCACAAGTTTCACTCTTTTAAGTTAGTGGCTGAAATGGTTCTAAGGCAACCCTCTCTAGAGTGGTTTTCACGTACCAACCATATGAACCCAACACTCAATTGAGTGGTTTTCATAAATGGTTTTTAAAATGCATTTTCAAGTTTCATGCATAAGACCACCTTTCCAAAACCACTATATCAAAACCCTAGTTCAAAACCACCTTTCAAAACCACCTTCTAACCCTTGGTTAACTTGACCCTAGTTGTCCAACCTTAGATTAACCTAACCCAAGTTAGTTAACTCTAGTCAACCAAGCCCTAAGTTAACCTAACCTTAGTTAGTTAACCCTAGGTCACCTTAACCCTATGTTAACCTAACTTTAGTTAGTCAACCCTAGGTCACTTTAACCCAAGGTTAATCTAACCCAAGTTAGTTAACCCTAAGTCATCTTAACCCTAGGTTAACCTAACTCTAGTTAGTTAACCCTAGGTCAATCCAACCTTAGTTCAACCTAACCGTAGTTGTCCAACCCTAAGTTAACATAACTCGAGTTAGTCAACCCAAGGTCAACCTAACCTAGGTTAGTAAGCTTCAAGGCTCCAATTCAGAGACCCCTTTTGAAATAATCTTTCAACTCAAAAAACCATTTTCATAACACATTTTCAAAAGCATCCTACTCTCTTGAGATTTCAAAAATCAACTCCAAAACCTTTTCAAGTATTCCTATACTCTATCTTCAAAAGATGCTTTCAAGAAGTTCTCTGAACTTGTCTCCACTAACATTGTTGGACATTGAACATTTTCCAAAAATTATTTACAAAATGTTTTCAAGGACTCCCAACCCTAACGTGTCCCTACCTTTTTTATGGTTAAGGATTCAAGGGAAGGTGATACATCAAATACAACCTCCAAGACTGTTCATATTAGGGTTTTGAAATCCTTAGTGTTTTCAAAAGCTTTTTTGAAAAATGGTTTTCAAACATCGGATTCTTGAGGTAACCCTAATCCTTCTATGATTAGAATTGGTCAAGTATAAGTTATATATTCAAGAAGGGTTCTATAACTCTAAAGTTTTTAAAACCAAAAGGGCAGTCTCTAACCCGCTTTTCCAAACATGTTTTCAAAACTCATAGCCCTAAAGGAGTTTAGACTTTCAATGACTAACTTCTTAAAGGTGATGAAACATTAAACATGCTTTTCAATAAAACTACTTTCCAAAGCTTTTCGAATATAAGTTCACAAGAACATTTCCAACTCAAACTCTACCTCTAAAGTTTTCAAAATAAGACTTCAAAACCTTTCCAAAACTCCCTTGAGTTATTCTAAAACCTTTCCAAAACTTCTTTGAGTTTTTTTTAAGCGCTTCCAAAACCCCCTTAGGTCGTTTCAAGAGTATTTCAAAACTCCCTTAAGTTAATTTAAAAAACATTCAAAATCACCTTCAAACCCGATTTCAAAACACTTCAAACATCCCAAGTTCTATCTCAAAGGCATTTTTCTTAACTCTCAAGTTCTCTTTTTTCAAAGATCTCAAAGTGTCTTCAAACATTTTCAAAGACCTCAATGTGTCTTCAAAACATTCCAAAGGCCCTAATGTGCCTCTTTTCTATCGGGCCCTTGCTCAAACTACGAATGACATGATTCTCGCCAAATGAGATACGTAAGCAATCTAAAATGGTACGGTCATAAATTTTATTCCAGCTCGAGTTTCCTTTTCAAAAATTCCCGTCAAGTCAAAAGTTCCTTCCCAAATCACTTGAAAACTTTCTCTTTCCAAACATCTGTTAAAAAATGTGCATCATACATTATTCATCCAAAAAGTGATGACCAAACCTTATTTTCAAAACTCTAAAGTGGATATTAAGTGGATAATAGTAACCGGTGATTCAAGTGAGTGCATTAAGGGTGATTAGACATGTAGGTACCGAAAGGGCGGAGTGGGGTGATTATTTTAGGATATCTTCCCTATACATAACCAAACTCTAGATCATAAATTTCTATTTCGAAGACCAAAGTATGAGTCACATTTTCGAAAGGGTTTTCAAAAGGTTTTTTCGAACCTCTTTTCCAAAAACCTTCTTAAAAAAGGATATTTTCAAAAATCTTTTTAAAAAATCTAAGTTTAGTCTTCGGACTACACTTAGTTGTAGGTGACCTAACACATCTGTAATTATGTTAGGTGGCGACTCCTACATTTTTTAAAAGACCCTTAATCAAATTAATTTCAAATTCAAATTTAGTCGCACTCGTCCTTCTAGGAGGGAGGGTTCTAAGAAGAGATCACCGTGCTATTTACCGAGCCAAGAGGGCTCTAGGGTCCAAAAACCGGGGGCATGACACTTGAGAAAGAAAAACAAGTTTGTTATGAATCGTAACATATGTGTATAGAGTTATGATATTGCTCTTAGTAAAGCACAAGAGATGATGATTAAAAAAAACTCCAACATAGATTTTATACTACGCATTTAAAAGGAAAATGTAGCGTAGATGATTGTACGATTGGATGTAGTTATTAAATATAGGTGGAACTTAATTATTTATTTTGTTGGATGTGTTTTAATGCGTGAGGGAATTTTTCAAGATGTATCTGGACAAGGAATGTTGTAGCAATTGGCTCAGTTAGGAAACGAGTGATTAGATAGAAAATGTAACTAATTTGATATTTTTCTTATGTATAATGAGTTTGAATAAGTAGAATAATTTTAGTAGGAAAACATATATACATATATATATATATATATATATAGGGGCTGAGATTTTTATTTGATAGGCACAAATTTCTAAAACTATTATGGCTAGATCAACAATTGGATATAGAAAAATTATCAAGTAGATATACTGTCTAATGATCCTCTGAGTTGTGTTGCCAGTAAATAGGTAGAAGTTTTTTGTGCTACTTTTTTGTCTTTATATGTGATTAAGCTCTTCATTAAGTTGCACTTGTTGTAAAAACTTTAGCTATTAGATAAGTTCTTTTAATTTTATGTTTTAACCTGTGATTTAAATTCACCTTCTATGTACAAATTTTTTAGAAGATGAATTGAAATCATAGGTTAAAGTATAAAATAAACTCCAAATCTTGTTTTGTATTTCGAGAGGTCATGTTTTGAAAACCATTGTAGTTGTTTTGTTAGTGATTTGGAAGAGAAATTAATCGTTGTATAGAACTTTTTTATACTTTGTCTTATTTGTAGAGGTCTGTCATTTTTGTTATTACTGTTATTATTATTATTAGTTCATGGTGTATTGAGAGAATATCAATTATATATCAGCAAATTCTATGTTGTGCTGTCCACTTTATTTAGATCACATTATTCTATGTGTAATATATTTACCCAACAAAGTAAAGAGTTTTTAATTATTTAAGTAAAAAAGTTTAAAGATAAACACATGTACTTTAAAGATAATAATTACAAAAATTCAGATAGAGAAATGATATCTAAGTGTAGTAATATTAGTACAAGTGCATAGAATTCAGATAACACAAATTTGTGTTAGAATCCAAATCAGCATATAATAAAAATTGATAAAGCTTTGAATGGAATTGAGATTAGAAGTAAAGGAGGAAAGCAACAAATAAAGACATTGTAAATTGGGACGTGCAAGGGTTCAAATCTAAAGTATATAAATTGAAGATAGTAGACATAGCTTTCCTGAGATTTCAGTTTTGACATTGTTTTTTTTAATTTTATACAAAGCTAAGAATTTAAAATTTTAGATTGTAGAAGTAGAATTATTTAGTAAGAACTATTGGTGTGTATTCTTTCTTTTGATAAATTAATGTTTCTTACCAATTAGTTCTGCTTTGACAGACCATAATTTTAAATTGTTAGTTTTGTAAAGGAAAAAAAAAAGAGAAAATTGTACATGTAAAACTACACAAAATAAATTAAGGCGTATTGGCGTGAGTATGGTATTTGATCAATAGTGTTGCAAAATAACTAAGGATGAGGTTATTGAAACTCTTATGGATAAGCTATGTTAATTATAATTTTTATAGATAAGAATAGTGTTGAAGAAAATAGAGAGGAAAATAGATAAGAATAGTGTTGTTTTGCTTATCCACAGGAGAATCAATAACTTCATCATTGTTTGCTATGTAATACTTTTGATTATTTTTGTTTAATGTATGTTAGTTTATAGTAGGTGAAATAAAGTTGTAACTGTATAAATTAATGTTTTAATATTACAAGATTATCATTTATGAAGATGTATTGATTTAACACGAATATATGATGAGTTAAAGCGTTGTGTATGTTATGATAAAAGTTTGAAATGAATACATAAATAAGAATGATTAAGATTAGTGTTTCCTATGTAAAGAATCTAATTTTTTTATCTGTTTTAAGCAGATACCCTCTTTTCATATGAGAGACCAACAGTAACAAATTTTTAATTTGTTAGTAGTAGAGATTCTTAGACTATTTATAGTTAGCAGGTATATGGAGATATCTAAATGTTTATGAAAATAATTTCAACTATATGCATTAGTATGGAATAAGGTTCTAGAAGATAGACATGGAGTAGTGATTGTGAAATAGAGTATACCATGAAGAAGAGAACTTTTGTAAGTTGAAGCAGTTTCCATTCATTTGAAAGCTTTTAAATGACATCCTAGAAGATTAAAGAGATTAGATTGAAATGAAAGATTGGAAGTTTTTTTGATTTGAGACTTGTTGCAACTGAATATTCTCAAATTGTGCAGTCGTTTTGTGTGAAATAATTTAAAAAGGCAATTGATTTAATAAAGTTATGCAAATCATAAAAGTGCTCAAATGAAAAATGGTACAAATTACAATACTTAGAATTCTATATGGAAAAACTCTTCTTATGCTATACATTACAGAGGTTTTTATATAATAAGAAGAAAAGGATCAGAGAGAAAGTAAGAAGATAAAAGCATTAGGTAGCAGTAGTATAAAAGTGAAAGCTAAAGAAATTGAAAGTTTAAAAAAATTCTCAACATTAAAATGAAAAATAATTTCAACTGAGAATTTCCGTAGGCTTCAGGGTTGCCTATACGAATCAATAGCTTTGTTATAACTACAACAAAATATGAAACATGAGAAATGCAAACATGCAACACTTCTCAATTGATCATTTAGTTGCCTTGCCATTAACAAATAAGAATTTTGAAACTCTGTCATAGCTGCAACAAAAATATGAAACAAGAGAAATATTGACATGTAACACTTTTCAATTGATTATTTAGTTGCCCCACCATTAACAGATAACAACATTAATACATTGAATCTGAAATCCAAACATCATCATTGCCGAACCAGGAGAAGGAAATGGAAAATGAAGCACATGGGTAACAAAAATTTTACAAAGGTAAATATGAAATTAGCTTTTTATAGGATTGTATCAGATTCATCAATGCTTACCATAGAATTAACTTTTCTAGCAGGAGTAAAAGGGTTCACACACTCTGTCTCTACAAGAACTGAGGCAACTGTGATTTTACGACATTAGAAAAATGAAATGGTGCAAAACAGTAAAATTGTAGTTTGTTGAAATATTCTATTTCATTGTTCTTTTTGTAGAGGTAGATTTATATAGAAGTTTATGTGATGGTTATGATTCAATATTCAGTGGAAGAAGCATGCATATATGAAATCTAATGTGTTTTAAATAGCCACAATTCTATTTGTACTACTTTTACCATTATCCATAATGAAAACCAAAAACTTAAACAAAAGGGAAGGCATAATAGAGATTTTATCTCATTTGGCAGCTAACAATTCTGTGAAGCATTCATTCCTACTAGGCTTTTACGGAAACTGAAGTTAGAAAGCATTGAAGAATGGACTAAATTTATCTATAGATACGTTGGAAATAATTTATCTGACAGGGACAAAATGGTCCACACACTGTGCATCTACAAGGACTGTTGGCAAACTGTAATTTCACAATATGAGAGAAGCAAAGTAGTCTGAAAATGAAAATTGGTTGATGGTCGAAGCATTCTGTTCCACTGCTCAGTAGTACAAATACATAAAGTTTTTATTATATATTTCTACAAAAGACCATATTTTCACTAATTGCAAATGGTCTTGTATCGTAGTGTTTTCAAAAGCATCATGCATGCTCCATGATGAATGCCATCAAAATATCAAAAACAAAGTTTTATTAGAAATTTTGCTACATGCTATATATTAGAAATTTTGCTTGAGATTAACAATTTTAGCACATAAATTTATCCAAAAAATGTATTGTTATTGAAGCTTGTTAGTTAGTGTATGTGTCAAATGAGATGTCATGTAAAATAGAAACATCATAATTACATTGTTTGGCAGAGAGGGAATAGATTTAATGAGCAGTATGTCTTCAGCTCTAGCAGCAAGTAAATTGGGATTCATTGGAAGTGCCACGTGCTTGGTTACTATCTCTTTGAAAGAATGTTTATTTGCAGCCACTTATTATATAGTTAACAAGTGAATGACAAATTGTATTGGCATAAGAAGATGTGATAATGAAGTATTGAAGTATTTGTAATTGCATGTAAATTAAAAATGATAAAAGGAAGTTTCATTCTTGGTGTAGTGATGAAATATGTGTAAGATCCATACGTGTTACCATTGCTAAGAAAGTAGGCATGAAATCAGTATTTCTTACATCGTAATTACAAAGAACATAAGACTTAACACATGAGCAGTAGCGGAGCCAGGAAATCCATTCAGGGGGACACTCGTTGATCATAATAAAATTTTCTTTTGTATGATCAACAATAGGACACTTGGCTTCTATACATATTTATAATTTATACAAATTTACATATATGAATAGGCTTTAAAGCAATTTAAATATTTAAAAAAGCATTTATAAAGTTTCAGTGGGTAAAAATTAAAAAAAGATCTTTAAAATTGTAGGTAAAAATAGAATATTGAGAATTTGAGGGTGCATTTATAAAATTTTAAAGGAATAAATTTTAAAATATTTCTTAAAACTATAGAAAAAATGAAATATTTATAAATTTGAGGAGGGCATTTCTAAATTTTTAGAGGCTTTATTGAAACCAATTTAAAAAACTATAGGTAAAAATGTAATTTCTAAAATTTGAGAGGGGGGGGGGGGGGCGTGCCCCCTTTGGACACCATATACGTCCGCCCATGCACATGAGTTTCATAAATAGTAGAAAAACGAAAGTATGAACTCTGTGTCATGCTATTAACACACTATGCTTGTTATATATGTCATTTATTGTTAGCATTATTTGTCGGTTATGCATTGTATATATACTTCCAAAATGAAAACAGTTAGTTGAGACAACTATTTATTCATGCATTGGGAGTTTTAATAGGAGTTTCATTAAGTGTAGTGTTGTCAGCAGGAGTTTTCATTAGAAATAGTTGTTTTTTGGTCTTTGATTTCTCATGGAATATATCGATAGTAGTTGTTGATGTTGAAGTTCTAGTAGAGATAAGAAGTTGATCATTACTTTTCATAAAAGCAATAACAAATTGAAGTAGTTGTGTTCCACAGAGCTTGTAGTGACGAATTATGTTTTTTGGGGTGTATAAAACATAACTATTTTATATATATCAACTAATGCAATTTTCATGTATATTTGAGAAGAAGAATATGAATTAGTTGCATGATATAAATAATGATACTTTAAACGCCCCTCCAAATAACATAAATAGAAGTTGTGAAGTGTATGTTTGATTTATAATTTAATGAATATTCAAAATTATTAAAGTTATTCTAATAGTATAATTATATGGTAAATATTAAATTTATTTTTTTCTATTATGGTGAATGAGTATGGTAGTTATGAAAATGAGTAGTTTGACAAATTAAAGTTTTTTTTATTAAACCAATGAACATTATTATTAGGTTAAATGTGTGAAAGCAAAGAAGAAGCAGTTTGATAATTGTTATAAGCTCTCTACTACAAAAAGAGTTAATTTTATCAAAATTTTTATTAATCTATTCTATAAGTTATATATTTTTTCAATTATAGCATTGTTCTGATAAGCATGCATAAATTAGTGTTACCGCTATAGTTAATGTATGATATCCCTAAATGTAATAAATTTTACGTACATTTGTTGAATGTGCTTTTGAGAGCTTTCAAAACCTAGTGAATAAGAAAACTATTTATTGTAGATCATATTGGTATAGCTAGAACTGAAAGTCAAAAGTGGAAAAGAGTTTCTTATTGAGTCCATCTAATTACTTGATATTAAAGCTGAAGAGCAAAAGAGATGAAACACCTTAATGACATTGATGAGGTGAATTTTTATTGTGGAGAAGGTGAAAATAAAAAAGGAAAATTTGAGTAATGTATATAAATAGGAAATGATCAAATTCAGTGAATTCAAATTAGAATGATTGCAAAACGTTAATCAATTCATAGTTACATCCTTTGTTGTGTAATGGTACTTTGTAAAATTTAAACTTAAAGAAAACATAATTTCTATGATACACTAAACTGTTCAAAATGGTGAGATGGAAGAAGAATCAAAATATCATTAAAATCAAAGAGGTAATCAAAGTACCAATAGGAATTTTCACATGGAACGGAAATGCATGCTTTGTGGATTAATGCTATGTGTATTTTGGGATATAGTTGTGTGTACCTGTGAAAGAATTTAAAGTAAGTAATTTTAATTTTTTTTGTTCATGCAAAACTTATATTAAACACCAAAACATTATAATTGAATTGAAGTTAACTATGGAAAGTAGTGGTAGCTTTAAGATTGTAGTAAGTGAAGTGAGCTAATTTTTTTTTTTTTTTGGTTAATTATGTTAATCTAAAAGCTTTGTAAAGCATCTGTAAAAACAAGAATTGTGTATTTGATTCTTGAGAAAACATGGAAAACTATGAATGAAGAAGTTTTAATGATAAATAATATAACAATGGAATTGAAAGGGAAAATTCCTTGCATAGATAGATGTTTCAAACTCAGTTAAGGTACGAAACTATGATCAATATAAGTAGAATTGTTAAATGGCAGGATTTTAGAAATTATAAAATGTAGTTATAGTATGTATGTTATACGAAATCTTAAGGAATTAAATAGAGAAAGAAATTAAGAATAACTTTGAAAGACAAGATTGTTGTAGAACTACTTTGCCAGGGGTTTTTAATTCGAAAGCTCAAATAGTGGGGAAATATATGTTGCTACACAACACAACTAGATAAGAGATCAGCAATGTTTTTGTAGTAAGACTTTACATTTGTTTTTTTATGGCATGCTTGCTTTAAAGTAGTACATAGAATATGAATTTGAGTGAAACTTTTTTGTATTGAGAGAGAGAGAGAGAGAGAGAGAGAGAGAGAGAGAGATAAGCAGAGAGAGCGAAATAAGCAGTGGAATAAAAAAAGAATGTTTCAAAGCTGTCTATTCAACATAAATATATATATGTATATATATATATATATTATATTTATCACAGTGAACTAAATTGGGTAAAAGATAGTTTTAGCATATTCATGTCATAAACCATGTTAAAAATATTGAAATTGAAAATGGTTACTCTAAATTGTTATCATAGATGGGTTGAGAATGCTATAATTTGTATATGATTATACAAGTAATGTGAATTTTTTATAGCTGCTAGCTTGAGTGAACTTTGTCTATGAAATTTAAGTAGTTCACTCAAGATTGTTACAAATGCAATGAAATTTTTTTTAAATTTTATTTTATAAATTGTTTAAATTTTAGTAACTGACTTGCCAAATTAAATAGATGAGATAATTCTTAAGCAAATGATGAAAACAACTATTTGAGTGATTACTTTAAATTTGGTTGAGTTGAGGATAACAACAAAGCAGAGATGATGAGGAAGAAGAAAAGTTAATTAGGAAAACTCACAGAATGAAAAGAATGTTATGATTTGCAAACTTACCTGTGCATAGTAAATTGAGGCAAAAGAAATATGGTTGAACAAGAAAAACAAATTTGTCATAAAAGCTAATATATGTGTATAGAATTATTATATTATCCTACTATAGATGATTATATGATTAAATGTAGTTATTAAATATAGGTGGAACTTAATTAGTTATTTTGTTGCATCTGTTTGTATGCGTGAGTGAATTGTTCATGATGTATCTGGAGAAGTTATGTTGTACAAATTGGCTCAGATGGTTTGCAAGTGAGTAGGGAGCAAATGTAACTGATTTGATATTTTTCTTATATATAATGAGTTTGAATAAGTAGAACAATTTTTGTACAAAAACATATATATATATATATATATATATATGTATAGTGGCTTAGATTTCCACTAAACAAGCACAAACTTCTACAACTATTATGGTCGCATCAACAGTTGCCTAAAAAGAAACTATCAAGTAGATATACTTCTTAATGACTCTCTGAGTTGCCTCGCTACTAAATAGGTAGAATTTGTTTGTGGTGCAATTTTCTTTGGCAACAATTTCCATCATTGCCAAGTACATATAAGAAATTTTAGTAGGGGAAAACTATAATTGATTAGAGAGTGTAAATAATCAAGAGGCTTTTTGATAAAACAATTAAATAATGGAAGAGAAAATATAGCCTCAAATTGATTAAGTTTAAAAAGAATTATGTGTTTTCTTAATAGGGAAAAACATATTGAAAGTAAAACTTTGCGTTGATAAATAATTTGTGTCTTTGGTTTTTTTGTTTGCAGTATATTTGTAGGGATTGAATAAAGCGATTATATATAACCAATTAAAATATTAGTTGGAATAATATAAACTTTAATTTCAGAGTTTTGTAAAATTTTCATTTATGTACATTATATCTTGTTTAGATTGAGTTTAAGAAGAACTATAAAGTTGTAGAGAAATTAGAGTGAAATACCTTGAAAGCAGAGTATCAACCGCCAGTGCAATTATAAATAGTATTTAGAATGAAATCAATCAACCCTTTTGTAGCAAAGATTAATTGTAGACATCAATATTAAATATTATCATACCAATTACAACATCAATTATATTTATAGGGATTGAATAAGCTAGTTATAAACAATGAATTGAAATATTAGTGGGAACAATAATTATATTCTCTTTGCATGAGATTATAAATAAGATTGTATCTTGAAAAAGGTATTTGTTAGAAAGCCAATTGTAAATCAGATTGCACCTTTTTTGAAGAACTTTTAGTGTATGTTGTGTTAACAACAAGGTGTCAGAATTTTACTATGCTGAGCATTGGCAGTACCTGCAATAATTCTGAAAACTGAAAGTGGTTTTTCATAATTGATATATATTTTCCTAAAGTATTTTGTAGTAGTATAACTGTAGAAGATGATCTGTTAGGCAAGAAAAAATAATAAACAAAGTATATTTTGTAAGTGCAGAAAAAAATGTCTAATATAGTCATTCCAAAAACAAAGATATTATCTGTTACTTAACAAGCATACATTGATATAACTTAACATGTAAAATGATTGTGAAAGCTGTGACAAATCCCAAAGGATTGTGAGATTTAGTCCTTAGTTGATCGTTTTCTGTGTCATTTATGATATATATCATAATTTGGATATCCATTTCAAGTGAATATCACATTTTCATACATGAAATAGTTATTTATATTAATAACGAAATGCAGTGTGATGAACCCAAAACTAATATGACATTTAGTGCTAATATGGTTATCACACACTGAGTAGTTATTTGCATGTTCTATTTACATCTTGAGGCTAACTATATTATTACACACTAAGTAGTTATTTACATATTTAATTTACATTGTTCCACAACATTGTTACCAAACCGACTTTCTAGACTCAAACTAGTTAATCAATCGCTTTGCGGGTCTACCAGGCCCAATAAAAGAGAAATGACCAAAATGCCCTTAGAGTATTACTCGGTCCAATTCCAGTTGGCATAGCTTCTTAAAGACGGTAAGTCCATATTTCAACCTTAATTCCAATTCCAGTCCAAGTCAATCAAACTCAATCCGGCCCGTCTTTTGAGAAAGTTGATCCCTCAGACGATAAGTCCATCCAGTACAACACGCATACTGAGAAATTTCTTGAAATGATAAGTTCCTTCACACCTGTCGAACGGGATAGAACCCAAGTCCTCGAGATGGTAGAGTGATTCACTTCTGGCGCCTGCTAGCCCACCAACGTAGAATGTCCGCTATCTAACACGTCTTTTGAGAAAGTTGATCCCTCAGATGATAAGACCATCTAGCAACTTCCCAAGATCAGGTAGTCTCCAAAATGAACGCACACCGTCAGAATGGCGGAAACACTCGCAAACAGGTCAACATTGAGAATTACCAACAAAAACCCTATGTCACAGGACCGAACATGCCTCTTGGCCGTGACATGTTTATTGAAGGATGGGATACCCTTAGAAACCAACTCGTCACACACTGTTAGAGTGACGAAAACACTGAAAACCCGAGTCGACACCAATGCCTGCTAGCCCACTTTGGTGAAAAATGATCAAATTGCCCCTTGGGCACCTTCAGCATGCTTTTTGATAAAGTACCTAAGTCCTCAGAGTAATAAGTCCACTCTTCCAAGATTGTCCCAAAGATAATCTAGCATGTTCAAGTGCCTTCCAGTCACTTCTGGATTGATTCCGAGAGCATCCAATTAAAATGACCATTTTGCCTTTAGGCATGCAATCACCTCTGGGAACCACACCAACTCTGGGTATCAAATCGGTAACCTCCCAATGATACTTTTAATAGTATTCCCGACTTTCCAACACCTTTTCGAACCATTTCAAGTCTATCCCGGCAAGCCCAATGTAAAATGACTGTTTTGTCCCTAGTGGGCCGGTCGCCTTTTCCAACCACACTGCTTCTGGGTATCAAACCGAAAATCCCCTAGAACATTCTCGATAGTGTGTCCAACCTTTCAGGTATCACTCTGACTCCATTCTAGTGTTCTTCCTGTTTAGATGACCATTTTGCCTCTAGTAGGCCGGTCACCCTTCTTAACTATTTCAGCACTGGTTCTCAAGACATTTACTTTCGAGATACTCTTATAGAGGTTCCCATCCATCCCTGACCTTTTAGATTATTCCTGAACTTTATGGAGTCACTTCTAGTGGAACCAATCCAAAAATTGCATGACAGTCACTAGGATAGGTGCCCAAATCTTTTGCCTTGCGTCCCAAGGGTCAAAAGATACATTTCTTGCTGCTTTAAAACATGCCTAAGTGGTTGACGCCACTAGTAATGATGCCAAGCCAATAAATGGCTTGGCACCACTGCAATAGGTGCCAGTTCTTGTTTCAATTGCCTATAAATATAGACCCTCACCAGTATAAAAAAAGGTCTGTAAACTCAGTCCAGAAACTCAGTTTCACTAAAAATAGAGCTCGAATTCTCTCAAAACCCTAATTCTCTCAGGCCCCCTAAAACCCTGGTCTCCATACACTAAAACCCTAGCCTCCATATACTCTATACATTCAACTACAAGCCTCCAAACATCCATTGAAGACCAAGTGATGCGCCTTCAAATCCCTTAAAGTTCAAGACAAGTAAAGCAAACAAAGCAAAAAGAAGACAATGTAGGTTTTTGATTTCATTTATGCAATTCCCCTCTCTCTCTTCTCTCTCCTAACCCACTTGGGTTTTCATTTATTTTAATCCCCATCTTCTACTTCCTCTTCTTGCATGCTTGAAATAAGGGACTTCCCGGCTCATGTCTTGGAAAAATTATTGAAAGTCACCGTGCTGGGGGCTTTCTTCAAATTCGACTGAAGACGGTGTAGGTTCGACCCACTTAATTATGTGGTGAAACCTAATCTTGTATGTTCACGACCCTGTTGAATTGTGGTCATCATGTTCATTCATTGTATTCAAAGTTGCATTCAAAGTTGTTTTCAAATTTGCATCAAGGTTGTTTTTCAAAACTTGCATTCAAAATTTCTTTCTTTCAAACTTGCTTTCAAAACCACTGTCTTAAGGTGATTTTTGCCATTCCATGGTTAGGGTTGTTTTTGGAAAGTGTTATATTCAATGTGACCATCAAAGTCCAAATCTTAGGTTCAAAACCTACTTGTTTTCGAAATCAGAATCCTAAAGTGATTCTAGCCATTTCATGGTTGAGGTTGTTTTAGGAAAGTGTTACATTTAATGGGATCATTATGATCCATATTTCAAACCATAGTTGTTGTCAAAATCACAAATCTAGAATTGTTCTAATCTTTTCATGGTTAGAATCGTTTTAGGAAAGTGAGATATTCAAGAGACTTGCAAAAGTCCATATTCTAATATCTTTCCAAGTAGTTTTTCAAATCTACTTCCTAAAAACTCTTTTCAAATATCTAATTTTCAAAAACTCTTTGTCATGAAGTCCAAGTAAAAACCCTAGAGTCCATGATTAAGAAACCCTAATTCCTTTCTAAAAATCATAACTTTCTATTTTGTCTCAAATCATAGATTTCCAAAACTCTTTTTCCACCAAATCATAGATTTCTAAATCCAAGATTTTTAAAACTCAACCTTTCCAATTCCAAGTCAAATAAATCTTCCAATTTAGGAAACCAAACCAAATCCTCCAATTTTAGAAACAAAATCAAATCATCTATTTTTGAAAATAAAATTCAATCTTCAACTATAGGAAATAGAAGTCAAATCTTTTCTAATTTTAAACCTTTCCAAATTTTGACTTTCTAAATTTTAAACTTCCAAATCTTTCCAAATTTCAATCTTTCTAAGTTCAAATCTTTCTAAATTCAAACCTTTTCAAAATCAACTCTTTCTTAAAAAGGAAAATTTCCTAATTCAAAACTTTCCGAATTTAAAATTTTCCTAATTTGGAACCTTCTTAGTTTGACACTTTCCTAAAATCCAACTTTCTAAAGTCAAACCTTCGTATTTTAATTGCATGCTTCAACCCTAGGTTATCTAAATCCTAAGATGTGAAAACCCTAGTTTAACCCTAACCCTAAAGATTAGGAGGCCTCAATTCTTTTGTAAAAACTCCTTTCTAAACCAAGATGGTTTTCAAACTTCAATCTAAGTCAAGATGATTTCAAAGCTCAACTCAATTTTTCCAAATCAAGTCCAAGTTCTACTTTAAAGTTCAATTTCAAATCATCAAGTTCAACTTTAAGTCAAAGTCAATTCCAAGTTCGACTTCGAGTCATAATCAATTTCAAATGAAAGCTCGATTTCAAATCTTCAAATCAAAATTCAAATCAAACTTTCTAAAGGCCCCAAAGTGTCTTTTCAAATCAAACAAGACCCCAAAGTGTCTCTTTTCAATCGGACCCCGTGTCTGAACTACGACTGACCTGATTTCTAATAAAAGGATACGTAGGCAACCCTCATAGGTGCAGTCACAATCTTTTTCAAGTTTTCAATTTTTGCAACTTTTTACAAACTTCAAATTCTTTCTTCAAATCTATTTTCAAAATCAAATCAGTTTTTTGCACTTGCATCTTATGCATCATATTAAACCTCTTTTCAAAATTTGTTTCAAACTAGATACAATTGGACAATGGGTAATCGAAGATTCTAAATGAGTGAACCTAGGGTGAATAGACATATAAGTACTGCAAGGGCATGACAGGGTAGTAGCCTAGTGCATCTTCCCTATACGTAACCAACCTCCGAGCATAGAATCACTATTTTCAAATACTAAAAATGGAGTTATTTTAAAAAATGGCTTAAATATTTCGAAAGGTTGCCAAACAACCTATTTTCTTAAAAAAAACCCTCTCTTGAGGAAGTTTTTCAAAATCGTTTTAAAAACCCTAAGTTTAGTTTTCGGATTGCACTTAGTTTTAAGTGACCTAACTTTCCTTAACAAAGTTAGGTGATGACTCCAAATCTTTTTCAAAAGCCCTTATTCAAATAAATTTCTAGTTCAAACCTAGTCGTACTTGTCCTTCTAGGAGGATGAGTTCTAATGAAAGAGTACCGTGTTTTTCTGACTTGTGTTTCCTCGAGTGCGAAAAAATCGGGGCGAGACAACTGGCAACTCCGCTGGGGACGCTCAGAGGTTTAGGCCACTATCATGTCTTCTTACCCTTCACTTATTTAGATTCTTCACTTAATTTGTCATATCCTATCCACTTTCAAATTTTTCAAAATTAAAAATTTCAAAGTTGTTTTAAAAAATATGCCATCACTTGCATTCAATTCATATTCAATCATTCAATCTTACAATAAATTTGTCATCAAGATACTGATTTTGTGCATTTTCTTTTGTAGGTGGACCTTCGTTTACATTTTATTTTATGTTATATTAATTGCCATGTATGTCATGAATGAATAGAATGGAATGGGTAGGATGGATGGGAGTTTTTGAGACCTTTCCTCCACTTTTTAAAATTTTACACACACATTGCATGTGCACTCGTATTTGCATATTTGCATTATTAGCTAGTTATGACTCTTCTAGTTAGAAGAGGGAACAGTATATTGGTTGTGGGCGGATGCTGTATCAGTTTCTGAGCCTACGGCCTCTTGATAATTTCCCCGCTCGGATCACCAACAGATAATAGCACCACCTCAGGGAGTGGCCTAGGTTTGAAGATCCAGGAATTGAGCTTTCATAGAAAGTATTAGTAAAACCTTAACCTCATGCTCATGTAAAAACCATGCATAGCTGAACCTCTGCCAGATTTAAGACAAAAATGTCAATTTCAAAACCATGAAGGAAAGGGCGACCATTTTACTTCCCTTTATTCCTGTCTATTCTTGCTATTATAATGTTTGTATAAATACTTATGCATGCATATTTACTTTACAAATGCATTCTCTTACTCTATACTCTTGTATACATGTACATGCATTCAATACTCCATTTCAAGGCAAGAGTTCCAAAGTAACTCAAGTCACTGCATTTTCAAGTATATGATTAATCGATAGAGAGTGGCGCTAACCTCACTCTCCCTTGCATAAAACGTATCAAAATCCTAAGGGTTCCCACGTAACCCTAAGGGTTCATGGCATATATTTCAAGTCATTCCATAAGGAGGGCCCCCAATCCCTCTATGCTCACAAAGATAAGTTTGCCAAGAAGGCAAGGGACAATCAAACAACAAGGTCTCTTAATGACCACCTCAACATCAAACTCAAAGAAGGCGAATCTGAAGACTCAAGTGTAGTTTAGGACCTCAAATGTAAAAGTAGATAGGTGAAAGCCCCAATAAAAATGTTCCCCTTCCCCCTATTAAAATGTACTTTGATTCTCTTGTATTTAAACTCAAAGATCAATGTACCTCTTTCTTGCAAATGAATGTACGAGTGAATGTGTATTCCCAATCAATGGTAAAGTATCTGCATATAGAGACAAACCCCCTATTTCTAAAGCGTGAGCCAAATACATCACGTTTAATCTCCCTCTCAAGTAGGGACACCCTTAATGCATGCATTGCACAAAAATTGTCAAAACAACGCACTAACTTTTTTCTTTTTCTTGTTTTATACTTTTTCCTTAACCTTACCCCCATTGCTACAGAGATCAAAAGCTAAGTCCACGTTAGAAAGCATCCATGGAGCCGCTCAATGTGCCACCAAGTTTGGTCCTTGAGCAAGACGAGGCCTATATACTAGAAGAAGTAAGAGGACTTGGGAAAGGATGACCAAAATGGAAGTAATACCCTCCTTGCTCCTATCCCATGCAGGTATAATAACCAATGAGCAGGCATATGTATAATAACCAATGAGCAAGCATAGGCTCTTCAAGTCCAAACCCATGAGGGGCATGTTGTCCTACGAAAAAGAACCGAGGGAGAAGATCGAGATTACACTCCATTGGATTGCTCTCTGACCACTGCCTACCAACGTCTTCACTAAGCCAACCACCTCGTTTCAATACCTCGGCCTATCTTCAACCGAACGCCCCAATCATATAATCCTAATCTATCATGTGAATACCATTCCAACTCACCTAGCCATGACACGAAAAATGGTCTCACTTTGAAGCGTAAAATCCAAAACCTTCTCGATTTCCAAGCTATTAACCCCACTATTATCACGCCAAAACTTGACCCCCAGCCTTCGGAAACATCTAGGACACCCTTCTGACCTAAAAGGGCGACTGAGAGAAATCAAGTTTTTACTAAACTTGCTTGCACACAAATCACCGCTTATTATGTCCTTCTAGTAGCAGGATACCTAAAGCCTATACCCTTTTGACCTCTACCCAACCCCTTACCACCCAACTTCAACTTAGTAGCAATTTGTGAATACCATTCAGGAGGATAAGGGCATGACAGTGAAAGCTGTTTCACCCTCAAGCATAAAATTTAAGACCTAACAGACAATAAGACCATCGACCTACAACCAGTGAACCCTACTCCTACTCCTAATGTGACCAGAAACCCTTTGCTGGATTATACTGTTAACCTGATACTAGAAGAAATAGAATAAGATGGTGAATCGGAGAATTTTATGGTCGATGATTATTACGATGGAGACTGAAAAACTGATGAAGAAAGTTATTGGGAAAAAGAGTTGCCACCATGTCTGGTTTCGTCCCATGACTTCAACAAACCTCAAGTTGCTTCTAATTGGCCCATTGACGAACTCAAGGAACAATGGGGTTCCTCCTTTTGTGGGGAGATAAATCTAAGCCTACCTTGGTCAGCTGTGATACAATTGAGGAGAATAGGGTAAGCCTATGCCCTATTTACCTTTATAATCCGAACAAGACTCAAGATCAATGGGAGCCCCCACTTTTTTTCTTACACCCTGAACAATGCACACTAGAGGAACGATGGGCCAAAACTGAGTATGAGAGCAAGGGATGGATTCTAGCAAAACCAAAGATCCATTCAGAATCGTTCAAGCTGGTGTTGCACCCCGTTTTTGGACGCCTTGCCCCCTTGGTTTGGGAACAAAGCACGGTGTCTCTCGTTAGAACTCATCCTCCTAGAAGGACAAATGTGACGGGGTATGAATTTTTGAAATAAAATTGATTAGGGCTTTTTGAAAAGGTTTTTGGAGTCGCCACCTAACATATTTAAAGATGTGCTAGGTCGTCTACGCTAAGTAAAACCCGATGGTTAAACTTAGGTTTTGAAAAGTATTTTTGAAAGACATCCTCACGAGAGGGTTTTAGAAGGTAGGGTTGTTTGACAACCCTAAAAGAGTTTGAAAGCCCTTTTGAAAATTGAGTTCAGTTTTGGTTTTTGAAATAGAAATTCTTAAGTTTGAAGGTTGGTTACATGTAGGGAAGATGTCCTAAGACTATCACCCTATCCCGCCCTTGCAGTATCTATATATCTATTCACCTTTTACTCACCTAATTATGACTCACCGGTTACTTATGTTTAATGCTATCCACTTAGAAAATATTTAAATAGAGTTCGAAAAAGAGTTTGAAGATGGAATGGAGTTTGAAAATGGTTATGGAATTGGGAATTTGAGAAGGTTTGTGACCGCAACCCATGAAGGGTTGCCTACGTACCTCCTTAAAGAGGATCAGGTCAGCCGTAGTTCAGACAAGAGTCCGAAAGAGTTGAAATTTTGAAATAAGTTTCTACTTCTAGAAAGTTTTCATTTTTGGAAAATTTTCTTTTAAGAAAAGTTTGAGTTTGAAAATGTGTCCTTTTCAGGAAAATTTAACTTTGAAAGATTTCCTTTTGAGGAAGATTGGATTTTGAAAATGTTTCATTTTCAGGAAGATTTAACTTTTGAAATATTTCCTTTTCAGGATGAATGGGTTTGGAAGTGTTTCTTTTTCAAGAAGATTTAATTTTTGAAATGTTTCCTTTTTAGGAAGATTGGATTTGGAAATGTTTCCTCGATTTGAAAGGACTGAGATGTGATTTGAAAAGATTTGATTTGATTTGAAAAAAGATTTGATTTGAGAAGATTTTATTTCGTTTTTGGAAAAGATTTGTTTCCTTTTTTGAAAAAGATTTGATTTATTTCCTTTTGAAAAGATTTGAAAAGATTTAGAAGATTTGAAAGGGTTTTGAAAAGATTTGATTTGCTTGAAAAAGGTAATTTTAGATTATTTCCAAAATGGGAGGAATAGATTTATGGTTTAAAATTGGAAGGTTCGAAAAAGTAACGATTTAAGGAATTTGAAATGGAAGGTTTTGATTTGATTGATTTAAAAAGGAAAGTTTAGAAAAGGGAAGTTTTGAGTGATTTGAAAATTTAGGATTTTGAGGGTTTGAAAAAGCTATGATTTTGGCTAAAAAATGGAAGGCTTCTAAGTTGGCAAAAATGAAATTTTCCTAGGATTGGATTTCTAGGGTTTAACAAATGCAAGTTTTGTAAATGGTTCGAAAACCGAATCTTTTGGAAACATGGTTTAGGGCCCGAACTTGGATTTTAGACATCCAAATGAGTATCGCACTTTGCCTAAAGCCATTCTATCCATTGAAAGGCTAGAATCACTTTAGGCTTGTAGAATCCTTTTGAACGTCACACTTTTCTTGAAACAACCCCAATCATGGAAAGACGAGGATCATTTCGAGACCGATTTTTTTGAAAAGAAACAAATATAGGCTAACGGGAGCCATTTAAACTGTTACACTTTTCTCGGAAAACCCCAACCATGAGAGGGCTAGAATCAACCTAGAATGGTGGTTTTGAGAAAACAACTTTGAAAATGATTTTAGGGGATAAAGGGATGGCAAGAATGCAAATGCATGACAATGATAATGACGGCATGAAACATACAAGATTCGGTATCACCACATTGCAAGAGGGCTCTAGGGCCATGCCGTAAAGCAAATAAGGGCTAAGAAGAGAGTCCTGATTGGTAATCTCCACTTGATCACTCTCGACGTGGACTTAACGTCTCCTTATTCAAAGCATGCAAGAAAGCGGGGTTTAGAGATAGGGGATTAGAAAAGAGAAGAATCCAAGTAGGTTCGGAGGGAGAAGAGAAAGTAGAGAAGTACGGAAAGGTAAATTAGAGATTACCTTGTCTCGTTTCTTCTTTCTTGGATGGAGGCTCAGGCCTTGGACTCAGAAAGACTTTGAGAGCTTTTGGGCAGCGAGGCGGACCTTTGGTAGAGCTTGGAGGCTAAGGCTTCGAAGCCTCTGGCTAGGGCTCAGTCGGCAGGACTTCTAGAGAGAGAGAGAGATAAAGAGAGAGAAAGGGCTTCGAGAGCTGTCTAGAACAGAGGGGGAGAGTTTCTGGATAAATTTTTTTAACCCAAAATAGTAAGGGGGAGTTCTGTATTTATAGTGCGAAAGTAGGGGGTCGTGCGCCACTCTTAGTGGCGCACGCTTTGAGTTTGGTCGTGTGCCACTAAAAGTGGCGCAGGGACATTTATGATGGCTAGAGAAAAGGCTGGATATGAGGCTTGTTTAATGCTGATAGATTTGTAACCACTTTTGACAGCCTAGGGGGTTGGTGTGCGCCTCTAGAAGTGGCTCAAGGCTAAAAATGCTCATGCTTCACTCGAAGTAGGGAGGTTCTGGTTCAAAAAGAAAGGTGCCAAACAGTGAGGCCTGGCCAAAAATGAAAGGGAATACTTTGGAAAGTATTCTAAAGGTTGTGGATTTGATTTCCAAAGCTGGTGTGCTTAAAGTGAGTGACTGGATTGCGGTCACCTCATCCTGGGAGCTCTAGGGTTGACCAAGGTTGACGGGGGTTGACTATGTTGATTAGAGTTGATTGGGTTGACCAAAGTTTACTGGGGTTGACCAAGGTTGACTAGAGTTGACCAGAGTTGACTGGGGGGTTTGCCAGTTTGATACCCAAAGCTGGTGTGGTTTTCTAGGGCATTTGGATGCCATGGAACAAAATAGTCATTTTGACCAGGGAAGCTCCGGGAAAGGATTGGGGTTAACTAGATGGCATTGGACATACCGGACCATCTCAGGATAGCCTTGGAAGGTGGTTTTACCGTTCTGAGGACTTAGTATTTTCTTGAAAAACATGGGGGGCCTACTAGGGGCAAAATGGTTATTTTGTCCGAGGGACCTCCGGGAAAGGACCAGGGTTGACTGGATGGCACTGGGCATGCCGGACCATCTAAGGACGGCTTAGAAAGGTGGTCTTATAGTTCTGAGGACTTGGTACTTTCTCGAAGAACATGCCGGACCTGTTAGGGGCAAAATGATCATTTTGACTAAGGGACCTCTAAAAAAGGACCGGGGTTGACTGGATGGCACTAGGCATGCCAGACTGTCTAGGGATGGCCTAGAAAGGTGGTTTTACCATTCTAAGGATGTGGTACTTTCTCGAAGAATGTGTCGGGCCTACCAGGGGCAAAATGGTCATTTTTTACTAGGATAGGCTAGCAAGCGTCGGTGTTGACCGGTCTGGATTTGGTTTGGACTTTTGTCCGAGGAATTAGTATTTTCTCGGTGGATAGGTTTGAAAAGGGTCTTATCGCCTTGAGGGATAAACTTTCTCAAAGGTCGTGCCAGACTTTGATGGTTTTCTGTTCTTGAGGGGTTTGTGCTTTCTCAAAGAACATGCCAGACTTGGACGATCTTTCGTTCTTGAGGGGTTTGGACTTTCTCAAAGAACATGTCAAATTAGCGAACATTCTATATTGGCGGACTAGTAGTTGTCAGAAGTGAACTACTCTTCCATCTTGGGGACTTAGGTACTTTCCAGAGATAAGTGTGGAAGGGGCTTTACTGATCTGGGGAATAAACTTTCTCGGTGATCGTGCCGTACTGGATTGAATGGTCTTACCATCAATGAGGATTAACTTTCTCAAATGACACGACAATTGGAATTGACTTTGAATTTGAATGGACTTATCGTCTTATGGAAAACTTTTTGGTTTGGATTGGATTGACTAATACACGAAGGGCATTCTGGTCATTTTGCCTCTATTGGGCCCAATATGCCTGTGAAGCGGTTGACAGATTGGATTGGACTTGAAAAGTAGGTTTAGGACTTAGTATGCTTGTGTTGGTTTGTAAGTGTTTTCGGTCGGGCCGGAGATTACCGAGTGACCAAAATAGGGTGCTAACAGCTGGAGGGAGGCGAGCTAGTCAACCTGTTTACCAGAGAAAGTAATGAGGAGGTTGATAACTGCGTCATCACTATCATCTCATCCAAAACTCAAGAGGAAGCACCCACCTGCTTTGCTTGATTCGCAGATCTAAGTGACGGATGGAGTATCGAAGACGTGGACATCATTCTAAAACCTTACTAGGAGGGTTCTCTTCAAAGCGTACATGAGGAGGGTGTTCTCACTCGGTTTATTCCTATCCCTTTTATTTTCTATCTTTAAATTTATGTTTGCATTTTCATTTCAATAAGAACCTCATGCTTTTGGTTAAAGTAATAAAAAGATAGTTTTCCATTCAAATGTTATCATCTTATACTCTTGTGAATGGTGAATATTTTTAAAAAGGGGGTCTGTTCTATCTTGTGGAAGATCTGACTTGAAGGGTATGACAACATGAGTTAACCACTCATCGAATGGTCAACTTTCCGAAGAGAGAGAAGATGAGAATGAGTGAGGAACCACCCAAAAAAAAAAAAAAACAGCACTTGCAAGATACCAAAGTTAAGCGATGGGTAGCCAGACTATCGAAAGGAAGATAAGCTATCTTTTAAAATCCAAAAAAAAATGTATATTCCTTTTGCTATGCCCACTAGTGCGATGAGAACAGCAAAAGATTTCTTGTCAACCTTGATCTGAAACCATTCCCCCACATTGGGGCATGTAGATAGCAGAAGACTTAGCAAATAAAGATCCTTTCATCCACTTGAAGCATCAAGCCAAAGCAATGTAAAGGCTCTATGGATCAAGCAATCTGGTTCAAAAGGAAGAGAGACCCTCATTTTATTTCTCATACAGTCAAAAAACAACATTTGATAATCCCCCTTGAGCCGATTATATTTCTTCCTAAGGAATTCCCTAACCTGGAGATCACCGCCCATCATGGGTCTGAATAAAACATTGAGAGAAAATATACCTAAGTAAGGGTGGTTGCAAAAAATATCCAACTAAAAAAAAAAAGGAAAAATATAAAGAGAAAGAGGAGGAGAGCCATTAAAGGGCAAGTAGAAGTGTTAAAAAAAAACCACCTTTAGTAGGTAAATAAGCAAGCCAAAAGAAAGGATGGTTCGCCTATGCCACCTTGGCAAGCATGCAATGCTCAAGAAATACAAAGGAAATTCAAAGGTAATCCTAGATGATAAAGAAACCCAGTAGAAGTAGTAGGTTTGAGCCTGTACCTTTTCTTGCAAAAACCCAGAACCATAGCCTACATTACATCCCTGTTAAAGTGATCTCTGATTGAAAAACAAAGCCTGCTCAGATTGAAAGGCTGGTTGCTTATCACTTTGCCAAAGTTCATGTAGGTCGTTGTCTAAACCTAAGGGTTGAGAGTTCAAGCCAAATACTCCCAAACATTGACCTAATTAGGAAGACGGAAATGGCCAGAGGGACGAGAAAGGTGCGAAATGCTATCATCGTCTAATCAAGGTAAGGTCGAGCCAGAGGAGAGGCCAAACCCTTGAAAAAGAAAGACTTGCCTTTCCAAGGAAACAGAGGACTCTCTTCTGAGACAATAAGCCAATTGAAGTATCAAACAATAGGGAGTAAATTCCATTTGCATTTCTTAAACATATTTGTACTAACCATGCAAGGAAAGCATCTTATTCATGTAATAACAGAATGAGCTACCAATCTACATGATAGAAAAGAAAGGAAAAATACTGAAATAAAATCTGTCTCTCTACAAATACAGGTATGAAAAAGTCTAGAAACGAATAAAAAAAGAGGAACAAAAGAATATAACGCTCCTCATCATCATAAGAAGAAGAATCAACCAAGGCAGGATCCATCGGCTCGTCATCCACATCATCAATAGGAGGAGCACTAGAAGAGGCACCTGTTGCCGCTGAGCCAAGCCTACCCTGTTCATAATTTGCACACCTAGCTAGGAGCGTATCTGTCTCTTGAGTAAGGGACTCCACCATCCCCCTTAGAGATCGAACCTCAGCTAGATCATCCCCCGGTGGAGTATAAATGTCTGGGGCACCATGTGACTATTTCTATCCCTATGCAATACTCAAAGGCAGACTATCGTGTATCGACATGGCTACCGCTAGTTGTATCTCCAAAGAAGTCACCTCAGTATCTTTAATCTTCAGCTAATCATGTAACCCCTGTATCAGTTTTCCGTTTTGACGCTTGTGATGACACCTCCTGAACAACCATAGTTGTCAAGAAGTCTGTGTATCCCACAGGGAGTAGAGGTGTCTCAAAAAGTAGATCCCTAAGCCTACCAAGTCCTAACACATACCAATGAAACCAGTAATCGTAATTCTCAGTCCTAATGCACTTGTCATAGAATGGCCCATCATCATCCACATAGGGAAGCAAGGACCTCCACATATCCATAACTCTCTCTACTAATGCTCTCAGGGATCACTACCTTAAAGGTCAAGCTAAACTTTGTTGCTGATACCAAATAAGGATGTCTTGGCTGCAACCAAATTGCCACAAGACTTGGATCCTAAAGAAAAGGGCAATACCTCACAGACCTGCTAAAGGCATGAAGGCCCTAAACACACCCCCAACCACACCCCACACCAAACCCCCCCCCACACCCCCACCCCACCCCCCCCCCCCCCACCCCCCAACCCACCCCCCCCCCCCACCACCCTCGAAAGTCTGCACTCTCGAGCAGTACCTGCCAATCAACCCTGTGTACCACCTGATCGTGTCAAACCTCTTGTCCCGAAGATAGTCAACCCATATTATAATAGTCTGCAGAAACCTCTCGCTATCTATGATAGCTTTCTGGCACCTCAATAAAGATTGTATATGGTCAAGCTCGGGATACCATGTGTGCCAAAATAAGGGAGTAACAAACAAATGCCCGATCGCCCAAAGTTGGAAAAGTGTAGTACACCCCTGAAAACGAACATCGACACCCTGCCAGAACTGAGTAAAGCTGATATAGGTCTCCCCCACAACCATAGAAGGATATGATCGCCCTCTGTGAATCTTGGCATGCAATGCCGACAGTCAACAGTCAATTAGGTCATCCCCCTTGGGAAACACCAAGAAACTCAAGAGGAGCAAAGCTATGGCTACCATACGAGAAATCGACCAATCTTGAGAAGAATGCCAATCACCTGAATAAGCTTTCATACCCATCACAAACTTAAAGTGGGAAAATAAAAGCTCCACTGGAACATAAGGAAATTGGGGCAGGAGGTCAGAAGAGAGAACTGCTCATTGGAGCCCAAGCTGAGTTGAAATAACCAAGATGCAACCATTAGGAAGGATATGACCCACAATGTCAGCCGAATCATCTCGAAAACAAAGGAGAAAATTATACTAGTGAGGAGTAGGAGTAAGCTCACATTCCCCGAAATGAAAAAGAGACAAGTCAAGCTGTTAGAAAGAAATCATCGCCGCTATAAATCCCAGAATGAGCTACACCGATAGGAGCGATTCAACACTACCAAAGGACCAGCGGAAGATGTCTAGCTCATTCGGAGGATACCCATCATACCAAGCCCTCAGTTGGCTAAAAATACCGTCTGTCATCCTGAAAGTCAAATTAAGGTACAAGCATCAATATGCGATATATACTGTTCAAAAGAAAAAAAGGCATGAAAAAAAAGGGGGAAAGAATGAGGCAAATCCCATTCCCTTACCTCCAGTAGAGTCTATTCTAGTCAATTTCTTAGATTTCTTAAAATATTCCCTTCAAAAGTTTATTTTCAAAATCAGTTCAAAGGTTTCCTAAACTTTTTCCTTCAAAGGTTTATTTCAAAATCAATCTGAAAGGTTCCTTAACTTTTCCCTCCAAAAGTTGTTTGAAAATCAAGATCCAAAGTCATTTTCAAAATCAAATCATAAAAGTTTTATTCAAATTCCATTACTAAGGTTTTCTAAGCCTTTCTTTCAAAAAGTTTCTATTCCAAACAAGCTTCAAAGTTTTTCAAGCATTTTTACCAAAGTCTCATTCAAATTCCAAAGGTTTTCTAAACTTTTTCCTTCGAAATGTTTTTATTCAAAATCAATTTTCTAGGTTTTCTAAGCTTTTTCCTTCAAAAAGTCTTATTCGCAATCCAATTCAAAAATTTTCCAACCCTTCAAAAACGTTTATTCAAAATCCACTTCAAAGATTCTTCAAACTTTTTCCTCAAAAATTCTATTCAAAATTAATTTCCAAGATTTTTCAAACTTTTTCTTCAAAAGTTTTGTCAATATTTAGGTTTCTTTAAACTTTTTCCTCAATTTTTTTTTTATAAAAAATCCATTTCAAGATTTTTCAAACTTTCCCTTCCAAAAGTTTTTTAAAATGCTATTCAAGTTTTTCGAAGTCTTCTCTACCAAAAAAGCCTCACTCTTAAAGGTTTTATCTTTTTTTTTCCTTTAAAAATATTTTATTTCAAAAAATACCTTTCTAGGGCTTCCTAACTTCTTCCTTAAAAAAAATTTTCATTTCAAAATCATTTCCCCAGTTGTCCAAAACTTTTTCCTTCAAAAAGTTTAATCTTAAAAGCATTTCTCGGGTTTCCTGAATTTTATCCTTTAAAAGCTCCGTTCTTAAAAATGTTCCAAAGGTTTTTAAACTTTCTTGAGTTTCTTGAGCTTTTTCCTTCAAAAGCCTCGTTTTCAAATTTTTTGAGTTTTCAAGCTTGCACCTCTTTCAGTTTAAAAAGCGTATTTTCAAAATTTTAGGTTTTCAAACTTTTCCTCAAAAATTTTATTCCAAGTTTCAAAGGTTTTCTAAACTCTTCTAATTCAAATCCATATCAATCCATTTCACAGAGCGATTTCAAAATTATTTCAAACAATCAACTTCAATTTCAAAATCATTTCAAAATCAAGTTTTCAAAATTTCTGATTTCAAAAATTTTAAAAATCCAATTTTCAGACTTAAAATTTCAAATTCCAACTACTCCAGACCCTCCGATCGCCTCGCGGTCAAGATGTGACCCTTACTCTATCGTTTTCTATCTTTAGCAAGCAAAGACAAAAAAAGGGGGCAGCTGCAAGAACCCTATTTTTGCACACCTGACAATCTCCGGCCCGACTAGGCGCACATTCAAAATGACAAGACACATTTAAGTCCAAACCGGCTTTCTAGACTCAATTTAATTAATCAACCGCTTCACAGGCCCGTCAGGCCCAATAGAAGAGAAATAATCAAAATGCCCTTAGAATATTAGTTGGTCCAATTCCAATTGGCACGTCTTCTTAAAGACGGTAAGTTCCTATTTTAACCTCAATTCCAATTTCAATTCCAGCCCAAGTCAATCAAGCTTAATTCGGCCCATCTTTCGAGAAGGTTGATCTCTCAAACAATAAGTCCATTAAGTACGGCACGTTTATCGAGAAATTTCTCAGAACAAGAAGTCCCTTCACACCTGTCGACTGGGACAGAACCCAAGTCCTCGAGATGGTAGAGCGGTTCACTTCTAGTGCCTACTAGCCTGCCAACGTAGAATATTCGCTATTCGACACGTCTTTCGAGAAAGTTGATCCCTTAGATAATAAGACCATCCAACAGCTTCCCAAGATCAGGCAATCTTCGGAATGAATGCATACCATCAGAGTGATGAAAACACTTATAAATGTCGCAACTGTTAGAGTGGCGGAAACACTCGCAAATCGGTTGATATTGGGAAGTGCCAACAAAACTCGTATGTCACGGGACTGAACAGGCTTGTTGGCCATGACACCTTTACTGAAGGATGGGATACTTTTGGAAACCAACTTGTCACACTCCGTCAGAGTGAAGGAAACACTCAAAACCTGGGTTGACACTAGCGCCTGTAAGCTTACTCTGGTAAAAAATGACCAAACTATCCTTTAGGCCATTCCGGCACGCTCCTCGAAAAATTACGTAAGTCCTCAAAGCGGTAAGTCCACCCTTCCAAGATTGTCCCAAAGATAATCTAGCATGTTCAAGTGCCTTCCAGTCCCTTCCAGATTGATTCTGAGAGCATCTGATTAAAATAACCATTTTGCCCCTAGGCATCCAATCACCACCAGGAACCACACCGACTCTTGGTATCAAACCAGTAACCTTTCGAGGATAATTTTAATAGTATTCTTGACATTCTCAATACTCTTTTCGACCTTCAAGCATTCTCATGGGTCATTCTGAGTTCATTTCGGTGTGCTCCTGGTTTAGATGACTGTTTTGCCTCTGGTAGGCCCGTCACCCTTCTTAACTATATTTGCACTGGTTCTTAAGCCACTTACCTCTGGGATACTCTTGTAGAGGTTCCCATCCATCCCTGGCCTTTCGAAACATTCCTAAACTTTCTAGAGTCACTTCTAGTGAAGCCAAACTAAAAATTGCATGGTAGTCACTAGGACAGGCGCCCAAATCTTTTGCCTTGTGTCCTAAAGGTCAAAAGATAGGTTCCTTGCCGCCTTAAAACTTGCTAAAGTGGTAGCACCACTAGTAGTGGCGCCAAGCCAATAAATGGCATGGCACCATTCTTAGTGGCGCCACGTTGAAAAAAGCATTGCGCCACTACAATAGGCGCCAGTTCCTATTTCAATTGCCTATAGATACAAACCCTCACCCTGCGTAAAAAGGATTTGAAAACTCTGTCTAGAAACTCTGCTTCACTGAAAACAGAGCTTGAATTCCCTTAAAACCCTAATCCTCTCAAGCCCTCTAAAACCCTAGCCTCCATATACTCTATACACTCAAATACAAGCCTCCAAACATCCATTAAAGGCCAAGTGATGCACCTTCAAAGCCTTCAAAGTTTAAGTCAAGTAAAGCAAATAAGAAGACATGGTAGGTTTTCAATTTCGTATATGCAATTTCCCCCACTCTCTTCTCTCTCCTAACCCACTTGGGTTTTCTTCTATTTTCAGCTCCATTTTCTACCTCCTCTTATTATATGTTTGAAACAAGGGACTCCTCGGTTCATGCCTAGGAAGAATTATTGAAAGTCATTGTGCTGGGGGTTTTCTGCAAGTTCAACCTAAGACGGTGTGAGTTTGTCTCCCTTGATTATGTGGTGAAGCCTAACCTTATATGTTCACGACTCTATTGCATTATGGATATTATGTTCGTGCATTGTATACAAAGTTGTTTTCAAATTTGCATCAAGGTTCTTTTTCAAAACTTGCATTCAAAATCTCCTTCTTTCAAACTTGTTTTCAAAACCACTATTTTAAGGTGATTTTTGCCATTCCATGGTTAGGGTTGTTTTAGGAAAGTGTTATATTCAATGTGACCATCAAAGTCTAAATCTTGGGTTTAAACCGTACTTATTTTTGAAAACACAATCCTAAAGGGATTCTAGCCATTCCATGGTTAAGGTTGTTTTAGAAAAGTGTTACATTAAATGTGGTCATTATGATCTATATTTCAAACCATAGTTGTTGTCAAAATCACAAACCTAGAATGGTTCTAATTTTTTTTATGGTTAGAATTGTTTTAGGAAAGTGTGATATTCAAGAGACTTGCAAAAGTCCATATTCAAACCTCTTTCCAAGTAGTTTCGCAAATCTACTTCCTAAATTTTTTTTTCAAAGATCTACTTTCCAAAAACTTTTTGTCTTGAAGTCCAAGTCAAATCTCTAGAATTCATGATTAGGAAACCCTAATTCCTTACTTAAAGTCATGACTTTCTATTTTGCCTCAAATCATAAATTTTCAAAACTCTTTTTCCACCAAATCATAGATTTCCAAATCCAAGATTTTCAAAACTCAACCTTTTCAATTCTAAGTCAAATCAAATCTTCCAATTTAGGAAACCAAACAAATCCTCAAATTTTAGAAACAAAATCAAATCATCTATTTTTGAAAATAAAATAAAATCTTCAACTTTAGGAAATAGAAGTCAAATCTTTCCTAATTTCAAACGTTTCTAAATTTCGACTTTCTAAATTTCAAACTTTTAAATCTTTCCAAATTTCAATCTTCATAAATTCAAACCTTTCCAAAATCAACTCTTTCTTAAAAAGGAAACTTTCTTAATTCAAAACTTTTCTAATTTGGAACCTTCTTTATTTAAAACTTTCCTAAAATTCAACTTTCTAAAATCAAACATTTCTATTTCAATTGTATGCTTCAACCCTAGGTTACCTACGTCCTAAGATGTCAAAACCCTAGTTCAACCCTAACCTTGAAGATTAGGAGGCCCCAATTCTTTTCTAAACCAAGATAGTTTTCGAACTTCAATCTAAGTCAAGATGATTTCAAGGCTCAAGTCAATCTTTCCAAATCAAGTCCAGGTTTTACTTCAAAGTTCAATTTCAAATTATCAAGTTCAACTTCAAATCAAAGTTAACTCTGAGTTCGACTTCAAATCAAAGTCAATTTCAAATGAAAGCTCAGTTTCAAATCTTTAAATCAAAGTTCAAATCAAGCTTTCTAAAGGCTCCAAAGTGTCTTTTCAAATCAAATAAGATCTCAAAGTGTCTATTTTCAATTGGACCCTATATTCGAACTACGACTGACCTGATTCCTAACAATGGGATATGTAGGCAACCCTTATGGGTGTGGTCATAACCTTTTTCAAGTTTCCAATTTCCACAACCTTTTTCAAACTTCAAATCCTTTCTTCAAATTTATTTTTAAAATCACATCATTTTCTTGCACTTGCATGTCATGCATCATATTAAACGTCTTTTCAAAATTCTTTTCAAGCTGGATACAATTGGACAATGGATAGTCGAAGATTTTAAATGAGTGAACCTAGGGTGAATAGATATATAGGTGCCACAAAGGTGGGATAGGATGATAGCTGTCACACCCCTAACCCAATTAGACATTAATTATGTCACATTAGGTGAGGCGTGATCGCACAGGTCACCGTACCTGCGAACGACACCTTAACCCATACTCAAAAAATAAAAGAACGCAGCGGAATAAACAATATAATGAGAAAAATATAATAAACTCTCCAAAGGAATACATTACCACTGGAAAATAATCAACATCCTTTCACAAAATTCTTTACCATTATACAAAGTTAAAACATAATACCAAAACCCAACATTTATATAAAATTACAACCATGAAACTGAAAGTAAGACAATGGAGCTGTCCCAAGCCCCGTGACTCGACATCCTGACATCGACATGATTGCCACCACGGCAAGAACCAAGACTGCAGTGAACCAAACCGTCATCTCCAAGTTACCTGTCAAGACAGTCTGTGTGTGGGTGTGAGCTAATTGTCAACATGCTCACGACAGATAATCAAACTCATAAAGAATGATAATAAGCACTCAAATGCATACAGGTAGAAATGATTAATATATATCTATATCATGGATGTCTCAATGCAATGCATGTATCACCCACATGTGCGCGCAATTTTAGATAACGTTGGCCCAATATATTGATGGCGCGTTATCAAGGAATGCCCACCGTGGCACCCCTAGGCTAGTCCACCGTGACTAAGCCTTGGTTAACCCACCGTGGTTAACTCTCTCCAGTGCAATGCAAGGCATACAATATGAATGGTATGCAATGCCACCATATATATAAAATCATCAATGTCTCCACAGAACTTCTCATATAATACCAATTTCACCCCATATATAAACACCTTCAACACCTCATATGCATTCACCACCATTATCCATATAGAAAATACACAATGCATTTAACATGAATAAGATTATCTCAAAATCTCACAATTCCACAATTAACACCAATATAGATAATAACACAAGCAATATACATTCACTTCTATATGAATAAGATTATCCTATGATCCCACCTGTCACCGCACACACACTATGTCAAAGATCACTTCGGGGTTGACGTTGAAGGATCTTGCTCTCCGTTAGCTCCTATCACCACAACCGTATTAGTTTAGGAAACTCAATGTATACTCCGATAATCATAGCTATAATGTCTATACAAACAAGTTATAACACTGAAATTATACATTAGAACTACTATATGCTAATCTCAATCACACTCCCAATGTAAAGCTAGAGTTGAAAAATACCAAAATACATCAAGTCCTCTAATCTGCCAAAACTGACACAGGCTTCATAATCTGGACATAACTTCGTGGGCTTATGCCCAAAAATTCTAAAACTTTAGAAATACCAACTAGACATATCAAAGAGTATCCAGACCAAATTGTACATTTTTTGAACATGCCTAAGTATTTATTTGGTATTTGCAAATACAGGGCAGTGCTGCAGAAACTCGAATTCAGCAGTAAATAGTCTATCTTTGATAAATTAATAACATAGGTAAACGACATCTAAATGATCTGAAATTTGGTACAGATTATCATCAACCTTTATCCTAGATACAGTAAAAATTTCATAATTTTTGGGCTACTCTAACTTGGTCGAATTCTCTGTTAAACCAGAGGTTACAGATCTGGGCATCAAAAATCTGCAGGGACAGTCCCATTTCAAAAATCCACCATAATTCGAAATTACAACATTTTTAAGTGAATCCAAAGCCCAAATGATCCTCATAACTCTAGATTACAGTGTTCAAAAATTCAGCCACAAATAAAATTTTTAGCTAGGTCGAAATGTCTCTAAACAGTAGCATTTTCATAGAGAATACTCTGTTAGGGCTGCCATGGGTGATTCTAAATTTTTACCATGGAAGATCTCACCTCCATCCTCTTCCTTCCATGGCATGACTCATACAACATGTAATAATTAGAGAAAATAAGATGAAACAAGCATGATACTCACCTTAGATGAGGAAAACAAAGTGTAAGAAAGCTTCCTTAGATTTTTCCCCTCTTTTCTTCTTCTTCCTCTTTTCCACCGATTGCTCCTTCTCTCTTCAAGCTTCTCTCTCTCTCTCTCTCTCTCTCTCTCTATAACTCTATATCTCTCTCTCTCTCTCTCTATAATGGCAGCTATCTTTCCTCTCTTCTCCCTCCCATCATGCTAACCACTCACCCCCCACCATTCTTGTTTTTTTTCCTTCTTTTTCTTCCTTTTCTTTCTTCATTTGCCTCCTTGTCCCCCTTTGTCATCTTCCTCTCTTTCTCTCCACCGACACCCTCCCCTCCTCTCAATTAACTTCAATATAACATAATAATATATATCTCTCCCCCCCCCCTTAGGTATTTTATACACCCACTTATTATATTTTAGGTATTTTATACATCTACTTATTATACTCACTCACCAATGTTTCACCATTGAACCATTTAACTTACCACTAATAAAATGATACAAGTGGCGCACACAATTTATAATTAACCATGCAATATATGTAAATTAAATTAAATAAACTAATTTAACTACGTTTACGATGCAATTCAACTAATTATAAAAATATGAGATTAGGGTTTCACAATAGCCTAGTGCATTCCTATACGTAACCAACCTTTGAGCCTAGAATCACTGTTTTCAAAGACAAAAAACAGAGTTATTTTTAAAAAGGGCTTAAATCTTTCCAAAGGTAGCCAAACATCCTGTTTTCTCCAAAAAAAATCCTCTCTTAAGGAAGTTTTCCAAAACCTTTTCAAAAACCCTAAGTTTTGTCTTTGAATTGTACGTAGTTTTAAGTGACTTAACTCGCATTAACAAAGTTAGGTGCTGACTCCAAATGTTTTTCAAAAGTCCTTATTCACATCAATTTCTAGTTCAAACCTAGTCGCACTCGTCCTTCTAGGAGGATGCGTGTAATGAAAGAGTACCATATTTTTCTCACTTGTGTTTCCTCAAGTGCAAAACATCATGGCGCGACAGTATCCACGATTCATCATCTCTGTGCTTGACCATCATTCTTATCCCCTTAGAACAGATTTCACTCCTTAAACTCCTTCAAGACTTTTGATCTATTCAATTGAGTCGAAAAAGATAGTTACTAAGATTTGTTTCTGGGCATTTGGAAGGTGGGAAAAACTTCTCTCAAAGAGTTTTTTAAATGTGGCGGCTCATATGAAGTTTGGGAAAGTGTACTAGTGCTTTAATAGGTGCAAAAATCCTAGTGGTGCGAATCTTGAGATTTCAAATTCTATGTGTCTCGATCCCGCGAGATCCCGCGAGCTTAAGTCCCATATTTTGCATGCTCATTTTTTTTGCCATTGACGTCTCGCGATATCCTGTGAGGATCTCACAACGTCTAGCCTATTTAGCATGCTTACTGTTTTTCACCTCGACATCCTGCGACATCCCGCGAGGTCCTGTCCTTTTGTTAGCATACTGTTTTCTCCATCAACATCTCTCGAAGTCCATATATCTGCCTAAGATGTATCATAAAAGTCTTTCTTAGCATGAGCTTGCATGAATAAGCTTTAAATCCTTTTTGAATGCTTGTGATTGATATCCTAATTCTCCAAATTACATCAAACATGACTTGTCATAAAATTTAGCCAATTACATAAACTTACAACATGTAATGTTCTTCTTCAACTGTTAGCTTTGGGAACACCTCTTGGTTTATCTTGCCATCCTTTTATTGTTGTATTAATTGTAAATTTTGACAAAAGAGAAATTAGGCAGCTATTAAATGATAAAATTAGTTAAAATATTAGTACATTTGTTGTGAGTTTCATCAGTTGAACACTATCTAAATTGAAAAACATTTTTGCATAATCTTGAAATATTGTTGCTATCATTGAACCAAAAGCATCTTTAAGTTCCATTTCAAACTTCAGCCTGGGGATGAAATTATTAATGTTATTCATATTGTATGTTCAATTCTGTTTTACAAGAATAAGAATTAGAAACTACAATAATAGGGAATTTGTACCTTGGTTGTGTAGTAACTTTCTTTTCATTGCATTGATAACAGTTAAAAATAGTTTCGTAGTCTATGTTGATGAATTTGAAGCAGTTACTACAACTCATGTACCAAAATGATTGATCAATTGAAGTAATTGACATTGTATCTTTGATCCAATAAAAATTTTCACAGACTTATTAGAAATTGATTTTATCAAATATATACAAAAGGATTTTATAATTAGCTAAATTAGGAAACTTGTAGGGTTTTACCTCAAATGAACTTGGAACCACTGCAATGTAAACAATTTTATCAGCTTTAGGCGTTAGTGTTTGACTTTTGAGAGATTGAGTTTCTAATAAAGAGGATATTTCTTTTATATTTGTCTTACTGTGGATGCACCTGCGTGGGAGAAATTATTTGAAGTGGTTAGTTTATAGATCATGAATGAATAACAAACATTAAAGATGAATTTTAACATGAACGAAGATCTTCTGCAACAAGAAAATTCAGAGACAGTATGAAAGTGCTAGTTGGTCTGGTTAAGAGTGATTGACCTACAAGTGAAAATGTTAAATTTCTTATCTGCCTTTTGAAATGTTTGTTTATGTTTTTATTAATAATTAACTATTACATTCAGTTTTTGAATTTTTGTATAATAAATAAATTTATTGATATTAATGAGTAATATTATTTCAAGGATTATTTTGATATTATATAATTAATTTACATGAGTAATTACCATAGTAAGATGTAACTTTCAGTCTGATTCCAATAAGAACAACGAAAGATTCACTCATTGCTGATAACTTTGCAGCTTCATTTGTTAAGAAATGGCCCCATAAAGTTATGATAGTAGGGAGGCATCTATCAATAAGATAAAAGAGTGAATAAGATAGATTATTTTGAATATGAATGAATTGGTAAATAAATCGTACTCTTTATTGATGACAACAATTTCTTGAGCAGTGGTTTCGCCAATTTGTGTTCTCATTATTTTTGGTGGCCTGATTTGGACTACAGTTACAAAAATATCTAAGGAAATTTTTTTTGATGTAAAGCTGAATTATATGAGTTGAGTTTAACAAAGTAGTAAAGAACTTAGAATAAGTGATACTTACTGATGTGTGATTGTGTGTCAACATGGTTAGCAAATTCATAAAATTTTATGAAATTGTATTCTGACATAAGATCCTCTAGAGGATCATTTTCAATAGACTGGATGAGAGTACTGGGATGAATTGACCATTGCCACGGATGTGGAACTATCTGATGCTTTTCTTCAACAAATTTGATAGCAATATTTGATATGTAATATGATTTGAAAATTTGAAGTATTTCTTTTTATTTTTCAATTTGTGCGTCGAAGATGGTTGCCTGAATCTAAGTACCCTATAAATATATAAAATTAATTGGAAAATATAAATTTAATTGAGCAATGTTATGTAAAATAGTGTTTTGCTTGATTTTTCTAAAACAAAAATAGTTAAGTATGTATAAGCAATATAAATTAATTATTTAATTTTGTTAGTATTACATTAACATACCTGAGAATCACCGAGAACAAACTTTTGATACCGGAGTGTTTCACCTTTTGCTTTTCAATATTTGGTTAGATTAGTTATATTTCTAATTGATGTAGTTCTTGTATCCATTCTGTGTGGGAAAAAAATAGCTGATAATTAATTCATATATCGTAGAGAATATTTGATGTTGAAATTATTAAGAGCATGTATTTCACATTGACATATAAATATAAAAATGGTTAAGTGTTGGCTTACTAATACTATAGAGTTGAAATTATATAAATTCTGTAAGTGATAAC
This sequence comes from Euryodendron excelsum, assembly GCA_033060915.1. Taxonomy (NCBI): domain Eukaryota; kingdom Viridiplantae; phylum Streptophyta; class Magnoliopsida; order Ericales; family Pentaphylacaceae; genus Euryodendron; species Euryodendron excelsum. The sequence goes on from CM065395.1 coordinate 22,723,015, forward strand.
AATTTTTTTATATGCAATATTCTTTGTGCAATTAATATTGTCATCCTATTTGTGACATGGTTCGAGAACTATTTTAATGCCCGAAATTGTTTTAGCTCACGATGGAGCAACATATAGCTGACCATGCGAGAAGACTAGCTCTTGCAAATACAATTCTACTTTGTTCAAGGTCTGACCTTGTGCTTTGTTAATTGTTATTACAAAACACAATTTTATTGAAAATCGTATTCTAGTAAATTGTACAGGGTACTTTTCTTAATCAGAAGGCTATAATGGTATTTGAGGTATGAAAACCACTTCTTCCATATGATCACCAATAGCAATTTTTGAACAAATAATATGATCCTGAAAATCTAGATAAATAAGCCAAGTTCCATTACAAAGACCCTGTGAAGGATCTATGTTTCACAAAAGCATAATTGGGTAGCTCTTTTGCAAGATTAGTTGATGAGGTGGAAGACTAGTTGGGTAGAGAGAATTTAAGTAATCTTCATATTGGCCTCGATGAATGGGATCAGTTGTTTTATCAATACTTGTGTATTCCCTTACAGTTCATGGGAATTTGCGGATCACCATAAGGTTTATTTCATGAACACAATCATTTTTCGGAATTAAAATAGCAAAACTCATCATTGAAACAGGATTTGATGAGAAATATTGAAGATTTAGAAACATTGCATCAATTAGCAGTTCACCAGGATTTGTTTTTTTGTTGGTATTAGAATGATCAATAATTATAGGAGGAGGAAGGGAGACCTTGTTCTAATTATCTGTTAGCTCTGTTCCACTCCCAATTCACAACAAATAATTACTGAAAGCCAGATCATGTTTTACTTGCATATTTGTAGTTAATTTTTTCAAAAGATTTCCATATATCAGATTTTGAGAGGCTTGCATCGATACAATCAAATTTTGTGCCTTTAAAAATAACAAGTAGAATTTGTCAAAATTGCCACCAAACTCGATAACTTTGCCTCCAAACAACACATCAGAATCATTAATGTCCTTGAGCATTTCGTTGAAGGTCTCAATGCTTTGTCGCCTAGCCATAGGTGCTTCATTCTGAACAACAAGTTTAGTGATCCGCAAAATTTTTGCCAGCCCAGTTTGTTTACCTACATTACAAGATCTATATATGCTTACATCAATAGGTAATTTGGAATGAATGAGATGTGCGGCCACTCGGCAAAATAGAAGTTGCTACTCTAGGTGATGCAGTTACTAACGCAATATAATGCTTTGATCTAACTGCAGCAAAGAGTTCTTCATACAGGCAAGTTTTGCTTGTACCTTCAGGCCCATTTATGAAAAAATGTCCTGGTTGATCAAAGAACACTCTTGTAGTTATAATATCAAATGCAAAATGTTGCTTTGTATATAGCATTGATATTGATTTATAATCAGGTTCAGAAACAATAAGATTGTTTCTTCTTCTATTTTTCTGCATAGATTCTCCTTGTGACTAAACATAGAAGAATTTGGACAGAAGCTAAAATTAGCAATATCTTTCCCCATAGATTAAAGGATTGAATTTATACTCTGGAGAATTTTTTGTTGAATTTGTTCCTTTGATAAACATGTTGTCCTAGCAAAATCTTCTGACATGAAGCATTCAAATTTCTCCTATAATTTGTTCAGATTGTTTGGAGCACAATGAACAAGAATAGTTGCAAATAATCACCTCAGGGAAATTGACAATTGATAAGCTGTAGCCTCTTCAAGGTATTTTTTAAGATTATTATTAGATTCTAGAAGGCCTCTTAAAAGTGTTGCTTCCCGAAATGATTTTGTAGCAATACCACTAACATTTCATAGATTCTCAAATGATGCTGGTGCTCTAATGTGATTTAAAAGTAATCGAAGATAATATATATCATGTCATTTTTCAACATAGAGTTCAACTTAGCAAAGGTTTTAAAGGTAACAAACTGATTGTTCTCTAAATGGATTTGAAGATGTATTACTGATGGAAATATGTCATTAGAAAAAATGCATGAATTCTCCTCACAACTTCCGGAGGAGAAATCCATCTTGCTGCTTGAAACTGTTCAATTTCATCTATGACGTTAGTATGCTCTTCTTGAACAATATGGAATGTAACTTTGTCATGGCCTTTGTAAATATATTTGTATAAGTACTTTACAGCCTTGATTGTTGAGCAAACTTTAACATTGATATGACAATCATACTTTACAAGAAGATATATATTATAAGGAATCACCATGCGATTGTCAAGTACCTGACTTCAAACTTTGACTTCCTGCCCATCATTCTGCCATCTATATAAAGGATATGAATCATTGGAAGCTTCTGTTGTCTCTTAATAATCCTTAAGGTAATGGTTTTTACACTATTCTCATAGAAACATTATTTGCATTTAATCTTCCACAAGGCCCATGCATCATATGTTTATAACCATATAAAACAGATGAGGATTTTCTATCTTATTTAGAAGTTTAGCACAGACAATACGATCAAAACTTTTTGAGGAGAACAACTTATATCCATTTTTCAAAATAACCAATAAGTGCATATGAGGAAGACACTTTTTTTTGGGATTCTATAACATAAACAAACGTTGCTACTTTTTCAAATATTTGTTTCTTGGTTACATCATCTAATAACTATTGCATCTTGGCTCTAAAAACTCGGCCTACTAAGTCTTTTGTGCTTCCTCATTTGGGACTAAACTTGTTTTAATCTTTGACCATAATGGATTACAAGTCATAGTGAGGAAAATGTTTGGTTTTTGAAATCGTTGAACCAATGTCATTGCATCAACATAATGGTGACAAAGATCTCTTGGGCCTCTTATAAATGATGGTGGAAGAATGATTCTACGACCAACCTTTGAGCCTCTATTTTCACCTATAAAGACACTATCAACAATCCCTTGATATAAATCAACCTTTATTTGTGCCTGGTTGTTTCTAAAAAATCGTAATCTTGATGTTTCAATTTTTGCATACATATCAACACAATACTGTTGAAGCAAACTACTAGAACACAGAAGAACAGATTTGTCATGAGGCCTCGTCGCAACTTATAGCAATAATATTCACAGCATGAAACCATGGTTTTTTTTGTTTGTTTTTTGTTCCAGTACTAAAATCAATTAGAATTTCTTCATATTAAGGCACACTAACGCAACTAAATAATTATGTGTAATTAAGATCAGCAAGTGTTTTAGTATAATACCTCTTGATTCTCTTATAAGTAAATTAGATCCAGAAGCTAAGTTATGAGGAGTTACAAGAAATTGACCATCACAAGGAGCATTTTCTTTTGCCCTATTGATCCTTTGTATTCCATTGTGCCATCTAGTTTCACTAAAAAGAAATAGTAATGGATATTGTAAAGGATCATAACAGCCAAAGTAGTAACAGGCTTTTTAACTATGATAAAAAATATCCTGATTGACAATATCTCTTTCTATTTGTTCAGTTATAGTCTCATTTTTAGTCCAAATTGCTGCAACTTAGGATGTTGAAGGCTGGTTATACAATCTTTGGTCTAAACCAACATCACATTTGATCATGATGGAATGAGTCTAAATTAACTACACTTGAAAGACGTCTGAAAAAAATTGAGTATGGATTTTTATGTAAAATTGTAATAAGCTTATCAACAGTAGAAGCCCTTAATTTATATGAGATTTTGAGCCTATTTTGAACCTCATGGTCAGTGTCATGGAAGTATAGTTGTAAATGAGAAAGTTTAGGCCTCGTTTGGTAACGTTTTTTGTTTTCGTTTTTTGTTTTTTTTTTCAAAAAAAACAAAAAACGCCGTTTGTTTAAATTTTTTTTTTTTTGTCTTTTACAAAATTCGAAAAAAGAAAACTAAAAACACTAAAATGGGTGTATTTTCTCTCACAAAAACATTGGTCTAGTATTATTGGCACAACGATAACCTATGAACGCTCATTATCAAACAACAAAAAACACACAGCAAAAACACAAAACAAAAACACACAGCAAAAAACAAAAATTGACAGCGTTACCAAACGGACCCTTATAGTCTGTTTGGTTTCTGTTTTCTGTTTCTGTTTTTTGTTTTTTTAAAAATAAACAATATAAAAAAAATACTAAAGTAGGTATGTTTTCTGATTCTAAAACATTGTTCTGATGTTGTTAGCAGAACGGTAATCTATAAATGTCATCATTAGACCATAAAAAATAAAAAAACAAAAACACACACCTATAGCCCACAACAAAAAACAAAAACTGACAGCACTTCCAACGGACCCTTATCATTTGAACATTGTTATTCATTAATAAAGTGATAAACCTGCCTTGGTATTTTGAATGTGTAAATTCCATGTTTTCTCTTACATAATTTCTTGTCATACTTGACCCAAAAAGAACTAAAAACAAAAGAACTATTATACGTTCAGATATATGTTCTGAAATCCTTTGATTTTTCGGAGTTTGATGTGTATAATTGGTGAAGCTTCAGTGGACTATTGATACGCATTAGCAATATTTGTCCACCCATACAAAAAAAAACTATCAGCTTCAAAATAAAACTTTTTTTCATCACAATATTTACATTTACTTTGGATTGGAAGTATTGTAGCCTTTGTAGCCTTTGTAGGGATGATACACTGGTTAGGATTTGAATATTTTCTTGGCCGGCTATTATGAGTTCCTATAAAATAGGAAATAGTTTTCTTCTATTAAATTATTTCATGTAATAATTATTTGAGTAACGGAATCATTAAGACAAAGCTTACTTGTCAAAGTATTTGACTGTGGCTGCGACATTGAAGTTGAACCTATTTAAAAAAAAAAAAAAAGAATATTTGATGTTGTACGTTTCTTTGAAACATTATAAATTGAATTTATTGTTTATAGATTTGATATATAATATAGATAGAAACATTATGTATGAAATACTAACCAATTTCAAAATGGCTGAAGTAGCCTATGTGGTCTTTTCTATTGCTGGCATTATGGCCAATTGCTGGTGTCTTGGTATTTAATGATAATATTTGTAAAGACGCATGATATTTGATTGAAAGCATATATTTTATTTTTGTAGCTACACATTTGTGGATATTTTAAAATATGTATTTTGAGTACTACTATAGAGCCTGGTTTGCATGTGTGTATGATTATTTTTGTAAGGTTGTATAGGCGTTTTCGCTTGCTTTTTAAATAGCAATAATTAAATACTGTTATAATGAATGTAGCTATAGCTGAAGGCTATATAATTTTTATCAATGTATAATACCTAGTGAAGTATCCTTTTGTTGCACAAATAATTCTTTCTTCACAGCATATACTTGTTGCCACTTACAATTTCTTTCACTCTTTTGTTCCTAATGTTCTGCTAGGATTTAGGTTTCTCACAGAAATAAGATTTCATTATGACAATTAATTTGTGTTGTTATAAATACAATCATCTATTAATAGTGAACATTGTTAAATCCTTTTCTCTACTTACTGAATGTTAAACGAATTTGGATGTCTTCAATTTCAAGGATTTTTTTTTCTTGTTTGTCATTGCACCTTGACATTTTCATATATATACATATATATATATATATATATGTATGTTGCGCCCCAATTTTTGGACACCAAGCCCTACTTGGCTCGGGAAAAATACGGTTCTCTCTCGTTAGAACTCATCCTTCTAGAAGGATGAGTGCGATTAGGTTTGAACTTGAAATTGATTTGATTTAAGGACTTTTGAAAAAAGTTTGGAGTCGCCACCTAACTTGATTAAGGTGAGTTAGGTCACCAAAAATTAAGTATAACCCGAAGATTAAATTTAAAGTTTTTGAAAAAGGTTTAGGAAAACTTCCTCAAGAGGGGTTTTTAAGAAAATACGTTAATTGTCAATCTTTGGAAAGTTTTAAGCCCCTTTTTTTAAAAAAAATAACTCCATTTTGGTCTTTGAAAACAGAAATTCATAGTCTGGGGGTTGGTTACATGTGGAAAGATATTCTAAGATCATCACCCTACCCCACTCTTTCGGTATTCACATGTCTAGTCACCCTTTGTTCACTCATTTAAATAACAAGTTACTATTATCCACTTAATATCCACTTTAGAATTTTGAAAATGGGATTTGGTCATTACTTTTTGGATGAATGATGTATGATGCAAGTTTTGAAAAAAAATATTTGAAAATATGAAAATTTTGAAGGGATTTGAAAAAGAATTCTTGAATTGATAGAGAAGTTTGAAAAGGGAACTTGGGTTGAAGTAAGGGTTATGACCGCACCATTTTAGGTTGCCTACGTATCTCATTTGGCAAGAATCAGGTCATTCGTAGTTTGGGTAAGAGCCTAATCAACAATAGGCGCATTAGGGCCTTTGAAAAGTTTTAAAGACACTTTGAGGTTTTTGAAAAGGTTTGAAGACACTTTGAGCTCTTTGAAAAGAGAGAACTTGAGAGCTTGAAAAAATGCTTTTGGAATAGGACTTGGGATGTTTGAAATGTTTTTGAAGTTAGGATTGAAAAGGATTTTAAATGTTTTTGAATAACTTAAGGGAGTTTTGAAAAAGCTTTGGAATAACTCAAGGCAGTTTCGGAAGTGTTTTGAAAACTTTGGCGGTAGATTTTGGGTTGGAAATTCTCTTGTGAATTTGTCTTTGAAAAGCTTTTGAAAGTACTTTTTTGAATATCTTATTGAAAGGTATGTTTGATTTTTCATCACCTTTAGGAGGATAGTCAATGAGGAATTAAACTCCTTTAAGGCTATGAGTTTTGGAAACGTGTTTGGAAAAGCAGGCTAGAACTTCTCTTTGGTTTTTAAAAGCTTTAGGGTTATAGAACCTTTCTTGAATATCTCACTTATACTTGACCAATCCTAACCATGGGAGGAGTATGGTTGCTTCAAGAATGTGATGTTTGAAAATCATTCTTAAAAAGAGTTTTTGAAACCACTTAGGGTTTTAGAACCCTAATATAGACAACCTTGAGGGTTGTATTTAATGTATCACCTTCCCTTGGAGTCCCTAACTGTAAAATGATTGACAATTTAGAGTTGTGAGCTTTTGAAATATTTTTGAAAATAGTTTTTGAGAAATGGTAAGGGTCTACCTATTTTAGTTGAGACAAGTTTAAAAGAACTTTTTGGAAGCATTTTGGAGATAGAATATAAGAATATTTGAAAAGGTTTTGGAGTTGATTTTTGAAATCTCAAGAGAGTAGGATGCTTTTGAAAATGTATTATAAGAATGGTTTGTGAGTTGAAAGATTATTTGAAAAGGGGTCTTTGAATTAGAACTTTGAAGCTTACTAACCTAAGTTGGATTGACCTAAAGTTGACTAACTAGGGTTAGGTTGGACTAGGGTCGGTTTGACCTAGGGTTAACTAACTAAGGTTAGATTAGCCTAGGGTTAAGGTGACCTAGGGTTAACTAATTTGGGTTAAGTTAACTTAGGGTTAAGGTGACCTAAGGTTAGGTTAATCTAGGGTTTGGTTGACCTAGGATTAATTGACTAGGATTAGGTTAACATAATGTTGGACAACTAGGGTCAAGTTAACCTAGGGTTGGAAAATGGTTTTGAAAAGTGGTTTTATACATGAAACTTGAAAGTGGGTTTTGAAAACTTATGGTGCAAATGTAGAGAACTTATAAAATAAACTTAAGGAATTATGTAAATTTGAAGAAGATCATTTCCAAGAAAATTTATCTCTAGAAAGTGTAGGGTTTGTATGGTCAAGAATGAAGAGCCATTCCAAGGAAGGCTTATTGGGACCATTATAACCTCTAACTTAAGAGAGTGAAAACCTTAAAAATTAATATATTGACAAGATAGTTTTGAAAGCTTTTTTGATTGAAAGTTAAAGAAAATAAATCTCTGGAAACCATTTTTTGAAAAGAGGCTTTATTAAACTATTTTTAAGGTGACAAAGACCACTCTAAAGAATAAGGGTTCATATGGTTAATTTAAGGGAGATCACTCCAAAGGGGACTCCATAGAACCATTCCAACCACAATATTCAAGAGAGCAAGACTTCTAAAAATCAAGATAGAGATGGTAATTTTTGAAAGACCATTTTGATACCAATTTTAAGGGAATGAATTTTTGTCAACCTTTCTTGAAGGGGTTTGTTTTGAAAAATAATTTTGAAGTGAATAGAACCAACTCTAATAAACTAGGGTTCACATGGTCAAGATGATGGGAAAACCACTCAAGAGAGGTTTCCGATGGACCATTTTAACCACAAAGCTCAAGAGAGTAAAATTCTTGAAAATCAACATAGAAGAAGAGGGTTTGAAAGTCATTTTAGTACAATTTTGAAGAGTAATGAAATGTAGGGTTGCAAAATAAAGTCAAGGGACTTAAAAAAGGGTTTTCTAAGGTGTAAAAATTGAGGGATTAACCTAGGCTTCAAGAAACCAACTCTAGAACCATTTTTAGAGAATTCTTTGAATATGGAGATATAGAAAAGAGATAGTGAGAGTTTTGAAAAAATGATTGTGCACATGAAAACAAAGCCAAGCATGCAAAACATGAATAAGATAACCACATGCAAAGGGGTCATGGAATCATACAAGGCTAGAGGCTTCACCAAATTACAAGGTGCTTCAAGGCCATACCATCTTAAAGTAGGTTTGTGAGAGATTTCTTATACGATGGCTCTCACAAACTTTCCTCTAGGCATGAACTAAGAGTTTCTTTGTTTCAAGCATATAAGAAAGGGGGGTAGAATATGAGGGTTAAAATAGAGAATAGCCTAAGTAGGATAAGAGGGAGAAGAGAGTAGTGGGAATTACAAAAATGTAAAGAGAATACTACCTTTTGCCTTCTAACACTTTCAAACCTCCATGGATGCTTTGACTTGAGCTTGAATAGCTTTGAAGAGGTTTAAAGGGGGTGAAATGAGGTCTTCTATGGCATTGAAGGCTATGTAAGTGCAGTATATGGGTTAGAGGGAAGTGGAATCTAGCCAATGTACTTGAAGTGTGAGATGTATATAGAAATTCAAGATTCTGGAGCAGTTTTTGCAGAGCTTCACTACCAATTTTAATTTTGGAATATGTAAATAGGGAGGCCTGTATTTATAGGCAAAATCTCTAGGGGCTGGTGTATGCAGCACATGTGTCTGGGCAAATTTTGCCTTGGTGCATGTAACACTTGCGCTGGTATTGTTTTTCTCTTTGAATACCACATGGCACACTCTGTATTGGCTCAACTTAGGGAGCAAGCAAATTTTTGATCGATTAGATCAAAATCTAGGCGCATATAGTATACACTCCGCCATTGGGAATGTTCATTTAAACTTTGCCTCGATAATTGTGCAATCCAAAAAATTTTTGGAGAAATTGGTTGTATCCACAATGTTTTTTAGTGTTTCCCAATAACCTAGCATTTTCGGGAAGCTTAAAAGGTGTCCAGAAGAATGAGATATTGTCTTGGGAAGTGTGCACAAAAAAACACGTTTGCGGAGCGTCTGTGATACGTTCCGCGGATGTTCAAAAGTAGCTGTTTTTTAGCCATGCGATTGGGGACTTCGAGAAGCGATCTATTCAATCGAGCTGTATCGACGAAAAGACCTGTTGTCAAGCTTTTGGGAATTTCCTGATTTACGCATTTCTCAAGTCGTTTGACGGTACATTATAACTAGGGAATCAAGATAAATGACAACCCTAGCGGAGGTCTGTGAGATGCTCTAGGGGACTTTCGTTGAGTTGAAAGTGTTTAGAGTCATGGGAACTACCTTGGGTTAAACAAAGGCGTATGATAAGATCCGTCTTTCGATACTCAAAGCCTGGTGTGCTTTCTGGGCGCATTTGGGCTACTAGGGGTAAAATGGTTATTTTGACCAAAATTGGTCAAAAAGGGTTAGGATGAATTGGAGTGGCATATTAAGCGCGCTAGACTATTCGGGGATGGTCTTGGAAGGTGTATTCACCATTTGGAGGAATTTGTACTGTACTGGGGCATCTAGGGGCAAAACGATCATTTTGACCAGAGTTGACCGAAATGGGACCGGAATTGGACTGGATGGCGTGTTGAGTACACCTGATTGTCTAGGAACACTTTGGAAGGGTGGACTTACCGTCTTAAGGGATTTTAAACTTTCTTAAAGACATGCCTAGAGGCCCAAGGGGCAGGTTTGGTTATTAGGCCTCTATTAGGCCTAGTGGGCTCGAGAAGTGGTTGACTGATTGTAGGGGTTTGAAAGTTGATTTGGGCTTGAATGTGCCTATGGAGTTTTGAAAGGGAGTTCGGTCAGGTCGGAGATTGCCGAGCAGGCAAAAATGGGGTGCTTATAATATATATATATATATATATCTATATATCTGGCATTTTATATAAAACAATATCTATAACAATTATGTATTGACAAGTTAATCAAAGATATGCAGAAAATTATATCAATATGATATATCAATATAATATAAATAAGCAACTGGATGAAGATGTAAACTTGGAAATAGATTTTACAACAAGAACATTTTAGAACAAAGTAATCAGATAAAATTCATCACCAATTTAGTACAAACTTCATTAAAAAAAAATTATTTGGCTCACCCCTAGATCTTGATCCCCAAGCATTTATGACGTAACGAGAACGATTAGGCCTTAAGCAAACTTGAGGGAGAAAATGAATTTTTTTAATTTCAGTGATAAAAGCACTATAAAACAATTAACATAGAGACAAAGAACTAAACAAATCACAATAACTACCCAAACTATTCATTTGGGGAGAAAAAATTATTAAATGAATTGACTTATCACTCGAGGACGAAGAAAACAAACCACAACTACAATATCAAAATATTTAAAAATCTCCTTACCTAGAACTGCTGGCAGCTTAAGAGGAAAACATAAGAAATCCAAAAGCTCTAGAACAGAAAACACAAAAGGCAACAAAGAAATCATAGGAAGAAATTTGATAAATCTTCAACAACCACATAGTTCACGAGCTTCTACATCTTTCTACCAAAGAAGAACGCACACAGAATTGAAAAATCTAAAGAAAGAGAGATATGCTGAGAAAGTAAAAGACAAAGTTTGAGCACACAGGTGCTCTGATAGAGCATACCTGATCAATGACATCCGAGGCAAGGATAAAGATTATGAGAAGATAAAGAATGCTAACCCTTGATTAGTTGGTAATCTAGAATGGTTAGCTCTCATTGGCTGGAAATTCATACGTGGCTATCAGCTAATAAACTCTTGGAAATACGAAAAGGCAAAAATAACCTAAAAATACCTTTTCTATATCATCAAAGAAGAAGATTCATGTGGGTTAGATGGGAAGCACTCAAGTGCTCTGTCGGTGGGTCAAAGTGATTAGACATTATATTGCTAGCTAGTAGTTTTGTAGGCAACTTTACGAAAGATAACTTGCGTGTATATTCAGAAGAATGAAATATAGTTCAAGAGAAATCAATTGCACTTTCCTTTGGTTAGTTTGTTCAGAAGAACAAGACAAAACAAATCCAACTATTCGCGATTCTGGTGGGAAAAATTTTGTTTGCGTTAATACCCTTAAACATAAATGAACAATAAAACCCATTACAGGGTAAATTAGACATTTCAAGAGAAATCAATTGCACTTCCTTTCGATCAATTCACTCAAAATAACATGACAAAACAAATCCAATTGTTCTCGATTCCAGTGGGAAAAAATCTGAAGAAGGAAAATTTCCTTACTACCTTGTAAAAGAAAAGAACAGAGAGAGGAAATGAAGGGTAACAATAAGATTTCACATAGGACGAAATGCATTGATGCTTTATATATCTTAGGATATATTTTTTTTTGGATATAAAGTAAATTATACAAACTCTACCTCTAAAGTTTAGTAAAATTACACATACTAACCCAACATTCTAAAAATATAGTAACCTTGCTTTGCTCACTTGCAAAATTGTGTAACAAGTTTTCCTTAATAGGAATTTATTAGTCAACAAATAGAACTTGATGAATTCATCTTATGAATTTTCAAGTCTCTTTTTGCCACTGATAAATATAACAAGGTAATCACGTGATTTCATCCTCATAAGCCAAATCACTCACCAGCTACAGCACCTCATTCATTTTTCTTTTTTTTTCCCGGCCTCTTTCTTTACTGTCGTGCCCTGGTTTTTAACCACGCCCTCTTGGCTCCGGGAAAAGCACGGTACTCTCTCATTAGAACTCATTCTCCTAGAAGGATGAGTGCGACTAGGTTTGACTTTGAAATTGATTTAAATAAGGGCTTTTGGAAAAAGTTTGGATTCGCCACCTAACATAATTAAAAATGTGTTAGGTCACTTAAACCTAAGTATAATCCGAAGACTAGACTTAGGTTTTTCGAAATCATTTTGAAAACATCCTTCTTAAGAAGGTTTTTGCAAAAGAGGTCTTAATAACTTTTTGAAAGCCCTTTTAAAAATATGACTCCGATTTTGGTCTTTGAAATAGAAATCTATGGTTTGGGGGTTGATTACGTGTAGGGAAGATATCCTAAGATCATCACCCTACCCCGCCCTTTCAGTACCTATATGTCTTATCACCCTTAGTTCATTCACTTGAATCACCGGTTACTAATTGTCCACTTTAGAGTTTTGAAAACGGAGTTTTGTTATCACTTTTTGGATGAATGATGTATGATGCATGCTTTTGAAAAGATGTTTGAAAGTAGAAAGTTTTGAAGTGATTTGGGATTAAAATTTTTACTTGATGGAAACTTTTGAAAAGGGAACTTGAGTTGAAATAAAAGTTATGACTGTACCATTTTAGGTTGTCTACGTATCTCATTTGGCGAGAATCAGGTTATTCGTGGTTCGGGTAAGAGCCCGATAGAAAAGAGACACGCTAGGGCTTGTGGAATGCTTTGAAGACACATTGAGGCCTTTGAAAAGGTTTGAAGAGACTTTGAGTCTTTGAAAAGTTTTAAGACGCTTTGAGATCTTTGGAAAAAGAGAACTTGAGAATTTTGAAAAATGCCTTTTGAAATAGGCTTGAGATGTTTGAAATATTTTTGGAATCGGGTTTAAGGATGATTTTAAACGTTTTTGGAATTAACTCAAGGGAGTTTTGAAACATATTTTGAATCAACTCAAGGGAGTTCTGGAAATGTTTTGAAATCTTGTTGTGAAAACTTTGGAGGTAGAGGTTGGGTTGGAAATGCTCTTGTAAACTTGTCTTCAAAAGGCTTTTGAAAGTAGCCTTTTTTTTTTTTTTTTATACCTTATGAAAGGCATGTGTAATATTTTATTCCCTTTAAGAGGTTAGTCATTAGAGAACTAAACTCCTTTAGGGTTATGAGTTTTGGAAACGAGTTTGGAAAAAGGGCTAGAGACTTCCTTTTGGTTTTTAAAACTTTAAGATTATAGAACCTTTCTTGAATATTTCACTTATATTCGAACAATCCTAACCATGGAGGGATTAGGGTTGCTTAAAGAATTTAATGTTTGAAAATTATTTTTGAAAAGAGCTTTTGAAAACACTTAAGGTTTTAGAATCTTAATATGGACAACCTTGAATATTGTATTTAATGTATCACCTTCCCTTGGAATCCTTAACTATTAAAAGGTTAGGGACACTTTAGGGTGATGAGTTTTTGGAAAAATTTTAAAAATATTTTTTGAAAAATGTTAAGTGTCTAGCCATTTTAATCGAGACAAGTTTAAGAGAACTTTTTGGAAGCATTTTGAAGATAGAGTATGAAAGTATTTGAAAAGAGTTTTGGAGTTGATTTTTGAAAACTCAAAAGATTAAGATGTTTTTGAAAGTATGCCATGCAAGTGATTTTTGTAATTGAAAAAAAGGTTTTAAAAAGGGCCTTTGAGTTGGTGCCTTGAAGTTTACTAACCTTGGTTGGTTTGACCTAGGATTAATTAACTCAGATTAGGTTAACCTAGGGTTAAGGTGACCTAGGGTTAACTAACTTGGGTTAGGTTAAACTATAGTTAAGGTGACCTAGGGTTAACTAACTTGGGTTAGGTTAACCTAAGGTTGAATTGAACTAGGGTTAACTAACTAGGGTTAGGTTAACCTAGGGTTAGATTGAACTAGGGTTGACTAATTTGGGTTAGGTTAACCTAAGGTTGGGTAATTAGGGTCAAGTTAACCTAGGGTTGGAAGGTAGTTTTGAACTAGGGTTTGGACCTTGGGATTTTGGAAAGGTGGTTTTATGCTTGAAACTTGAAAGTGTGTTTTTGAAAACCATTTTATAAAAACCACTCAAGTGAGTGTTGGGTTCATATAATTGGTATTTGGAAACCACTTGAGAGAGAGTTGCATTAGAACCATTATAACCACTAACTCAAGAGAGTAAAACTTTTGAAAATCAATAAATACAAAGTAGTTTTGAAAACTTTTTTGATTGAAAACTAGAGAGAATGAACATTTGAAAATTATTTTTTGGAAAAGAGGTTTTGAAAAACCATTTTTAAGATGTTGAAGACTACTCTAAAGAATAAGGGTTCATATGGTTGATTTGAGAGAAATCACTCTAAAGAGGACTCTATGAGACCATTCCAACCACAATATTCAAGAGAGCAAAACTACTAAAAATTAATATGAAGATGGTAATTTTGGAAAACCATTTTTATGCAAATTAAAGATAATGAAATTTTGAGAACCCTTCTTGAAGAAGGTTGTTTTGAAAACCACTTTTGGGGTATAGAAAATCACTCTAGCGAGCTAGGGTTCCTATAATCAATAAATGAGGAGACCACTCAAAGGAGGGTTCCATGGGGACCATTTCAACCATAAAACTCAAGAGAGCAAAACTTTAAAAATCAAAGTGCAATATAAGGTTTGAAAACCATTTTAATGCGACTTGAAGATTGTAAAATGAGATGATGCAAAATGAAGTCATAGGACTTAAAGGGGGGTTCTCTAAGATATGGAAATTGAGGGTTTGACTTAGGCTTCAAGGAACCAACTCCTAAAACCATTTTCAGGAAAACACTTGAACATGAAATTTGAAAAAGACATAGAAATGAGATAGTGAAGATTTTTGAAAAATGATGCTGAACGCAAAAATAAGACCAAGCATGCAATACATGAACATGGTAACCATATGCAAATAGGGGTCATGAAATTATGCAAGGCTATAGGCCACACCAAATTACAAGGTGCTCTAAGACCATGCCATATTAAAGTAGACTAGTGAGAGGTTTCCTTACACGGTGGCTATCACAAGCTTTCCTCTAGGCATGAACTAGGAGTTCACTTATTTCAAGCATGCAAGAAAGGGAGATAGAAGATGGGGGTTTAAAATAAAGAATAGCCTAAGTAGGCTAGGAGGGGAAGAGTGGGAATGACAAAATGTAAAAGAGAATACCACATTTGTCTTTAAACCACTTTTAAGCTTCCAGGGATGACTTGTCTTGAACTTGAATGGCCTTAGAGAGGCTTGAAGGGGCTGAAAATGACTCTTCTATGGCCTTGGAAGCTTTATAGGTGGAGTGTATAGGCTAAGGAAAGGTTGAATCTAACTTAGGTGCTTAGAGGGTAAGGTGTATATAGAATTTTACAAGTTAGAGGCTATTTTTGCAGAGCTTCGCTACTGTTTTTGATTCTTCAATATGCAGAGGGCGAGGCCTATATTTATAGACAAATTTGTGAGAGCTAGCGCATGTATTTCATGCGCTTGGGCAATTTTTGCCCTAGCGCATGTAGTACATGCACCAGTACTGTTCCACTATTTGAACGCCACGTGGCACACTCTGTAGTGACTTAACTTGGGGAGTAAGCAAAGTTTTGATTGATCTGATCATAATCTGGGCGCATGTAGCATACGCTCCACTGTCAAAAATTTTTGTGTTAACTTTGCCTCAATAATTGTGCAATCCGGGAAAGATTCAAAGAGATCGGTCACATCCACGATGTTCTGCTAGTGTTTCTCAAGAACTGAGAATTTTTTGGAAGCTTAAAAAGTGTTTAGAAGAGTGAGATATCTCCTTGGGAAGTGTATATGAAAACACACTTTTGCGGAGCATATGTGATATGCTCTGTGGATGTTCAAAAGTAGCAGTTTTTGGGCCACGTGATCAGGGCCTTCAGGAAGCGATCTCTCTGATTGGACCGTACTAATAGAAAGTGCTCTGAAAATACTTTCAGGAATTCTCTAATTTATGCATTTCTCAATTCGTTTGATGATGTGTTATAATCAGGGAATTAAAGGAAAAGACAATCTTGGCAGAGCATTTGTGAGACGCTCTAGGGGTTATTGAAAGTGACAATTTTCGAGCTATGCAATCGGGGGCTTCGGAAGCGATCTATTTAATCGAGCCGTATCGATGGAAAGACCTATGGATAGGCTTTTGGAAATTTTCTGATTTATACATTTCTCACGTCGTTTGACGGTGCGTTAGAATTCTGGAATCGGGAGAAAAAGACAGCCCTAGCAGAGCATCTGTGAGATGCTCAAAGGGGCTTTCATTGACTTGAAAGTGTTTAGAGTCACGGGGCTCACCTTGGATTGGAAATGGGCATATGATAGGATCTGCCGGTTTGGTAAGTAGAGTTAGTGTGGTTTCGGGGCGCGCTTGGGCCACCAGGGGTAAAATGGTCATTTTGACCAAAATTGGTCGAAAAGGATCAGGATGGATTAGAGTGGCATATTAAGCATTCTGAACTATTTGGGGACATTCTTGGAAGCTGTATTTACTTTTCGAAGGCATTTGTGTTGTGCTGGGGTGCGTAGGGGTAAAACGATCATTTTGACCAAAGTTGACCGGAATGGGACTGGAATTGGTCTGGATGGCGCATTGAGTATGCCTAATTGTCTAAGGACATTTTGGAATGGTAAACTTACCATCTTGAGGGATTTTAAACTTTCTCAAAGACGTGTCTGGAGGCCCAAGGGACTGGTTTGGTTATTAGGCCTCTATTGAGCCCAGTGGACTCGAGAAGCGGTTGACTAATTGGATAGGGGTTTGAAAGTTAATTTAGGCTTGAATGTGCCTACGAAGTTTTGAAAGGGAGTTTGGTCAGGCTGGAGATTACCGAGCGGGCAAAAATGGGGTGCTTACATCTACACAAGACCACCTAAACAGTACATTTTGAATCAGAACATCCATTAATATCTAAATTTTGAACGACCACAAATGCATATTTTGCATGGAAATTCACGAAATTAATGTCTCTTTATTATATAGAGAAAATATTATTTTACTACAATACAATAATTCAGATTTGTTTTATACATAATAAAATTATGCATGTCATGAGTAGGGGTAGACATTAGTAAGCAGTGTTAGAACAAATAGTAATAAACAGTAAAACGATATTATCTTGTTATATAAGTTGAATGGGGCAATTATCCTATATGCCCTCACACCAAATTCGCCTTCAAAAGAGTGGAAGATTTTAGTGTCTTCTTTTTTTTTTATTTGATTTGTGAATTCTTCCTTTTTCATTGGATTGATGGGTTAATGTTTTAAACAATAGATGTAAATTTTTCATTAAATTATTTTTAACAAACTCTAATATTAAAAAAATTACTAATTTTTTAAAGTTGATAGGGTCAATTGACCCCACCATAATCAATGTGGCGCTGTCCCTAGGTGTTGCACCCTGATTTTTTTGGCCACCCGTGTCTTGTGGACGACGGGCAAAAAATCATTCTTTATGTTACTTGAGATCCATGTCACACTGTTAAGAGATCTATGTCCATATTTTGTGTATTCATTTTTGAAAAGTGCTTACTAGTTTTGGAAAACATTAAATGTTTGGAGTTGCGACTTGACATTTAGGGTGTGCAAAGTCATTCCAAAAATATATAATTTTACAAATATGTATTTTCGAGAAAAATTATATTTTAATACATAAAACATGTTATGATTTGCTTTTTGAAATTGTGCAGTATTTTCAAAAAGGCCAATTTTTTAATAGGGTTCTTTTGATATGTGTTATCATGTTCAGGCTTGGGTTTGGAGATTTTGTTACCTGATGAAAAGCTTCGTAGACACCCAACCTCGCCTAGAATTGGCACTAAATTTTTGTCTCTTAGAGGTTCAATTGGGATTCTTTTGCCGTATCAACATCATCATATATGCATTTGTGTCATTGTGATCTATGCCATGATAGTTATGATGTGCGAAGTGGTGCAATGATATGTGTAGCATAATGGCGTATATGTACGTGGACAAAATAACTTATATCATGACATATAGGCATGTGAGCATGTAATTTGAAATCAAAAGCAATTTTTTAAGATGTTAGGACCGTGCTTGGGAAGGGCACCCACATTGCCTTCATATCTCACTCACATGAAAATCTTGTCAACAAGTTTCTAAGTGATTAGTTTCGAAAAAGGATCGGGATCGCGAGAGGAATAAAATCTCTTTTTTTTTCTTTTGCAAAAAAGGTGTAAGAAGATTATGGTAAACTTACCACTGATGTGATTTAGTTTGGACTAATTTTCTTAAAAGTAATTGACTAACGGCAAGGTGCCATTTACTAGTTAGGTGCCTGTTTGTCAATTACCACGCCTTTGTATTCACTACAGGAATAGTTGCCTATGGCAACATTTAGAAGATGGCGTTGAAGAAAATGATACTAACGCCGCCCCCTTCCCAAAATTCCCTAGGTTGTTCTCTCTCTCTCTCTCTCTCTCTCTCTCTCTCTCTTTTCTCTAGGTCTCTCTC
The DNA here is from genome assembly GCA_033060915.1 of Euryodendron excelsum. NCBI lineage: Eukaryota > Viridiplantae > Streptophyta > Magnoliopsida > Ericales > Pentaphylacaceae > Euryodendron > Euryodendron excelsum. The sequence goes on from CM065395.1 coordinate 22,741,573, forward strand.
GAGCGCCTCCTTCCCCCCCCCCCCCCTTCCCCCCAAGATAATTATCTCCCCCTTCCCTAGATATCTTTGCCTCTCGCCAATGCCTACCACACCATCTTATAAATTCTGATCAGCGCTAAATACTCTTCTCCTTTCGACATTCTTCACTACGTGACTTCAAATGGGGCAAGAGATAGCCCTCGATGATCAGATCCTGGAAGCTTGAAACACGGATGAGTAAATCTATAAGGCTTTTTGCTAATCCTTAGTGGCCCATAGATCGCGATTGTTGGTCCTAGCCAGAGACAATTGGATGGTGTCGTTGATGATGATCGCAGAGGATCTGAGCTATAGGACCTCGATGACGAGGTTGAGGTCACAAAAATCGTCTTTCTAACGGTGACAACATAGGCAGATCAAATGCTAATGATGAGAATACAAGAAAAGGTTTTAGCAAGAGAAAATGTAAGACTAGATGTGGTTAGGGCAGACGAGGGAACGAAAGGGTGAGGATCGAAAGGTGCCTCTTTCTTCCATATATCTATCTCCCTCCCTTTGTTCCAAGGTGAAAAATTTCATCTAGTTTTTCTGATTTCTTCGTTTCCAATGTCCAAAATTTAGTCTGATACTTCTGTAAGTATGTGATCTATTCAATATTTTTCTATACGGTTTAAATATGGTTTAATTTGATAAACTGAATTTTGAGTGAGTTTTCAATTATCTTTGTATAAATATAATTAAGATTCATGATTTGGGGGTTGTTTTCTTGAGATGTGATTAGGGTGACTATCACTGCTTATAGTGTAGTAGTTTTTTCCTTTGATCTCTTGTTAGCATATCCATTTGTGATTGACTAAACAGAGAACTAGAACCAATTTGCATCATTAGCCAATTTGCAATGTAATTGGATCCAAATATTTCTTCGTTTTAATATTTTAATTTCTCATTCAACAGGTATTGGGTACTTGTCGGACGCAACAATCTTATTTAGAAAATTATTCTTTTTGATAGAAATTCTGCTACAATCCAAGGTAATCAGTTTGGATATTCCTTCAAAAGATCGTTACGAGCTTGTCAACCTGGGCCTTCGTTGCACCTTGCAAATCTTCAACACTCTTTTTGTTTCTTTGATAAGTTGAGTCTCTAACACATTTTATCATTGGCTTTGATTTGATGTGTCTACTTCCTTAGTTTCGCTCTCCCTTCTTACCAAGTTTCTTGTAGTTACCATCTTATACATGTTGGAATCAGAAAAGCATAACATTGGCAAGAAATTTTTTTATCTATATTTGAGTTTAGCTTATCAAGAAATAGCTAGGTTGATGATGAATGATCCTGTCTACGAACACCTAAGGTATTATTGTGTCATCTAGTAGTTATGTTGTTCCAATTAGAATTTTTTTATTTGTTATGGATCAAACATTAATTGTACCGATAAGTAACTTCTCTGTGTGTCTACTTTTCTATATATATTCTTTTTCGGATGAGTTCAGTTTTAGTGTGAAAATTTTCATTTTAATCTCATTTAAATAATGAATCTGATTATTATACACAATAGTTCTTGAATTCCCATGCCGGGAAGTGTAGCATTTGGCTTTGCTTGGAACTTTGATTCAATATATATTGGTTGTCCAGAGACTAAAAAGCTTTGAGATGGCTGTGTCTTGGAGTCCAATGCTGAAATGGGGCATAAAGTTGCTGTAAATAGCAAGAACACTTGAGATGGATCCAAACGGGATTTTAAAGATAGGAAAATCGATCTAAATTGTGCCCCAAATAAACTTTGACATACAGATCTTTTGTTGGTCCAGGTGTCTCAAGTTATGTTTGTCTATGCTTAATTGCTTCATGAGAAAAGAAAATCGTTTAGTAATTTTTGCTACACTGAATTTGTAAGTTTTGTAGGGTTTATTTGCAAGTTGTAACTTCATGTTATGACAAAGGGTTTTTCATGTTATGAGAATTTGGACAATTCTCATACTTTTTGCATAACTTTTATGATACATATATTATACTAGAGGATGGACACACGCGATGCTTGTGCAATCTTCAATTTTTATGGAAGATGGTAGTCACGTAGATTGAATTAGCAGAGATGATCGTCATCGTAATCGATTAAATTATTGAAAAAGATTTTTTCAATATTCGTAATTGGATAAAATAGACAGAGTTTAAAATTTATAAATAAATGCAGCAGCAGTTATTAGAATAACTGTTGTTAACCCAGCTTCAAAGTCACCAATAAGGGTTCTTCCTTTATATATTAGAATAGATATATGTACACTTTCCCATAGCTCTTGTATATATGTACATATTATATATATATATATATATATGTTCTGTTTGATACAATATAGATTCTGCACTTGAAGCACTTTATCAAGGTATGTATTTTGTTTTTAATCTCATATTCATGTTTGGACTATTGAGTTGTGTCAATTTGTCTTTCCATGCTCTCTGCATACACAATTGATTGGTGAAGAAGCTAAAACATCTACTATAACCGCTCACTCCCACTCTCACTTTCTCTGTTGCAACCTTGCTCTATAGTCTTTGTCCCCCTCTTTGTGTCTTTTGATGTAAGGTTGTGAGAAAAAAAATTACATAAAGAAAAACTGCACCACTCAAAACGAGTGCTGACTACTGCTCCAATAGGTTTACTAGCACAAGCACCTGTGTTATTTTTAACTGCAAAACAGAGAAACTGCCAAGAGCCCTAAGGAAATAAGAAACGGGTACCCTTTCTTTGTAACTTCACTAGCCTTTGGTTCTTAAACTTGCATGAAGTCAATGATGTATAGATCCATATTGTTCCTATATTGTTCTATATGCAAAAATTATTAATTACAATTTGACTTGCAGCCTGTCCATTTCCTTTGTGCCAACAAAGATGTCTCCGAATAAAAAAAGCTCTAATGTTCTCTTAGTATTAGAAAGGATGCTCTCTCAGTATTGTTTAACCTGATATTCTATTTTATATGTAGGCAAATTCCATATGGTTGTACATAGTACCTTGTGGGTTTAGAAGTTTAATTTCATAAATTACATCAAACAAAAGTATGGGACCTCCGGTCATCATCACTGAAAATGGTGATCCATTTGATACTATTATGACTATTATGTATGTTGATTATTGAAATGTTGTAAAACATCACTAACATGATTTCATATTCATATACTGCTGAATTATGAATTTTAAGTTCATTAATTTTGCAGAGGAGAACTTTCAGAACTTTAAAGACCAATTCTTAGGCATGGACTAGCGTTGCAAAAATCACATGGACCTAAATACTAGGATGCCTCCAATCAATGACTATTTTTGTACTTTTTTCTCTTTTCTGCTTGGAGTTAAGGCATACTCTTCTTGTTAAATTGTTATATGGATAAATGAATAACCAGTGAAAATCAAAGGCCTTGTGTTATTGTTCTATGAATTTTCTTCTTGCTAATTTTGTCTCGGTTATGTCGATAAATTAGAGATTAAACATCAACAAAAGGGGGAAAATTGCCCCAGAAAAGGGAAAAATGGCCTAGAAAAGGGCAACAAAATTTCCAGAGATATGGTAGAGAAACTATGTGAAGAATAGGCAAGGTTCTATAAAAACGCCACTAAAGATAACTTACAACAGCACCTCACTACAAAATGCCCTATATGTGCATTATCAATACATCATGGTCGGCCGGAATTGGCTCCAGTGAATTTTTAACGTCGACTATAAGTATCTAATGGCATTTTAGGAGCGTTGCAAACATACGATGATGCCAATATAGCAGACGTTTGTGGAAAACGCTGCAGTATAGTTTTATCATTTTTTTTAATTGTTTTAGTGACGCTTTTGAAGCACCGCTAAAGGTAGAAATTCCTGTAGTGATTTCTAATACAAAGGATATCTACATCAGTAACTATAAAACATGCGAACAAAAGGGGTAAGCACCTTGTACTTTTAGTACGGAATATCAATAAAGCGACAATTGTAGAGCATATGTACAAATATTCAAATAGAGCCTTATTGAAAATATTTTTTGAAAATTTGAGTCTTGTCGGCAACCATAAAGCATTTGTATAAAGGCCCCCTTTTTTGATGGGTAATATCCCTGACACACGAAATTTTTTTTCTTAATTCTCAACCTAAGGACTCTTTGAACTTTATTCGGCTACCCGAGTTCAATGCTTTTTCAATTAGTGTTTTTAAAGAAAACACTAATTCAAAAAGCATTTTTATTGTATTTATACGTTGTATCCAGAAAATTGATGAAATGCTAATTCAATTAGCGTTTCCATTAAAACTCTAATTGGAAAATCGTTTTGGTTTTTGAAAAAGCTTTTTTTTTTTTTTTCCTGAAAACGCTATTTTGAAAAGCGTTATTGTTTGCTACAGATTCAAATACGTGGTTATTCATTCGAGCGCTCATTTCACGCTCATTTGTTTATTTGTGTCGCTTCTTTTTCTCTCCCTCTTGCTCGCACAAAAAGTCATTGCTTGGAAGTTGGTTCAGATTTGTGAAAGCTTACAGCTAGGGCTTAACATTGGAGCTAGGACTTTATTTTGAAAAGGTACGAACAGTTCATATTTCCTTTTCAAAATTGTGAAATTTTTTACTATACACCATATTAACTATTGTGAAATGTATTAAGAACTCTCAAATTGGTGAAGTCTAGCCATTTACATTCATTTGAGCTAAAATGATATCTAGCAGGTTTAAAAAAATATTTTTTTAAACTATAATTCAGTGAAACCTAGCTATTATTTACTTTTTCATAATTATATTAGATAATAATTACATCAGCCTTCACATTCATGTAGCTGTCATATCATGCACATGGCCTTTAGGGAGTAGTCACACCATTCACAGACTCTTTATCAACCTTCATAGCCTTTTACTCAAAGCTTGCACCTACACCATCGAGTAGTCACATCCTTCAAAAGCTATATTTAGCAGCATGTAAATGCTTGTCACCCTTTACTCAGCTGTCAGACGATATTGTTGCTTTGTTAGAATACCATCATCCTTCACATGTGAATGGTACCACCAATTGACATCGAAAGCGAACTCAAAATCAATGTCACGTACAAATAACGAGATGACGTGGTTCGCTGGTCACAAATATGTCACCCGACCCTATATAAGGATTGATCCCAGTTTCTTTGTAATACTATTATATGGCACTCAAATATGAATTACACAGTCAGTGATGTTTTTCATGCAACTAGTCAGCATTGGGTTGGGTATGATGAGTGGGAGTATCTTTGGGACCCTAATGAACGCTACTCACGTAAGACTATTAACATAATGTATAGTGAGTACCAATATCGTGTTAAGTAGGCCGATGTCTTGGTAGATGTTTATCGAGGTGTGAATATTGCAGTCCCCTGTCATAGTCATGAATATGCTGATTAATACTCCTCAGTTGTTACAAATTGCATTGCACCGTTTCCGTGAAGAAGTTAATAGGATGACATAGCGTCATCAACGATGGTCATTTCTTTAGTCCGCAAATGAGAAAAAGGAAGGTGGATTTATGGTTAAATGGGAAATGTATATGCACGAAAGTAATGACGAGAAATATCAATCAAACATCGAGATGTCAGATGAAGATAATGTTTAACACAATCCATTTGCATTATGGTAGTGATCAATATGTTGGTTTTTGCATTTCATATGACCAGGACTCTTGGTTCTTGCTAGTAGGATATGATGACCATTTCAATAGATATGTGGACCCATTATTGGCATCTGGACAACAGATAGAGACGCCTTTCTTAGGAGAGGGGTCATCGCAAGTCACTGAGGTGGTTAGTAGTGCGCATCAGATTCATCCAGTGGTGGCACCTCCTACCATTGATACTAAGGGTGTTTCACAGATCACACAGGTAGAGCTAGAGCTAGAGCCACAACCACAACCATAACTATAGGTAGAGGCAGAGCCACAGGTTGAGACATAACCAAGACTATCTATTCATTTAACTTGAGACGTGATATTGTTTTTTGCACAGTCGACAAATAGTTTTTGAAACTTGTTGTATATAATAGTGAATGACGATAGTTTTTGTTGTAAATTAATACATAATGTGAAATTATGATTTTGTTCTATCTATATCCATTTATAAATGAATACAACTATTGTTAAATGAATAGATAATGTGAAAATGTTGAACATTGGATAAAAGCAATCTCGAAACAACTAATCAATACTACGTTGTAAACATTGAATATAGAATAGAGCAAAAGAACAAATACTAGTCCAATCCTTCAGCCTTATATTATAAAATAAACGAGTATGGTTGATTTAAACGATTTTGGTCAAAGTCACTATTAAATGAACTAAAACATGAGGACAAGATGAGGACTTGTCATGTCAATTAAAGGCTGCACCAACTGAAAACTTGAAGACTTGTCATTTTTTCAAGAGGCTGCACCAATGACAGGACAATACTTTAGCATTGTCATGTCTTATTACTTCTGAATTCATGATTGTCCCATCTCTATCGTCTGAAGCCTTTCACGTGAACCTTTTTCTCTTGGTGTGAACCAATTGAGTATAAAATGGTGTGATTACATGATATGCTAAACCATCCATACCTCCAAACATGCCCAAGCGAAAAGGGTTATTTGGTGCATCGTCTAGTCATTCAGTTCCAACCGAGGGTGTGCATGGAAACCAGAACTTAGCCATCCACATGGTGGATACATATATAGACCCAATTGGTAACAAATGGTATGGCCGAAAATGTAGCTTCGCCAACAAACCTATACTAATGCACGATATGATGGGTCCGGTTAGCCACATCTTCATTGGCAATGCATCCTTACAACCACTTTATGGTATGACGAACGACCAATGCATAAGATTGCCGTGCGAAGACTTATTCGATAAACGGTGAGAACAAGAGATGTATTGTCGATGGCATGACTTACGTGTCCCAAAGGGCTGCTCAGCTAAGCTTTTCGGTAGGAGATCACCAAACAGCAAGGTTATAAAAGCGCTAGAATGTGAGATTGATCAAATGCAATGAAGGCTAGATAGATATCATTATATAGAGGATGTGAAGATAGAATGTGTTGATCCAACAAAACGAATAATAGAAATTATTGAAGATCCGCTGCTAGTTTCTGACCAAGAACTTTCAGACTTCTCAGAAGAAGAAGGTGCCGATGACTTTGATAACTATATACCTAGTAGCCTTAGTGTTGCTGGCAAACCACTATATTGTTATGAACATGGTCCATAAAGCTTGTACCGGTTTCTAGTTCAGTATGATGCAAAAAAAGTTATTATGTTATCCTTCGTAATATATGTTTGAGTTTGGGCTATGTCTGTCATTTTGTATTTTATATCGTACATATTCCTGTTACGTGTGGGAGTTGATGGCACATCAATAGGATTCCTCGATCAAATGTTATGCAATTCTTCGGGATTTTAGGACTTGGACTTTTGGAGCTAGGCCAATTAGGCTTTCCAGGTACCGAATTGGGGAGGAAAGGTTCATGTATTGCAAAACTCAATGGGAGGCTCCGGTGGGTCCCGAGTGACGTGTGGGAGTTGACGGCACGTCAATTGGACTTCCTGTTCAAATGTTATGCTATTCTTCAGGATTTCAGGACTTGGACTTTTAGAGTTAGGCCAATTAGGCCTTCAGGGTACCGAATTGGGGAGGAAAAGTCCGGGTATTACGAAACTTGACGGGAGGATCCAGCGGGTCCTGAGTGACATGTGGGAGTTGACGGCACATCAATTGGACTCCGCGTTCAAATGGTTTGCTATTCTTCGGGATTTCAGGACTTGGACTTTCGGAGTTAGGCCAATTAGGCCTTCGGGGTACCGAATTGGGGATGAAAGGTCCAGGGACTACGAAACTTGATGGGAGGCTCCGGTCGGTCCCGAGTGTCGTGTGGGAGTTGACGGCACGTCAATTGGACTCCCCATTCAAATGTTATACAATTCTTTGGGATTTCAGGACTTGGGCTTTCGGAGTTAGGCCAATTAGGCCTTTGGGGTACCGAATTGGGGAGGAAAGGTCTGGGGATTGCGAAACTCCACGGGAGGCTCCGACGGGTCCCGAGTGATGTGTGGGAGTTGACGGCACGTCAATTGGACTCCTCGTTCAAATGTTATGCAATTTTTTGAAATTTAAGGACTTGGACTTTCGGAGTTAGGCCAATTAGGCCTTTGGGGTACCGAATTAGGGAGGAAAGGTCTAGGTAGTGCGAAACTTGATAGGAGACTCCGGCAGGTCTTGAGTGACATGTGGGAGTTGACGGCACATCAATCGGACTCCCCGTTCAAAAGTTATGCTATTCTTCATGATTTTAGGACTTGGACTTTCGGAGTTAGGCTAATTAAGCCTTCGGGGTACCGAATTGGGGAGGAAAGGTCTCGGGACTGCGAAACTCGACGGGAGGCTCCGGCGGGTCCCGAGTGATGTGTGGGAGTTGACGACACGTTAATCGAACTACCCGTTGAAATGTTACGCAATTTTGAAATGTTGGTGATAGGTTTTAAAGTTTGCTGGTGCGGAGTGTTGCTAGTTTAATGTTGCTGACTTAAATGCTTTTTGTAAAAGTGTTTTTATAGAACACGCTTTTCGAATTAGCATTTATAAAAACGCTTTTCCAAGTAGCGTTTTTAATGGAAACGCTAATTCAATTAGCGTTTCATCGATTTTCTGGATATGGCGTATAAATACAAGAGAAATGCCTTTTCAATTAGCGTTTTCTTTAAAAACGCTAATTGAAAAAGCGCTAAACTTGGGTAGCCGAATAAAGTTCAAAGAGGCCTCATATTGGGAATTAAGACAAAAATTTTCTTGTGTCAGGGAAATTACCCTTTTTTGACTCTGTAAATTGTTCCTTTTGAATATTACGGATGAAAAATATAATGCCCGTTGATCTTTAAAAATACACATTGAGATATCATGAATGATACTTGTAATCCTGATATTATCTTTCCACTGTTTATATTGATGATATTTTAATTATATCTCAACATTTTAAATATATTTTCTAAATTTATAACATATTAAAACTCATGGCCTAGGTGTCTTTGCTAAAAAGATGAAGTTATTCCAAACCAAAGTTAAATTATTTGATCATAATATTGATAAGGAACAATTATTCTTATTAATGGATCCATTACATTTTCTGTTAATTTCTTTATGAAATAAAAAATAAGAAAACCACAAACCTTTTGGAAGTTTAAGCTATGTTGCAAAATTTCACAAATATTTATACAACATAAAAATACTACACCAATGATCATGAAAGAATCCTCCACCATGGATTGATGATAAAAATCTTTTTTTCAAAGTTTGACATCATTCTATGAATGTTGGAGAAGATCTCTACCTATTTGAGCAATCAAATCCCAACATTCTTGCAAATCACATTGTTTCAGGTTTTTATTCCTGTTCATTTGAGTTGCCTTAATTCCTCGATCATATGTGTTTGCTTGGTATTGTTTTTTATGTTGCAAAGACAAAAACTACGGGAGATTTAAAAATACAATTATTTTCAAATATACATAAAAATAGTTTTAGAAATCTAATTTCTTTTTATTTTCTAAAACTCAAATTTTTCAGAAAGAATTTTGGGAAAAAATTCAGCAATTGCAATATCATTGATTTTCAAAGAACAAAAATAAAAAACAAGACCTGATACCACACCAAACAGGGCTAAAATTCAAGTTAGGTCTTGTTTGGTCAAAATAAAAAAAATCTTATGTTGTATTAGATCATAAAGGTCAAAAGTGTAAGTTTATTTCTTCATTAAAGGTGTCTACACAATTTTAAATTTAAATACAACGTAACGATTTTTAATTTAGTGAGTAAAAATGATAACTTAGGGGTCAATGTTTAAATTTAAAATATTTAACCATGTTGGCTTATTTTTCAAATTTTTTTTAGATGGGTATACTTTAAAGTGGAAGGACTAAAAATTGAGGGATGACATTAAAATCTAAAATAAAGTTGGAAGAACAAAATACTTGTTTACTAAAAGATAATTAATAACTTTTAAAAAAACAATATAAAGTATTAAAATACTTTCATGCATCAATTAAAATAACAATGGTGCACAATAATTTATATTATTAAAAAAATAAGATTTGAAAGTATGAAAAATCCAACAATTATAAGAAGTGTGTTTGTAGAAAGTTTTGACAACATTTTTAAGAGTTTTTAATAAATTCCTTTACATTATGTAAGAGTTATGAAATGTAGGAACATTTGAAATTTTATATAAGAGAAGCATTTTCCAAAAAGCTAGTACGCGTTAAAAGTGGAAGGGAGATTCCTCAACTAAAAGTGAAGCTGCTGGTAATTATGAAACATGAAAAATTATTCAATACTCTTAGAATACCACGTAATCTTTTCTCTACCACTTACGTAATCTTTTCTCTACCACTTACATAGGGGGTCCATTCTGTTAAGAGTAATTATACTTTTTCTCATTGCGGTTTAAGCAAAAATCACATAACTCAATGTAGTTTAGAAATGAACACATAATCTCTTCATGGTTTGGACTTAATTATAAAATGGATAGAAACTGTTAAGTTAACAGTAATTCTATCACAAGAATATTTTTGTAATTTTATCTATTCAAAAGGAAATATCAAGAAGACGATTTTATTCTTTTATATCAAAATAAAAGATTATGCCTCACAAGAATATTTTTATTATTTTATTAAATTTATCAAAATTCTATCTATTTTAATATTTATAAATAAATTTAAACCATAAAAGAATTGTATGTATTTTTGTTCAAACTTCGAAGAGGTAACAGCGTAATTACCCCTGCTAGACATAATCACGAGTACGTTTATACCTCCAGGCTTCCGCGACTAGACCATACCGTAAAAAATCCTCATCAACCTTCTTGGCCGCTTTGCGAGGCATACTATAGAATTATAAATTTGTAATTCTAAAACCCTTAGAACCGCGGCAACAATGGTGCCGACTCCTGTAACCATTTCTCGTAGAACTCCTCTTTTATTCAGGTTCGTGGGATCGTCTTTCAGACCCATTTTACGTTTCGGTAACCAGACCAAAATCTCCCCAAATCCATTTCAGATAAGTGGTGTCACGAGCTGTGCTTCATGCAATTCTCAACCATTGCCTTTAAATTACAGTCGTCGGGCCGTGTTTCAAGACTTGGGTTGTGCGGAAACTCGTTATAGACTATGGCGTAATGATTATTTTCGAGTTTCGGCTGTTTCGGAGGGCCGTTCTGATGGAACTGGAGGGTATGGGAGTTCTGGTGGCGGAAATTCAGGTGGGAAAGGTGAAGGTGGTGACGGTGGCAGTGGCGGTGATGATGGTCAGAGTAATTGGTCCTTGCTTTCCTGGTAAAGATTGTTTACTTATGCGTTTATGTGTTTCCAAATTAGATTTTGTTTATATTCCAGGGGAGCATTTTGAGGTACGAAGATAAAGGTAGAGATGGATAACTGTGATGTCTAAAAATGGATGGAAACGAATTGCTCAATGAAGCCAGTACGGTTTTATTTTTGAGTACTTATATTGCTTTCGAGAGCAAAATTCAAAGCAATTTTTCTCTCAAAAGCAAAATAAACAATTCTTAAATGCTATGCAGATGGGGCCACAACATTTTTTTTTTTTTTTGAGGGACAATAATTTAATCTCTAACATCTAATGGAGCTTGTCTTTTGATTTATCCTGAGGTTATCAAGTACAAGAGGTGACCTATTATTTTTCAAGTCTCTTTTCTGGTGATGCTTTTGCTTCACTACATAGGTGGAAATATTGGTGTCTTATTAAGATGACACTACTTACTTAGAGAAACTCGAGACTTCTTAATTTGGCCACTATAGTTTGGTTAAGCATCTCCAAAGCTCCTTACTTGCGGCTTAGATTGGTTATATCTCACGCAGTTACTTTTAATCTAATTTGCCTTATGGATGGATTACATTAATTCATTAATACTATCTGTGGAAAATGAATCAGTATGAACTACAATAATTTTTGTAGGTATTTAAATTGGCTTGGAAAAAAGCCTACAAATTTGCTTCTTGTTAAAAAAAGGGCCTACAAATATGCTATTGCTATGAATGGTATTGCATGAGGTTGTCGTTAGAGTCATAACCTTTGACCATTCATAGGTTGTTGTCAGAGTCATAACCTATATTTCTTTTCAATATTGCACTTGCAATATTTGACACGTAGGTTTTTATTGCTGTAAATTTTGGCTCGCCATGTGTAGAAATAGTGTCATTGACAGTGCCCTCTTATTTTGCATGGCTTATGCTGCCGAAGGTGTTTCAAGTTGATTTCCTGCTCTATCACCCTTGCTTCTGGTGTTACAATTGATAGAGTAGCAATTTGCTACAAGCAGTAGTTTGGTGAGGATTGCAGTCCCCCTATAGCATCTTTTGGTGACTTTTTCCATGTTTTGTTTTATATATCTAAAGCTTCCTTTAAGTGGGAACTCTACAGGCCACAGTGCTCTGGAACTTCTGGTAAAGTTCAGAACATTTGAATTCCTTGAACAAGAGAGCAAGTCCTCGGCCAAAAGGCTTTTTATTAACTCTAGATCTGGGATTTTGTTGTGGAGGAGGTGTTTAAACTTTTAATTACTCCACAAATCCATATTTAGAGAGATTCAAATATTGTGACAAAAAATAAGATGAATTTTTTTTAGAGCAATTTATGGTCTATTTTGTTCTCTCCGCAAATCCATATGTTTTTAAGGCAACCATGGTGCTCTGGCTCAGTTGGGAGGACTTGTGTCAGCCATAGTTTTTGGCTAGTATTCTGGTTTGTAATTCTCTGTGTTTAAAGATCTAAAAGTTGAGCCAGGAATAATTTATAATCTGATCTAGGCTCCTATTTTTTGTCTCGAGGAGGTGAAAGAAAGGTCATTTGCTTCTATTTCTGGTGTAAAGCTGATAAAAGATGATTTTGGGGAATGAATTCTCTTTTGTTTATAGTCGTTTTCGTCAATATGCCTTGTAGTCTAAGATGTGGGATCCCACCTTTGCTTTCAAACAGACCCACATATTCTTATGAAATTTGTTATCAGGATTATCTTCTTATGTTATTTTTACTTTAGAGATGTTGATTGAGATTTCATTTTGATTTTGGGAGAAAAATTTTAATGCTAGATCCATTCAAATCCTAATGAGTTTATTTTCTGGTTAAATTTTTTTGTCTTTGTCAAAAACCTCCATGTGGAATTATTTATTAATTCTTCCATAGGTATTTATTATATAAAAAAAAATCCTCCATAGGTATTAGTTGGAATTTCAAATTTTGAGGTAATCTCAATTGATTTTGTTTTTGACATATCATCAACATCAAGGATGTCTTTTATATCTTGTGTTTTTCGATGGAAGACAATGGATTAGCTAGTAGTGAACTTTGTCTTCTCTTTCATCCGTCAATTATTTGTTTTACTTGATCTTTCTTTCCCCAGTTTCCTAGTGCCTTAATTGCCTCTCCATTTTCTAGCAAGTTAGTTTAGTTTTCCAAAGGCAAAGTTAGGGCCCTCTAATAGTCTAATGTACTATTGCTCCCAATCTAAGAAACATGGACATGTCTAAGAAGTTGCCTTGTCTTTGTTAGACCTCACACTCATTAGACACTCCCTGACACGTCCAATTATGTTATATTATTTTTTTTAAAATTTTTTTAGGAATGGACACTTTTCAGACAATTGGGGGGACACACATGTCCATCTCTTAGACACATATGAAACACGTTGCAAGTTTAAAAAAGATAACTTGGAATCTAATTGTAAAATAAAAATAATGTGACTTTATACATTATTTGACATTTAAACAATGAAATACATGGATTTTAATTTTAATTAGTGTTATCTTACAATTTTTGCTTATCTTTGAATAAGATATTCCTATATATGATATAAAAAAAAGTTAAAAAAAAAAAAAAATTTTGCCGTGTCCCTGTCGTGTTGTGTTCTTTAGTTTTTGAAAATTACTGTGTCAGTGTGTTCATATCATGTCCATGCTTCTTAGTTCCCAATATAAGTGTCAAAATGATTGTTGAAGTATTAAGTAGAAGCTTTTATGCTTAAACATTTTGTTAAATGGTCCCAGCATCTATCAAACAGTCCTGACAAGTTTTGATTTTTCAAATTGTTGGTCATTCATCCTTTGACAAAACCCCCCAACCTAAAAAAAAAAAGAGGAAAGAAAAGAAAAAAAGCCCCTCTCCTCTTTGTGATAATGATTGGGTTGGTGCCCCACTGGACGCTTTTTTTTGTTTTTGGTGAATTCTGATTTTCTTTCTTTAATGGGCATAGAGGTAGAATTTGGAAGACTAACACCTTTTGGCTATATATTGTAATACCCCGAACTAGGGCTTTAATGTTATTACTTGTATTAAATTTGAAGGAATGAAAATATTAGAATGAATATTATGGTTGAAACTTTAAAATAGGAACATTTATTTTTTTTGGAGGAAGTTAACTTGAAGTCAATCAAAAATAAAAATTTGATATTTGAGTGTAGTTTGGTGTATATTTTATTTTATCTCTTAGTGTAAATTGGATGTTAAGGATTATTGTGAGTTATGATTTATTTTAAGAATTTGTATAGATTATGTTGGGAAAAATAGGAAATAAAGTTAGATTAATGTTTAGATAAAATCTATTGTGCGAGATCAAATTAATAATTTATGAAATATTTAGGCAGGGGATTGTAGAAAATTTAAGATCTATTTGTAGGAGGATGATTTGTCAAAGTTATATTTTCCCCTACAAGTGGTGTGTTGGCAACGAAAGAGACAAATAAGTGTATATTCATGCAAAGCAACAAGTGTAGGGTTAGGTGTGAAGTTGTTAAGAAGTCTTCATGGACACTAGCACTTGTTATTGTAAGTGTCAACCTAAGTTCACTCATGAACATGCAATGCAACAAGTGGACAACCAAGTGTTAAACAAGTGTTCGATCTCTACATGCAACAAAACAAGTGGAAGGACATGTGTTGACATAATAAGAATGTTTTTCATGCAGTTTGACAAGTTTTGGAGAGGTGTCATCTAAGGAAGGCTTAACAAGTACTATAAATAGGGGCTTCAAGTCAAGAGATAGTACATCAAAGGGAAGAGAGGGAGTTCGGGTGAGATGGGAAGAGTGGTGAGAGAGTGGAGAGAAATTGAAGAAAGAAAAGAAAGAAAGAGAGAGAGAGAAGTGGAAGAGTGTTTGGGAAGCAAGAAAATAAGAGAAAAAGTGAGGAGGAAAGAAAGTGAAAGGAAGATGTGGGAAAACTCTACCACTTTAGCTTAAAGTTATCTAAGTGAAACATTTATTTTAGTGTATATTTTTATTCCTTTACATGAGATCTAGCAGTGATATTTATTTTAGTCTACCACATTATTGGTATTAATTGTGAAATTTAATAGAACAATTTTGGTTGGGTGGAGATATTTGCAAAAATTGTGGAAAAGATTTGAGGTAAACTTGTTGTATACAATATGCTTCTTCCTAAATATCTTTGCAAAGAGTGTATACCTTTCATTCCTTTCGAGTATTCATGCTCGTTGTTAAACTCTATGATTATATGATTTTTGGATCTGTTCATTTTCTTTTGGCACATCCTTAAATATTTTGCCTTTGATAAAATTTCCTGATAAAATTTTTTATGGAACTATTGGATTTTGTTATATTGATGTGCCATGGAACTAATTGGTACATGTACAAATGCACCTGATTGGATTTAGTATTGTTATGTGGCATGAGTGGTGTTTGTCATGGTACTGAGAAGGGCCTAATGAAAATATTGGAATGCTTATTACCATCGTGGTTTTTCATGATTTTGACAAGCTCTTAAATATAATTTTTAATCCGATTTGTTGAACTAATTTAATTATTTATTGAGCACTTGTACTCCTGTTGTATTGTATGTTTCCTTTTTATCTTTTAGATTGTGGCAAAGTGTGTGTCCATACAGGATTTTAGAGTTTATTGATTTGATTATTTTGCAGGCATATTTTGGGAGTTAATTTGAATTGTATATTTTGGGAGTAAATAGTAGTTGATTATATTGAACTTGTGGAAAATTAGTTATTATTTGGAAGACACAGTTTGGAATTTATTATAGTAAATTATTCATTTGAAGATATATCTTTTGGGAGTTAATTACTAACTTTACCTTTGGTGACGCAACGTTAATTGAAGTTATATGTTTGGAGACACGACGTATATGTTATTTTGATTAGTTTGACGTGGAGTTTATTTATTATTTTTGGGGGTTCATTTTCTTTAGTGACATGATGTAAAAATATAATTTGAGGTCATTTGATTTATTTTTAACTGTCCTGGAAATCTGGGTCGTTACATATATGGGTCCTTTTTGATAGCATTAATTGGATCTTTTCTTTTTGGGTTTGTTTAGTTTTACCTTGGTGATGACTAAGGTCCTTCTTATTTTAGGGGTGTATGACAGTTCCAACTTAGTAGGCATATCCTTCACATATTAATGGAGATCAGAAAACTACTGTCTTTTTCTGTCCTTGGAATGACTTTCGTTCAGGTGCTTGATGAAGTTTATAGTTTGTTCATATCCCCTTGTGGACTTGGGATTAATCATGATTGGGAGCATGTTTTGGTAATCTAGCACTAATGTACTATTCGCACTCAAAACTAGCTATGCAATGGAGCTTTTAGATTAGGATTTTTGTCTCTTTTGTGGGGGTTCAATAAATACAGTCGTATAGATTTCAATTAAGTATTTTAACAACTCCTCAAATTGATGAACCCTTATCCCAATTAATCAGATTGCAACTCTATCCCATGGCATTATTCTTCCTTTTTAACTATATTGCAGGGACTCGATTACGGGTGCACTGGCGGCCACACGATGGGAGCGGGCGGGGCCACGGCCCCACAAAACTATAATACATTATGTATTTTGCGCATTTTGGATGAGAAATAGTACATTGCGTCTCCTAAAATTCAAATAATGTCACCATTTCCCTTGAAAGTTAAATTTTTTTTGCCTAGAACCTACATTTTTTTAAGTATCTATAACAAAAAATTGTATATTAGCCCAACTAAAATGCAAAACGTCTTACCTTGTCCATTTGACAAAAGTTTCTCCTATGTTCTTTTTACTCATTTCAACATTTGTCATTATTCATCAAACTCTTTATAATTTGAATTTAACCCTCATAGATTACTTTTTCCTTTACCTTCCACATATTTTCTTATATTTATTAATATGGTTTAAGCGATATCTTTTTTGGGAATAATTGTAAGGATTTCACTGTCCTACGTTTATATTTTTTTGTTAGTTTCTGTACACTTTTGATAGTCTTTTGGGAACAACAGTAAAGGATTTCATTGGTAAACAAACGTTTCATATTATAGCAGTCTAACACTCGTATATAATTGAAGTGAACTATAGCTGGTATTAAATTTTGTAAAGTAAAATTATTATTTTTTTTTAATAGAATAGGATATTTATGTATTCATAATAGGTGGAAAAAATTCAGTGGGAAAATATTATTCTTATTTTTAGATATACTTTATTTTGATTTTGATCTTTGTGTATTTGGCTAGTCCTTCGTTGCCAAGTTTAAATATGAGTGGTGCGTACCAAAACTTTTTTCCTACTTTGGCCCCCCTCTATGAAATTCCTAACACTGTCCGGGTGTTGGATGCAGATAATATGTGTCTAAATGTCGGATTCATCTAATTTTTATGTCCAAGGACATGCAGACACGACAAAATATTCTTATTTTCTAATATGTTTATTTTATTTTATAGGATAAACTAGTATTTACTAGGTGCTATAGAGCCTTCATGCATAATATGGAAGTTTTATGCATATTTATATAGTAAACTCGAATTATTAAATAATTTTTTTGGGCGAATAGCTAACGATACATGTCATACATTTTAGAAGACTCTATGTAACATAACTTTTTAACTCGGAACATATTGATTTTGGTCTTCTGTTGGAGTTAGCTAGGCCTTGATTGTACCGGTCCTTCCTTACACTTGCAATCATTAGTGATGCAGGACAAGTAACAATAGAATCAAGGAATCGTAGAAATAGAATAGGTAGAAGAGAAAACGACGAAATAATCAGAATGGGTGGGAAAGATGAAGAAGAGAACTGGGGAGAGAACCCATAGGGAGATATAATCCAATACTCAATCAATTCAATAATCATCAAAAACTAATCAATCGTTTACACATATGGCCTATATATACCATAAAGGTCTTATCTAATAAGGATACAAAATTAAAAGAAGATAAAATGCCAATCCAATATTAAATAAAATAAATCCTAACAGGAGTCGTAACTAGACTAAAATTCTTCTTTCATGATCTCCATCATGCTCTTCGGCTGAAAAGAACTCTCCGAAGCAATGCTTCTACTTCAACTATCCATCAGGATCAAAGCAGCGAATCAAGTCATCAAAATTTTGAATAGCTTCAACATTTGGATGAATCTTCTAAGGCACAAGATATTTTCAAAATTCTTCATAAGAAGAATCAACATCTAGAATTACAAAAGCATCTGCTGTTTGAACCTTACGTTGTGACAAAAAAGCCTGAGGACTAGGAATATTAGGAATTCCACCTGTAGACATATCTGTTAACAAAAGAGGTGGCTCAAAGATGTCTCCGTAGGGAAACAACTCCTTAACAGTGAAGACAACATTAATATTCATTTCCAGTAAGAATTCAAATAAGTTTGCAATAGGCCCAATCTCATAAATGATATGAAATGGTTTAGTGGCTTGAGAGAGAAGTATCATGAATGAAATATTGGCATAAGGCTCGAACCATGCACAATTCATGATATAGTTTCCAATATTATCATTTAGTTTCCCATGATGTACATCATTAGCAAGTTTATAATTCTCATTACTTGAAGTAATTGTGCTCTTATTATTGGCATGTAAGTCAAGATGGTATGGGACAAGTGATTCAGATGGACACGTATCAAGGGATAATGGACAAGCATCATGGGTTTTGGAAAGGTTTAATGTGGATACCTCACCAATATGCTTAAACACATAGACTGCAACATTAAATGGTTGAGGAGGTCTTTCAAGCTGCAACTGTATATTGGAAAAGTTAATCTTAGAGATTGCATTTGGGGAACTCCTATTATCAATGATGACCTCATAAGTTTGATCCCCACGTGCTTCAAAGGTTTGGAAATTATTGATTGACTCACTAGCATCTTCCTTTTTAGGTGTAGAAATGTGGTCATCTTCTAAAACTTTCTGACTTTCATCATCAGACTCTAAAGGTTCATCCAAAGGTTCAACTATTTGGTCAATACTCTTTATCAGAGGTTGCACTAATGTGACCATATTTAAATGGTTAACTACTTGATCAATATCAGCTTTTACAATATGCTTCAACTCATACTTAACATTCAAAGTACAATGTTGACAAATGACAAACAATAGGCCCTGGACCATGATAATAGTGACACTCCAGGGTGAAGACTTGTTGAGAGGAGTTGGACTCCCTACATTTGGAAGCAGTTGATGCAGTTGGTTTTGGAAGTTGTAAAACTACTCGACCTAACAAAAGTGACTGATTTAGACTGTTGATACTCTCCGGCTTGAGAAACCATTTGCCTCTGGCAAAGAGACTTATAGTATTTTTCTACCTCCAAAGCCATGTTGTAAGCTTCCTCTACTGTGTTAGACCATTGCAGTTTTACCTCTGTTTTAATCTCTGGTCTCAACCCATTAACAAATCTAGTGGTTGTAGCTCAAGGATCTTCTCTAACATTACACCTCATGAGAAGGTCCTCAAATTGATCTAGATAAGTAGTCACACTTGAAGACATTTGTTTCAAATTAAGCCACTGGTCAAGTAATTGTCTCCTATGATAGGTGGGATGATACTTATTTATCAGTTTCTCCTTCATCTTAGCCCATAAGGTAATAGGCTTTTCACCTAAACGCGCTAGATTTAGTTAGACTCCTTGCCAATACTGTTCGGCAAAGCTGTCGAGTTTCATTTTAGCAAAACGAACTCGTTGGCTATTTGACATGTTATACCAATCAAAATAATGCTCTATGTCATCAAGCCAGTCGAAGAAAGTATTTGAGTCCGACCTACCATAAAAACTTGAGACATTTGTAAGAACTTTTTTGGGGTATCTCTCGAATCCTCATAAAAATAGGGAGGCTGATCATAGGAATATCTTCGTGAAGAATGTGGAAATACTCTTCTACTCATGGTTAAGGACAAGTTATTTATTTATTTTGTTATGCCAATATAATATGCAAATTACCTTAAATAATGTAAATTATAATCCCACCAAATGCACAAAGAAAGAAAAACTAAAGTATAATAAAGTGACTATGCAAATTGGTGCTCTAATGGAGATGCAACGGGGAAAGATGACAGGTACAAAGGGATTGTTTTTTTTAATGGATAGGTGCAAAGGAAAATAAAAATAACAATACATTTTTTTTCTTGGATACAAGGACTAGTAGCAAGCAAATTAGAGAATAGGAACAAATGGACCAAATTGCAATATTAATCGACTCACAAATTAGATACAAAAATTAATTAAGTTTTCAAGAGAGGCATGTACCTTTTTCAAGGTCCAATTCGAGTTGTCGATATGAGGTTTGATGCTCCAACAAGTGCTCTGATACCAAATTGATGCATGACAAGTATCAATAGAACCAAGGAATCGAAGATATATAATAGGTAGGAGAGAAATGGAGGAAATAATCAGAATGGGTAGGAAAGATAAAGAAGAGAATTAGGGAGAAAACCCACAGGGAGAGATAATCCAATACTCAATCAATTGAATAATCATAAAAAACTAATCAATCGTTTACACAAATGGCCTATATATACCAAAAGGTCTTATCTAATAAGGAAACAAAATTAAAAGAACATAAAATGTCAATCCAATCTTAAATAAAATAAATTCTAATTGGAGCCATAACTAGACTAAAATTCTTCTTTCATGATCTCCATCAATCAGTTTGTGGGACAAAGGAGAAAATCATCTCGATTGATTCTCCAATTTTATCTCCAATTGCTGCCACCTCCAGCTTCTTTAATGTTTTTATTTTTAATTTATCTCTTCTTGTTCCTGATTATCCTAGGCTAAGAAGCATGGACATGGACATGGACACGATACGTGTCAGACGTGCCGACATGACAATGCTCAAAAAGTGTAGGACATGACACGGCGGGAACATGGCAAACAAATTTATTTTTATATTTTTTATACGTCATATATATAAATGTTTTATAAAAAAAGTGAAAAATTTACAAAATAACACCAATTAAAATAAAAAAAAACATATTTCACTACTTAATTAGCAACAAATCATTTACAATTTGTCAATTACATTCTATAAAAAATGATAAACTAAACAAACACATAAACAACAAAAAAAAGTTGTCCCATCAACACATAAGACTATAAAGTCATAAACTATCGGAAGCATTAAAACATCATTATACTTCATCAACTATCTATTTTCACCTAATATAAATCCATGGAGACCACACAAAACAAGTTAACCACTGATATTAGTAGCATACCTGTTCTTCTTCTTATTCTTCTTCGATCCAACAGACTAGGGCTTCTCTCTCTCTCTCTCTCTCTCATGACCGATTTGGTTTGACAAAGGTATGCCCTTTTCTTTATTTTTAGATTTTAATGTTTTCTTATTTACAAAATAAACACCATTTTTTAGTTTTAAAATTTATAGTTGAGCCCTAGCTGTGTCATTAAAGTGTTCAAAATAGAACATGTGTATCCAAGCTGTGTCCGATTTAAAGATAAATAAATAAAAAATCAGACACGTAAAATGGAGTATTCGACACGTCTCTGCACGTGTCCCAGGTGTGCTGGAGTCCGACATGAGTACGGCTCCTCCAACAAATTGTTCGTGCTTCCTAGATCTGGCAAATATTTTTATTATGAAACTTTATTTTTCAACTTGATTGGTATATAGCAATCGCACAAGGGGCAAGAAGTACTCTTATAGTTCTATGCACAACATTCTATCTAATTTGTTGCTCTTTATGAATAATCAAGATTTAGTAACAATGGTGTGCAGTTCTTTTTGACCGTTTTCTTTTCTCCTGTTATATCTTTAGGCATGATCTTCTAGATATTGTCATTGGCTCCAAAAGTTCTTGGCAGTTTCATCAGATTCATGGAGCTAGTGGGTCTTTCCTTTCTGTTGGTTGCAGATTGCCCCTTTCTGATGAAATTCTAAGTTGTCAAGTTTAGAGTAGACTTTTTAGAGAAAAGTAATGCTTTCTTTTTGAGGTCTTTCAGTAAGGACTTTATGACTTCTTAGATCTTTTTTCTTTTTATTATTTTCTTTTCTAGTCTTTTCCCCCCCTTCTTTTCTCATTTGAAACCTTTTCTTTCGGAGGAGATCTCTTTGCATATTCTCATTCTAGCTTCTTTCTTGTTTCATCCTTTTTCTTCATAAGGTTTGCTTATAAAAGAATGTCATTGAGGATTAGTTGTGTTGAGCCACAATCTCATCTATGGTTGGTGTAGATGAGCCACAATCTCATCTATGGTTTGTGTAGATGGGATTGCCTTAATTATCTGATAGCCTTGAGGATAATTTGACCTTGAGTAGCAGCAACAATCACGTTACTCCTTGGTGATTTAGTTTCAAAGTTCTCAATGTTTCCTCACCTTCACTATGCTTCATGTGGATACCATTTCAAAATTAGATTTTGGGGATCAATTTATAAGTGAAGCTGCATTGAAAGTCCTACAACTCATCTTTACCTTTTGTTAAGAGTTGTCTCTACATTTGTAGCCACTCATTATTCTCTTGATTGGGTTGCTTGGATCTTTAACTTTTAAGATAGCCGCACAGTTTAAAACTCAATTCCTTTTCTTGAGTTCTTTGAAGTTGTCAGTTTTTCTTCTTGGATTCAAAAATTTGATGTGCTAAATTTAGTAATGTGTTCTCATTCCATTCTTCTTTGGCTTCATTTCTGTAAACCTAGTCACTTATAGGGATCAAATTAGAGATGAAGGATATTCAAATGAAGGTTTTTAGGTGTGCAGGAATTTATGTGAAAGATAATTTGATTTAAGCCAGTCTAAGGATTAGGTCTGTAACGGATCAGAGGTGATCCAATCCAGATCCAATTTGAAAATCATCCTGATCTGATTCAACTCAAGACCTGAGACAAACAGTGATCCAGATGTAGGACTAATCAGGTTCTTGATGGCTTTTCCTCTTTTTCTTATGTATACGCTTTGGGAATGCAACATGGGTAATCTGGAATGAATGACCAATATATAAGTAAGTGATATTTTGTTAATTTTACTGTATTAAGGTTAATGGATTACGTTGCAATTTACAACTGCAGATACTTATTTTTCTAATATTAACGAGCATCATGAGTGCTTGCATTTTAGCAGAGTCATCAACCACAGAGATTTGTTCTATGCTTGTTTCTTGCATTTTGTTTGGATAACTTAAGGCCACTATGGATAGTTTCCAGCTGGAACAACTTTCAGAAAATATAAAGAAACACACATGGTAGACTGAATCCACCCACTACTGCCATGGATTCCGTCCCATTGGTTGAAATTGTGCCACTGTTAAAGTCCGGCATCAACTGTGGAAAGCCATTATCATCAGAGAAGGACGTGTCGTTCTCTTGTCCTACCTCACAACTGTGCTGCGAGTAAGGAATGGACCCTAGCCTTGATCTGTTTTGGCTCGGCAAAAGAAGGGCGATCTCGACGGATTGGCTGTTCCTCAGGGAATGTTGATTGAGAGAGAGGAATTAGGGTTTCATAAGAAATAATCTTTGTTGAAAAGGAAATAAACTCTGCTGAAAAAGGATAAAAAAAAAATTGTTTGTCGGATTGGATCTGGGATGTATCTGATTCCAGTTTATTGGATTATCAGATCAGATCTTAACTTGTCAGATTGGGGGTCTGGATCAGATGTAGATCATATCTGACCCACTTATAGGCCTAGTTGTATTGATGAAACTTTGCCATTGAATGGTGATGTCTTTTCCAGGCGTACAAGAAACAATTGAAAAAAAAAGATGCTTGCTCTTTTGCAACTTGCTTCCTTTGGTGGTTCATTGCCAGTTTAAACTGTTGAAATTTTCAATGGGGAAAACTGATGAGCTTAAAATTGAAGAAAAATATCACCTTTTCCAAAACAAATGATACCCATTCACATGGTAGAGTTGGATGGCATAAAGAAAAAAAAATGTACTCTCTGTTTTTTGAGCTTTTATATTGATTTGTAGTTACAACCCTTTATTTGGTTTGTATTCCTTAAACTACATATCTGATGAGATAATGCTGATAAATCACCGTATGGCATGTCATTCTGAGAAGTCTATGTATTCCCTATTGGTTGCTTTTCATTTATACTAGTTTTATCCCCGTGCGATGCACAGGATTTGTTTTCTACGTTTATTATTGGTATATTTTTTAGTTTCGTTTTCTAATTTAATTAAGTAAAATGTGAAATGTATAAAGTGATTCAAGGAAATGAAAATCAATTGTTGGCATAGATAAAGTAATGGTGGAGGCTAGCTAATGTTGATTTCAATTAGAAGAATGACTTGATTATTATATTTATTATATTTTCTAACAAAGTATCATAATTATCAATTATATGTATTTAGTTGAATGACTTAATGTGATTGTGAATATGCATATCATATGAATTTGATGAATATAGTGGATAGTGGCCTAAGTAAAATACTCAATCTTTGCAAAAATAATATGTATGAATACTTATTATATGTACAGAAAAAGCATGTATTTGAGCTAGGAAGCACGGACACTCCGCTGAGGGTGCCGTATTTGTGTTGGATACATGTCAGACATACATACTCCTCGGACACACCAATTGATATGTTCAATACTTTTATTAATATTTTTTTAGTGGGCACTTCTCGGACACATCAGGGACACGTGTGTCCATTAGTTGGACACGTTTTGGGACACAACGGGGTTAGAATGTTATTGTTAAAAGTATAAAAAAGAGTCTAATTCATAAATTTCAAAACTTTAAAACACCAAAACATAAAACACCTAAATCCGATTCTTCAAATCCTGAACTTGTTAGTTGTTGTAATATAATTGTGAACTTATTTAGTTGTTTTTATCTTATTTTTGGTGATTTATGAATTTTACGTTCACATACATAACGAATAAAAAATGTATAAAAATATTTTTTTTGTCGTGTTCCCGCCGTATCCATGTCTTCATTTTTTGAAAATGCCGTGTCTCGTGTCTGTATTCGTGCTTCTTAGTATTTGAGTTAATCATTGAAGAAGTTAAGAAGATAGTTAACTCTCTCAAAATTCTCGTTGAATAAGGATCCGAAAATGTATTTGTTTTCCGTAATCACTTATTACCACATTTCTTTGAAAAGAGAACTTGAATAATTTTGACAATTCAGTTTTAGAATTCTTACTAAATTTAGATGCATTTCATCTAAAAATAAATTATAAATTGTTTAAAAATAATTTGTTCCACAATTACTTATTAGCTCAATTAGAGAGGAGAATCTGGATAGATTAAAAAATAAAAAATGAAAAAAATTAAAAGCACAATATGCCACATGTCGCAATCATTTAAATTAATAATTGAGAAGATAGTGAAGTTGCATTTTATGTAAATTTAGTGAATACAATGAACAATGACATGAATTTTAACCATTTTGTTTGAAAATTACATGTATGAAATAATTTGTAAATGCAAGAATGTATGTATTTAAGATAATAGTTAAAGAAACTAAGAAGATAGTCAACTGACTTTCAAAATTCATATTAAATGCAAATATATAGTTTTGAAGAAAGTTACATATATCAAACATTAATACAAGTGTAAAGAATGCATGTATTTAAGAAATTGGAAAAAATAGTCAATTGAATTCATGTATTTAAGGAAGTTAAAAAGACAGTCAACTGAATTCATGTGTATGAGGAAATTCTAAAAAGCCAGTTGAAAATTCTTAGTAAATTTAGGTTCATTGCATCTAAGATTAATTCTAAATGGTTTAAAGAAATTATATCTTTCACTAATTATTGATTAACTTACATAGAGAAAAGAAGCTTGATAATTAAAACACAAAAAGTGAAAAAAATTAAAAGCAAAGTATACCATGTGTCCACAACGATAAGATAATGACTTGCTTAAATTTTAGATTCATTGCATTTAAAATGGATTTTAAAAGATTTAAAAAAGTCATATCTTTTGCTAATAATTGATTAACTTACATAGGGATAAGAAGCTTGATAGATTAAAACACAAGAAATTAAAAAAAAAATTTAAAGCAAAGATGTCAAGTGTCCCAACTAGAGCGATAATGGCCTACTTATATATATTGTATATAGATACAGATGTATATATAGTTATGTAGATAATATTTCTATAATGTTATAATTGTTGATGACTTGGGCATTTGAATTTATAATTAAAATTTTAAAAATATAATAGAGTTAATTTTCATTTGAATTTAGTAAATACGTTGTATACTATAGTAGTATGAAGTTTAAATAGTTAAAACTAATACATCGATATCCAACAAAAGTATAAAAATATATATGTTTATCAAATACATGCATAGAATAAATATGATGGGTAAACAACAAAGTGTATTTATGTCAAATACATGAACAAAACAAATACAATAAACCAAAAATAAAGTGTAATAATCTATGTATTTATATCATGTATATAACTCTAAGAAAATAAGCCACATGTCGCTGCTATAATGAGCCATGTGTCGCAACCACAACGATAGTGGCCTGGTTTTCTATATTGTAAATATAGATAGATAGAGAGATAGATATAGATAGATTTCTCTTATTATGCTGTCGTATTTGGGCTTATTCCATGAACATTTGCCGCCTTACTGTTTTTGACTGGTGCATCCATTTGGAAGTGCAGCGACTTAAAATCTCCGTTGCAATTCTTTTTTTCTCTTAACATTGTTTGTTCTTTTGATTTGATGGTAATCTCTGCTATTTTATTTTTCTCTTTTTCCCATGAATTCTATTTTTTGTTTAGAAATAAATAACAAATACGATGCAAGAACGAGATATGGCTTTAGTTCTGCTTGTTATTACCTGTTCCCCTCATAAATTTATGGGGTTGAAAAAACAATTACTACTGTGTCCAAACTTTGAATTTTTATTTTTTATCTTTATTTTCCATTTTAGGTATTTAACTCTTCTTGAGAAGCACCCTGTGTTGACAAAAGCTGTGACATCTGCGTTTCTGACTTTCATTGGAGATCTAATTTGTCAGGTAGACTCTTCATTGTAACAAAGACTAGTCCTTTTTTTTCTTTTTCCCGGCGTTGAATGATTCATTTTTCAAATGTTTATTTTGCTTTTCTCTTTTTTTCTTCTGCTTTTGTAAGTTGTTTTATTTTATCTTGGGTATGTGACGTAGAACGGAAACGCGAAAGAGAGTAATGACGAACGTTAATAACCCAAAATAACTTGGCACCAAGAATAAGAATAAACACTCCAAAATTTGAAATATTAATTGATCAAAAGCTATCCATTACAGTAAAAAAGAGCCTCTGTATGTAGGTTAAAGAGGAGTGTTGAACAAATAATACTAGAGTGGTGAACAAGTAATACTAGATAGGAAACTAAAACACATAAGGAAACTAGCTAACTAGGAACTATAGACTTAGGAAACTATTCAACTACCAAGCTGTTCCATAGGAGACCATAGGACTAGGGTATGCAGCTTAGCGTACCCGCACATTGTCAAGCTGTTCTATGAACTTCTCTGCAACTTGTTCTACATCAGTCCCCTCTACTTGAAAAGAACTCGACCTCGAGTGATATTCAGGATAAAGTAGTTCTTCGGCATGGTACGTGTACAAGCCGGCTATATTGAAGGTTTTGGATATCCCTATATCCTCTGGGAGATCAACCATATAGATATTGTCATTCAAATTTTTCCAAATTTGATAAGGACCGTGCTTCTTTTGCTTCATTTTGTTATAACTGCCTACTGAAAACCTTTCCTTACGCAAGAACACCATCATCGATTCTCTTCTTTAAAAATTTTGATGTGGCGGTGTTTTGTCAGTAGTAGCTTTGTTCGTTGCATTAGTTTTTTCTAACTTCTACTTGACCTCTGCTTGAATGATTTGACTTTGCTCAGCCATGTGCTTTGCATCAATGCTCACTCCTGGACCTTTCGGTAAATGGATAAGATCAATGGCATGTCTTGGTGGCGTGGTGTAAACTACTTCAAATGGCGATTTGCTTGTTACACTATGCACGGCATTGTTGTAGGCAAATTCAGCTTGGGGTAGTGCATGATCCCATTGCTTTGGACGGTCGCCACAAATGCTGCGAATCAGGTTGCCCAAAGTTTGATTTGCGACTTTCGTCCGGCCATCAGTTTGAGGGTGAGCTGTAGGACTCTGGTTTAGTGATGTGTTGAATGTTCGCTCCGCCACAAAGTGATCCAGAAATGGCTAAGAAATTTGCCATCTCTGTCAGAAGTAATAGACTGGAGGACACCATATAGTCTAACCACCTCTTGGATGAACAAACGTGTAATGTGAGTAGCATCTGAAGTCTTCCGACAGAAAATGAAGTGTACCGTCTTAGAGAACCTGTCAACAACTACAAAAACAGAATCTACCCCTCGTCGTGTTTGGGGTAATCCTAGCACAACGTTGATAGACAAATGCTCCCAAATAGCATTAGGCACAAGTAAAGGTGTGTAGAGACTAGTGTTTTGAGGTTGACCTTTAGAGAATTGACATGTGTAACACTTACACACAAAATCGCCCACGTCTCTCTTCAGTTGTGGGCAATAGTATCCCACTTCAAGACTAGCTACTGTCTTATCTCGTCCCAAATGTCCCCCCAAGCCTCCTCCATGCAAGTCACGGATGAGCTTCTCTCATAAGGATACTTGTGGTACACATAGCCGGTTACACTGAAAGATATACCCATCGTTGATGTATAAATTGCCTACTATGTGAGACTCCTTACACTTGATCCAAACATTTTTTAGGTCTTCATCATCCTCATAAAGTTCTTTTAGGCACTCCAACCCAAGTATCTCAAGGATCAAAGTGACTAAAAGGCTGGCTCATTGGCTCAATAGCATCAGCTACTTTGTTTAGAACTCCAGACTTGTGCATGATCACAAAAAGAAACTTTTGTAAGAAGGTTGACCATTGATGAACTTTAAGGCTTGATGATTTGTGTATAGCACAAACTCTCTGTGTATCACATAATGCTCCTAATGCTTCAACGCGCAAACCACTGAATAAAATTCTTGGTTATAAGCACTCCACTTTTGACAAGCATCTCTTAACATTTCGCTGAAGAATGCCATTGGACGCCCCTATTGCGACAATATAGCTCCAATCCCAATTCCACTTGTATCACAGTCTACTTTAAAAATTTTCTCAAAATCAGGTAAGGATAAGATAGGAGCTGTACACAATTTTTCTTTGATTAACACGAAGCTATTCTCTGCTGCCTCACCCTATGGGAATTTGTTTGTCTTTATGCAGTTCGTGATTGGTGCCATGATGGAACTGAAATTTTGAATGAACCTACGATAGAATGTAGCAAGGCCATGGAAACTTTGAACTTCACTTACTGTCTTTGATGTTGGCCACTCGCGGATTGCACGCAACTTGTTGTCGTCCACATGGATTCCTTCAGAACCAACCACGTACCCCAAGAATAATAATTTTTCTGTCATGAAACTACACTTCTTGAGGTTGATGTACAACCTGATCTTCTTCAAAACAGTCAACACTTGCCGTAGGTGATTTATGTGCTCCAACTTTGACTTGGTATAGATAAGGATGCCATCAAAGTAAACAACGACAAACTTACCTACAAAGGGCTGCAAAGTCTGATTCATCACGAGCATAAAGGTGCTTGGTGCATTATACAGTCCAGAAGGCATCACAAACCACTCAAACAGTCCATCCTTTGTCTTGAAAGAGGTTTTTCACTCATCTCCAGGCCGTATTTGATGATAACCACTGTGAAGATCAATTTTCGAAAATAATGTGGCTCCCCCGCAGCATGTCTAGCGTATCATCCAAACGTGAGATAGGTAATCTGTAACGGATGGTGATCTTGTTGATGGCACGACTATCAACACACATACGCCAACTCACATCCTTCTTTGGCGTGAGCAAGGTTGGCACTACACATGGACTCATACTTTCCCAAATGAACCCCTTGCATAGTAGCTCCTCGACCTTTTCTCGTAAGATCTCATGCTCCTAGGGACTCATATGATAATGTGGAAGATTTGGTAGGCTCATTCCCGGCACCAAGTCAATGATTGTAAAGTTGCAGGTATCGTTGCCACGGGTTTAGAATCTTCTACCACAAGTGCCTTCATTGCCATAGCATAGACCTCTTGTGCCTTATTAATATCAGTAACGAACTCCGCGCTTGATCTTACTAAAGTAAGAAAAGATTGTCCCTCCACCTTAGAGGGGTTGTTGGATACCAGGATAGCTTTTGATGGAGTCATGGCAATCTTGTGACCTCCCTATGTGGAGAGATAGATGTTATCTCTACCTTTGAACATTGTGTCAATGTCAAATTGCCACGGCCTTCCAAACAATATATGACTAGCATCCATGTCGACAACATCGCAAAGAACCTCGTCTTTGTAGTGCTTCTCAATGGTGATGGGAAATCAACATACCTCCGTCACCTTCATAGTTTGCCCCTTCTTGATCCACCCAATAGAGTAAGGGTTGTGATGGTTCTCCGTTGGCAATCTCAAGTGCTTCACTAGCCTCTTGGGCACAAAATTTTTACAGCTGCAGCTGTCTACGATCAAGTCACAGACCTTCTGGTTAATGGTACAACGAGATCAAAAGATGTTGTGCTAATTTGACTTAGGTTACTTTGGTGCATGTTAAATATGTAGCACCACACAGTTTACTCTTTCTCTTTCTTTTTTCGCAAATTTTGCCCTATCATACGGATCATCATCCTCCTTGAATCCAGTTTCTCTGTCATCCTCGGCTTCATTCTTCCCAAGGTTGACTGGCCTATGCTCTGGGCATGTATTAAAGTGATGTCCAGGCTTACCGCATCTATAGTAGTTGTCGGTTGCCGGTCGGGCATGCAGATTAACATTGGATCGAGGTATAGCTTGTGCACCCCTATCTGTGTTGTTGTTGTTGTTGATGATAGGAGTATTTGGCTTTAGTGGTGGTGTTGTGGTTTGTACTCCTTGTCCTTTCTCTGCTAATGAGCTAGAAGAAGACTCTACATGATTCCAGCGAAAAGAGTTCCCTCCAGTCCTCTCAAATAGTTCTGCCTTTAACACCATGTTATGGGCTTCATTAACAGTCCACGGAACTTGTAACCCAATTTTCTCTCGGATGGATAGTTTCAAGCCATTGAGATATTAGGCCACTCGTTAACCATGCGTCTCTGCAAGATTATTCCTGTCCAACAAACGAGTGAATTCAGTGGTGTAATAAAAAACAGAACGTTTACCTTGTACACAACTCTGATATAATTAGAATAGGTATTGTTCGTAGTCGGGTGGTAGAAATCTCTCCATCATCCGTTGTCGCATGCGCCTCTATGTCCTTACTCGAGGTCATCCTTGCCTCTGTCGGTTTCTTTGGAATTGATCCCACCAAACTGCCTCACCGCCTTTGAGTTTGAAGGTAACCAAATGGATCATCTTCTCGTCTGAGACCTCCATCATGGTCAAGAACCGATCAACTTCTGATAACCAGTCGAGAAAATCCTCTATAAGAAGGTTTCTGTTGAAAATGTCAATCTCCGCCTTCATATAGTAGTTCTTGTACTCTCGTTTTTCTTGTGCTGGCCTTCGAGCCTAGTATTACTCCTCTTTCTCATCATAATCTGAATCGTCTTTATTCACAGGACATTGTTGTTGACGACGCCTTCTAGGAATATGAATGGGTCTGTCAATAGGTTGGCCTCGAGCAACTCCTTCGGCTCCGTGCTTATTGTTTAATGGATTTCTGTTGGCATTGAGTTCGAGCCTCAATAGGGCTTCACGAATATCTGTGAGTTGCTGCTGTCGTGTCTCTATTGCAGCCCACACACCATCAATACCACGACCAACGTCGGTAGAATTGTTGGTTTCGACTCCACCAGTTGTCATCAAGCCAAGAGAATCAAGCTTTGATACCAATTGACGCAGAACGAAAATGCAAAAGAGAGTTATGACGAACGTTAATAGTCCAAATTAACTTTGCGCACCAAGAATAAGAATGAACACTCCAAAATCTGAAATATTAAGTGATCAAAAGTTATCATTATAGTGAAAAAGAGCATCTATATATAGACTGACGAGCAGTGGTGAGCAAGTAATACTAGAGTAGTGAACAAGTAATACTAGATAGGAAACTAAAACACATAAGGAAACTAGCTAACTAGGAACTATAAACTTAGAAGACTATTTAACTACCAAGCTGTTCCATAGGAGACCATAGAACTAGGGTACGCTGTTCAGTGTACCCGCTTCCTGTTAAGTTGTTTCATGAACTTCTTTGCAACTTATTCTACATCAATATGTATCACTTTTCACTTTTTGATGGTTAATATGTTGATTGCTAGCTGCTTCGTTTTAGTTATATGGGTAATATTGTGGTGAAAATGTGAAGGACTTTCGACTTTCGGAATGGAATAAGGGCAATGAAATTCGAATTCAAACTTAGGGCTTAACAGCGCCTTCAGCAAAGAAATTGTGAACCGCCCTGACCAGGGCGTCTTCAATAATCTTCCAACAGTGAGAGTAAAAAAAAAAGACCTGGGAATCCATCAATTTAAAGGATAGGGGAGGCACAGCCCCCAACCAAGAGAGTGGTTACATCCAGTATGTCCCCCCTTATTCCCGGCATGCTGCCCCGGGGCCGGAATGCGGTAGGGTCTTCAAGCCCCACGCTCGATTCTCGAGATTCATGGGCCGTCTCGCGAAGATCTTCGATCCGAACCTTCGCATCTACTTTCTCTTAGAGGATGAACCACGCCTTCGCTATCGCCCCTCGCTACTGCTCAACCTCGCTATCGCATTGATTCTTTCCGGCCCTTCCAGATTCCAATTCCTTATTGAGATCGAGATCTTGTTCCATTAGACCCAGTTCGGTCAGATTAGTTCCATAATATAGCTTGCCCGGACCGGGCTTTCAGTGTTTAGTCGGGCCGGCCTAATGAATGATCATTGTTCGGGAACAAAAGAATAAGACTTAAGGGTTCGCTATCGCAAGAATATAGCGATCGAAGAGCTATCGCTCAGCTGCTTCGCGTATTACGAAAGCCGTATTGCCCGAAGGGGGCATGCTGCAAGAGCGTAGGTGAGTGATAAGCATAGGAGGCGTGCCCGAAGGGCAGCGGCAGCAGTGTGGTTCCAGGTGCCGTCGCTAGATTGAGATCTGCAGGGGGGCGGGGACTTCGACTGCCTTGTATCAGGTGAAGAGAAGGGGGTGGTAGGCTTAGTAGGGCTCGAACCTACAATATAACCGTTATGATTGTTATGGTTTAGCCAATTAAACTATGATTACAAGACAGCTCATGATGTTCATATCAATGTGTTATCCTCCTCTGCATCTAGCATTGGGTAGAGCAAGCAAGGATATAATGTATTTGATATAGCACTGGTAGCTAGGGGAATGTAGGATTGATAGCATCGGCTGCAAAATGGGGCAACCAAATAGTGTAAATTGATTTATGACCATTCTCTGCCTTACAGAATCGAAGATAGAGGCCCCCAAATCATTGTTCATCCATTTTATACGACAATAGTGGGAAAACTGCAAACAGTCTGAAGTGGGAAAAACCCCCAGCCCAGGAATCCATTACTTGGAATTACATTTTGGTGGAGCTACAACTGGGTGATTTTCTGAAGATAGGTTATACATGCAAATGCATATTGAATTTGGATTTTCAATCTGAATCTAAATCTTCTGGGATTTCCAACTCTACCCAAAATTTGGCAGCCCACTTTTATTACTCCTTTAGTTATGTGGCAGGATTTCGCTGTATTCCAAGTTTCCAACCTGTGGTGTAGCAACTCTCACCATTCAAGTGATTATAAAAATAAGTCCCATGAATGATAGAGTAGATTTGCTTGGCTCCTGCCTGAGGATGACACACACAAATTGAGAAAAAATAAGTCCCAGGAGGTAGGGGCCACCTTGGTCAAATGACCAAGGCGCCAGGGAAGATTATGTACCTTAGATTAACAAAGGTTTCACATGCTTAAGAAAATGACTTTGCTGAGTGCACATCATCTTCGTCTTTAATTTTGCTAGTGATGATGCATGGTTGACATCTGTGTTTTTTTTTTTTTACTTTCTATTTTCAGTTATTAGACTTTGTTTTGTCTTAACATTATGATGTATGGTTGTCTACATCCATTAAAGTGCCTTTTTTGGCTGCGGTCAATTGTCATGTATTAAGTGTTAATATGTCATGCACATGAATTAAGTGACATGGCACGTAAGATTTTATGAGATGTCGACACAAAGTTCAGAAACCAATCCTTGAATATTGGAAGAACACTATGATGGATGCCCTGTCTCCTCTCTCTCTCCTTATTGTCTACTTCTCCTTCACCATCCCCTTCCTCCTCTACTTACTGTGTCTTGTTCTTCTTCTCCTTCTAGACCACCTTGCTCCGCACATGGCTGTTGAGAAGCTTAAGCTGTCTTCAGACTACTTGTGCATTCTTAGCCTTGTGGGATATTCCATTGCACCTACAGTGGTGGTCCTTGAGTCTAGCCCTCTTCTATAGTTTCCCCAGTGTTTCCATGTTCTAATCCTCCTCCAGCCATGGTCCTTGGTTTCTTTGATGCTTAGAGTGTTTGCTTTATAGGGTTCACACAAATTTTTTATTTTATTTTATATAACTTTTTGTCATACATAATGCGTTTTCAGTAAATCTCAGCAATTTTGTATTGATCAAATTCCTACTGATCAGGTTTTCTTTGGGAATAATTTCAGCATATTTTACATGTGTTCCATTTGATTATTATTTTTTTTCAGTTGTTTTAGCTTTTTATGCTTAATTGAGCCAGCCTAGGTTTTATTCACATAAAGTTGTGCATATTTTCCCGAAAAAGCGTCTTTGTGACCCCAGGCCTGCATTAGAAGAGGAAGCTAATGCTTTCAGTATGTACTATCCCTGACATTATGCATAATTGAGCCCAGGATCGTATTTCTAAATTTGATTCGTATAGATTTCATTGAATGAAGAGCTCTTGATGTTCTTCTGACTAATTTATAGGTCCAAAGTTGATGTTACTGCATGTGTCCAAATTACTAAGTGCTGGTTTTACCTAGCCTTATCATATTTTATCATTTTGTAGGTATTGTCTTACTTTTGCCTTGAAGGAAGTATGAGTTTTGGGTTTTTACAACCTATCTGAGTTGTGCCAAGATTAGTCGTCACTGGATGTCTTTATTTCTGATGCTTATTCTGCTTACCCTCAACGAAATCTTGGCTTGTGTGGCAATATTTTGCTTTCAGATAAATTAAAGTTTTCCACTATCACTTGATGTCTTTGTTTCTGATGCTTATTCTGTTTACCCTCAACGAAATCTTGGCTTGGGTGGCAATATTTTCTTTCAAATGAATTAAAATTTTTCACTGTCACAATCGACCATATTTATAGTTAGAAAATAGAATCCATGCCACTTATAGTTCTATTATTTATACAGCCTAATCATAACATAGAAGCTGAGAAAAAGGAGATTCTGCATGGTCTTTTGTTGTGCAAGATGATGCTATGATATTCCCACATTGCAGATATATGCATGTGCTGCGTCACATTAAGATGTTATTGTTTCATCACATGGACAAAAGGATCTTTGAATTCTGATTATTATTATTATTATTATTATTATTATTTTGCTTTCAACTGTCAAGACTAGTCTTTGCCAGTGGTAGGGAGGAATACTGTTTTGGGTAGTGGATTTGAATAGGATTGTGTTTGCTGCTTTGCACTATACTCCCTACGTACTGGAGTTTCCTGAGATGAGTTAACAACTTTAGCATAATCTTACTTTCTGTAGATATGTGCCTCAGGTTATGATTGATCAAGTGCCCTCACTAGACCTGAAGAGGACGTTTTTATTCACTCTGTTAGGGCTGGTATTGGTGGGTCCTACGTTGCACTTCTGGTAACAGCTTCAGATTCCATATTACTTCATCCTTTTGTTTGCCAATATATATGGTAAATGTATACTTCTGTCATTTTTAAATATCCTTTTATCGTCCTGAAAGAATGATGTAATCTTTCTTTTTTTTGATAAGTAAAAGAAAATTCTATGAAAAGACGTAGAAGGGTAGACACCTGTTTGCACAAGATGTATACAAAGGCAAGACAAGAAAGAAGCAACAAAACATATACACTTCCCCTGTTGTCTTCAAAGTCCAAAACGCTCTCAAGGGGAGGATTCATCCTTCCCGATATCAATAGTACAATAATCTAAAAAACTTATTCTTAGAAGGATCCTCTACATCTCCAAAACGATGGTTCCTTTCTCCCCAATATGTCACCACAATCAAAGAGCAGCAACATTCCAAAACTAATGATGTAATCACGGCCTTTTGTTCCAGTGCTCTGATAATTTGATAGCCCTAGCTATTCTGTCATTCTATTACAATAGTTTCACCAACAATGCTAATACGGATATTGAGGTTCTTTCTCATTGATCGTCATTGTCAATTCAAGTGAACTTTTGGCAACAGTTTTCTTGAGCCTCATAGGGAAAGTAACTGTCATTTGGATATGCAGTGAAAAGTTCTAAGATTCTGTTTTAGATCTGTGATTTTCTGGAAGAGGATTTTAACTATTCAATATATATTTTCTTCAACTCTTTGTTTTTTGTTCCCCTAAGGATCAAAATTTTGTTTCGATAGGTTGTTTCGGTTGGATCGGAAACGGAAATGTATCGGGATGGTTTGGAAACTATTTTAGAAGTAGCAAATATTAATATAGTAAAATACAATCTTTTGTATTTTTCACAATAAAAATTGTACAATATTTATAAAAGGTTCTAAATTTGTATTGATACAACTTATTGTTTTATTATATAGTGTTATGTTTTGGTGCAATTTTCTATGTTCCAATGTGTTTTGATGGAAACAATAGAGTTCGTTATTCCATTGCTGTTCCATTTCGGCCTTTTTGGAAACGAAAACTTTTCGGCCGTTTCGATGGAAACAAATGAAAATTGCCTCCCCCCCCCCCCCCAAACAAAAAAACAAAACAACCCAAAAAAAACAAAAAAAAAAAAACCTACTTTGAAACAGATTTCCCGCACACAAGTGTAAGGCTACATACATCTAACCTACTTTTCGGCCGTTTCGATGGAAACAAATGGAAATTGCCTTCCCCCCCCAACAAAACAACCCAAAAAAAACAAAAAAAAAAAACCTACTTTGAAACAGATTTCCCGCGCACAAGTGTAAGGCTACATACATCTAACCTTTCCTAGACCTTGTAGTGGCAGAAGCCTCATTTACTGGGCTTCCCCGTTTTTGTTGTTCCTGTGATTAGCTCGATGTGGTTGAAAGTACTTTGTCATTCTATCAGTTGAGTGCTTTTGAAAGAGGCATGGGCGAGAGAGACCTTTGTTGATGTTCACATTTTAGGCCTTCTTTTTGGTTATGAATTGTCAAAACCTTAACTTGGGCCAATTAGTGGGTGGTCTGGATCTATGAGGCATGAGTGTGACGTCCAAATGTGCTGGTTGAAAACCCAAGAATGTCACCACTCCACAAACTATTCTGCTGTTATAGTCGTCAAATTTTTTTTTTTTTTTTTGTTTTTTAGTCCCTTCCCATTCTCACTTGTCTCTATAATGCCTGGATCTGTGGATTGTCTTTTGTACCGTAGTTAACCCAACCTGACCTGATTTTAGGTATTTGCATTTGAGTAAATTGGTCACGTTGCCTGGAGCATCTGGGGCTTTCTTGCGCCTGCTACTTGACCAGGTGACTTCTGCTCTGCCATTTAATCTTTCTTGGCACCCAATTAAATAATCCACTTGTCATTTACATAAAAAAAAAAAAAATTGTTCTACTGATAGTTCTTTTGAACATGAACTGAATTTATTGCAGTTTCTGTTTTCTCCTATATTCATTGGAGTTTTCTTATCTACATTGGTAACACTTGAGGGGAGGGCATCGCAAGTGGTGCCGAAGCTTGAACAGGTAACACTAAAAGCCCATCTTCTCCTTTTAACAACATACATTGAAGAGTTACATGCCAATTAAGGTAAAAAATTGTTCATGTTAATGATAATCTCCCATTTTGTAGGAGTGGTTCTCTGCTGTTCTTGCAAATTGGCAATTGTGGATACCTTTTCAATTTCTCAACTTCCGATTTGTACCCCAACAATTCCAGGTTTGGATGGCATAATCTATTTTCTTACCATAAGAATTTTATGCTGCAAGGAGAGAGGAAAGTCTCCTTGCCAGCTCTGGTCTTGACATCTAAAACAGATGAGGTGCTGAGACCATGAGATGTTTGCGTTAGACTCTGTTTGGTATTGTTGTTGAATCCTACTCCTTAATTTGTGGGTTATCTAGTTGGAGAGAAATAAGTGTCCATATAATGGTAGATTTTGGAATAAGTTTTTAATGTGTTTGATCAAATTATCTTATTGCACTATATGAAAGTGAGTTGCATTTTATTGATGCATGTGTCCTAGAGGATTAGGTGGTACCCCCAAAGCTGGAAAAGGTTTTGTGAACATTGTTTTTTTGCTCTCCATTTTACCAACTCCGTTGCAAAGATGTTGGCTATTGCCAAAGGTGCTGATTATTGTAGAAATTAAGGCTTAGAGCCAAAGATGTGATTTTGAAGGGTGAAGCCATTGTCCTTCAGCTGGGGGACTCCATTTTATTTTACAAAAAATAAGGAATCCTTCTATCAATCTACAATTTAGTTTGTGTTACAACTTATGCAACTCAAGCTGAAAACTTGCTTGAAGAAACACCAAGAATCCTTCTATCATGGTAATCATCTATGAAGCATGGAAACCACTACTGACACCACGTCCGTGCATCTGACACGCGTCAGGTACAGACACGGGTCGGACCTGCCCTGTTCCATCCCCCATTTGTAATTTTTTTTTTTTGCCGGATGTGCATGTCCATTTTCCAACACTTATGAGACATTGCTGGCTGGGTCACTTATATATTCTCAAAACTGAGGGGGTTGAATGTGAAAAAAAAAGAAGTAAAGCTGACCTTTTTCTTGTTCGGAAGAGCCCTAGATTACAATGAAGAGGAGAGAGTGAGAGAGAAAGAGGAGAAGCTCCATGATCAGATAGCTTCCAACAACAGCAAAGGGAAAGAAGAAGAAGAATCAGCGGAAGGAGAATGCAAAGGAGGAGGAAGAGGAGGAGAGGAGTACCTCTGGCTCTGTCTGGTTTCTCTTCCATTTGCACTTCGTCGTTCATATCTTTGCTCTTTGGTTGTAAGCCTGTAAATATTAGAGATACACAGATATTGGGGAATGCGTATATATACACAGATGTTCAATGCTTGGTGAGGGTGGTGATATTGGTGGGTGAAGCCATTGTCCTTCGGCTGGGGTACTCCATTTTATTTTATAAAAAATAAGGAATCCTTCTATCAATCTACAATTTAGTTTGTGTTACGACTTGTACAACTCAGGCTGCAAACTTGCTTGAAGAAACACCAAGAATCCTTCTATCATAGTAATCATCTATGAAGCATGGAAACCGCTACTGAGACCACGTCCATGCATCTGACATGCGTCAGGTACAGACACGGGTTGGACCTGCCCTGTTCTATCCCCCATTTGTAATTTTTTTTTTGTCGGATGTGCATGTCCATTTTCCAACACTTCTGAGACATTGCTGGCTGGGTCACTTATATATTCTCAAAACTGGGGTTGAATGTGAAAAGGGTAAGAAGAAGAAGAATCAGCGGAAGCAGATTGCAAAGGAGGAGGAGGAGGAGGAGGAGGAGGAGGAGGAGAGGAGAAGCACTTGCTGTACCTCTGGCTCTGTCCGGTTTATTTTCCATTTGCACTTCGTAGTTCATGTCTTTGGTCTTTGGTTGTAAGCCTGTAAAATTAGAGATACACAGATATTGGGGAATGCGTATATATACACAGATGTTCAATGCTTGGTGAGAGTGGTGATATTGATATGGTGGGTGTTGTTGGCTAGCTGGGTGTACGTGCGGCTTATCTTTAGCCCCTAATTTTCAGTTAGGACATTATGGGTGTGTTTGGCTGATGGCATATCATTAAAAATCATCAAAATAGCGTAGACAAATAAGGGAGTGTTTGGTAGCTTTTATTTCTCTGATATATGGAATACTCATTAAAAGTTCAATAAAATTATGGGCGTAAGCTTGGATTCAGGTTGAGCTTGGTTTTATTTCCATTATTTATGATTAAGTATAATTAATAAAAAGATATTTTAAAGATAAGTTTTTGTTATATTAAAAATATAAAAGCTATAATTTTTTTTTGCCATGTCCCCTCCATGTTGTGTCTTACATTTTTTTGAAAATTATTGTGTCGACGTGTCTGTGTCCATGTCCATGTTGTGCTTCTTCAGTAACCATAAAAAAACTCACTTTCATCCTGTTTGCTTGAAGAAATGACACTATATTTAAGAAAATGTAAAATCTATTGAAAGATTCAAAAGCTTTTGTTAAAGTTTATATTGAAAGTTTCTGTACTAAGTTAATTATTCTTCCATGCTGGCAAGTGTGAAGAAACTTTTTAATGGATTGATTATCTAGAACTTTGCAAACTGATGCACCCTTTTAGTGATGATACTATTTGTTTTGTCTAGTGATACCGACACAAGCGATAAGAAGCTTAAGCAAATGGATATTCTGAGAATAGAAAGACTTTGGAAACCAAAATGATTTCAAGGACAGGTTCGTTGGGAACATGCATACTCTAGTTTTCAGTCTTGGTAGTTAATGATTGTTTTGGTTATTGTTCTTGTAGGTTTTGTACAAGTTTTCACATATATCCTAGGTTAGGGGTTGTCCCCAAAAAAAAAAAAAAAAAAAACACATAGGATAGGGCTGTTTTGGTAATTTGGTATTTTGTTAGACATCAATTGTGGTGGTCCCTCATGAATTCTGCTTGGGATCCTGTTATTGGGTTTAGATGGGTTAAGTCAATCCTTTAGTTTCCAATTTTGAAATCACAGTCCTAAGACATGTCAAAGAGGACTTGTCCCAATAACTATATATAGCTACATAATGCTTCAATTTAGTATATAGATGACCTTTTGAAGCCTTTTTGGGATGGTGTGATGGAATGTTAAACCTAGATCTGAGACCTAAGATAATCTATGATTACATAGCTTAGATTTGGTACCTAAGATAATATGTGGGTCACCTAACTTTTTGTTCTTTTCCTTCATTTCCTACATTTTGTTAGACTTGGAACCCTACAACGGTAGTTACACACACACACACACACAAAGGTATATATTACATTACAGAAAGGAATAGAAAGAAGCCCATAACCGCATATTCTTTTATCCTTCTTCACCCTTACGTCCTATCCACAAGCACAATGGTTTCTCTTTCTCAAACACTATCATAAACACCCAAAAGAACATAACCCAATACCTAGTTACTATCCAAGGGTGCTTTCATGATCGCTATAGATAAATAGCCTAGGATTGGTTACCGAAACTTGATCCATAACTTTCTATAATACTTAGAAAAATTAAATAGATCTATGGTCCTGTAATGGGATAACTTCTAATGTAACAAATTTTATGACTTTGAAACTAGAAACTAAAGACTCTAATTATTAAAATCCATCTAAACCAACTAAAATAAAAATTTAAGATGCAGCACTTGATCTTAAGTATAACCTATTGGCGACAACTATAATCTATGGCCAACAAATTTGAGATTATCAAATGCCCTAATTTGAAAATCCAGCAAATTTTTAACTTTTAGTTAAGTCCTCTTTTATGCTAATTTAAATGTTGCAATGCTATAAGTCAATTTTCTGTAGGTCTAGGTTAGAGATAAGGTTCCGAACATGTTAGGTAGCTTGGTATATGAGGAGACTAGTTGGATGAGAACCGAGATAATCTCAAGTGAGAGAGTGGTTTATGTTACTTTGCATGAAGAATGTTCTTCGTATGATGCTTATCCTTAGGACGACGTGACGTGGTGCGTATCTTTCTCTCTAAGACTAGCCAAGGCACAAGTCTTATGAAGGGAGAGGAGCATTGGTAGACCCCAACTCTATCCATCAAGCCATATAAACCTAAGAATATTGTGAATAGATTATAAAGATTGGTTGAGTCACAAAGGTGGCATGGCATATATCTCCTGACTAAGCACCTAGCTCATTGAGCACCCTTGCCTTGCTCCCTGCTTGAGCTATGGGGTCCATGATGGAAGGTAGAGGTAATAGACATATGCTTGTCCAAGCCAATCGTGCTAAGAGTCTAGTTGGTGCCTTGTTATAGCCTTCATGTTTAGGTTCAAGGCCAAGTCATTGAGTGCTTTGGTCTAATGCTTGAATTGATATGGTCCAACCATGAAGGGAGTGTGGCACCGAGCGATACTTGTCCTCCTAGGAGGAGGTCCATGTTTCTCATATGCTAACATGTGGAAGTTTTTGATGCATATACCCCCAAAGGGTATTTTGTTAATTTGCAATTTGTAATAACCATAGGAACTCACCTAAAAGGGCTAGCCAAGAATGTGACATTTGGGTTCATTGCTCTTACTTATATACCCATGATCTCCCATGTAAACTTTCGATGTAGGATTTAGCACACACCAATGCGGGTCATCACAATTTTTCCCCCTTAAGACCTTGCATCCTTACGAGGGGTCCACAATCAATCAAAAACCCTGCGCTACAGTGCCCCCGAGCCCCACACGGTCGTGTGCATGGGTCGGCTTTGGTACCATATGTAATAACTACGGGAACTCACCTAAAGGGCTAGCCAAGAAGGTGACATTGGGTTCATTGCTCCTACGTATATACTCAAGATCCCCCATGTAAACTTTCGATGTAGGACTCAATACACGCCAGCGCAGGTCATCACACAATTAATAAGCCTTGTCCTGTACAATTGATTCTATTTTAATATTCTCTACAATCAAAATTCCTATTTTACAGGCTGACACCTTTGTGTGAAACACTCAACACATGCTTCTAAACAAATTCGGCTTGGAATGTCTATGTAGTCTTTCTAATGCTAATGCCTTTCTTCCTTCATTCATTTTCTTTTAGTTGCAGTACTTTCCGTGCGAGCAAGATGCAGGGAAGCTGAAGCAATACTAAACAATAAAAGCCCTTTCTGGGGAGAAGCACATTACATCATTTTTAGGGTTTTGGTCTAGGGTAGGTATTGATGTGGAGCATGGCAGCAAAAGGGGAAATTTTGGAATTTTGCATGTAGCATGATTAGGGCATCATGGAATGAAGTTTTAGACTAATTTTGAGTTTTTGTTTGTGCTTATTTCTATTTATTATGTTATTGAACCAATTTAATAGCTTTTTATTAGGTTTTAGTAGTTAGGGGTACCTTAGGTATTTGTTGTCACTTGTCACTTATAGATCATGTTATAGGTCAAGTAATGTTTTGGGTCTTTTCTTTGATTTTTAGTAGGTTCAGAATATTCTAGTTAGTAAATGTTTACTAATTTCCTATTTGTTAGTCAAAGTTCTTATAGGAATAGAAGTCATGTGACATATAACTATCCATTTAATCTTTCTTTCCAATAGAGACTCTTTCTTTCCAATAGAGAGTTGAGTCGTGGGAATTTGAAATTGTGTTTGTGGATTTGTCTAATGTCTGTGTAAATACTCTTTAACTTTTTTCTTCTTATTCTCCTGTGCACAAACTCTAGCTACTGATCTTGAGTTACTGTTCTGAATAGCCCCAACTTCAACCCCTAACCCCTACCTCTAGGCCTTCAATTTAACCATTAGAATGCCAAATTATTTATCGTCCAGGCTGCCAAATTACCTCTGTTTTGAAAATCCAGCAAGCAGTCACTTTTGAAAATGAAACCAACAGTTATAGAATCAGAATCCTAGCAACTTTTCATAGCCAGAACATACCACGATTCCAATTGTTGGCAGCATTAAGCCAAATTTCTTAAAGCTGTCCTATATAAGGTGCAAAGTCAAATCCTAGAAAATTCATTTCTAATAGGCAGGGTCCAGAAGCATGAAAGAGATTTTATTTGTATACTGGAAAAGCCAAGTAAGCTCTCCAAACCTTGCGTACTGTTCATAGCTACCATTCATAAGTCTAGAATGGCCCTTGAACTTTACCTTGCTTTGCCCCATTCCCCTATTCCACACCATTCCCCTATTCTTAAAAATACAAAAATGCATAAAAATCCATAATTTCCCACCATTACTATATTCAGCTCTATATTTTAAAAAAAACTACTGCCTATTTCAAGGTTTTAGTCTTAGGTTGTCTCCTGTAATACAAGAGAGACTCCTTGAAAACCTCACTGAGATTCTAAGGTTTATTTTCTTCTTATTCTACTCTTTTCCCTTTTGTTTTCTTTTTTTCTTTTCCTTTTCTTTTCATAGCAATGCTACAAAACTGTTTGACCGCAACCAGCTTTTCAACAATCCTATTTTGTTCACAAAATCCTAATCCTCTGATATAAAATTTCGATAACATT
The DNA here is from genome assembly GCA_033060915.1 of Euryodendron excelsum. Lineage (NCBI taxonomy): Eukaryota > Viridiplantae > Streptophyta > Magnoliopsida > Ericales > Pentaphylacaceae > Euryodendron > Euryodendron excelsum. The sequence goes on from CM065395.1 coordinate 22,786,200, forward strand.
GAAATTATCAAAAAAAAAAAAGTAACATTGTAGTATTAAAACCTGAGTTCTATGTCCCAATATTCTAGCAAAGTCTTCTGTCAAATGCAAACCATAATCAGCTTTTAACTTCAATATTAATCCTTATACTTCACAAAACTATTCCCATTTTTTCAACGGTGAGCCCAACGTTGAGAGGGGTGGCTTCTTGTATTAAAGCCAAATTTATATTTAATGACTCCTTTTTATTTACCAAAAGTTGTCTAATGTGCTATATGGATCATGGATGCATAGCGTGTCTTGTCCAGCACATGCTGGACATTTGCCCAAAGCTGTATTATTATTATTTGACTTTTGATTTTTTGTTTTGTAAACTGACAAGCGTTGTAAACATATAGGGCACTTTTTTATTTCCTGAACATGTGATAGAGTGTTCATCTCCTGTAAAATAGACCTGTTTGGGATATTTGAGCAAGTTTGAGAAAAATGAAATATGGGCCAAAAATTAAAATAAAAAAATATGGATTTGATAATAAAGGGACAACTAGCAACATGATGGAGTTGAAGTTCTGTCCACCCTCAGATCATATGAACAAAAAAAAACATGGAGAATAAAAGTAAGAACAAAACAAAGCCTAGGAGGACCACTCAAGCCTGATGACAAGGCTGCTCTAGCTTACTGAGCAGAGTTGGGCTGAAACCACCTAAATACTTAACTTTCTTTTTCCTTTATCCTTTTCCAAATTCTATCCTATTTCATACCTTAATTGTAACCTTACCTATTGATTTCTTGTTTAGGTTTTTTGATTTTGAAATCCTAAACCTAATGTTTTCAAATTTGTTTGTCAATATTTGAATTTTAGACATTACAGCTTTCTAATATGCCAACAACCGTTTGGGAGGCAAGTACTTTCTACCTATAACAGCATACAGTCTTTGACCCTGCCTCCTGGTTGTTCCCCCAATCTAGTAGTCATTTTTTTTGTGGAGACCTTATAGATGGGCCAACTGAACAGTAAATCCTACCTTCTATTTATTTATTTTGATAAGTACCTTGTTTATTGTTATGATGTGTCTATGATAATGTCAGTCGTCAACCATATTTGGGACCTATATTACTCACTCCTTGCTCAATTTCCTTATCTTTGTTTTTGAAGTGCTGTTACTAAATGTGCTTTTGTATCAGCTTTTTTTGTTCTCCTTTAATGTTTTTTTACTGTTGAATATCAAATTGAATTCTTCCGTCATGGTTTACCATTACAGGTCCTTGCTGCCAATGTTATTGCTTTGGTATGGAATGTAATTCTCTCTTATAAAGCCCACAAAGAGGTGCTCCCAAAATAGGTATGCTTATATTGCAAGAAGGAATTGAAAGTTTTATCCAAACTATTTGGAATTGGACAAGAGAATATACATAGTAAATGCAATGTTAAAGTGGAATGGTATATTTGAATTTGCAAATTAGACAAACATGCATTAATAAGGAATGATATAGAATTGAGAGAAAATTGCCCAAATGGCAAGTTCACAAAAGCTTTCATGAAACCATAAATCCCTTTTTTGTTCTTTGGGTTACCACACGTCCCATGAGATCCTAGCTTGATACTGTTGTCTTGCTAACCTCATGTCCAAAACCAGAAATAGGAAAATTAGAGCAAACCTTAATTTGTTAACAGCCAAGGTTATACTTTTGGTTTTGATGCGGATATTTTTTAGCGAAGGATGAGGAAAGGAGAAACCGGGGAAGGGAAATCAATATATTTTTTTTGCAGTGAAATGTCTGATATTTGGCGTATATGTCAGTTTTCCATTACAGTGCAGGAGCTTGATACTCTGGAAGTATGGAAATAAAATGCATAGCTCTGTGTACTTTTATCCAACATATGCCATTTGCTCCATGGTATGATGATTCTATAGTGAAGCCTAGACCAGTCATTTTATAGAACAAATCTCTCTTTGCTAACCACCTCTCTTTCCTTTTCTACTATCTTTCTCTCTCTTACTACATCTTGTCTCTTCACTTGCGTAAAAGAAACAAAATAAAAGGAAATACAAGGTTTAACATTTGTGGTTTCATGCATGCCATGAGTTAGTTTCTTACCTAGGCACAAGTCTAGTTTCTTGGTACACCTTCATGCTGAGCATTTCATACTCATTTTTAGTCTAGAAGCGCATGTATTGACTGCAGTGTGGTTGTTTAAAGCCATCATTTTCATTATATATAATTATACATAGTGTGTACATATTAAAAAATATTGTTTCATCCTGTCAATTTAAGTGAGAAAACATTTTAGAGGGCTTGGTCCACCCTCTCTCTCTCTCTCTCTCTCTCTCTCTCTCTCTCTCTCTCTTTGCGCGCGCTAACTAAGAGTGAGAAAAAAAGTGCCCCAGGGATATTTTCTTCCTAAAAATTCTATAACAATTTCTAAACATATCGAAGTACCGCACATAAAAATTTAATAGTGCAGAGATGCAACACTAAAATTGAGATACGGTCATTGCATCCAAAAATGTCTGCAAGACTACTTTAGCAGTAATCCATTTTCTTAGATTACATCTACTATATAAGTGGCATTGCTCCTTAGGTATGCTTTTATTGCATATATTATCATGCTACATTGGTAGGCATATTATTGTATTTCAAAATATTTATTCTTGGATTAGGGTCTAATGATTCCTTGACTTGTGAAAGCGTGTTCAATACTGTTATTTATTAGCTCATCTCATGGCTGAGATTGTGGTGTTGTCTCTAGACGATGGGGACCATTCATCAATTATCTTTTTGTTGTTTGGATGGAAATTCCTTTTCGAGTTTTTTTTAACTTGGAAGTGCAGAAAAAAATTGTTCTTGGTTGATAGATTTGAAAACATGAATTTGTAAATACGGGGAACATGCAGGACTGCAGTTTGTGTAGGAGTGTTTGGATGTTGCTCAATCTCAAGTCTGCTGCTGGCCAACACCCAGAAATCTAGGCGTCTAGGACAATGCAAAGGCAAATTGCATTTTATAAATGTTTATGTTCTTGTAAGCTTTTATTAGAGTGGGTTTCTTTTGGTGGTGTATTCTTAAAGTCTTGATACGGTATGTTGTTGGATGGATGGATGGATGGATGTATGATATGATATTTTGAAAGTTTGCGTTTCTGTTGTTAAGCTGCTTCTCTTTTTCCTTCCATTGCCAGCCTGCCTGCCAGCCAGGGCCCCCCTCGACAACAAATGAATTAGCTCATCGTATACTACATTCCTTGAGCAAAATCCAATGAAAGACTACTAAAAATGAGAATTAAGGATCAACAAAACAAAGGTCTCTCTTACCACTTGACAAATAAATAAGGTGATAGACAGATTTCCTATTATCATACTTGTAACAGGTATAGAATCAACTTGGATGAATTTGCCCCCGTTGTCCAACGAGGAAAAAAAGTAAAAAAAAGAGAGAAAAAGAAAAGGAATCGACCAGAGATTTGAGTGTTTCAGACACCCACACCCGTTTTCAAGGAAAAATAATGACTTACTGTGACGCTTTCATTTCAAAAGAATCATTTCTCTCTCTCTCTCTCTCGGTTGTGTAATAGGAATATGGTAAAAGGAATCCCAGAAGGAAAAGCTTTTCAAGTAATGAGATCTCGAATCTGCATGATGCTGCACCATGCACCCCCACACACCCAAAGCCCTAAACCTCCAAAAGCGAAACCAATTAGAATAATAGACTAATGAACAAAAAACAAAGGGTCGATTACACTGACCTCTCAATATTTGATTTAATATCCAATAAAACATTTGGATATTACATTGATATCTCACGTCAGAGTTGAATGGTAAACGACGCTCACAGTTCTTGTGAAAAGACAATTTTGCCCTCAACGTCTTAAACTAGATAAGAAACAAAAAAAATAAATAAATAAAGAAAATGTTAAATGCCAAAAATGTCGTCCTGCTATCTATAATACATCTTCATACGTTAATATCAAATCACTTCCTCCTTTTTTATCAAGAGAAGGAATAGGGTTTTTTTCCACCCAATACCTTATTCTAGTTCTAACATTATAACCTCCTATTCTTTGAAGGTTACCTGATAGACCAAAAAAGAATAGGAGGAGGGAGGTGGACGAATCAGAAGCAGGTGTAAGTGTAGAGAGAAAGTGGCACACTATCACTTGCACTATATAGGGCCAACATGGACATAATAAAAGAAGTTTCCAAAGAGCTTCTATAGCTATATGCTTCACAAATTTTCGTTGTTGCTCTTTTACTTAATGCTTTAGAAAATTAATTATCTGATTTTGTGTTTATCTTTTATGCTTATTTCATCATATCAAAACAAGTGGAGGTGGAAAAGGTGTTAGAAAGGGTACTGGTGGAGCAAGTGGAAAAAGTGTTGGACTTATAGGTGGTAGAGGTGATAGACTTACATGTGGAATAAGCAGAGGTGGTGGAACAAGTACAAGTACTAAACTTGTAGCCAGGTAGAGGTCCTAGACCTACAGCTAGAACGACAGAGAGGTGGCAAAGCTGTAAGTGGAAGAGGTGCTAGAAGAACTGGTAGAGATGGAGGAGGTGATTCAGAGTGGGCATTTCTTTAAGTTTGATGATGATGGACAATTGGGATACTAACACTATTTTTTTGGTATACTAATACTATATTTTTGGGTACAGTTGATTATAATCTTAAGTATAGTTGGGATAACATTTGGGTATAGGTATGCTGCTCAATGTTTTTAGTTTTGTCAGCAGCATTGAGTAAAGGATAGGAATTTTGTTTACCCACTGTGCTTTTTAATACATGGGCAATTGCACAAGAAGTGCATATTATGCTGGTTATTGATTGCACTGTAAAAGTGTAATTATATGACCTTAAATTGTATTTTGTTAGCCCTAGATTAGCTAGTTATTTGGGTATTTAATGCTTTATTAGTAGTAATGTTGTTTTATTTGCTTTTGTAGGTTTTTGGACTTATATGGACTAAAGAAGACTCAAACGGAGTTAGTGTTAAAAAAAGAGGAAAAGCCTTCATAAGACACTGCCCGTCCTAACGGCTCAGACCAACCCATCTAGACACCTACCCTACATTGTCCGTTTGGACATATGTTTCAAACCGTCCGGATGCCTATCTACATCAAATCGTCTGAATGCCTTTTAGATTGACTGGATGCCCTGCCGCGTACCTGACTCCCTATTTAGCTAGGATTGATGTCTTTTTAAACCGTAAGAGTCCTAAATGGTAACATATAGTTAGAGATTCCTAATATTACAAACTAGAGTAGTTTAGGAGTAGTTTTAGAGAACTTTTTACTTTCATGAACCCTATTTTTGTAATCAATCAAAGTTTTACCAGTCAAGATTAGTTCTACGATTACTTTCAAGTATTTAATTCAATTCTTATGTGTTTTTCCATAGAGATGAGTAGCTAAATTCTACCTTGGCATCGGTTGTAAAGATTAATTGGCTAAGGAAGAATTCTTCAAGGTATTACTAAACTTTCATGATTTAATCTTTTCTAAACCCAATATTCATTATCTTCTTCTTAGATCCTTAAGAAATTAGGAGTTTATGATCAAATTATAGACATACTCATAGACAAGCTTTGAATTTGCATGAGTATAAATAGGATCTCTGATATGACCCATAGAACTAGAGGATACACTACAACAATTATACCCAAAAAGAAACTTTTCCCTGTAGATCGACCTCGGAGTACACCAAGTACTGTACTACATCGCATCTGTCTTGTTGCGGAGCTTCTAGCACTATTTTAGAGCGATCAAATTTTTAGCGCCGTTGCCGGGGAATTACAAATTTACGCTACGGTAAGAAAATAAAAAGGCAAATAAATAATAGGTGAAAAATAAGCTTGGAAAGAATTGATTCCTGCCGAAGCAACTTGACCATACAACTACAACAGCGAGTAAATTCAAGAGCTTAATTGGGTAAAACTCGTTCCATTCCTACTATTTGTGAGCATATTAGATTTTTCTTTTCTTTATTTTCTTAGTTTCTTTTAGATAAATGCTATTTTTTCTTTTTGAGGAGATAGGTTTAGAGGAGGCTAGGAATTTGCGTGCAAATTGGTAGATATTTTTATATGGAGATTACTGGTTCGGTTGCATCGATTGCATTAGTAGATATTTATGTGAAGATTGCTAGTTCAATTGGAATATTGAGATATTGCTATTTATGTGCTTGCTGAGTCAGATTGTTAAATTCATAGGCATTGCATTGCATGATGGTTTAGTAATGAGACGCGTCTGGTAGACTTTTGAGAATGACACCATCCCTTTCGACAGTGTCTCCACCTTTACATTGAGCGAGATCCAGAGTTATTCCTAAGATTTACACCAATACCTATCAATTTAGACATGGCCCAAGTAGGAGGCAATGACGATAATGGTAATGGGAGTGGTTAGTTACAACCCCACAACCATAGAGAACCATGAGGGATTAACTTAACCCTCAGAGATAGACCCCTCCATCATGCATCATATTGCACCCAAATTAGAATGCATTTAATATTAAGTCAAGAGAAGTCCAGTTAATTTTCTATTTTAGCGGCATGGATTTTGAGAATCCACATACACATCTTAAGGAATTTGAGGATATCTGTATCATGTGTTTAGATAACACTTGCACAATTGAGATTCTACATCTCAAATTGTTACCATTCTCGTTGAAAGATAAAGCCAAAATATGGTTTAGACCTAGATCTATTGTGTCATGCAATGTATTACAAGCCGAGTTTTTTTAAAAAGTTGTTGCCTGAGCACACCGCACTGAGGCGGTTCGTCTCCAAGTAATACAATTCACTCCCCAAGAGAATGAGACCGTTTACTTATGTTGGAAGCGATATAAGGGAATTCTAACATCATTTGTGGAAAAAATGTGCAATGGGTTGTTCTATGACAAGGCACCAGTAGAAACCTATAGTTTCTTTGATGTTTTGGCCAAAAATGCTAGAGATTGGGACACTACAGGGACAAGAAATCTCAAAAATAGGACTACCCTACGTGTGGGATCGAAAATAGGACTATCCATTATAGGATACATATGATGTTAGTGCTAAGCTTGCCACGATAAATAGGAAATTAGAAGCACTTGAGATGAGGAAGGTTGTGTGGTGTGCTATCGCGGGCACCCAAAAATAAAACCTATACCCCAAAAACAAATATGTAGTGGTGCGAGTAAGGATCATTCCCACGGAGAGTGTGTAGCCTAGTTTTATGCAATGTGAAAAAGGAGGGGGGGATTAGGATATAATGAAAACTATTTTAATAATAATTAAGAAACAACTCAGATTAAAGTGTTGAAATCAATCAAAAGAACAAACCTTGGTCTAAGTCAACATCCACCATCGAAATTTTATAATTGATCATTGATGCAAGCATATCAATTCACAAATTGAATATTCACCGTCAGAATTGTTTTCCTATCTCTCCTTAGTCATAGTTAATTAGAAAATAAGCAATCTCGTTAACCCTAACTATTAAACAATCGAGGATAAACACTCAAGGTTTAATCCAGTAGCAGCCTTAAGAATTAGAGAAATCGATGAAACTAAACAACACAAGCACAAGCGGTTGCATTTAATTTAGTTGAGTGTCCTTCCTAAGATCTACTAATTCCTGACGCAGCGAATTAATAAATCTTAGTTGCTTCACAAATAACAGGAATCAAACAATTATGGATTTGATATCTAATCCAACAGTAGATTGCAGCGAATAATAAACTAGTAGGCCTCCTAGTGATTAAACAAGATAATCATGAAAATAGGCATACTCAAAGCATAAATTGAATAATGAAAACAAATTAGATCTCACAGTTTATTTTTAATTCCAAGGCTTCCGTTTCCTTCAACCAAGATTCAAAGTTTAGCCACACAGGGCCATGAAAAAAACTCAAATAATCAGTCAGAGAAGAAGAGAGAAACATATGTTTTTTGCTATTTTTTCCTTCTCAAATAATATAAAAAACGCCAACCCTAAAAACAAAACAATCCTAGCTTTTATAGGCTTCTGAAAATTTGCAGGCTTGCACAACCGTTTGAACGCATCAGACCATCATTTGAACGGTGCGTCAAACGCACTTCGAATGGAAAAATTGCTCTATGTATTCTTCGAACACACTTCGAACCTGAATTTGCCATGAACCCGTTTGACATACCGTTCAAACGCATGTGTAACCGTTCGAATGCCTCTTGGACCATTCGAATGCTCTTCGAACGCTGTTTCTGATTCAGCACGAATTTGTCCCTTTTAAGCTAGGATTCTCTTCCTTGACGTTCCATAGCACCCTAAATCAAAATATAAGAATAATGAGTATATTTAGGCACCAACTAAGTATAAAAGATTAAATATTAAGGAAGAAAAATATGACATTTGCATTCTCATCATTGTGTCAGTAGAGAGTGAAGCCCCCATCAGTTGTAGTGTGTGTGATAGCATTGAGCATGGGACCGATTTGTGTCCCACCATTCCATCCTTTAGGTAAGTGTTGCATGGGCAAGTTAATGCCATAAATTCTTTTAATAAACCTGCACCACCCCAACAAGGTTAAGGGAATCCATATGCATCTACATACAATCAAGATTGGAGAAACCATCCAAACAATCAAAGTTAGAGAAACCATCCGAACTTCAGTTGGAGGAACAATGGTAACTCTGCACCCCAAAACTACCAACAACAACCATAGTTTCATGGCCCTCCAAATCAATACCAGGCATTGGGCCAACAATACTAATTACCGCCCCCACCATAGAACACATACAAAGCCCCGCCAATGAGGTCTCTAGAGGATACACTATAACAATTTATTCATACTCAAGCTACTGTAAACCCTAAGGTTAACAGGACTTTAGATGACATTAAGAGTCAATTGGCTCTTGTAACACAAACCTTAGCCATGGTAGAGCATGATAGGTTTCCTGCACAACCTCAACCCAACCCCAGTAGACAAGCTCATGGGGTAGATGATAACCCAAACCCTTCAAACCATAAGCAAGTCCAAGCCATTACTACCCTTAGGAGTGGGAAAGTAGTTGATAAAACTATCCCTCATAGAGAATTTGAACCAAGAGACGACATTCTGAAAAGGTTAAAAGAGCACTTAGAAGAACCCAATGAGGTAGAAAAGGAGACCAAGATAGAACACAAGAGAGAAGGGTCTAAAGATGAGTTTAGGGATACTGAGAAAGAATTAATGTCACATGCTCCTTTTCCTCATAGATTAGCCAAACCTAAGCAAGGGCTAATAAATTCTGGGATCTATAAGGTTTTTAAGCAAGTGAAGATCAACATTCCATTTTTTGATGCCATTAAGCAAATCTCTTCCTATGCCAAGTTCTTAAAGGACTTGTTTACTATTAAAAGGAGATTGAATGTCAAGGAGACCGCTTTTCTAAACCAAGAGGCAAGTTCTGTTCTCCAAGTCAAGATTCCACTAAAATACAAGGACCCTAGGAGTCCAACAGTTTCATGCTTAATGGGACACCATAGGATTGAACAAGCTTTACTTGATTTAGGGTCTAGTGTCAACTTACTTCCCTACTCTGTTTATCAATAGTTGGGACTAGGAGACCTAAAACCTACCTAAATCACCTTGCAATTAGCTAACTGATTCATCAAGGTCCCTAGAGGTATAGTGGAATATGTGCTCATTCAAATTGATAAGTCTTACATCCTTGTTGATTTTGTTGTCTTAGACACCACTGTGAATAATAATGATCAATCTCCAATTTTAGTCATTCTAGGTCATCTCTTCCTAGCAACATCAAATGCCATTATATATTATAAGCATGGGGGTGGGGTTGAACATTTCCTTTGGGAACATGATTGTAGAGATGGACATATTTGATGCGGGTAAACAACTGGGGGAATACGAAGCTATAAGGGAAGTAAGCTTGATAGACATCTTAGTGCAAGAGCACTTTGATAGGAAGTGCATCAAAGACCCCTATGAGAAAGCCCCTGAGATTGAGGATTTGGACCAATTAAATTATGAGGGTGACAGAATTGAAGAGGTGGTCATAGGATTAGGGTCAATGGACCTTAAGTTTTGAGCCTTTAGTGCCTAGTCTTGTTAAACCTGAGACTTCCGAACTGAAAGCTCCCATTCTGGAGCGAAAACCATTGCCATCAACTCTTAAGTACATATTCCTAGGTGATGGTGAATCCTATCCAGTTGTGATATTCTCTAGCCTCTCTAAAGGCCAAGAGGATAGTCTTAAAGAGGCGCTTCTTAAGCACTACAAAGCCATATAGGGTGGACAATCGTTGACTTACATGGTATTAGCCCTCTAATGTGTACCCATTGTATATACCTAGAGAAAATGGTTTGCCAAATGCAAAGGCAATTGAACCCAAACATGAAAGAAGTAACGAGAGGAGAAGTATTGAAGCTTCTCAATGCATGTAAGCACCCCATTTTTGCCCGCTCGGCTATCTTCGAGCTGACCAAGCTCACTTTCACACATCACATGCGTATTTAGACTCTAAGCCCACCTTTTAACTTGAATTTAGTCCACCAGTCGTTTCCCGAGCCCGTAGGGCCCACTTGAAGTTAAATGACCATTTTGCTCCTAGGCATCCGAACGCCCCGGGGACCACGCCGTCTCTGGGTATCAAATCGGTAGCCTCCTGAGAATACTTCTTATAGTATTCTCAACCTTCCTCTACCTTTCCGGAGCATTCAAAGTCAGTTCTGGCTAACCCGGTACAAAATGACTGTTTTGCCCCTGGTGGGCCGATCTCCTTTTCTGACCACACCGGCTCTGGGTATCAAACCAGTAACTTCCCGAGAATACTTTTTATAGTATTCTAAACCTTTCTTTACCCTTTCGGATCATTCCGAGTCAGTTATGGTAAACCCAGTGCGAAATGATCGTTTTGCCCCTAGTGGGCCGGTCGCATTTTCTGACAACACCGGCTTTGGGTATCAAACCGGAAACCTTTGGGAGTATCTTGAATAATGTTTCCAAATCTCGAGTCTTCTTCCGGGACAGTCCGAGTTCGTCCCGGCAGCTTCCCGATCCGATTGATCGTTTTGCCCTTAAAGGCAAGGTCAACCCTTCCGACACATCCTATCCTCATTTTTCAAGTCAAATACCTCCGGGACACTATTTTAAGTGTTCCTGCTCTTTTCCGGCCTTCCGGGTCATTCCCGATCCTCCAAACTCCTTCTCGGGCTTTCCGGAGTCACTTTTAGTGAAACCAGGCTAAAAATTGCATGGTAGTCACTAATACAGGCGCTCAAATCTAGTCAAAGATACCTTGCTTACCAACCTTAATAGTTTCCTAATTGGCTGGCACCACTAGTAGTGGCGCCAAGCCAATATTTGGCCTAGCACCACTTCTAGTGGTGCCAGAAAGAATTTTGGCCTGGCGCCACTGCAACAGGCACTAGTGTATTCCTCTCTCTATAAATACAGAACCTCTTCTAACGTGAAAAAGATCCGCAAACTCAATCTAAAAATCATATAATTCGATATACAGAGCTCGAGCACCTCCTAAACCCTAGCTTTCTTAGGTTTTTCAAACCCTAGCCACCATACACAAACCCTAGCCTCAAATACACTCCTATACACCCCCATACACTCATACACTAACCTTAACCCTCCTTCGAAGACTTGGAGAGCTACAATCTGAAGTTTGAAGGCGGCTCTTGAAGATTGAAGATTAAGACAAAGACGAAGACGAAGACCGAAGAAAGCAAGGCGTGCAAAATAAACAAGATACAAGGTAGGTTCTCCATTTAAATTTTCGCACTTCCCCCTTCTCTCTTCTCTCTCCTAACCCACTTGGGTTTTCTCTATTTTAATCCCCCATCTCTTTCCCCCCCTTTCTTTGCATGCTTGAAACAACGGGATTCCCGATCCATGTGTAGGATTGGGCTATTGGAGAGTCACCGTGTCGGGGGCTTTCTTCTAGTCTAACTAGAGACCATGTGGGTCCGGCCCCCTTGATTATGTGGTGAAGCCTTAGCCTTGTATGTTCACGACCCCAAAATTGCATTGTGCATATCATGGTCTTGCATCTTCCAAAAGTCGTTTTCGAAGTTGTTTTCAAAATCGTTTTCAAACTTGTTTTCAAAATTGTATCAAAATCTCTTTTTCAAAAACTTGTTTTCAAAACCACAATCGTAGGGTGATTCTAGCCTTTCCATGGCTAGGGTTGCTTTAGGAAAGTATTATATTAAAGTGGCCAACGTGGTCTATATTTTCAACCCTTGTTGTTTTCAAAACCACTTTCTTAAAGTGGTTCTAGCCTTCTTATAGCTAGAATCGCTTTAGGAAAGTGAGACGTTTTCATACTTTCCAAAAAACTCTCTCTTCAAAAATCTCTTCCTAAAAATCTTCTTTTTCAACATACTTCCCAAAAACTCTTCTTTCTAAAATTGTTTTCTAAAAACTCCTTTCAAAAATTTCCTTTTTCAATTCCTTTCCAAAACGCTCTCTTCAAAGTCCACTTTCTAAAAACTTTCCTTAGATCTCTTTCCTAAAAACTCTCTCCAACAACCTCCTTCCAAAAATCTTTCTAAAAAACTCTCTTTCTAAAACCTTCATTCTAGAAACTCTCCTTTAGGATTTTCCTTCTAAAATCTTCGTTTCTAAAAACACACTTTCCAAAAACTCCTTCTCTTTAAAAATCTCTTTCCAAAAACTTTCTCTTCGAATTTACTTTCTAAAAACTCTTCACTTTCCAAAAACTTCTCCTTAGGATTTCCTTCTAAAAACTCGTTTCCAAAAACGTACTTTCTAAAAATTTCTTTTCTTAAAGCCCAAGTCAAGCCCTAGAGCTAACCATTAGGAAACCCTAATTTTCTTTCCAAAAACATGATTTTCAAACTTTGCCCCAAACCTAGATTTCCAAAATCTCTCGTTTTCTACATCCAAATTATACACATTTTCAAAACCTCTTTTCTATGTCAAAACTATAGTCTTTGAAATTTTAGGGTTTCTAGAACATCCCCTTTCCAAATCCTTGTCAAATCAAATCTTTCCTTTAGGAAACCAAATCCAATCTCCCCGTTTAGAAAACTAGATCCCGTCGTCCGTTTTTGGAAACAAAATCAAATCTTTTCTTTTAGAAACCAAATTCAATCCCTTCCTAATCCAAACCTTTCTTAATTCAATTCCTTCCTAAACTATAAGTTTCCTAAACCTAAACTTTAAATCTTTCCTTAAATTTCAAAATCCAAATCTTTCTTAATTCAACTCCTTCCTAACCTTCTACCTTCCTAAATCTTAAGTTTCCAAAACTTGAACAAAAAAATCTTTCATAAATTTTAAAACTCAACTTCCACATCTTTCCTAATTCAACCCTTTCCTAATTCTAAATTCTTCTCAAATCTTAACTTTTTAAACCTAAGTTTTCAAACTTTTCCTAAACTCAAACCTTTTCTAATCTCAAGATTTTCTAAAATTCAAAAACTTTATAAATCTTAAACTTTCTAAATTTCAAATCTTTCTAAAATTCTAAGCTTTCTAAATTCAAAACTTTCTTAAGTTAAGACTTTCTAAATCTAAAATTTTCTAAATTCTAAAACTTTCCTAAAATTTCAACTCTTTCCAATTTCAAAACTTTCTTGTTCTCAAAGCTTTCTTATTTTCAAAATTTCCTTGTTTTCTAAACTTTCCTACTTTTAAAACTTCCCTTTTTTCGAAACATTCTAAAATTCAAAACTTTCTTAACTTGAAACTTTCTAAATTCTAAGCCTTTCTTAAACTAAATTTTTCTTAATTCAAAACATTTCTAAATTCAATACTTTCCAAATTCAAAACTTTCCTAAGTTGAAACTTTCTAATTCCAAAAATTTCCTAATTTCAAAACTTTCCTAGTTCAAAAATTTTTCAAAAATAAAACTTTCCACAAATGAAACTTTCCAAATTCGAATCTTTCCTAATTTCAATTTTTCTCCAATCTTCCAAGTCTAACATTCAAGTCAATTCTTTTTCAAAATCTTTCCAAGTCAAATCTAGACTTTCTTGATTTCAAGTCCTTTCTAAATCCTCTCTTTCTTAAGTCTAGGTTTCCTAAAACCAAGTCTTTCAAAATCAAATCTTTTCAAATCTTCCAATCAAAGTCCAATCTTCTCAATTTCAAATTCCAATCTCCTCTTCTAATTTCAAATCAAATTCAATTTTCAATTCAATCTCTTTCTTCCAATCAACTCTTCTATTTTCAATCGGACTCCGGTTCGAACTACGACTGACCTGATTCCTCCAAAAGGATACGTAGGCAACCTTCATAGGTGCGGTCACAACTTCTTTCAAATTTCAAATTCCATCACATTTTCCAAATCTCAAATTCTACAATCTTTTCAAATCTCTAATCTATTTTCAAACTTTCAATTTCAAATTTCTATTTCCAAATTTTCAAACTTTCCAATTTCAATTCCATCTCTTCAAATCTATTTTCAAATCAAATCAATTTCAAATCAATCTCTTTCCAAATCTATTTTTCAATTCTCTTTCCTTGCACTTGCATATCATGCATCATGTTTTTCTAAACATTGTTTTTCAAAGTGGATAGGATTGAACCATAGTCAGTTGAAGACTCTCATAGGTGAATCTAGGGTAGATTGACATGTAGATACCGAAAGGGCGGGATAGGGTGATGGCTTAGTGCGTCTTCCCTTCATGTAACCAACCTCTGAACTTAGAATCAATGTTTTCATAGACCAAAAAGGAGTTATTTTTCAAAAAGGGCTAAATGTTTTCCAAAGGTTGCCAAACAACCTATTTTTCTTAAAAACCTTCTCTCGAGGTGATATTTTCAAAACCTTTTTTTAAAAAAAAACCCTAAGTATAGTCTTCAGATTATTCTTAGATTTTGGGTGACCTAACTCACTTTAATCAAGTTAGGTGGCGATTCCAAATCTTTTTCCAAAAGCCCTTTATTCAAATCAGATCTTCAATTCAAACCTAGTCACACTCATTCTTCTAGGAGGGTGAGTTCTAACGAGAGAGTACAGCATTTTTCCCGCTTGTATGAGTATTCCTCGAGTGCAAAAAATCTAGGTGCGACAATGCAGGCATTATATACCCAATTACTGATTTTAGGAGGGTGGGCCCTACCCAAGTGGTCCCAAAGAGATCTGGGGTCACAGTTGTCATGAATGAGAAAAATGAGCTAGCACCCACTAGGGTTCAAACCGGGTGGCTCATGTGCATTGATTATTGGAGACTAAATACTCTGACCATTAAGTACGGGTGCACATCAGACCTGAGGGACCTAAGACCCAGACCGAACCCGACTACTTCGATTTAGTTTTAAAATGAAATGGATCAGTCTTGGTTCCTAATTTTCTAGACCCAAGAGGATCGGTTCGGTTCTGGGTTGATATGTATATTTCTCTCTGGTATCACTCAAGCCATGTTGAACTTTCTAGACTTTTGACTTGACTTCCTCATAACTTTTATAAGGAATGAAAGAGGATACAACCAACATAAAAATAACACATAAATCCCCACAAAAATACATAACAATCTCCCTCTTGGTGATTTTGTGATAAAACAAACAAAACTCCCCTATTTACAATCTAACACCATTAACATATTAACTTTTAAAGCCAACTCTTTGACAAGTCAAAACTCAATTACACTTCAAGACAATCTACACACTTAATCAACAAGAACAACAAGTGAAAAGCAAGTGTATAAGGCAAGTATATCAAATAAGATGCCAAGCATTCACCCTATCGTGCTACCAAAATCCCCCTCAAGTATATCCACATAAACTGTAAGTATTACATAAGAATATGTAGAGCAAGCATAACAATACAATACTCAAGTGAAGTAACCAAACAAACTTATATATCTTCGAAAAATGAAAGCATCATCCACATATACATAACTATGAAAAACATACCCTACAACATCATCATCCAAACCATACACATATCTTCCCCTTTTTAACGCAAAATAACACCAACCAACAGCATGCACATTCTAAGACAACTACAAAGAATTATCTATGAAGGTGGCACAAGGGGATGGCTAGAATCATAGCTCGAATAGCTGTAAGGTCATCAGACATGTGGGACATTGAGATCTTTATACGAGGCCAAATCCTCAAACTGGTCAAAAAACACAAAACGCAAGTCATGGATATTGACATGCATCGAAAACGTACACTCCTCAAGAGTCATGTGAGCAAACTCATCATCACTGTTAGCATTACCAGCAACGACAACCACATTGCCTTTAGCCTCCTCATCCTCGTCCAAGAGGGGGGGGGGTGAATTACAATTTTAAAACTTTAAACCAATAATCACAAATTAATAAAGAATAATCTAAAGAAATAATAACACAATGCAAGATGTATGTATGCAAATAGATTATAATGATGATGATAAAGAAAAACAAAGTAAGAGATAGAGACACAAAGATTTATAGATGTTCAACCCAATCCTTTGCCTACATCCTCTTTTCCTTGATCCTCTTGAAGGTATTCTTTACTATATAAAGTCCATTACACAGCTTGCTAGTTGCTCAAGTGTCCAACTCACTTTTTTTACAACAATTTTTCCCAAACTCTCAAGCCTAAGTGATTTTGTCCAAGATCACTCAATCTTACAAGTGTTTTTCCGAAGTTACACTCAAACTCACAAGGTTTATAATCTTACCCAAGTATAGTACAAGGATTTGATACAAAGGTAACACTCTCATAAGTGTGTATAAGCAAGTTGAAGCTCAAATGAAAACCCCCCAGGTGAGACAAAAATAGAGTATAGGATGTAGTAATGAATCTTCATTTCCAACACTTGATCTTGTGTTCTTCTTACTCATAGATGTGTTGGGATCTTCTATATATAGCCCTCTTTCAATTCTAGCTGTTGGAGATGATTTTGATATATTATATTGCAAAATCGGCTTGTCAGAACATTTAATTTTTTGATCGTCACAGGCAAATGTCAACACTATTTCTTCAAGGTGTCAGCACTATTAAATTTGTTTCAACATTGTCTTGAAGGTGTCACGGTAGGTGTCAGCACTTCCTTTAGAACTTCCAATTCGACTTCTGATGGTGTCAACCATATGTGCAAGGTGTCAACCATTTGAGGGGCCATTTTACTTCATTTGCACACTGTGTTCAACTGTAAGCACCCCATTTTTGCCCACTCGGCAATCTCCGAGCTGACCAAGCTCACTTTCACACATCACATGCATATTTAGACTCTTACCCCGCCTTTTTATCTTGAATTTAGTCCACCAGTCGCTTCTCGGGTGTAAGCACCCCATTTTTGACCGCTCGGCAGTCTACACTCTGTCCAGACTTGTGTTCAAGTCATTGTGGGCATATTCCGACCGAAACCAACATTCTAAATCTAAATCCCGTCTGTCCATCGCTTCACGGGCCTGTCAGGCCCAAATAGAGGCAAACTGACTAAAATGCCCTTAGGGGCATTGTCTTTTCCTTTCCAATCCCTCTCTCTCGATAGTTTATTCCTCGAGACGATTCCACTCCAGGCACGTCTCTTCGAGACGGTAAGACCCCTTTCCAATCCCACTCTCGAGACAGTTTATTCCTCGAGACGGTTCCAACCCAGGCACGTCTCTTCGAAGACGGTAAGACCACTTTCCAATCCCACTCTTGAGACAGTTTATTCCTCGAGACGGTTCCAATCCTAGGCACGTCTGCTCAGAGACGATAAGTCCCCTTTCCAATCCCACTCTCGAGACAGTTTATTCCTTGAGACGGTTCCACTCTAGGCACGTCTTTTCGGAGAAGGTAAGACCCCTTTCCAATCCCACCCTCAAGACAGTTTATTCCTCGAGACGGTTCCAATTCAGGCACGTCTTTTCGGAGATGGTAAGACCCCTTTCCAATCCCACCCTCGAGACAGTTTATTCCTCGAGACAGTTCCAATTCATGTATGTCTTTTCGGAGACGGTAAGACCCCTTTCCAATCCCACTCTCGAGACAGTTTATTCCTCGAGGCGGTTCCAATTCAGGCACGTCTCTTCGCAGACGGTAAGACCCCTTTCCAATCCCACTCTCGAGACAGTTTATTCCTCAAGACGGTTCCAATCCAGGCACGTCTTTTCAAAGACTGTAAGACCCCTTTCCAATCCCACTCTCGAGACAGTTTATTCCTCGAGACGGTTCCAATCCAGGCACGTCTTTTCGAAGACGGTAAGACCCCTTTCCAATCCCACTCTCGAGACAGTTTATTCCTCGAGACGGCTCCAATCCTTGGCACGTCTCCTAGGAGACGATAAGTCCCCTTTCCAATCCCACTCTCGAGACAGTTTATTCCTCGAGACGGTTCCAATCCAGGCACGTCTCTTCGGAGACGGTAAGACCCCTTTCCAATCCCACTCTCGAGATAGTTTATTCCTCGAGATGGTTCCAATCCAAGCACGTCTCTTTGGAGACGGTAAGACCCCTTTCCAATCCCACTCTTGAGACAGTTTATTCCTCGAGATGGTTCCTATCCAAGCACGTCTCTTCGGAGACGGTAAGACCCCTTTCCAATCCCACTCTCGAGACAGTTTATTCCTCGAGACGGTTCCAACCCAAGCACGTCTCTTTGAAGACGGTAAGACCCCTTTCCAATGCCACTCTCGAGACAGTTAATTCCTCGAGATGGTTCCAATCCTTGGCACGTCTCCTCGGAGACGATAAGTCCCCTTTCCAATCTCACTCTCGAGACAGTTTATTCCTTGAGACGGTTCCAATCCAGGCACGTCTCTTCGGAGACGGTAAGACCCCTTTCCAATCCCATTCTCGAGATAGTTTATTCCTCGAGACGGTTCCAATCCAAGTACGTCTCTTTGGAGACGGTAAGACCCCTTTCCGATCCCACTCTCGAGACAGTTTATTCCTCGAGATGGTTCCTATCCAAGCACGTCTCTTCGGAGACGGTAAGACCCCTTTCCAATCCCACTTTCGAGACAGTTTATTCCTTGAGACGGTTCCAACCCAGGCACGTCTCTTCGAAGACGGTAAGACCCCTTTCCAATGCCATTCTTGAGATAGTTTATTCCTCGAGACGGTTCCAATCCAGGCACGTCTTTTCGGAGACGATAAGACCCCTTTCCAATCCCACTCTCGAGACAGTTTATTCTTCGAGACGGTTCCAATTTAGGCACGTCTCTTCGGAGACGATAAGTCGCATTTCCAATCCCTCTCTCGAGACATTTTATTCTTCGAGACGGTCCGAGTAGCGAAACTACACAGAAAACCATTAGAGTAGCGGAAATACTCACAAATAGGTTGATATAGGGAATTGCCAACAAACCCCTGTGTCATGACGACCGCCGTTAGAGTGGCGGAAACACTCAAAACCCAGGTCAACACCAGTGTCTATTAGCCCACTTCGTTGAAAAATGACCAAACTGCCCTTAGGACCTTTTTCGAGACTTTCCGGTCAAGATGACCATTTTGCCCCTAGGCATCCGAATGCCCCGGGAACCACACCGGCTCTGGGTATCAAACCGGTAACCCTTTGAGATTACTTTTTATAGTACTCTCAACCTTCCTTGATCTTTTCGGATCATTCCGAGTCAGTTCCGGCCAATCCGGTACAAAATGACTATTTTGCCCCTGGTGGGCCGGTCTCCTTTTTCGACCACACCGGCTCTGGGTATCAAACCGGTGACCTCCTAATATTGCTTTTTATAGTACTCTCAACCTTCCTTTATCTTTCCGGATCATTCCGAGTCAGTTTCGGCTAAGCCGGTGCGAAATGACTGTTTTGCCCCTAGTGGGCCGGTTTCCTTTTCCGATCACGCCGGCTCTGGGAATCAAACCGGAAACCTTTGGGAACATTCTAAATAATGTTTCTAAATCCCAAGTCTTCTTCCAGGACAGTCTGAGTCTGTCCCGGCAGTTTCCTGGTCCGATTGATCGTTTTGCCCCTAAAGGCCCGGTCAACCTTTCCGACCCACCTTATCTTCATTTTTCAAGTCAAATACCTCTAGGACACTATTTTGAGTGTTCCTGCTCCTTTCTGGCCTTTCAGGTCATTCCTGGCTCCTTCAAATCATTCCTGAACTTTCCAGAGTCACTCCTAGTGAAGCCAGGCTAAAAATTGCATGGTAGTCACTAGTACAGGTGCCCAAATCAAGTCAAAGATACGTTGCTTGCCGACCTTAAATGTTTCCTAAGTGGCTGGCGGCACTAGTAGTGGCGCTAAGCCAAAAAATGGCCTGGCCCCACTCTTAGTGGTGCCAGTGTAAACTTAAGCCTGGCGCCACTACAACAGGCGCTAGTATTGTCCAACCTCTATAAATACAGAGCCTCCTCCAACGTGAAAAGGATCTGCAAATTCAACCTAAAAATCATATAGTTCGATATACAGAGCTCGAACACTCCAAGAACCCTAGCGTCCTTAGGTTTTCCAAACCCTAGCCACCATACACTAAACCCTAGCCTCCTATACACTCATACACACTCCCACACACTCATACACTAGCCTTCAACCATCCTTTGAAGACTTGAAGAGCTTCCATCTAAAGCTTGAAGACAACTCTTGAAGATTGAAGACGAAGATCAAGACCAAGACCGAAGACCGAAGAAAGCAAGGCGTGCAAAATAACAAGACATACGGTAGGCTCCCTATTTTAATTTCCGCACTTCCCCCCTCTCTCTTCTCTCTCCTAACCCACTTGGGTTTTCTCTATTTTAATCCCCCATCTCTTTCCCCCCTTTCTTTGCATGCTTGAAACAAGGGGATTCCCGGTCCATGTGTAGGAATGGGCTATTAGAGAGTCACCGTGTCGGGCGCTTTCTTCTAGTCTAACCAGAGACCACGTGGGTCTGACCCCCTTGATTATGTGGTGAAGCCTTAACCTTGTATGTTCACGACCCCAAAATTGCATTGTGCATATTATGATCTTGCATCTTCCAAAATTCATTTTTGAACTCGTTTTCAAAATCGTTTTCAAACTTATTTTCAAAATTGCATCAAAATCCTCTTTTCTAAAAACTTATTTTCAAAATCACAATCCTAGGGTGATTCTAGCTTTTCCATGGCTAGGGTTGTTTTAGGAAAGTGTTACATTCAAAGTGACCAACATGGTCCATATTTTCAACCCTTGTTGTTTTCAAAACCACTTTCTTAAAGTGGTTCTAGCATTCTTTTGGTTAGAATCGCTTTAGGAAAGTGAGACGTTTTCATACCTTCCAAAAATTTTCTTTTCAAATCTCTTCCTAAAAAAATCTTTTTCAATATACTTTCCTAAAACTCTCCTCTTCAAAATTGTTTTCAAAGACTCCCTCCAAAATCTATTTTTCAAAACTCCCTTTTTCAACTCCTTTCCGAAACGCACTCTTCAAAGTCCACTTTCCAAAAACGTTCCATAGGTCTCTTTCCAAGAAAAACTCTCTCCAAAAATCTTTCCAAAAACTCTCTTTTTCAAAATCTTCCTTCTAGAAATTCCTCTCTAGGATTTTTCTTCTAAAATCTACTTTTCCAAAAACACACTTTCCAAAACTCCTTCTCTTTAAAATCTTTTTCCAAAAATTCTATCTTCAAATTCACTTTCCAAAAACTCCTCCCTAGAATTCCCTTCTAGACATCCTTCGTTTCCAAAAACGCACTTTCCAAAAATTCTCTTTCCTTAGAGCCCAAGTCAAGCCCTAGAACCCACAATTAGGAAACCCTACTTTTCTTTCCAAAAACATGATTTTCAAACTTTGCCCCAAACTTAGGTTTCCAAAACCTCTTGTTTTCACATCCAAACGATACACATTTCTAAAACCTCTGTTCTATGTCAAAACTATGATTTTCCAAATCTAGGGTTTCTAGAATCTCCCTTTCCAAATCCTTGTCAAATCAAATCTTCCCTTTAAGAAACCAAATCCAATCCCTTCCTAATCCAACTCTTTCCTAACTCAAATCTTTCTTAAACTTCCACTTTCCTAAACCTTAAGTTTCCAAAACTTGAACATAAAAATCTTTCCTAAATTTTAAAACTCAACTTTCAAATCTTTCCTAATTCAACCCTTTCCTAATTCTACCCCTTTCCAAATCTTGACTTTCCAAATTCAAGTTTTCAAATCTTTTCCTAAACTCAAACCTTTCCTAATCTCAAGATTTTTTAAAAAACTCTAAAATTTTCAAAATCTTAAACTTTCTAAATGTCAAATCTTTCTAAAATTCTAAACTTTCTAAATTCAAAACTTTCTTAAGTTAAGACTTTCTAAATCTAAAACTTCCTAAATTCTAAACTTTCCAAATTTCAAATCTTTCTAAAATTCTAAGCTTTCCAAGTTCAAAACTTCTTAACTTGAAACTTTCTAAATTTTAAGTCTTTCCTAAACTAAATTTTTCGTAATTCAAAACATTTCTAAATTCAACACTTTCCTATTTCAAAACCTTTCTTAAAACCAAACTTTCCTAATTCAAAACTTTCCAATTTCAAAACTTTCCTAAAATGAAACTTTCCTAATTCGAAACTTTCCTAAATCGGACATTTCCTAATTCGAAACTTTCCTAAATCGAACCTTTTCCTAATTCAAACATTTCCTAAATCCAATCTTTCCTAATCTTCTAAATCTTCCAAGTTAAGTCAAATCTTTCCTAAGTCTCTCTCCTAAGTCTAGATTTCCTAAACCTCCATCTTTCCAAAACAAGTCTAAATCTTTCTTCCAAGTTCTATCTTTTCAAATCAAAATTTAATCTTTTCAATTCCAAAATTTCAAATCCCAATTTTCAATCCTCTATTCAAAGTTCAATCTCTCTTTTCCAAATCAATCTCTTTTTAATCGGACTCTTGTCCGAACTACGACTGACTTGATTCCCCTAAAGGGATACTTAGGCAACCTTCATAGGTGCGGTCATAACACTTTTCAAACTTTCAATTCCACCCTCATGGGTGCGGTTTCTAAAATCTTTCCAAATCTCAAATTCCAATCTACTTTCAAAATTCCAATTTCAAAATTTCTATTTTCAAAATTCTATTTCCAAATTTTCAAACTTTCCAATTTCAATTCCATCTCTTCAAATCTATTTTCAAATCAAATCAATCTTTTTCCCAAATCTATTTTTCCATTCTCTTTCCTTGCACTTGCATATCATGCATCATGTTAGTTTCTTTTCAAGCATTGTTTTTCAAAGTGGATAGGATTGGCCAATAGTTAGTTAAAGACTCTCATAGGTGAACTTAGGGTAGATTGACATGTAGGTACCGAAAGGGCGGGGTAGGGTGATGGCTTAGTGCATCTTCCCTACACATAACTAACCTCCGAATTTAGAATCACTGATTTCAAAGACCAAAAGGAGTTATTTTTCAAAAAGGGCTAAATATTTTCCAAAGGTTGCCAAACAACCTGTTTTTCTTAAAAACCCTCTCTTGAGGAGATATTTTCAAATCGTTTTCCAAAAACCCTAAGTGTAGTCTTCGGATTATTCTTAGTTTTTAGGTGACCTAACTTATCTTAATCAAGTTAGGTGGCGACTCCGAATCTTTTTCAAAATCCCTTTATTCAAATCTATTTTCAATTCAAACCTAGTCGCACTCATTCTTCTAGGAGGGTGAGTTCTAACGAGAGAGTACAGCATTTTTCCCGTTTGTGTGAGTATTCCTCGAGTGCGAAAAATCTGGGCGCGACATCGGGCCTGTAGGGCCCACTCGAAGCTAAATGACCGTTTTGTCCCTAGGCATTTGAACGCCCCGGGAACCACACAGGCTCTGGGCATCAAACCAGTAGCCTTCTGAAATTACTTCTTATGGTATTCTCAACCTTCCTCTACCTTTCTGAATCATTCCGAGTCAGTTCCAGCAAACCCGGTGCAAAATGACCGTTTTGCCCTTGGTGGGCTGGTCTCCTTTTCTGACCACACCGGCTCTGGGCATCAAACCAGTAACTTCCTGATAATACTTTTTATAGTGTTCTAAACCTTTCTTTACCTTTCCGGATCATTCCGAGTCAGTTCCGGCAAACCCGGTACAAAATGACCGTTTTGCCCCTGGTGGGCCGGTCTCGTTTTCCGACCATACCGGCTCTAGGAACCAAGCCGGCAACCTTTGGGAACATTCTAAATAATGTTTTCAAATTTTGAGTTTTCTTCCGGGACAGTCCGAGCCCGTCCCGGCAGCTTTCTAATCTGGTTGACTGTTTTGCCCTTAAAGGCCTGGTCAACCCTTTCGACATATTCTATCCTCATTTTTCATGTCAAATACCTTCAGGACACTATTTTAGGTGTTCCTGCTCTTTTTCGGCCTTTCGGGTCATTCCCGGACTTTCTAGAGTCACTCCTAGTGAAGTCAAGCTAAAAATTACATGGTAGTCACTAGTACAGGCGCCCAAATTTAGTCAAAGATACGTTGCTTGCCGACCTTAAACATTTCCTAAATGGCTGGTGGCGCCAAGCCAAAAAATGGCCTGGCGCCACTCCTAGTGGCACTAGTGTAAAGTTTGACTTGGCGCCACTGCAACAGGCGCCAGTGTTGTCCAACCTCTATAAATACAGAGCCTCTTCCAACGTGGAGGAGGTCCGCAAACTCAGTCTAAAAATCATATATCTCGATATACAGAGCTCGTGCACTCCCAAAAACCCTAGCTACTCTAGGTTTTTCAAACCCTAGCCACCATACACTAAACTCTAGCCTCCCACACACTCATACACTAACCTTCAACCCTCCTTCGAAGACTAAGAGTTGCAATCTGAAGTTTAAAGATTGAAGGCGGCTCTTGAAGATTGAAGACGAAGATCAAGACGAAGACCGAAGAAAGCAAGGCGCGCAAAATAAACAAGATACAAGGTAGGTTCTCCATTTAAATTAACGCACTTCCCCCCTCTCTCTTCTCTCTCCTAACCCACTTGGGTTTTCTCTATTTTAATCCCCATCTCTTTCCCCCCCTTTCTTTGCATGCTTGAAATTAGGGGACTCCCGGTCCATGTGTAGGATTAGACTATCGGAGGGTCACCGTGTCAGGGCCTTTCCTTTAGGCTAACCGGAGACTACGTGGGTTTGACCCGCTTGATTATGTGGTGAAGCCTTAACCTTGTATGTTCACGACCCTAAAATTGCATTGTGCATATCATGATCTTGCATCTTCCAAAAGTTGTTTTCAAAGTCGTTTTCAAAATCGTTTTCAAACTCATTTTCAAAATTACATCAAAATCCTCTTTTTCAAAAACATGTTTTCAAAATCACAATCCTAGGGTGATTCTAGCCTTTCCATGGTTAGGGTTGCTTTAGAAAAGTGTTACATTAAAAGCGACCAATATGGTTCATATTTTCAAATCTTGTTGTTTTCAAAACCGCTTTCCTAAAGTGGTTCTAGCCCTCTTATGGTTAGAATTGCTTTAGGAAAGTGAGATGTTTTTACACTTCCTAAAAACTCTATTTTCAAAAAACTCTTTTTCTAAATATCTCTTTCAATATACTTTCCTAAAACTCTCCTTTCCAAAGTTGTTTTTTAAAAAACTCTTTCCAAAAATCTATTTTTCAAAACTCCCTTTTTCAACTCCTTTCCAAAACTCTCTTTCCTCAAAATTCACTTTCTAAAAACGCTCCCTAAAAATCTTTGTTTCCAAAAACTCTCTTTCCAAAATCTTTCCTCTAGAAACTCCTCTTTAGGATTTCCTTCCAAAACCTTCGTTTCCAAAAACTCTTTCCTTAAAGCCCTAGTCAAGCCCTAGAGCTAACCATTAGGAAACCCTAATTTTTTTCCCAAAAACATGGTTTTCAAACCTTGCCCCAAACCTAGGTTTTCAAAATCTCTCGTTTTCTATATCCAAACTATACACATTTCCGAAACCTCTTTTCTACGTCAAAATTCTACACTTCCAAACCTAGGGTTTCTAGAAATTTCCTTTTCCAAATCCTTGTCAAATCAAATTTTCCCTTTAGGACACCAAATCCAATCTTCTCGTTTAGGAAACTAGATCCCGTCCTCTGTTTTTGGAAACAAAATCAAACCTTTGCTTTTAGAAACCAAATCCAATCCCTTCCTAATCCAAACCTTTCTTAATTCAACTCCTTCCTAATTTCCTACCTTCTTAAACCATAAGTTTCTTAAACCTAAACTTTAAATCTTTCCTTAAATTTCAAAATCCAAATTTTTCCTAAATCGAATCCTTCCTAATCTTCTCATTTCCTAAATCTTAAGTTTCCAAAACTTGAACATAAAAATCTTCCCTAAATTTTAAAACTCAATTTCCACATCCTTCCTAATTCAACCCTTTCCCAATTCTACCCCTTTCCAAATCTTAACTTTCCAAACCTAAGTTTTCAGTTCTTTCAAAAACTCAAACCTTTCCTAATTTTAAGATTTTCCAAGACTTTAAAACTTTCTAAATTTCGAATCTTTCCAAATTTCAAAACTTTCTAAACTCGAAACTTTTTTTATTTTCAAAACTTCTTTGTTTTCTAAACTTTCCAATTTTCAAAATTTTCCTATTTCAAAACTTCCCTATTTCAAAACTTTTCTAATTCCAAAACTTTTCTATTTTGAAACTTTCCTAATTCGAACATTTTCTTATTCGAAATATTTCATAATTTCAAAACTTTCCTAATTTCGAAACTCTCCTGATTTGAAAACTTTCTTAATTCAAAACTTTCTTAATTCGGAACTTTCCAAAAATGAAACTTTCCTAATTCGAAACTTTCCTAAATCGGACCTTTTCCTAATTCAAACATTTCCTAAATACAATCTTTCCTAATCTCCTAAACCTTCCAAGTCAAGTCGAATCTTTCCTAAGTCTCTTCTCTTTCGTAAGTCTAGGTTTCTTAAACCTCCATCTTTCCAAAATAAGTCTAAATCTCTCTTCCAAGTTCTATCTTTTCAAATCAAAATTCAATCTTTTCAATTCCAAATTCCAATTTTCAATCCTCTATTCAAAGTTCAATATCTCAATCTTCCAATTCAATTTCCAATTCAATCTCCTTCTTCAAATCAACTCTTCTATTTTCAATTGGACTCCAGTCCGAACTATGACTGACCTGATTCTTCCAAAAGGATACGTAGGCAACCCTCATGGGTGCAGTCACAACATTTTTCAAATTTCTATTTTCACAACTTCTTTCAAATTTCAAATTCCACAACATTTTTTTCAAATCTCAAATTCCACAACATTTTTCAAGTTTCCAATTCCATAACTCTTTTCAAATCTTTTTTCAATTCCAATTTCAAATCTACCTTTCCAAATCTCTTTTCAAATCAAATCAATTTCTTCCCAAATCAATCCTTCAATTCTCTTTTCTTGCACTTGCATATCATGCATCATGATAGTTTTTAAACATTGTTTTATAAAGTGAATATGATTGAACAATAGTTAGTTGAAGACTCTCGTAGGTGAATCTAGAGTAGATTGACATGTAGATACTGAAAGGGCGAGGTAGGGTGATGGCTTAGTGCGTCTTCCCTACACATAACCAACCTTCGAATTTAAGATCACTGATTTCAAAGACCAAGAGGAGTTATTTTTCAAAAAAGGGCTAAATGTTTTCCAAAGGTTGCCAAACAACCTGTTTTCTTAAAAACCCTCTCTTGAGGAGATATTTTTAACATCGTTTTCAAAAACCCTAAGTGTAGTTTTCGGATTATGTTTAGTTTCTAGGTGACCTAACTCACCTTAATCAAGTTAGGTGGCGACTCCAAGTCTTTTTCCAAAAGCCCTTTATTCAAATCAGATTTTCAATTCAAACCTAGTCGCACTCATTCTTCTAGGAGGGTGAGTTCTAACGAGAGAGTACAACATTTTTCCCACTTGTGTGAGTATTCCTCGAGTGCGAAAAATCTGGGCGCGACATCAACGTGTCGACAAGAACCATTCAAGGTGTTAACAAGAGCTTAAGAATAAAACATGAACATAAGGCCTTTCTAATGTGTCAACCACATCTAGACGTTTTGATAATAACTTTGAGCATGATCTGAGCAAGTTTAGCCTTGAGCAATGTGTCAACTATATTTGTAAGGTGTTGACAATAGCTGTAGATTTTCTTTTTTTAAGGATCAAGGGCCTTCGGTAAATATGTTGGCCATATTTGCATGGTGTCAGCAATAACTTTCACTATCTCCTGAAGATTTTCAATAATGTGTCAGCTATCTTGAAGATGTGTTGACAATAGCTTCTAGTGCTTTAAAGAGTCTTCAACAGAGATAGTCAAAGTGTCAATCATATTTGTATAGTGTTAGCACTTCTGTCTTCAAATCTTCTTGAAATCCTTTATTGTGTCAGCACTTTTGTTTGTACTTCAGTCTTCAAGAATTGATTTGATACCATCTTGAAAATTTTCAAATGATTTTCCTTGAGTGCTTGAATCTAAGAACAAGATCTTGAATCTTTTTAAGGCATTCAGTCTCTTCAAAATAGAATTAATTCATATGGTTTTTCTATCAATCTTCATGCTTCCAATAAGTCTTCAAATTACCATGATAGACTTCCAGAGCTTACATCCTTCTTTTCAATACTTGTTGATCTTCTTGAGCATCTCCAATCTTTTTGAGAATAAGATTACCTAAGTAATCTTCTTAATTGGTACTCAACCAACTCAAATATGTTATCAATGACTCATAATATAATTTGCACATTTAATTAAAGTCATTAGATAACAACCACATAGTTTTATTATCATCAAAATTAACAAAGGGATCAACCTTGAGTCAATAGGAACTTCATTTCGAGGCTCAACATGAGTGTGGGAGTCACTTTTAGAGAGAGTGTAACTGTTGATCGACCCCTTGGGATTTCCTCTTTTCTTTAGTAAGAGCAACTAGAACCCCTTGGCTAATGAGATAGTTGGTGATAAAGGCACCATAACCAATGCTCCTTGAACCAAGTTTGTGGATCCGGCAAGAATAATGACATCAAAGATGAACTTGGGTAGATCAATGGGAAAACCATTTGCCAATAGTATGAATCAAATGAAGTCGAGACACACTAAATTCAAATTGATGACTATTCAGGTCAATGCTATAGACACAAATAAGATTGATGAGCCTATAATGAAGGGTCATCAACATGTGAGGCATTTTATTGGCACAAAGAGGTAACCCCAAGACATCATTACATACACTAAAATCCAAATCCCTAATAGGTAATGCAATATAGGACACTAGAAATGTGGACATATGACGCAGGATGCCTAAAAACTTTGAAATAATGTCAAGAGTGAGGGTAATTGCATGACCTCGGGCATGGGTTCAATGTATTGTCACCGCCAATGCAGGTTCATCCATCAAGACATAAATTTAAAATGAACCAAAATGCTATGGCTAAACCTAGGAGTGCACCCAATCAAACTAAGCCTAAAAGTAGAAAGGTATGGATGAGGAGATCTGACTATAGGTGCCGAGTTGTTCACACTACCCTTAAAGCCCAAAATATTAATATGCGGTATCTAGATAGTGGGTGTTCGAGACATATGTGTGAAAACAAATCATTATTCACTTTATTTGAGGAGAGTGATGGTGGACTAGTTACATTTAGGATGGAAACACATCTAAAGTAACAGGAAAGGGTTGTGTAACGGCTCCTAGTATTCCCCAATTGAAAGTTGTTTTACTTGTTGATGGTTTAAAGGAAAATCTTCTTAGAATTAGCCAGATATGTGACTCACATCATCAAGTTTCGCTTTCTAAAAAAAATGCAATATCTTGACTAAAATTGGTGAACTTGTGATGCATGGTTGAGTCGAAGAGGGTGTTCAACCGAGGTGTGGATATTGGCATAAAATTCATGAACCAACCAGACACGGGGCAACACCTTTCCAAGCAAAAATGAGGTCCTAACCCTAATTTTCAAACCAACCCAGAATAGGGTTATCTCGAAAGTGTGCGACATCAACAGATCGTTTAACTGTAGCTTTCCTAAAAGTATCAAACCTAAGGGCATCTAGGAGTTTTGTGAACAAGTCTGCTCTCTGATGTTCAATCTGGAAATGTTCACGAGCAATGACTTTTCTTCCAATAGTTCACGGATGAAGTAATGTCTTATATCTATGTGCTTAGTTCTAGAGTGCTGAACCGGATTTTTCAAGATGTTTATTGCACTCATGTTATCATAGTACAAGGTAATTGTTCCTTGTTCAAGACCATAGTTGGAAAGCATTTGCTTCATCCAAAGAGGCTTAGTACAGCCGTTACCAACAGCAATGTACTCTACTTCGACAGTGGATAGTGAAATAACATTCTATTTTTTGCTGTGCCAAGCAACTAAGTTGTTTCCTATGTAGAAACACCCTCCAGAAGTACTTTTCCTATCATCAGCACAACTTGCCCAATTTGCATTTGAAAATTCTACAATATCGGCAATAGTATCCATAAAGAACCAAATGCCTAATTTAGAGGTCGCGTTCACATAGAGGATAATCCATTTTACATCTAACACATATGACTGCTTAGGGCAAGCTTGGTACCTAGCATAAACTCCTTCACCAAAAGCAATGTCTGGATGACTGGCTGTGAGGCACAGCAAACTACCTATAACACTGTGACACAATGTTTGATCAACGTCTTTTACAACAATATCTTTGTTAAGTTTAGTGTTAGTACTCATCAGAGTTCTAGGATGTTTAGCATTGTACGAGCCAAATTTACTTACTAAGTCTTTAGCACACTTAGACTATGAGATAAATATCACATTATTTACTTGACAAACATGTAGACCTAGAAAGTAAGACAGCTCACCAACCACACTCATTTCAAATTCATTCTTCATGTAATTAGAAAATTCATGAGCAAGTGAGTCTGAAGTGCATCCAAACACTATGTCACCAATGTATATTTGAGAAATTAAAATATCATCCTTCTAATGTTTGATAAACAAGGTTTTATCCACACTCCCTATAGAGAAGTCATTCTCTAGTAGAAAAGTTGTAAGCCTCTCATACTAAGCTCTAGGAGCTTGTTTCAAATCATATAAAGCCTTTTTCAAATAGTATACATGGCTAGGCAATTTAGGGTTCACAAACCCTTTCGGTTGCTCTACATAGGCTTCTTTATTTAAAATTCCATTCAAGAATGCACTTTTGAATGGACCCCAGTCTCGCTACTGGTGTAAATATCTCATCAAAGTCTATACCCTCAACATGGGTATATCCTTGTGCGACTAGCCTAGCCTTGTTTCTTACTATGGTACTTATTCATCGATTTTATTCTTAAATATCCACTTAGTACCAATTACATTAGTATGTTTAGACTTAGACAT
This sequence comes from Euryodendron excelsum, assembly GCA_033060915.1. Taxonomy (NCBI): domain Eukaryota; kingdom Viridiplantae; phylum Streptophyta; class Magnoliopsida; order Ericales; family Pentaphylacaceae; genus Euryodendron; species Euryodendron excelsum. Next base: position 22,817,278 of record CM065395.1, read on the forward strand.
TAAGTATCATACATCATTTCTAACAAATTGTTCAAGTTCTTCATACATGGCATTTATCCAACAGTCATCTTCCAGAGCTTCATTAACATTTTTCGGTTTAAGCATGGAAGCATAACAAAAGTAACTTACCTCATTATGAACTTTTCTTCTAGTCTTCATTCCAGATGTGACTTCTCCTATCACTTGGGTTGATGGATGATTCAGCTTAACTCAAGTTGATGGTACAAGTATAGTTTGGGGTTCAATTGATGTAGGTGATGAAGTAGAAGGTTGACCCTTTGCAATTTTTTTTGTCTCTCTCATGTTCAGGGACCTCCTTTAATTCCCCTTTATCTTGTTCAATGATTGAATCTATAACAACACTATCATCATTAGCAGTGTTAGAATTCATCCCTACATCATCAACCACAACATTAGTGGATTCCATGATAGTAGAAGTACTTAAATTGTATACTCTAAATGCATGACCATTCATAGAATAACCTAGAAAGATACCCTCATCACTACATATATCAAATTTAGACAAATGCTCCATGTCTTTAAGTATGAAACAATTACTTCCAAACACCCGAAAATACTTTAACTTAGGTTTCTCACCTTTCCATAGTTCATATGGTGTTTGTAGGCTACTTGGTCTTACATAGACTTCATTTGCAATGTAAACCGTAATACTCACTGCCTTAGCCCAGAACCTCAATAGAAGTTGTTGTTGTGGAGCATTACTTGAGCCGTATCTTGTACGAATCGATTCTTTCTCTCTACCACACTATTTTGTTGAGGGCTTTTTGCTACAAAGAATTCGTGTTGAATGCCTTATTCATCACAAAACTCTACATATTCACTATTTTCAAACTCCCTCCCATGATCTGTGTGGATTCTGGTGATGCAACCTATCTTCATTCTTTTCTCAATCTACAACTGTAAACATAAGGCTTTGAAGACATGAAAAGTTTTAGATTTTTCTTTTAAGAAATATGCCTATGAGTATCTAAAAAAATCATCAATAGCCAAAAATATACACTTCTTGCCTCCAATACTCTTAATTCTAGTTGGACCTATCAGATCCGTATGCACAAGTTACAAGGGATGATTAGTGGCTAAGTGCTTAGTCTTTTTGTGTGCGCTCCTAACCTGCTTACCTAATTGACAAGGACCACATTCCTTCTTTGAGGGTTTGTCAAGCTTAGGCAACCATCTAATCAGTTCAAGTTTGGCCAGTCTAGTTAGGTCTTTGTAGTTCACATGACCTAGTCTGTGATGCCATAACTCGACATCATTAGGCTGAACAGAATTACAAACTAAGCCACTTTTTGGTACAATCTCATAGCAATTATCAGATATTCTCATACCTAGGTTGATAAGATTCATTAGCTTTAGCATAAATATAATCCACTGGAAGACTATAGAACTTATGATATTGAGGACGTATGTGACCTCTAATCCCCAATAGTGACACACAGGAACAAATTGTGTGTACTGTGAAGATTGTGTGGGAATAGGTCTAGTGTTGAATGGGTTAAAGGTTTTGAAAGAAGCATACATGTTCTGTACTTTACCTTTTGGTTTTGATGAATTGATATTAAGCTTTTTCACCTTTTCAACCTTTTTATTCTTGATATCCACCTTCATAACACTTTCAACCTTTTTACTTTTTGCCGCTGCGTAGCCAACTCCATGTCGATCACCAACTATTTTCTGTGCATCAAGCATTTTGTGGATCTTCTCTAAGCCTACATTCATTTTCTTAACACAATCTTACGTTATAGCCAAATCAGACTTAAGACCAGCAATTTCACGAACAAAAGACTATCAGACTTAAGACCAGCAATTTCACGAACAAAAGACTTTTTCTCTTCTAGATTGTCATGTAATTCTTTTTGAAGCTCTAAATTTTTTGTTGTTAATGTTAGTCTGTGAGATTTTAGTTGACTTATCATAGAAACAGATTCAAAGACTTCATGTGGAAGCATGTCTATTTCCTTTTCAACAATTCGAAGCTTAACAGTTATATCAAACTTATACTTCTAAAGTTTAAGACATTCTTTATGAAGTACAGAGTGAGCAGATTTTAGGTCTCTACCTTTTCCATTATTCAACTCATCCGACCTTACAGATTTCCCACTATTATTATCACTTTCATGTTCTTGAGTTCCTACATGAACAGACAATGATGCAGTGAATGCAATGTAGTTACCCTCTTCATCTTCCAAATTAGACTCATCAGAGTATTCAGATTCACTGCTTTCTTCCCTAGCAGCAAGAACTACAACATCTTTCTTCTTTTTTGTTATTAGGACACTAATTAGTTATATGACTAAAACCATGGCATTTGTAGCATTGAATACCTTAAGATTGGTTTCTATTTCTCTTATCCTCAAATTTTTTGTCCTACTTTAGACTTATCACCTCTATTGTTCCTCTTGTTGAACACATTATTAGATTTTCCCTTTTTGTTTTGAGAAAATTTCTAAATTTCTTTACCATGTGAGCCATCTCATCAATATCAAAGTCAGAATCATCCTCATCTTAATCTCTCATATTTTCTTGAGCAGATTTTAAGGCAATACCTTTGCTCTACTTAGGTTGACACATATTCAGCTCAAAAGTCTGTAAAGAGCCAACAAGTTCTTTTACACGAATGTAGTCGACATTTTTACTCTCTTTTATTGCCGTCACTTTAGCCTGAAATCTCTCAGGTAGAGAACTCAAGATTTTCATAACAATTCTATTCTCAGGGATTCTTTCTCCTAAGTTAAAGCTGGTGTTTACTACATCACTAAGTTTAACATAGAATTCATTAAATGATTCATTATCTTCCATTTTGAGAGTTTCAAATGCAATGGTCAAACATTGCAGTTTTGACAGTTTCACACTAGGGGTGCCCTCATGGGTTAACTCTAAGATATCCTAAGCTTCTTTAACATTCTCATAGTTAGACACCCATCTAAACTCTTCATGTGTGAGAGCGCTATAGATCGTATTCAAGGCTTTGCTATGCCAATTAGAATTAGCATAATGTTAGCACCCTATTTTGGCCACTCAGCAATCTCTAGTCTGACCGGAAGCACCTACAACCCAACACAAGCATACTTAAGCCCAAACCGGTTTCCCAAATCCAATCTAATCTGTTAACTGCCTCGTGGGCTCGTTGGGCCCACTAGAGGCAAAATGACCAAAATGCCCATTATATTAGTCAATCCAATCCAGACCGACACATCATCCATAAGGCAATAAGTTCATTCAAATCCAAAGTCCAATCCAGTTGTCTCGTCATTCGAGAAAGTTGATCCCTCATTGACGGTAAGACCATTCAATCCAGCACGGCAAGATCATCGAAAAGGTTTATTCCTCAAATCGATAAAGCCCCTTTCACACTCATCTTTGAAAAGTACCTAAGTCCCCAAGATGGAAGAGCGGTTCACTTTTGTCGCCTGCTGGCCCGCCAATGTAGAATGTCTGCTAATCCGGTACGTTCTTTAAGAAAGCACAAACCCCTCAAGAACGGAAGACTGTTCAAGCCTAGAACATTCTTTGAGAAAACATAAATCCTTTAAGAACGAAAGACCGTCCCAGTCCAGCATGACCTTCGAGAAAGTTTATCCCTTAAGGCGATAAGACACTTTCAAGCCTGTCCATTGAAAAAGTACCAATTTCTCGGACAGAAGTCTAGACCAGATCCAAATCGGTCAATACCGACGCATGCTAGCCCGTCCTGGTGAAAAATGACCATTTTGCCCCCAGCGAGCCCGACACGTTCCTCAAGAAAGTATAAAGTCCTCAGAATAGTAAGACTACCTTCCAGAGCCGTCCCTAGATAGTCTGGCATATCTAGTGCCATTTAGTCGACCCCGATCCTTTCTAGGAGGTCCCCCAGTCAAAATAACCGTTTTGCCCCTAGGCATCCAAATGCCCTAGGAAATCACACCGGCTCTGGTTATCAAACTGGCAACACCCCAGTCAACTCTGGTCAACCTGGTTAACCCCAATCAATCTTGGTCAACCCTAAAACTCCCGAGATGAGGTGACCACCATCTGGTCACTCTCTTCAACTATACCAGCTTTGGGAATCAAACCAGCAACCTCTGGGATACTTTTTAGAGTATTACTTTCCATTTTTGGCTGGGCCCCACTGTCTAGCACCTTTCTTTTTAGAATCAGAACCTCCCTGCTCCACTTCGAGTGAATCATGACCATTCTTTAGCCGTGCGTGACTGGTGGTGGCGCATAACCCCCCAGAATAGGTTACGAATCGACCAACCCGGATCCACCTTTTTTTAAAGCCCTCATTAAACCTTTTAAAGTGGCGCACGACCAAAATTTGGGCATGCGCCACTAAGAGTGGTTCACCACTCTGCCATTTTTGCACTTTAAATACAGACCTCCCCCCCCCCCCTCTGTTTTGGGTCAAAAAAATTCTCTAGAAACTCTCCCTTTCTATTCTAGACAACTCTCGGAGCCCTCTCGCTCTCTCTCTCTCTCTCTCACAGTCCGGTTAGGCCAGTTTGAGTTTGAACTCCCGAAGCCCTAGCTTTCGAGCTCTACCGAAGGTCTGCCTTGCTGCCTGGAAGCTCCTGAAACCTTCCCAGGTTAAAGGCTTGAGCCTCCACCAAAGAAAGAAGCAACAAGACAAGGTAATCCTCATTTTACTTTTTTGTACTCCCCTACTTTCTGTTCTCCCTCTGAACCCACTTGGGTTCATTTCTTTTTTAATCTCCTATCTTTAAACCCCCCTTTCTTGCATGCATGAAAACAAAAGGACGTTAAGTCCATGTCGAGAGTGAACAAGAGGAGATTACTAATCGGGACTCTCTTCTTAGCCCTCACTTGCTTCACGGCATGGCCTTAGGGCCCTCTTGTAATGTGATGATACCTAAACCTTGTATGTTTCATGCCGTTACTATTGTCAAATTGCATTTGCATTCATGTCATTCCTCTATCCTTTAGAACCATTTTCTAAAGTAGTTTTCTTAAAACCACAATTCTAGGCGAATCCTAGCCCTTCATGGTTAAGGGTTTCTTAGAAAAGTGTGACATTTTAAATGGCTTCCGTTAGCCTACATTTGCTTCTTTTCAAAAATCCGGTCTCAGAATGATCCTAATCTTTTCATGGCTAGGGTTGTTTCAAGAATTGTGTGACATTCAAAAGGACCCGAAAGGTCTACATTTTTTGTTTTGTACCTTTATTATTTTTCGAAGTCACAAGCCTAAAGCGATTCTAGCCTTTCAATGGCTAGAATGGCTTTAAGCAAAGTACGATATTCATTTGGATGTCTAAAATTCAAGTTAGGGTTTCGGACCCTAAAACATATTTTCAAAAGCCTTGATTTTCGAACCATTTTCAAAACTCATATTCGTTAAGCTATAGAAGTCCAATCCTAGGAAAATCACATTTTTGTCAATTTGGAAACTTTCTATTTTTAAGCCAATATTCTACCGTTTTCAAACCCTCAAAATCCTCAATTTCCAAACCAATCGAAACTTCCCTTTTCCAAACTTTTCTTTTCAATCAAATCAAAACCTTCCATTTCAAATCCCTCAAGTCGCTCCTTTTTCAAATCTTCCAAATTTAAACCTAATTCAACTCCTTCCATTTTGGAAACAATCCAAACTTGCATTTTTCAAAATCAAATCTTTTCAAATTCCAATCTTCCTGAAAAGGAAACATTTCATAATCAAATCAAATCTTCCTAAAAAGAAAACATTTCAAAAATCAAATTTTTCTAAAAAGGAAACATTTCCAAAACCCAATCTTTTCAAATCAACTCAAAATCTTTTCAAATCAAATCAAAATCTTGTCAAATCTCAATCTTCCTGGAAAGGAAACATTTTCATGTCAAAATCTTCCTAAAAAAGAAACATTTCAAAAGTTCAATCTTCCTGAAAAGGAAACACTTACAAACTCAAACTTTCCTGAAAAGAAAACTTTCTAAAAATGAAAACTTTCTAGGAATAGGAACCCATTTCAAAATTCTAACTTTTTCGGACTCTTATCCGAACTACGATTGACCTGATCCTCTTTAAGGAGGTACGTAGGCAACCCTTCATGGGGTGCGGTCGCAACCCTTTTCAAATTTCCAATTCCATTTTTCAAACTCAACTTGCTTTTTCAAACTCTTCCTCAAATTTTGTATTCAAAAGTTTTCTAAGTGGATAGCATTAAACATAGGTAACTAGTGAGTCATAATTAGGTGAGTAAAAGGTGATTAGACATATAGGTATCGCAAGGGCGAGGTAGGGTGATAGTCTTAGGACATCTTCCCTACGCGTAACTAATCTCTAGACTTAAGAATTTCAGTTTCAAAAACCAAAACCAGAGTCAATTTTGAAAAGGACTTTCCAACATTTTTAGGGTTATTAAGCAACCCAACCGTTTAAAACCCTCTCATGAGGATGTTTTTTAAAAACAAAACCTTTTCCAAAACCAAAGTTCAACTCTCGGGTTTTATTTGGTGTAGATGACCTAGCACATCTTTAAATATATTAGGTGGCGACTCCAAAAATCTTTTTAAAAAGCCCTAATCAATTCCATTTTAAAAATTCAAACCTCATTGCATTCGTCCTTCTAGGAGGACGAGTTCTAACGAGAGAGTACCGTACCAAATTCCCACCCCCCGAGCCAAGAAAGAGAGAGGAGGGCCCGACGTCCAGAAACGGGGCTCGACACATAATTAGTCACATCCCACTGTTCGTAGGTCTTAGGTGCTATCACAGTACCTACAGTGGTTGTGGGGGTGCTATAGCCATTAATTACTGACAACCAAGCCTTTCATCTATGGACTTGATGAAATCCCTTATTCGAGCCTTCTAGTATGGGTAATTACTACCATCCAACAGAGGTAGCCTAATTGTAGACAAACCTTCCCTAGGTAAATCTATGAAATTAAATTTCAAGATTACACTTAAACAAAGACACTGAGTGACCCGCTTTAATACCAAATGAAAATTCTGGTTTCACAGATTAACACTTATGACCACCAATTTGCCTAATAATTCTTATCTAGTTCTCTTCACCTAAGTGATGATTCAAAAGCATTCATCACAAGTAGTAACAATAAGTGATTATGTAAAGAGACACAAAATTTCTCGTGGAAACTTAACTAGAAAAAAAATAATGTTCAGCAGGCCAAGTACTATTATGAATAGTTTACACAAGTCCAACTTACAACCATAACAATCGATACTCCACGAATGTCGTTCAAATCCTCACGAACTCCGATTGAAGTTTCCTTGCTAGACTTCTTGAATTTCTATTCTCTCTGGCTTTGACACCAACATCGAATCACCACGATGTTCTTTTTCGTCCTAAGAATCTACCAAAACGACCACACAATCTCTGTTCTTTAGTATAGTATTACCGGTGAAGAAACTCTGTATGCTCAAATACTCATCAATGATTTCTTTACCTTGCTCCAAATTGTATTCTCAACTGACTCTCTTTTTCTCTATGCAATCTCTTTTGTGTATTTCAGAGTTATTATGGAATATGTACAATTCTTAGCCTCTTTTAGCAACTCTCAGATCCCTCTAAAGTAGGCTGGAACTACCTTTCGATTGACTGAGATTGCCAGGCTTGAGAGTCCTCAAACACAAACTAATTTGGATGAGACTGGACTCCAATTCGAATCTACCTTTTATGCATCGCTCGAGCCAAGTTTGGGCCAACTTTAAGCGATGCTCTCAGTATCTGTAATTCAACTGCAGAGTTGTCTGTATCGCTCAAACCATGTATGGTTCGCTCAAGCCACAGTTGCTCGAGCCTAGTTTGATCTAACTTCGAGCGATGCTCTCAGTATCTCTAATTATTTTGCAGTACTTGTGTATTGCTCAAGCCATATTTGTATCGCCTGAGCTATGTTGAACTTTTTGGACTTTTGACTTGACTTCCTTATCACTTTTACATGGAATGAAAGAGGATACAACCAACATACAAATAACACATAAATCTCCACAAAAATACCAAATAGCCTTCATAAAGACACTGCTCGTCTAGACGGCTATCCTGCACTGGCTGTTTGGACATGTGTTTCAAACTGTCCAGATGCCTATCTACATCAAACCTTTCAAACACCTTTTGGACCATCTGGACGCCCTGTCCCTATCGTGTACTTGACTCCTTGTTTAGCTAGAATTGATGTCTTTTTAATCCCTGAGATTCTCAAATTGTAACATATAGTTAGAGATTCCTATTATTACAAACTAGAGTAGTTTAGGAATAGTTTTAGAGAGCTTTTTACTTTCAAGAACCCCTTGTTTTGTAGTCAATCAAAATTTTATTAATCAAGATTAGATGTTCTAGAATTACTTTCAAGTATTCTATTCAAGTCTTTTATGTTTTTCCATGGAGATGAGTAGCTAAATTCTACCTTGACATAGGTTGTGAAGATTAATTGGCCAAGGGAGGATTTTTCAAGCTAGTAGAACTTTCATGATTTAATCTTTTGTAAATCCAAGATTCATTCTCTGCTTCTCAAATTCTTAAGAAATCAAGAGTTTATGATCAAGTTCTAGACATACTCATAAACAAGCTTTGAATTGGGATGAGTATGAATAGGATCCATAATATGAACCCCAGAACCTATTTTTCATACTCTAAGAGAAGCAAATAAAATCTTAAATTATTTTTATAGTCGAAATCCTGCAATTCAATAGCACGATCATTGAAATTGAATCGAAATAAAAATTACGTTGAAGAAGATACCCGAAAACCAATTAATTGAATCAACTTTGCCAAGCTTTCTTTTATTGAATCAAAATTCACTAGTTTAAATTTTTTGTCTAGAATAGTTTCTTAACCAAAATCTCAAACAAACGAATTTTTCTTTCTTTTTGGGTACAATTGGAGTGATATTCGCATAAATTCATCATCTTCTTGAGTGAATTCACCACCTTCTTCTTTACCCTATTTCTTGCCTACCACGTGAATCTTTTCTCTGTGGATCGACCTCAGACTATTCTAAGCATTATACTGCATTGTATCCATCCTGTTATGGAGCTTCCAACACTATTTTGGAGCAATCAATTATCTAACTTATTGGGCATGTAAAGTTTAAGTTCTTGGATTATGTAATGGATGTTTAACTCATGTACTTGGGTTATGTCATGTTGTACGCATGCAATTGGATTATGTAATGTATGTTGTACTTATGCAATTGGATTTTTTTTGAGTTTCTTGTGTTGTTAATTGGATAGGTTTCTTGTGTTTGAGGTTGTGATTGTGAGAGCAACTGATGTGTTTGATGTTCAACTCCCTGTGATGTGGTTGGTTGTAACTTCTCTAACTTGGTTTCTTCATTCCAAAACCCCTAACCCCATATGCAGTGACAAATATACAAAAATGATAGGAAATGTTACTTTATTGTCATCATACAAAATGTTGACCCAATAGCCACCCAATGGCCAAGTCTCCAACGTATCTTCCCTTCTCAATCTATAGCTTCCTTTTGCATCACATCCACTGGTAAACCTTTGGGGATAGACTAATTTTACATTTTTATAGTCGCAATGGTAAGTTAGTCATTTCAGCCCTCTTATTAGGGGCCTTTTAGACATTTTACAACGTGACAAGGGCAAAATAGGCATATTTCAATGTTTTTGTTGCTTGCGTAAGTCATTTCAGTCTAAAGGCAGGACGACTGTTAGACTGAAGGGGAACTTAGTTAATGAAAATAGTGAAGTAAGGGAGGTCCCTATCAATTTAAAATGTATAATGTAGGTTCCTATATTCATTCAAATGTTGAGAGGATGTCAAGTGTAATTTACCCAACAAACAAAAAAGGAGAAACAAGAAACAAAAAAAGAAAGGCACATCGAATAAGTTACATTTGGCCCTTCGCACATGTATATAAATATATAAACCAGAAAATTATGTTACGTTGAAAAGCTTTAGGAGTTTAAACATCAAACCTCACGATATATATGAAGATGTGGGCTTGGCTGGGCTGGGTCGGGCCCTCAACAGTCTGGTTGGTGTGGGGTCAAATATCCATTCCCGACATATACAGTCAATTAGTTTTCTTGAGATGCCCAATAATTCATTTTTATTTGTATTTTTAATAATGATGAATGCAAGCGTAAGAGCGACGTCAGGAGAAGGGGTTCGCCAACACGTTCAAGTTCAAGCTCGCGTTCACGTTCACGTTCACTTTCACGTTGAGGTTTACGTTTTGGGGTTTTTTATTTTTCTATCTTTTGTGTAGAAACAGACAAAATTCTCAGTTCCAACCTCTTTTATTTATTTATTTTTATTGGATACCTACTGACTGACCCGCTTTCGAAAATGACCGACAAAAAAGTCAGAAGTCTACACGTCAGTCAGTCAGTCAGCTCCCCAGTGCCCACAGACACCCTCCTCCTCCTTTATGAAGGAAGGGAGGCCTCCAAAATTTCTCCTGAAAAAGAGCCTTATACTTGCACACACCCCATAAAAACCCTTTTTTATGTTGTGTGGGTTACTACAAACTTTCCGTGAGTTCCAAAACCAGAAACAGGAAAATTGGAGCAAACCTTAAATTTACTAACAGCCAAGATCAATTTTTTTTTATTTATTTTATCCAAGATAAAGACCAGACCGACCTGTTTAATTTGGGTCGGCCCTTCATCCCATTAACGTTGAATGAAAGAGTACTCAATTTTTCATTGTTTTCCATTCATGTGATTCTGTGTGTCTACCATATAGTGATCGAACAGAAATTTCACTAAAAGAGTTAATAAAATTTGGAATGGGAAGAGAGAATTGCCCCCCGGTCAGTCCCACCGTCCCTCCGTCACTGTCCTTGTGGTTTTAGCAACTTGTAATTTTGCATATTCAAAGCACATAATTACTAAAGATAACAAATATTCGGGCCAGGGTATATAGTCAACATTGGCTCGTGAACCGTCGTGACCTTTGGATATGGAAAATCGAATGGTTTTACGACCAAATGGGTATTTTGTGAAATAATGAAGTTAATACGGGTCAAGATCCGGAGACAGGAGACCGACCCAAATTTAAAGGTCGGTCTGGTGACTTTTAAAGCCTTGGTGATGCAGAGATCGATACTACTAGGCAGGCAGGTCAAGAGGAAAAGGACAAGACTGTACAATCAAGTACAGCACCCTATATTTGACCTTTTACTACTTGTCAATAGTCCAACTAAACTTCGACCTCCTCTTGCATTAGAAAAATCTTATTCTCATGCACCAGGAAAAAAAAAAATGGAAAAACAAAACAAATCTTATACTCGCCAAGTCTTTTTTTATTGTTTTGTTTTGTTTTTTTTCAGTTTTAAAATTGTTGGCAAGTCATAACTCAGACCTCCATAGTGCATACCACCGAGTGATTGGTTAATTTGGTAAACATTCAGATTTTTTCCTTTAATATTCAGATTTGAGTTTGTATAATTTTTTGGTGGAACTAAAATTACTCTTTAGTTTTTAAAATACACAGCAGGGTCTAAGGCTATGTACCAACTTAGGTACATTGACGTCTCTCGTAAATGTTGTGTGACGCTGAAAGGTAATATTTCTTATTAGAAGTATAGAGTAGTCTAACTGCATATTCAACTAATTTATATAAATAAAAAAATATGTACCTTTATTGATTTTGAGGAATAGCAAACTATTTTTGCTAATTGGTGTTAAAATGGGAATTTTTTTTTTCACATTTGAAAACAGAAAAGACAAAAGTTAGATATATGGTAAAAAAAAGTTATGTAGTTAGATAGTGTTTGGCTTTTAATGAAATAATAACGCATGGCGAAATCTGATGAGCATGAGTAATGAGGAGATTTGTACTACCTGATTATTGGATTTTTTTTCCTTGATATATTAGTGCAATATTTTAAAGCTCAAAAGAAATTTATTGAACATGATTCGTGATTTACATGAATGGTGACCTTATATAATATCAAGGTAACAATTCGTAAAAGGCTTGAATAGCTTATAGCCAAAAAATAAAAACAAAGAAGAATTTGGCAATAATAAAGTTCAATTTAGCTTCAAAGCAACAATTAGTTGATAACCAAGTATGAGAATCCTTGATTTAAAATTGTAGAATTCGAAATCAAATTATAGCTCGATCGGAGAAACTGTGGGAAAATAAGAAATTCATCCAAAGGTCAAGTCGTATCTCGAGAAAATTGATTTTTTTCAATTGGTATCAGAGTATAAGGATTTTTTAGTTTTGTCATTTATGGTAATTAGCAAAAGAAAGCAAAAATATTTGGTTTCTTTTGGTACATCAAGGAACATTTATCATGGGGAGGGGGAGAGATTCAAACTCCTAACCATAGTTATTAAAACTAAACCCAATCGAACCGAATCAACCAGTTCAATTAGTTGAATCAAAAACTGAATCTTGAACCGGTACTAATTAATTTAACAGAAATATAGTTAAACTAAATGAACTAATCGATATTTTAAAAAATTGATGAACTGATTGATATAGAGTGAATCGGACAATTTTTCAAAAAAAAGGTCAAAATGGCTCAAATTAATCATGATTTAAACCCTTTTTTGTTTATTATAGAAAAATGTCTTTTCGGGTCTTTTGATAGAAAATAGAATCCAAAAGTAAAAATTTTAAAGTAAAACACAATAAAGGGAAAAAGAAAAAGAAAGAAAAGACAAAAATACAAAAAAAGGATGAGAAAAATACTGCATATTTCTCTCTTTCTTACTTAGTGTTATTTTCTCATTTTAAAATTTTTCTATATGCTTTTAAAATTATTGTTTGATCTATCAATATATGTATTATAAAAAAGTAATTAAAACGTAAAAACTACAAACTAAAACCAAAAATAGAAAAAATAAAGATAAGAAAGACGAGGGTATAGGAAAAAAAAAAAAAGAGCAAATAATGCACATTATTTTCTTAATGATTCACATTATTGTAAATTTTTACGTTATTTCTTTTAAAAATAAAATATTAGTGAGCATTAAATTAAAAATATTAAGTTGGGAGAAAAAGAAGTCTTCTTGAATGTTTTTATAATGATTTATTTTATACCTTTTCTTATAAGTATTTATTTTTGTATTTATTTTGAGTTATTATATGAAAGTGAGTATCATTTAACTTATTGATAATTTTTTTAAGTATTATTTTTATTATTTATTTATTATAAAACTAGTTGAACCGGTTGAACTCCGATTAAACCAGTGAACCGTAAAATAAATGTCTTGACCGATTCGATCACTAATTCGGTTCTAATAATTATATTCCTAACTTGGTGAGAGAGATTGAATTGTCTTAATTACTAGAATAGGCCTCAAGCTCCCAAAAATACTGGTTATACTAGAATGAGAGTACTACGGACTCAAAACTGGGGTTCACAAAATTTAAATACCTGGCTCTTCAACTCATAATTGTGATTTGTGTACCAACTATGAAATTAGAATTGCTCTACTTAATGAGTTATGTCTCTAAATAATTTTATTAATCATTTCGAAGGAAAAAAATTCCTTGACCAGTTGTTCGTGACAAAAGGATAGCGGTGGAAACCAGGAAATTTGGATGAGTTGTTTTTGCCAACACGTTTGAATTGATTAAAAATATTAGTAATCCCCCTTCGAGTTGCGTACTGTCGTGGGGTTGCCTCCAAATGCTGCTTATGTCATGGTGTGCGTCACTCACCTTGTCCAAACTATTGACCACGTTGACTTTGAACCTTTCATGTTAGAAGTCTTTGGTTGTCTAAATGGTAACATAATTAGTTGTTATCGTAGTAAGAACTATACGTAAAATTACGGTAACAAAATTTAGCATAAAAATATAAAAATATCAAAAAATAAATATATAATTATTTAAATATTATATAAATATTAATTAAAAAGTTGGGATAAAATATACGGTAACATTTATAAGTAATTTTTTTTTATCTATGTTAGTATGTAGTATTTTTGTCTTATATATATTATTTTTTAAAACATATTACTAACAAACAGTTAAATTAAAGTGATGGACAAATAAATTTTAATTTTTTATCTAATTTTTCAATATTTGATATAAAATCCGTTGATTTATCAATTTTAATTTTTAATTTAATATTTTGAGTATTAATAAAAAGTTATAGAGAAGTATGTTTAATAATTTAAATATATCAAGTATTAGAAAAATATCGCAAATATATATGACATAATACTATTAAGGATACACAAATCATGAGCTATAATTTTTTTTTATAATTGCTAAAGTTGAAATAGTTTAATGGTCAATAATTATACTATTATAATTATATTTTAAGTATAGAATTAATAAACTACTAAAATTATATTAGATTATATCTAATTTTTAATCGAGTTTTTTTTTCAAAGTATAATATATAAAATGTTTGATACGTGTACTATACGGTTAAACTAAAAAAAAAAAAACGAGTATTTTTTTATTAGGTTTTAGATCAGGACAAAAAACGAAATTTTTTATTTATTTATAAGTACCTATCAGATTTGTACGTGAATAGTAGGAGTATTTACTAGCTAGGGTTATTACTAAAAATTGACAAATATTCAATAGGATCTTAGTCGCTTTTTAAGTTTTATATTTAGAAAAAATCACAGCAAAATAGTATTTAAAATCAAGAATACTAAAGCAGTGGTTGTGGATACATATATAAAAAATAAATAAAAAAGAAAAGCCTTGATGAAATTCATTAATTACGCCACTCATATTCTCGTATTACCTTCATATATAGGTTAGACCTTTGTCAGGTCCCAGTCTCAATGCTTCAAAAGATTATCGAGAGAAAAATCATAATAAAATAAAATAAAAATAAAATAGAATAGAATAAAACGTTCTTGTTTTTTTTATTTTCCATTGTTATTAAAATCGAATTAGCCTAGCTTGTTTTTCTGAATACGATACTAGGATTAGACTACTAAACTTGTGTTTAGCCTTAACCTACGCTTAGTTGCACTAAAGGTGGGTGAGGATACATGATTCAAAAAGAACATTTTGTCTTATATACCCATTATTAAATTATTTGAGAGTATGGATAAACAATCTAGGAATTCAAGATTAGGAATTCAAGATTAGGAGTTAAATTACAAAATTATTGAGAAGCGGGTTTAATCTAGTGAACACTTTTGTTATGAAGTTGTATATTTGACTCATACTTTTCCTTCTCTCAAAGTTTTAACACTAAATTTTATCAAAAATAAAATTACGAAATTACCCTTTGAAAGATTCTTATATCCTTATCTCATCTTGTGAAACAATGGTTGCTTTTTTCTTTAAAAGATGTCAATGTTCATCATGCTTATTTCACTTTTGATATATATTTTTGTGTTTGAAGACTTAGGTCAGCTCCTATTCCACAAACAAAAATTTATACATTTTCCTTCTTTTTTTTTTTTTTTTTAGACTTCGGGAACATATGAAAATTAGTTGGGTGTAAGAAAGGAAAACTGATGGGTTCACTTGTTTATATAAATAGCTTTCTTGATATGTAAAATGACACTCAAAATATGAACACACGCAACCCATAGAGGAATCGAAACTGAGGAAATCTCGAGACCCAAGTCAGCCTATAGATGCTGTTACCTAACACACTATGGACAAGTATTTTCTATTATTAACTTCTTCTCTTTTGACTTTTAAGTAAGCACTTTGCACTAATTTTTTTAATTTAAGATATTAAATTCTTTTTTTTAATAACGAAAGGTCAATTTGTTGGAAGTCTGATAGATATATATTAAAGTATCACCAACGTACGCAGTTCCACCCGGTTCGTAGAGTATCTTCGCAAACAAATGTTTGTTTATTTCTAGCTCTAAGGAACGTTTTGAATTTTGGTCGATAAAATCGCGAAGATCGTCACGTCAAAAGAAGAAGATGATATTTGATCTTCTGTTCAGAATTGTTATTTATACTGTTGAAGCACCTCTGGTCCCCTTGACATTTAGGGTCCTGCCCGACCCCTATTGGAAACGGGTATAGGATCGATGATGCTAATCCAAATAGGATTATGTTTGGGACAATGTATATAACCCACCCCATCCCATCCCCCATACTGCCCTGTTTGTACAAACATATTTAATATATGCATATTGTATTAAAATACTAATTTTTTTCTTCTTTTTGTATTATTCAAATAGAAGAGGGGAAAAAAGAGTCACGGGATAGAGATAGGGTAAGGTTCTTCGACTCAAACCTTTTTTATTGCCATTCCTACCCATTTCACATCCCTTCTGAGCTCCATCCCCAACCCAGTCTCCACCAGAGCGAGTAATTTCTCCCACCATGTGAAGAGAAAATATTCACCAAACAATGATATATATTTATCTTTATCAGTTTAGTTTTATGACATTTTTTTTTTCCGAACTAGCATATGTTGATTTCATTGACTCATGATGCTGGATTAAACATTTTCCATGAGAGAGATATAAAAGAAGTGTTTCGGGCCGTGCAAATCTAAACAAAGCCACACCCACAGATATCCAAGTTACAATGAGGAGTGAGTAACAAGGCATAGTATACAAAAACACCAATATTTTAATTCCATATCACTCTTTTACCCAGTGAGTTTTACGTTCATGC
This sequence comes from Euryodendron excelsum, assembly GCA_033060915.1. Classification (NCBI taxonomy): domain Eukaryota; kingdom Viridiplantae; phylum Streptophyta; class Magnoliopsida; order Ericales; family Pentaphylacaceae; genus Euryodendron; species Euryodendron excelsum. Next base: position 22,833,788 of record CM065395.1, read on the forward strand.
CATGCCATGGACAAAATGTTCGTTTTGCCGCCCCAGTTTTTGTCTGCAATAACCACGAAATGGCAATTGATTGAATATCAAACATCTGTCTGTCCAGGAGTTGCAACCGTGCAAGTTTCTTCCACCCGACATGACCCCCAAAAGAGAGAGAGAGAGAGAAATATTCCCACAATCATATACCAAAAAAGAAGTGTCATTCATACTCATCAACACTATCAGCAAGTACACCTTCCCCCTACCCCAAACTATATTCCACGTAATAAGAAAAATGGTAACCCGGCCCATAAACTAAAAGACGGAATGGTAAGTAAACCAAACACAAATATTAACATGATAACATTTCCCATCGTCCATATCCTCCCCCCGCCCCCCCCCCCCCCCCCCCCCCCCCCCCCCCCCCCCCCCCCCCCCCCCCCCCCACCCCGCTATTACGATTAAATACACCCAAAACAAAAAGCAAAACAACAAAAAAAATTACATTACTTTCCACGACTCAAGAGTGGGAAAGGCCGAAAAAGGGTCGAATTCTAAGCCAGCGCCACCGTCAGCCACCAAAGCTGGCGGAGGGATGCTTAGAGAGTGCTGAACCGACGCCGCCAGCATTTCCGATGTGGTGGGACCTACCACCTCGTGGTGGTGGTCCAGCAGAAAAGCTGACGTGTCCAAGGTGGGCAAGCACCCCTGCATCCGGTTAACGGCCCGCTGCGGCTCCGGTTTCAGTACGGGAGCAACTGGCAGCCGTGCGTTGTCGCCGAATCTGACGCCGGTCACCTGCTGCACCATCTGGCGGAAATTCGCGGGATCAGCCGTGATAAACGTCGTCGTCGTCCGCTTCGACGCGCGCGACTTCCGCTTGGTGGACTTGCCGTTGACGGGAATCGCGTTCCGGCGCTTCGAAGAGGCCGCCGTTTCGGGATCGGAGCCTGAACCGCTCTGGGTCCGGGTCACCTCCACCGGCGTCTCGTCCGGCTCGACAAGGTTGAAGAAGGGAGAGATCGTGGCATCGGTGGCGTCGGAATGGTTAGAGAGCGATTTCTGGAGGGCTTTGGTCAGTGTTTCGGTGTCTCTGGCGAAGGCTTCGGAAATCCACGAGTCGGCGAATGGCGGGCGGAACGTCCATGGCTCGATGCTGGCCAAATTATCCGATGACGTCATCTTTTCTGGGGGTCACACAGTTTTCTTAAAAACTGGTGCACAAAATCAAAGATGGATAGATTCTTCTGTCACTGCATTTTTATGCAAGGAAGGGGGTATTTGGATGTGTGAGTGTATTTAAACTTGAAACAGAGAACGTGGTTCAAAATAGGAATCAAATCAAACCAAATCAAACCAAACCACAGATGATGTAAAGAAGAGGGACGATAAAGAGTGTGTAAAGAAATGACTAAAATTTGGTTATTGCTCTGGACAATCCACTAGAGTGAGATCGACGAGCACATTAGTTAGAGAGTGGGCAGGCAGAGGAGAGAGAGTAGAAAGATAAGACATGGGATGAGATGAGAGAGATAGAGGTGGGAGATGGAGGGTGGTTAAATAGGGCGGTGGTGGGGGAGGAAAGAACCGCGTTCCTCGGGACACGCGTCAGCTAACGTGTACGGACACTAAATAATAAACCCATTGGTTTGGTTTATTAGCATTACATTTGAGACTCTACGCTCTCTCTCTCTCTCTCTCTCTCTCTGTTTTATGGGACCACTGCTAACTACTAGTACTGCTCCGCTACTTTAAATTACTCTTTTGTTGGCTTATATGCCTTTGACGGTCAAGCCGCGTCATCGGCGTCGTCGACGCGCTAACTTTACTTTAACAATAATTCATTTCGGACCACTTGCGCCGTTATTACCGTCTAAACTTACTGTACCCAATTTCAATATACAAAATAATATATGGGACAATTGTATATTTGTATGTCTTGGACTCCATTATAACAAAACAAATAAGTGCAATCTTTGATCCTCTCAATCACTTTTCTTTTTGTGTATTTTACGTGTTGAAATTCTTTTGATTTCCTTTAGCTCTACTTTCTCTCTCATGTCACAACCAAAAAAGGCAAATTAATTTACATTTTTTTATTATTATTTTCTCCCTCGTTTTCTCTGCTATCAAACATAACAGTAGTCTAAATTCATTGTCCCAATTAAAGTTCTTTATAATGTACTGTGCTTGCAATGACGACCCAATTAGAGTATGAGACGAGGGGCGAATTGATTATTCATACACAACATAGCAAGGTTAATCCAAAGCACTACTTCAAATACTACTTTAGGCACATCACTGTTCGTGTAATTCATATAAATAGGGAAAACAAAGAAGAGAGACAAATATCAAAAGAGTAAAAGAGCAAAAGATCGTAAATAATTCAAGAATAATTATAAAAACACTTTCTGAATTATGACTCAATATCATTAAATCTCTTAAACTCTAAAACATGACTCATTAACTCTTTGAAGTATTAATTTGTATCAATCAATACCTTATGTTAGGAGAGTAGATGAAAAATTATCACGTAATTTGCATATATTCTTAAAAGTATAGTTTTATATCTAAATTCATCTTCTTTTTTTTATATATTATTTCACTGGGTATTTCAATTATTAAATAATTTTTATAAAAAGAGAACATCAATTTAGGTATTGTCGCACACCGATTTTATTTCAAGCCTCTTGGTTCGGAAAAATTGATACTCTCTCTATTAGAACTCACCCTTCTGTAAAAGGATAAGTGCGACGGGGGTTTGAACTTGAATATTAATTTGAATAAGGACAGTCGCCACCTAACATAGTTAAAGATGTGCTAGGTCATCTAAAACTAAACATAAACCGAAAACTAAACTTGGATTTTTAAAAAATGCTTTCTTAAGAAGGTTTTAGAAAGCAAGGTTCTTAGCAACCTTTTTGAAAACGTTTCAAAGTAATTTAGAAAGCGTGACTCTGAGTTGGTTTTTGAAACTAGAAATCTATGGTTTAAGGGTTGGTTATGTGTACGAAATATATCCTAAAATCATCACCCTATCCTGCCTTTTCGATACCTACATATCTCATCACCCTTAATTCACTTACTTAATATCTACTTTTATAATTTTGAAAATAGGGTTTGATCATCACTTTTGGGATGAATGATGCATGATGCACACTTTTAAAAGAATAAGAAATTTTTTAAAATAAGAATTGAAATATAAGTTTTGATTGGAATAAAGCTTTGAGAGGGGGCATTTGACTTAGAATAAGGGTTATGAGCACACCTATGAAGGTTGTCAACGTATCTCATTTGGCAAGAATCAGATTATTCGTAGTTCATGCAAAAGCACAATTGGAAATGGACTCAAAGGAGCCTTGGAAGGTTTTTGAGATTTGAACTTAAAAGAGTTTTGACTTGAAATTGTATTTGAGAAAATTTTGCAATATTTTTGAAATAGAACTTGAGAAATTTTTTAGAACATTTTTGAAAACCTATTTAGGAGAATTTTGAAAGTGTTTTCAAATCAACTTAAGAAAATTTAAGAATGTTTTGAAGTCAACTCAAAAGAGTTTTGGAATGCTTTAAAAACTTGATTTAGGGATTTTTGAAACTAGAGTTTGGATTGGAATGAAGTAAAAGTTCTTATACACTCGTCTTTGAAAATCATTTTCTATGCCTTATAAAAGGCTTGTTTGAATGTTTCATCACCTTGGAGAGAATAATTATTGAATAATTAAACTCGTTATAATTTTTTGAAAAAGCTTTTTAGAAAAGGGGGCTAGGCATTTCCTTTAGGGTTTTAGAATTTAGGGTTATAGAACCCTACTTGATATCTCACTTTCTTTGAGAGACCATAATCATAAAATGACTAAGACTATCTCAACAATGTGATTTTTGAAAGTCCTTTTGAAAGAGGTTTTGAAAATATTTAGGGTATGAAACCCTAATATGAATCATGAATGTTTCATTTAATGTATCACTTTTCTTTGGAGATCTTAACCATAAGAGGATTATGATCATCCTTAGAGTTGTGTGTGTTTGAAAAATAGATTTTGAAAATGTTAAGTGTCTAGCCATGTTTGGTTAAGACTAGTTCAAGAGAACTTTTGAAAATATTTTGAGAAGTTGAAGAGATTTTAAGGAAGGTTTTATCACGATAAACATGGATTATTTAAGAGAGTAGGGTGTTTTGAAAACAAGTTTTTGAAAATAATTTTGAATTGAAGAAGGGTTTGAAAAGAGTTTGGAATTGGAGGTTTAAGGTTAAATGAACTTGGTTAGGATAGCATAGAGTTAACTAACTAGGGTTAGGTTGACTAGGGTTAAATTAGCCTAGGATTAACTAACTTGGGTTGACATACGATTAACTAACTATGGTTAAGTTGAACCTAGGTTTAGCCTACTAGGGTTAGGTGAATCTTGGATTTTGGAAAGATGATTTTGAAAAGTGATTTCGAACTGGAGTTTCAAATTTAGTGATTTTGGAAGGTGGTTAAAGTGGTTTTATGCATTGAAAGGGTGTTTTGAAAATCATGGTTTCATGTACAAAACTTTTAAAGAAAGCTTTGAAAAACATCATTTCATGTGAGAAAGTTATAATTTTATGTGAAAATCTTTTGGAAATACCAACTCAAGAGAGTTGTGAGTTTTAAAGACCATGTTCTTAAGACCAACTCTAATTAGTATAGGATTCATATGGTTGATTTTTGAAAACTACTCAAGAAAGGGTTTTATTGGAACCATTCCAACCACGAACTCAAGAGAACAAAACTTTAAAAATCTTTTTTAGAGATGGTTGTTTTGGAAACTTTGAAAACCTCTTTTGGAGAAGGTTATTTTGAAAACATTTTTAACAAAGGAAAACCACTTCAGTGAGCATAGGGTTCACACGGTTGATTTTTAGAAACCTCTCAAAAGAGGGTTACCTTGGGACCATTCCAACAACTAACTCATAAGAGTAAAACTTTAGAAAACCTTCTTTGGGAGGGTTGTTTTTAAAAACCATTTATATAAAAAAACTCAAGGGAATGAATCTTTGAAAACCCCTCTTAGAGAGGGTTGTTTTGAAAACCATGAAAACTTTGAAAACCTCTTTTAGAGATGATTATTTTGAAAACTATTTTATACTAACTCAAGAGAGCAAAATGAAATGATGTAACCTAAGTGGTTCTGAAGACATCCTAAGGTATGAAAACCTAGGGTTTGGGGTTGAACACTAAGAAACCCTAACTTGGAGAGCTATTTTGGAAACCATTTTAACATGAAGTTTGAAAAGATTTTGAAGATAGTAACAACGGTGGTTTGAAAAGAGTTTTCAAACACAAAAATAAGGGCATCATATGCAAGATATGGACATCACCACAAGAATAATGCAAAGGGTATGAACATACAAGGCTAGGCTTCACCACATTGCAAGGTGCTCCAATGCTATATTATCTTAAATTAAGTTCATTAGAGGTCCCTGGACACTGTAGTTCTCACAAGCTTTCATCTAAGCATGGCAATAGAGCTCTTTTGTTTCAAGCACACAAGAAGGTAGGGTAGAAGATGTAGGTTAAAATAGAAGCACAACTAGGAGGGAGAAGAGAAAGAATGGGGGAATTGCATAATCTTAAAGTAGAGTATTCCTTGGTCTTCAATCCACCATAGCTTGGACCTTGGAGCTTTAATTGGTGGCCTGGTCTTCAAGGATTCTTGAGTTTTTAAGACTTGGAAGGATTTTCGAGCTCTTTGTTTTGATTTTTACAGAGTTTCCATAGTTTTTTTTGTCTCTCCAATACAACGGGGGGAGGCCATTATTTATAGGCAAAAAAAATGCTTGGGGCACATCTAGCACATGAACCTGACCAAAATTAGGCAAGCGCATGTATTACATGCGCTATAGGCCTTCCACTTAGAAGATGCTACGTGGCACCCTTGTACTACCCGATCTTAGGTTGCAAGACAAGTTTTGTTTGATCTAGTCAAGATTTGGGTGCATGCATCATACGTTTTATTGTCGAGAACTTTTATGATGACTTTGCCTCGATATTTGTGTCATCTGGGAAAGATCCAAGAGTGCTCACGACATTCCCCTACAATTTTTCTAGAACTTAATACCCTTAGGGAGCCTTGGATAATTCCGAATGATGAAGATATCGCCTCGGGAAGCAAGCTTGAAAACAAACTTTCAGGAGTGTTTGTGAGATGCGCTGTTAGTTTCCCAAAGTGGGTCATTTTCACAACACACGATCGTGGCCTTCGGGAAACGATCATCTTGGTCGAACAATATCGATGAAAAGTCCTTTGGAAAGGCTTTGGGGAATTTCATGATCTAAACATTTTTCAAGTAGTTTGATGGTGCGTTTTAATCAAGGAATCTGGATTTAACATATGACACGGGTAGTGTACTTTTTAATTTTCACTAGTGTAAAAAAAGTACCCTTCTTCGAGTCGTTTGATCACGACCTTCTTGCACTGTTATTGACCATTGGATCGTATCGAAGGAAAGCCTATCACTCAAGCTTCTTGAAATTCACCAATTTTTCGGCATAGTCAATTGTTTGACTGTCCATTTTAGTTAGGAAAGTGAATAAAAAGTCAACTTTGATGGAGCATTTTTGACACGCTTCATGAAGCTTTTATTGATTAAAGTGTAATTTAAGTCTAGGGACTCATCTAGAAATGATGGGACTCACTTTGGAATGTCCCGGTAAATGGAGGCGTAGTTTTCAGAATCGGTGCTGTCTAAAAATGTGTTTGGGCATGTAGGAGTAAAGCGGTCATTATGACCGAAACTTACTGGAACGAAGTTGGAAGGGATTTTATTTAGACACTTGGGCATGCATGACTCTTAGAGGTCGTTTGGAGTGGTCTTCTCACTTCGGAAAAACTTGTACTTCCCGAGGAGCGTGTCGGGGTACTTAGGAGCAACATGGTTATTTTGATCGGAGTCGACCGAAATGAGACCAGGATTGGTTTGAATAATATATTGAACATACCAAACTATTTAGAGTTAGTGTCGAAGGTGGTCTTACCATCTCGAGGGATTTGGTACTTTCTCGAAAGATGTGTCGGGCTGCCTCGGGGGCAAAATGGAAGGTGGTCTTATCGTCTTGAGGACTTGGTACTTTCTCAAAAGACCTGCCAAACTACCGTTAAGGTTTGTGATTGTTTCCATCACTCCAATGGTGTGAGTGAATGGTTTCGGAGACTGCTTGGTCTCAAAAAGCTGTCTGTTGCGCCCCGATTTTTTGGGGTTTCCAAGGTCCTTTCGGCTCGGAGACCCTAAAGCACGAAACTCTAACACTAGAACTCGTCCTCCTAGAAGGATAAGTGCGACTAGGTTTGAAAATTGGTTTGACTAAGGGCTTTTTAGAAAAATAGGAGTCGCCACCTAACTTCATTAAGGTGAGTTAGGACACCTAAAACTAAGTGTTAATCCGAAGATTAAACTTAGGGTTTCTTGGAAAAGGTTTTGAAAAACTCCCTCAAAAGAGGGTTTTAAGAAAATAGGTTGTTTGGCAACCTTTTTTGAAATGTTTAAACCCTTTTTTGAAAATAACTCCATTTTGGTCTTTCGAAAACAGAGATCTAAGGTTTGGGGGTTGGTTACGTGTAGGGAAGATATCCTAAGATCATCACCCTACCCCGCCCTTTCGGTACCTACATGTCTAATCACCCTTTTGTTCACTCACTAGAATAACCGGTTACCATGGTCCACTTTATATCCACTTTAGAAAAATGGGGTTTAGTCATCACTTTTCGAATGGATGGATGATGCATAATGCAAGTTTTTTGAAAAAGTTTGAAAAATAACGGAGGTTTTGAAAGAATTTGGAGTAAAAACTTTGAGTTGATTGGAATTTTTGAAAAAGGGATTGGGGTTGACATAAAAGTTATGACCGCACCATTTTAGGTTGTCTACGTTTCTTATTTGGCGAGAATTAGGTCATTCGTAGTTCGGGTAAGAGCCCAATGGAAAATAGGCGCATTAGGGCCTTTGGAAGGTTTGAAGACACATTGAGGTCTTTGAAAAAGTTTAAGACACTTTGAGGTCTTTGGAAGTTGAAGACTCTTTGTGGTCTTGAAAGTTTTGACTTGAAATTAGATGGTGGTGTGTTTTGAAAATGCTTTTGAATCAATTTGATAGAATTTTGAAAAATGTTTTTGGATAACTCAAGAGAGTTTGAGAATGTTTTTGAAATTTTGTTTTGAAAACCTTGGAGATATGATTTTGGAATGTTTTGATGAATTGGTTTGTGAAAGTGGTGTTTGGAATCCTAATATGGACAACCTTAGGGGTTGTTTTTGTTTTGTCACTTGTCCTTAGAATCCCTAACCATGAGAGGGCTAGGGACACCTTAGGTTTGTGACCTTTTGAAAGTATTTTTTGGAAATGCCTTAAAGTGTAGGAACATTAGAAGAGTGTATAGAGTTGGGTTTTTGAAATCAAGGGAGTAGGAGGTTTTGGAAAATAAGTTATGAGAATAATTTGAAAATTTTGAATGATCATTTAGAAAAGGGTCCAAGAGTTGGGACTTTGAAATTCACTTAACCTAGGTTGGGTTAGCCTAGGGTTAGGGGGAACCTAAGGTTAAGAAGACTAAGGGTTAACTAACTAGGGTCAAGTTAACCTAGGGTTAGGTAACTAGGGTTAAGTTAACCTAGGGTTAGGTAACTAGGGTTAAGTTAACTCAGGGTTAGGCAACTAGGGTCAAGTTAACCTAGGGTTAGGCAACTAGGGTCAAGTTAACCTAAGGTTAGGCAACTAGGGTCAAATTGACCTAGGGTTAGATAACTAGGGTCAAATTGACCTAGGGTTTGGTAAATAGGGTCAAGTTAACTTTAGGTTAGGCAACTAGGGTCAAATTGACCTAGGGTTAGGTAACTAGGGTCAAATTGACGTAGGGTTTGGTAACTAGGATCAAGTTAACCTAAAGTTAGATTGGAGAATGGTCTTCAAAGTTGTTTTGATGCACTCTTGGAAAGAGTTTTGAAAACACAACATGATATGCAATGGACTTTGGTTGGTAATCTTTATGAAGATCATTTCCATGAAAATTTTGACTCTAGCAAAAAATATGGTTTGTATGGTTGGTGATTAGAGACCATTCCAAGAAAGGTTTCCTTATGGCCATTATAGCCAATATCTTGACAAGAGTATAAGGGGTCAAAATTCAACATAATGATAGTGATTTTTGGAAGATCATTTTTGATGCAAAGATGGTGAGAGTGCATTTTTGAAATCATTTTTGGAGAAAGATTTTGAAAACCATTTTTTCAAGGGAACCATTCCATCAAGAGAGAGTTCATATGGCCAATAAAAGGAAGACCACTCAAGAGAACGTTCTATGGGGCCATTTTTAACCACTAAATTGGAGAGAATGGAAACCTTGAATATTAGAGAGTTTGAAAGCAATTTTCATGCAAGTTGAAATACAATGATGCAAAAGTATGAATTAGGGGGTTGCGAGGGACTTTCTAAGGCATGACTCCTAAGGTCTCATCCTAGACTTCAAGGGGTCAACTCTTGGAGCAATTTTTGAAGAACATGTAGAACTTGGAAATGTCATGAAATTAAGAGCAATGTAAGCATTGTGGGATATGGCAATAAACATAAAATGAAGCCAAGCATACAAGACATGATCAAAATAATAATATGCAAGGGATCATGATTCACATACAAGGCTTTTAGGCTTCACCACACAAACAAGAGGCTCTTAGGCTACGCCATCTTAAAGTAGGCTAGTGAGAGGTCCCCTTACACGGTGGCTCTCACTTGCTTTCCTCTAGGCATGATTTAGGAGCCCTCTTGGCTTAAGCATGCAAGAAAGGGGGGTTGAAGATGGGGATTAAAATAGAGAATAGCCTAAATAGGCTAGGAGGGAGAAGAGAAGAGTGGGGGAGAGCACAAATGTAAAAGGGATACCACCTTTAGTCTTCAACGCTCTTGTAGTCTTCAATGGATGTTTTGATTGGAGCTTGAGTGACTTCAAGAAGGCTTGAGAGGCTTGAGTGGAGTGTATAAGTGTGTATGAGGCTTTGTATGGGGAGTGTATAGGCTTAGAAGGGGTAGAATCTATCCTAAGTGTTAGAGGGGAGGAATATATATAGAGATTCGAGTTTCTGGAGTGATTTCAGCAGAGTTTCGTATCAATTTCGGACCTAGAATATGTAAGGGGGGAGGCCTCTTTTTATAGGCAATCTAGAACAGACCATGCGCATGTGCTACATGCGCATGGCGAAACTTTGGCCGTGCCCATGTAGGACATGCGTAGGTACTGTTCCATTGCCAGAATAACACGTGGCACCCTATGTAAGCACCTCATTTTTGACCGCTCGGTAGTCTAGACTCCGTCCAGACTTGTTTTCAAGTCATTTTGGGCATATTCCTATCGAATCCAATGCCCTAGGTCCAGATTTCATCTTTCCATCGCTACGCGGGCCTGTTAGGCCCAAATAGAGGCAAAATGACCAAAATGCCCTTAGGGGCATTGTCCTTTCCTTTCCAATTCCAATCCCTCGCTCGAGACAGTTTATTCCTCGAGACGGTCCGAGTAGCAAAACTACTCACAAAATCGTTAGGGTGGCGGAAACACTCACAAAACCGTTAGAGTGGCGGAAACACTCACAGAACCGTTAGGGTGGCGGAAACACTTACAAAACCGTTAGGGTGGCGAAAACACTTACAAAACCGTCAGAGTGGCAGAAACACTCACAGAACCGTCAGGGTGGCGGAAACACTCACAAAACCGTCAGAGTGGCGGAAACACTCACAAAATCGTCAGAGTGGCGGAAACACTCAAAACCCAGGCACGTCTCTTCGGAGACGGTAAGACCCCTTTTCAATCCCTCTCTCGAGATAGTTTATTCCTCGAGATGGTTCCAATCCAGGCACGTCTCTTCGGAGACGGTAAGACCCATTTCTAATCCCTCTCTCGAGACAGTTTATTCCTCGAGACGGTCCGAGTAGCAAAACTACTCACAGAACAGTTAGAGTAGCGGAAATACTCAACCGTTAGAGTAGCGGAAATACTCACAGAGCCGTTAGAGTAGCGGAAATACTCAACCGTTAGAGTAGCGGAAATACTCACAGAACCGTTAGAGTAGCGGAAATACTCAATCCCGTCCGAGTAGCGGAAATACTCACAAATCATCAACCCCGTCCGAGTAGCGGAAATACTCACACCGTTAGAGTGGTGGAAACCCTCAAAACCTAGGTCAACAATAGTGGCTGTTAGCCCACTTTGGTGGGAAAGGACCAAACTACCCTTAGGACCTTTTCCGAAACTTTCCGATCAAGATGACCATTTTGCCCCTAGGCATCCGGATGCCCCGGGAACCACACCGGCTTTGGGTATCAAACCGGTAACCCTCCGAGAATACTTTTTATAGTATTCTCAACCTTTCTTTACCTTTTCGGATCATTCCGAGTCAGTTCCGGCCAACCCGGTACAAAATGACCGTTTTGCCCCTAGGGGGCCGGTCTCCTTCTTCGACCATACCGGCTTTGAGTATCAAACCGGTAATGTCCCGAGAATACTTTTTATAGTATTCTCAACCTTCCTTTACCTTTCCGGATCATTCCGAGTCAGTTCCGGCCAACCTGGTACAAAATGACCGTTTTGCCCCTGGTGGGCCGGTCTCCTTTTCCGACCACACCGGCTCTGGGTATCAAACCGGTAATGTCCCGAGAATACCTTTTATAGTGTTCTCGACCTTCCTTTACCTTTTCGGACCATTCCGAGTCAGTTCCGACAAACCCGGTACAAAATGACCGTTTTGCCCCTAGTGGGCCGGTCTCCTTTTCCGACCACGCCGGCTCTGGGAATCAAACCGGCAACCTCTGGGAACATTCTAAATAATGTTTCCAGATCCCAAGTCTTTTCCCGGGACAATCCGAGTTCGCCCCGACAGCTTCCTAGTCCGATTGACCGTTTTGCCCCTAAAGGCTCGGTCAACCTTTTCGACACATTTTGTCCTCACTTTTTAAGTCAAATATCTCCAGGACACTATTTCAAGTGTTCCAGCTCCTTTCCAGCCTTCCGGGTCACTCCCGGCTCTTTCAAATCATTCCCAGACTTTCCGGAGTCACTCCTAGTGAAGCCAGGCTAAAGTTTACATGGTAGTCACTAGTACAGGCGCCCAAATCTAGTCAAAGATACGTTGCTTGCCGACCTTAATTGTTTCCTAAATGGCTGGCGCCACTAGCAGTGGCGCCAAGCCAAAAAATGGCCTGGCGCCACTACTAGTGGCGCCAGTGTAAATTTTGCCCTGGCACCACTGCAACAGGCGCCAGGCTTGTCCTCCCTCTATAAATACAGAGCCTCGTTCAACGTGAAAAAGGTCTGCAAACTTAACCTAGAAATCACACAATTCGATACACAGAGCTCGAACACCTCCAAAAACCCTAGCCTCCCTAGGTTTTCCAAACCCTAGCCACTATACACAAACCCTAGCCTCCTATACACTCATACACACCTCTATACACTCATACACTAGCCTTCAACCACTCTCTCAAGACTTGAAGAGCAGCCATTCAAAGCTTGAAGACAATCCTTGAAGACTGAGGGTGAAGATCAAGACCAAAGACCGAAGACCGAAGACTGCACGGTGCGCAAAATAAACAAGAAACAAGGTAGGCTTTCTATTTAAATTTCTGCACTTCCCCCCTCTCTCTTCTCTCTCCAACCCACTTGGGTTTTCTCTATTTTAATCCCCCATCTCTTTCCCCCCCTTTCTTTGCATGCTTGAAACAAGAGGACTCCCGGTCCATGTGTAGGATTGGGCTATTGGAGAGTTACCGTGTCGGGGGCTTTCTTCTAGTCTAACCAAAGACCACGTGGGTCCGGCCCCCTTGATTATGTGGTGAAGCCTTAACCTTGTATGTTCACGACCCCAAATTGCATTGTGCATATCATAGTCTTGCATCTTCCAAAATTTGTTTTCAAAAATCATTTTCAAACTTGTTTTCAAAATTGCATCAAAAGCTCTTTTTCAAAAACATGTTTTCAAAATCACAATCCTAGGGTGATTCTAGCCTTTCCATGGCTAGGGTTGCTTTAGGAAAGTGTTACATTAAAAGTGACCTTTTGGTCTATATTTTCAAGTCTTGTTGTTTTCAAAACCGCTTTGCTAAAGTGGTTCTAGTCTTCTTATGGCTAGAATCGCTTTAGGAAAGTGAGATGTTTTTATCCCTTCTAAAAAGCTCTCTTTTCAAAAATCTCTTCCTAAAAATCTCTTTTTCAACATACTTTCCTAAAACTCTCCTCTTCAAAATTGTTTTCAAAAAAACTCTCTTCTAAAATCTATTTTCCAAAACTCTTTTTTTCTCAACTCCTTTCCAAACTCCTTTCCCCAAAATCCACTATCTAAAAACGCTCCCTAAAAATCTTTTCAAAAACTCTCTTTTCCAAAATCTCCCTTCTAGAAATTCCCCCATACGATCTTCCTTCCAAAATCTACGTTTCCAAAAACACACTTTCCAAAACTCCCTCTCTTTAAAATCTCTTTCCAAAAACTCTCTTCAAATTTACTTTCCAAAAACTTTTCCCTCTAGAAACTGTTGGCCCAAGTAGGCAACCCAAGAGGGGGGGTGAATTGGGTTTTATAGAATTTTTAACAAGAATTTCAACTAAAACTTGTTTATGTATTTTGACAATAATTAATCGAAATATATATATCAAGCAAGTGGAGTATATATCAATATATATATTTATGCAAACATGCATAGTGAGCAATTAAACAAAACAGAGGCAGAAAAGAAGTGCATCGGATTTATAGAGGTTCGGCCAACCTTGCCTACGTCCTCTCTTCTTCGATCCTTTCGAAGGAATTCCACCATGTAATACTCCTTACACAGCTGCTGGTTATGCCACGAGTGCCCAACTCACTCTTTACAAAAGCTTCTTCCCAAGCTTTCAAAACCCAAGAGATTTTGTCCAAGCTTCTCTTAAACTTACAAGTGTTTTTCCAAGAACACTCAAACTTACACGGTTACAAACCCACCCAAATGAGAATGAATGAAGATTATACAAAGAGTGACTCTCCTAGTGAGTATATGAATGAATATAACTCAATGGATAACTTTAAACACTCAGCAAAAATATATGGCAGTGAGGTACAGGTGATTTTCAGTTTCAAGCACTTGATATGAATGGTATGATTGCTCTCTTCTTCTTCTTTGAAGCTGTATGTATCTCATATATATAGGTATGGATCGATTCTAGCAGTTGGAGAAGTATGGGAGAAGATTTGGTTGAAGTTTTGCCCATACCGTCTGTCAGAAAACTAGCCGTTACGGTCTAGGGGTCGACTCTTTTCACAATGAGTCGACTCTTTTTGCATTTCAGCAGATTTTTTTAAGTCACTGTCCAAATGAGTCGACTCTTTTGTCCCAGGAGTCGACTCTTTTCAGCAGTCTGCAGAATTGTTTGTTCTCTGTTGCAATGAGTCGACTCTTTTTGGCTAGGAGTCGACTCTTTTAAGCTTCCAGCAAAATTCCAAGGCTCTGTTCGAATGAGTCGACTCTCTTTGCTTGAGGGGTCGACCCTTTTCCCAAAAACCCATATTTTTACAACTTTTCTTCATTCTTTTTCAAAGCTTCCAATCTCTTCAAGGATCATCTAAATAGGCTTTTTAAAGCTTGCAAACACTTCTTCAAGATTAGATGACTCCAAGAACATCTTCAATCCATTCAAGATGAATTTTCTTCATTTTCATCACTTGTAGAGCTCTTCCATTATCATAGCTTCATCCATTGATTCAAGTCTTTTTCAATATCTTCAAGAGAGCTTCCATGACTTATTTCTTCAATCAACATGGCTTCTCCATGGACTTCAACAACTCAAGAAAGCTTTCCAAATCTTGTGATTCCTTCCATGTCTTCAAGACATCTTTACATCTATCAAGAAAGCTTTTATGTTTTTGAGTTGGTCTCTCCTTTTTCCATTCTTTGCAAGATATCTTCAATTACTCAAAGTCTTCAATCTTTTAAATCAAGACTTTGATAATTTTCATTCTTCTTCTTTGATATCCATCATCTTCATTCCCTTATAAAATCACCATTGTTGAATATGCTATTCTTTCATGCTTATCAATCTTTAATCTAGGATTTTCATCAACTTGAGATTTCTTTTTCTTCTTATAATATCACCTTTGTAGAATACATCACTTCATCATGCTTTTCATCATAAATCCTCTATTATGATAAGCTTCAAGTCAAGATCTAATTAATAATATATCTGCACACTAAGTAGAATTATTAGATCATTTAACCATGTTTTGTTATCATCAAAATCAAGGCATTGACTCAACAGAAACTTCTCCCTAGGATTCCCTTCTAGAAAACTTTCGTGTCCAAAAACGCACTTTCCAAAAACTCTTTCCTTAGAACCCAAGTCAAGCCCTAGAACCCACAATTAGGAAACCCTAAATTTTCTTTCCAAAAACATGGTTTTCAAACTTTGTCCCAAACCTAGGTTTCCAAAACCCCTTGTTTTCACATTCGAGCGATACACGTTTCCAAAATTAATTTTCTACGTTAAAACTACGATTTTCCAAAGCTAGGGTTTCTAGAATCTCCCTTTCCAAATCCTATCTTCCCTTTAGGAAACCAAATCCAATCTCCCCGTTTAGGAAACTAGATCCCGTCCTCCGTTTTTGGAAACAAAATCAAATCTTTTCTTTTAGAAACCAAATCCAATCCCTTCCTAGTCCAAACATTTCCTAATTCAATTCCTTCCTAAACCATAAGTTTCCTAAACCTAAACTTTAAACCTTTCGTTAAGTTTCAAAATCCAATTCTTTTCTAATTCAAATCCTTCCCAAACTTCTACTTTCCTAAATCTTAAGTTTCCAAAACTTGAACATAAAAATCTTTCCTAATTCTACCTTCCTTTCAAAGCTTAACTTTTCAAATCTAAGTGTTCAAACTTTTCCTAAACTCGAACCTTTCCTAATTTCAAGATTTCCTAAAACCCTAAAACTTTCTAAATCTTAAACTTTCTAAATTTCAAATCTTCTTAAATTCTAAACTTTCCAAAACTTCAAAATCTTTTCAAATCTAAAACTTTTCTAAATTCAAAACTTTGTTAATTCAAGACTTTCTTAAGTTGAACACTTTCTTAATTCAAACATTTCCTAAACTGAAAATTTTCCTTTTTCAAACTTTTCCAAAACGAAACTTTTGTATTTTCAAAACTTGTTTTCAAAACTTTCCAAAATCAAAACTTCCCTTTTTCAAACATTTCTAAATTCAAAATTTTCTTAATTCAAAACTTTCCTAATTTCAAAACTTTCTTAATTTCGAAACTCTCCTAATTTGAAAACTTTCCTAATTTAAAACTTTCATAAGTTGAAACTTTCCTAAACCGAAACTTTCCTAATTCACAACTCGGAACTTTCCAAAAATGAATCTTTCCAAGTTCGAAACTTTCCTAAATCGGGCCTTTCCTAATTCAAACCTTTCCTAAATGCAATCTTTCTTAAATTCTCAAGTCTTTCCTAGGTCTCCTACCTTTTCCTAAGTCTAGGTTTCCTAAACCTCCATCTTTCCAAAAACCAAGTCTTTCCAAAATCAATCTTTTCAAATCAAAGTCCAATCTTTCCAATTTCAATTTCCAATCTCCTTTTCTAATCTCAAATCAAATCCAATTTTCAATTCAATCTCTTTCTTCCAATCCAATCTCTCTCTTCAAATCAATCTATTTTCAATCGAACTCCGGTCCGAACTACGACTGACCTGATTCCCCCAAAGGGATACGTAGGCAACCTTCATAGGTGCGGTCACAATACTTTTCAAACTTTCAATTCCACCCTCATGGGTGTGGTTTCCAAAATCGTTCCAAATTTCAAATTCCAATCAATTTTCAAATTTCAATTTCAAAATTTCTATTTTCAAATTCCTATTTCTAAGTTTTCAAAGTTTCCAATTTCAATCCCATCTTTTCAAATCTATTTTCAAATCAAATCAATTTCTATTTTCCAATTCTTTCATCTTGCACGTGCATATCATGCATCATATTAGTTTCGTTTTAAACATTCTTTTTCAAAGTGAATGGGGTTGAACTATAGTTAATTAAAGACTCTTATAGGTGAATCTAGGGTAGATTGACATGTAGGTACCGAAAGGGCGGGGTAGGGTGATAGCTTAGTGCGTCTTCCCTACACGTAACCAACCTCCGAACCTAGATCACTGTTTTCAAAGACCAAAAAGGAGTCATTTTTCTAAAAAGGGCTAAATATTTTCCAAAGGTTGCCAAACAACCTGTTTTTTTAAAAACCCTCTCTCGAGGAGATATTTTCAAATCGTTTTCCAAAACCCTAAGTGTAGTCTTCGGATTATTTCTTAGTTTTTAGGTGACCTAACTCACCTTAATTAAGTTAGGTGGCGACTTCAAATCTTTTTCAAAAGCCCTTTATTCAAACCAATTTTTCAATTCAAACTTAGTCGCACTCATTCTTCTAGGAGGGTGAGTTCTAACGAGAGAGTACAGCATTTTTTCCGCTTGGGTGAGTATTCCTCGAGTGCAAAAAATCTGGGCGCGACACCCTATGTACTGGTTAAATCTCGACCGTTGATCGAAAGTTGGTTGATCTGAACAAAATTTGAGCGCATGTAGCATACGCTCCATCACCGGGAAGATTCGCCCAAACTTTGCCTCGATAATTGGGTCAATCGGGAAGGTTCCGGGGAAATCGATCGCACTCGAGATGTTTTCCTAGCGATTTCGATGAACTTTCATGTTTTTGAAAAGTTTGAATTATGTTTGGAGGTAAGTGATATCGCCTTGGGAAGCGTGCCAAAAAGGACACTTTTGTGGAGCGTCTGTGATACGCTCCGTGTGTGTTCAAAAGTAGCTGTTTTCATTTGATGTAATCGAGGCCTTTGAGAAGCAATCTATTCGATCGGACCGTTCCGATGGAAAGTACTCTGGAAATACTTTCTAGAATTCTCAAATTTACGCATTTCTCAAGTCGTTTGACGGTGCGTTTTGATTAGGGAATCGAGGAAAAAGTCAACCTTGCCGGATCGTCTGCGAGACGCTCCAGGGGTTGTTGAAAGTCATGGTTTGCACACTGTACGATGGAGGGCTTTGGGGAGCGATCTGTTCGATCGAACCGTATCGATGGAAAGATCTATGGACGAGTGTTTGAGAATTCTCTGATGTACGCATTTCTCAAGTCGGTTGATGGTGCGTTATAACCAGGGAATTGGGGGAAAAGACAATTTAGGCGGAGCGTCTGCGAGACGCTCCAGGGAACTTTTGTCGAGTTGTGTGAGTTTAGCATCGTAGGGTGTTCCTTGGGTTAAATAAGGGCGCGTGGTGAAACTCTCGCTCGAAATCCCAAGGCCGGTGCTGTTTCGGGGCATTTTTGGGCTTCCAGGGGCAAAACAGTCATTTTGACCAGAGTTGGCTGGAAATGGTCAGGAATGGTCTGGTATATTGTGTTAGGCATGTAGGGCTATTCAGGGATGGTTTTAAGAGAGTCCGTTGCCGTTCAGCGGGGTTTGTGCCATGCTGAATCGTTCGGGGGCAAAACGGTCATTTTGACCGGAATGGGCCGGAATAGGACCGGATTTGGACCAAATGGCATGCGGGGGACACTTGATGGTTTGACAACATTTGAAAGGATAGACTTACCGTTTTGAGGGATTTTGAACTGTCCCAAAATGTGCCTGGAGGCCCAAAAAGGGTAGGTTTGGTCATTTTTCATCGAGTCGGGCTAGCAGGCGCCGGTGTTGACCTAGGTGTTGGTTCTCGAGACTACCCGGTCTCGAAAAACTACCTGTGCGGTGTTGGTCTCTAAGAACACCTGGTCTTAGAGAGCTACCTGTAGGGTGGTGTTGGTTCCTAAGAACGCCTGGTTCCAGAAAGCTACCTGGAAGGGTGGTGTTGGTCTCCGGGAACGCATGGTCCCGGAGAACTACCGAACGACGGACATTCTACATTAGCGGGCTAGCAGGGGTCAGAAGTGAACCGTCTGGAATCTTTGATGAGGTGTTGGTCCCCGAGATCGCCCGATCCCGGGAAGCTACCTGGATGGCGTTGGTTTCCGGGACCGCTTGGTCTGGAAAACTGCCTGGAACAATGGTGCTTAAGGCTTCGGCGGATCCTTGTGGGCCCGAGAAGCGACCAGTTGGTTGGATTGGAGATTGAAAGACTCATCTTTAGCCTGCATGTGTTGTGATGTTGGAAACCGAATTTGGTCAGGCCGGAGATTGCCGAGTGGACAAAAATGAGGTGCTTATACTGTCCAGAGTGTCCAAGGGCGTTTTGGTCATTTTGGCTTTAGGATAGTTGAATGAGCTTAGAAGTGCGTCTTCGCTCTTGGAAGGTGGATTAAATCTTTAGAAAGCTGGTTGGGGCTGAATTGTGTTGTAACGTTTTACCAAAGGATCAGTTTGGATAGGAAATTACTGAGCAGGCAAAACTGGGGTAAAATGAAATTTTTTGAGGGAGAGGTTTGAAAACCCTTGAAAGTTTAGAACAAAACTTTTTAACGAGAAAGTTTAAAAACCCTTTGAACTTTGCAATGGAACTTTTTGAGGTGAAAGCTTAAAAACTTGAAAATTTGTTTTCAAATAGAACTTTTTGAGGAGAAAGTGTTGAAAACTCGAAAACTTTGAAACAGAGCTTTTTGAGGCGAAAGCTTAAAAACTCAAAAACTTCAAAACGGAGCTTTTTTGAGGCGAAAACTTAAAAATTCAAAAACTTTGAAATGAAGTTTCTGAGGCAAAAGCTTCAAAACCCAAAAATTTTGAAACAAAACTTTTTGAGGCGAAAGCTTGAAAATCCCAAAACTTAGAAATGAAACTTTTTGAGGCAAAAGCTTGAAAATTCGAAAAATTGTTTTTGGAATAAAATTTTTTTAAAGACTTTTGAAAACTTTTGAAACTTAACAAAAATTTTTGAACGCAAAAGCTTAAAAATCTTGGATATATATATATATATATATATTTGAAACAGAGCTTTTAAAAGAAAAAAGCTCGGGAAATCCAGAAAACATTTTTATACCAAAACTTTTTAAAGTGAAAAGTTTGAAAACCTTGAACTTTTGTTTTGAAAATGGAGCTTTTGAAGGAAAAAGCTTAGAAAACCTAAAAAAAATTTTGAAACGAATTTTTAAGGAGAAAAGTTTGAAAACCTTAAACTTTTATTTTGAAAACGAAGCTTTTGAAGAAAAAAGCTCAGAAAACCTAAAAACATTTTTGAAACAAAACTTTTTAAGGTGAAAAGTTTGAATATCTTAAACTTTTGTTTTGAAAACAAAACTTTTGAAGGAAAAAGTTTAGGAAACCTAAAAATATTTTCGGAACAAAACTTTTTATTGTGAAAAGTTTGAAAACCTTAAGCTTTTATTCTGAAAACAGAGCTTTTGAAGGGAAAAGCTAGGAAAACCTAAAAACTTATATGAACAAAACTTTTTAAGGTGAAAAGTTTGAAAACCTTAAACTTTTGTTTTGAAAATGGTGCTTTTGAAGGAAAAAGCTCAAGAAACCTAGAAACATTTTTGAAATGACACTTTTAAGGTGAAAAGTTTGAAAATCTTAAACTGTTGTTTTGAAAATGGAGCTTTTGAAGGAAAAAGCTCGGGAACCCTAAAAACAATTTTTAAACGAAACTTTTTAAGGTGAAAAGTTTGAAAACCTTAAACTTTGTTTTGAAATGGTGCTTTTGAAGGAAATAGCTCGGGAAACCTAAAAACATTTTTGAAACAAAACTTTTTAAGGTGAAAGTTTGAAAACCTTAAATTTTTGTTTTGAAAACGGAACTTTTGAAAGAAAAAACTCAAGAAACCAAAAACCGTTTTTGAAATGAAACTTCTTAAGCTGAAAAGTTTGAAAACCTTTAAACTTTTGAATACATTTAAAGAGGAACTTAGAAAAGTCACTTGGACTTGAAACGTTTTTGAAGAAAAGGTTCAGAACCCTCATTGGGACTTGAAAGCTTAAAACTTTTGAAAGAAAAAGTTTTAGGATAACTCAATTTGACTTGAAACATGAGACTTTTTGAAAGAAAAATTTAGAAAAACACAACTTCACTTGAAACTTAACTTTTCGATAAGAGCTTGGAAAACATTTTTCTTCCCTTTTTTTTTTTAAACTTGAAATTTGAAACTTTTTGAGACAAAATGTTTAGAAAATTCATTTGACTTAATACTTAAAACTTTTTGAAGAGAAATTAGAAAATTCATTTTTGACTCGAAATTTGAAGCTTTTTGAAGAAAAAAGCTTAGAAAACTTGTTTTGACGCAAAACTTAAAAGTTTTTGAGAAAAATGTTTAGAAATTTCTTTTTTGGCTTCAAAGTTGAAACTATTTGAAGAAAGAGTTTAAAAACTTCATTTTCTTTAAAGTTGAAGCATTTTTGAAGAAATGGTTTTAAAAGCTCATTTGGACTGGAAAACTTGATACTTTTTATTTTCTCTTTTTTTTCATCTTTATTTTTCTTCTTTCTTCTTTCTTTCTTTCTTTTCCTCTCTTTCTTGCTCTCTCTCTTTTTTTTTTTTGTCTTTTTTTCTTCCTTTTATTTTCTTTAGTTTTTTTTCATTGCTCTTTTTTTTTTTTTTTTTTGTATATGCATATTTTTTAGGTTGACAGGTTCTTACCTTTTCTCTTTCTTCTACTTTACCTTCAGGATGGTTGAAGGCTATGTTGACGACGACGAGAGTTGCTTTAGCTGAGGAGAGGACTACTGGTGCTGATGCTTGGGCTGATAGGATTGACTGGCATGCTCGGGTGACCATACTGATTGATGTTTGGTCCAAGATGGGGCGTGTCAAGGTCATTGCTAGGCAGGATGTGGAGGCAGAGGTCTGAGTGGACATGGATATGTAGCACATGTAGCATATGTAGCACATGAATCTGGTAAAAATTAGGCACGCGCATGTATTACATGCGCTAGAGGTCTTCCACTTAGAAAATGCCACTTGTCACTAAAATCTCTTGGAAGAAAACTTGAGGTTTGGAAACATTACTTAGAATGTTCCAGGAGGTTACCGGTTTTATACCCAGAGCCGGAGTGGTTAGAAATGGCGACCGGCCCACTAGGGGCAAAATAGTCATTTTGACCAGAGGGTCTCGGAATTGGCCCGAAACCGACTAGAAGGCACCTAATCATGCCGAATCATCTTTGGGACGATCCTAGAAGGGTGGACTTACCGTTTTGAGGACTTAGGTACTTTCTTAAGAAACGTGCCAGAAATGGCCTTAGGGACAGTTTGGTCATTTTTCACTGGAATGGGCTAGCAGGCACTAGTGTTGACCTGGGTTTTGAGTGTTTCCGTCACTCTAACGGTAGTCCCGTGACACAGGAGTTTGTTGGCAATTCCCTATATTGACCTATTTGTGAGTGTTTTCGCCACTCTTACGGTTGCAATGTTTACGAGTATTTTCGTTACTCTAATGGGTTGCGATCATTCCAGTGATTGCTTGATCTCAGGAAGTTGCTAGGTGGATTTAGCGCCTAAGGAATCAATTTTCTCAGAAGGCCTGCCGAAATGGACATTTCTTCATTGGTGGGCTAGTAAGCGCCAAAGGTGGACCGTTTTACTATCTTGGGGACTTGGGATCTCGTCTCGGTTGACGGGTTTGAAGGGACTTACCGTTTAGAAGAGTTCTCTTGAAAAATATGCCAGATTAGATAGTCTTATCACCTTGAGGAATCAACTTTCTTGAAAGGCGTGCTAAATTTAATTGAAATTGGAATTGGACTCGAAATTGGATTTGAGATTAAAACGGGGACTTACTGTCTTCGAAAAGACATGTTCACTGGAATTGGACCAAACAATGCCCCAAGGGTACTTTGGTCATTTTGCCTATATTGCGGCCAAATGGGTCCACGAAGCGATCGATTGACTGGATTATGTTTGGAAAACTGATTTAAATTGAAATATGTCCATATTGACTTAAATACAAGTCTGGATGGACTGAAGACTGCCGAGCGGGCAAAAATGGGGTACTTACAAGTATCGAAGGTGGTTTTATTGTCTCAAGGACTAAATACTTTCTCGAAAGACGTGTCGGGTTGCCTTAGAGGCAAAATGGTCATTGTCACCATGTCGGGCTAGAAGGCACCAAATGAGTGTTTCTTTCACTCTGACGATTGTGACGAGTTGGTTTCCAAAGGTATCTTATCCTTTGGTAAACGTGTTATGGCTAAGAGGTGCGTTTAGTCCCATGACACTGGGTTGTTTTTGGCGTGCCCGTATTTGTTGGTCCAATAGGCAACCCAAGAGGGGGGGTGAATTGGATTTTTTGAATATTAATACAAGTTAAGATTAATTAAGATTAATCTAAACAATATAGTAATGGTTAATCTATGTGCAAAGCAATGTTATCATGAGAAGCAAAGAAAACAGAGCAATAGAAAAGAAACACAGATTTATTGAGGTTCAACCACAAACCGTGGTCTACGTCCTCACCCCAAGACCTCTTTGAAACCTTCTTCCACTATGTAATCACCTATTACAAGATGGGCTGCTGATTGACAAAGTTCTCAGCTCACTCTACAAGAACTCCTCACTGAGCTCTTCAATTCCCAAGTGGTTTTGTTCAAGCTCCACTCAAACTTTACAAGAGTTTTGCTTTACACATGAGAACTCTCAAACTTTCTGTTACAAGTGTATAGGAGTATACAACTCACAAACAAACTCTCCAACAAGAGTAAATTTACAATCAAAGCTCATAGATGAAGGCAGAAAGAATATTTAGTGTATATTAGTGATTCTTGTCTCTTGTTGTTTCTTCCTCTTGATTCTTGTGTATAAATGTAGTTGAAGGCTAGTATATATACCCTTGCATTCATTCCATCCGTTGGAGGTGGTTGGGTATCATTAATGTGCGTCCAGTCTGTTATAACGTTAAGAAAAATAGCCGTTATAACAGATGGATTCGGCTCCACTTTTTATGGTGTCGACACTTCCTGCTTCTGCATTTACCAAACGATGTTCACTGAGTTCATGAGTCCCCTCTTCATGTTGATGAGGCGACTCTTTGATTATCTGTCTTCTTCATATTAGACTTTTGCTGTCATGAGGTGACACTTCTACTTCAGGTGTCCACTCATTGATCATTTAAACTTCCAGCCTTTTGTTTCTGCTACCAGGAGGCGACACTTCATCTTTATGTGTCCGCTCATTGATCATCTTATGTTCAAGCCTTGGCGTCTGTCTCCATGAGGCGACACTTCATTACAATGTGTCCACTCATTGCCTACTTGGTCTCTAGGCTTTTTGCTTCTATGTGCAAGAGGCGACACCTCATTTCCATGAGTCCCCTCTTTGTTCAATTTGTCTCCAGGCCTTTTTGCATCTGTGATCAGGAGGCGACTCCTCATTTCCATAAATCCCCTCATTGCCCAATTTGTCTTTAGACCTTTTACGTCTGTGATCAGGAGGCTACTCCTCATTTCTATGAATCCCCTCATTACCCAGAATTCAACTTTCAGATTTCTATTGATTAAGCTTTATCAAAGCACTGGTATAAGAACTTCAAGGAGTATGTTTTTGGGGTATGATGATCAATCAAATCTTCTTAACTCATCAGAGTTAACTTCTATTTAATTTGGATTGAATCAATCATTGGATGTTGATCTTCTTCTTGAATCTCAAGCAGTCAAAGCTTCATTTGATCAAAGCTGAACTTTTCTTCTTCATTTGCAAAGCTTCTTCTATCATTGAAGGATATCTTCTTTAATGCCAATCTACCTCAATTGTGTGAAGTTTCATAATGCTTCAATTCTGATTTCCTCTCTTTGATAGCAGTTCTTCATTCTTCATTAAACTCACTTTACTGAGACCATTGCAGACTTGATGAAATCTATTCACACATCTAATCTTTATTGACCCTTTATATTGTAGAAGAATTCTTCACTTGGATTTCATGTAGAGATCAGATATTCATTGTGAGCCATCTTCTCAGCAACTTTAATCACATTGTCTTGAATTGGTCTTAGCATACCAGATGAAATCATTTCTTGAGCATTTTCCAAATTCTTCAACAAACAATACATCTTCAACTGAGCATTGCACCTCTTCAACTGATCTTTGCAAATTCTGATGAGATCTTCTTTAGGTACTTACAACATCTCCATTTTTTCATCTTTAACTGAACATTGTACCTCCTTAACTGATGAGGTCTTCAATCTATCTTGCAAATCAATCTTTATTGAAACTAAGCACACTTGAAAGAAGCTTTAATTGAACACCTTCAATCTCTTCGAATGTAAGGCAATTGCTTGAAGTAGAGATAGGCATCTTTTTCCAGTTTAGTTCATTGCATAGCCCTTTGAATTCATTGCTTGCATCTTGAACTTGTTGTGCATTCTCTTTGACATGTATTAGACTTAAGATTCAACTTTAAGTCTTAGTTATGAACTTTGTTAATCTGCATACTAAGTAGATTCATTAGTAACATAACACAAGGTTTAGTTATCATCAAAATCAACATGAGAATTAACCTTGAGTCAACAAAGATCAACCTTGACTGAACATTATTGACCTGTTTATGAGTGTTTTCTCGTCACTCTGACAGTTTAATAGTTTATGAGTGCTTTCGCCACTTTGGTGGTTTTGGCGATTCATTTTGAAGACTGCCTGATCTTTGAAAAGCTACTTGATGCCAAAGAGCGTGACAGACATTCCACATTGGTGGACTAGCAGGCATAGGAAGTGAACTATTTAAGGTTTGTGAGTGTTTTTTTCACTTTAACGGTGTAGGCGATTGGTTTCGAAGACCGCCTGGCCTCGAAAAACTGCCTAAAGTACCCAAGGAAATTTTGGTCATTTTGGTTTTGGAATGGCCGAATGAGCTTAGAAGTGCATTTTTGCTCTTGGAAGGTGGATTGGATCTTTGGAAAGCCGGTTGGAGATGGATTGTGTTGTGACGTTTTACTGGAGGATTGATTTGGATCGAAAATTGCTGAACGAGCAAAAATGGGGTACTTACAAGTATAAAACCATACTTTGGTGAACATGTGCAACTCACATGATAATTTTTCATCCACTCTCCTAACAAATTACTAACATAATGTGTTAATTGATACAATTTGGTAGTTCATGGGTTTAATATGTCACGATTTAGAATTCAAAAAAGTTTAGTGATATTGATTCATAGTTTAGGGGCTATTTTTTAACTACCCCAATAATTCAATGCCCAAAAGAAAAAGTCAACAATAATATAAGGGCGCCTACCATGTTTAGAGTTCAAAATTTATTGTCCCACAAACTAAAAAACTGGAAAATGATAAATTACTTATCATAAGGTCTAACGCATAATATAAGAGTTAGATTTTTTCATAAATTAGAAGAAATTTAATTGAAGTTTTGGACTTCAAAGTCATTTCAATTTATTTATTTATTTATTGTGACAATGGGTGAGAATTTGGCTGATGAGCGAAGATATTCTCAATATTGATCTTATAATCCAAAACTAAAATCTGAACAATAAGAGTGAGGAATCCCAAATCTAGTTGGGGTGCTATTGGAAAAAGCAAAATAGGTACAATGTTTTAGCTGCTAATGGTAGTGTAGGTGATTAATAAATGTGCTAGATTTTTAAATAAAGCGAAAGATTAAATTACAATTTGTGGCCCTGCACTTTGCACCCTATTCCATTTCAGTCCCTATATTTTTAATTGTCACAGCTAGCACACTACACTTTGGGTCCATTTGTAATGCCAACCCTCCTCCAGGATCCATTTGTTCTAGTGATGGAAAATTGTCATATGATCATCACTAGTGCTCTTTCTAAGGGCAAAAAGGTAATTTAGTCATTTTCTTCCCCATACACCTAAGCCCTAAGCCCTCTCTCTCTCTCTCTCTCTCTCTCTCTCTCTCTCTCTCTCTCTCTCTCTCTCTCTCTCTCTCTCTCCATAGGAGATAAATCAACGACAACTTCCTTGCCCCCACCTCCAACCACACCATCCAACCCTCCCACACCACACTGGCCATAACGCAACCCTTCTTACCCCCATGTCACTGTCACCACTAGGGTGTACAAAAATACTGAAAAATTTGAGAATCGAACCAATCCGATCTCTAGGGGTCGGCTTGGTTCGAGTCTATCAAATGTTTAGTTTGATTTTGGATCTAAAAAATGTCAATCCGATCAATTCGGTTCGGTACTTCTTTTCACATTTTTTGCACACTAACCAACCCGTGAATCATACCGTGACCCAATCTTTATATCTCATAAAAGTTTGAATATATTTTATATATACCATTAGATCATTATTATTTGTACTTAATTATTGCTGATTTGTGTTTATATGTTATTTTCTACTTTTTTGAAAAATTGTGGATGTAAAACCAATCCTATTGTTTTATTTTTTTGATTAAATAAGTAAATTACCTACAATAAAAGTGGAACCAACTCAAGCCAACCTGACCCTGATCTGAGCTAATCCGAGGCATGGAATAGACCGAATCAATCCGAACAACTCAGGTTGGTTCAATTTGGTTCCATGAAATGATCGGTTCAATTTTGACTCTAAAAATCTAGAACCAATCAAAATCGGACCAGTTCTAAGTTTAGCATGGACCTGACCCAACACATCCTTAGCCACCACCCAACCGTTTTCCCTCCCCAGTCACATGCAACCCCCTTCACCCACCCACCCCACCCCACCCCACCCCACCCCCATCAAGCACTCCTCAGTCCCTTTCCCCAGCCCAGCAGCAACCATCCAACCCCTTTTCCCCCACCCGGTTACACCCGAGCCCCTTCGCCAACCCCACCGGCCACCCTCTATCGCCTTCCCAACCTAATCTATCTCCACTGAATGATATGTGATTAGTCAAACGAAGCCTTTAAGAAGTCTAAGAACATAATATCTGATTCAGGTGAAAACCTTACAGATAATTTGTTAGATGGTGACCGTGATGATGACGCCTCCACGTTGATATCATCCAATCCTTGATAACCTAGTCCACCATTTGACGAATTACTAGAGAAATTTTTAAAATTTTGAGGTAGTTTTTGGCATTGAATGAACATTGAGAGCTTCCCAAAATTCCTTTATTTTTGCGTATTGGCCAAGCTTGCGTTGATGATTGAGTGGAGAGGCTTGTAATCTGCAAACTGGAGGCCTTTTTGTACTGAGATTAGAGGAGATTGAGCCTCGCAAACTCTCCCCTAAGCTTGTATGCGGCCTATCATAAGCCAAGGCTGTTTCTTCAGTTGTATCACAAGTGCCCGACAAAAGCCGGGTTTAATTGTCGGAGAGTTTGATCTCAGCAACCAATTTCCCCTAGTGCCGCCATCTCACCCCATGGTAGAGCTTGAGCGGCTTCGGCACTCCAATAGGATGGGTTTTGCATTAAGGTTACATATTTTCATACAAAAAGTACATTTCAAAATGACATGATAGTACCAAATCTTAAAAAAAAAATGACAGCATTTTTTTAATAATGCACTACAATTAATTTTGGACTTTCTGTTTTTTCGTACATAAATAGACTACATTACTCTGAAATTTTTGTATGTAAATTTATTTTTCTGTATAACATTACCCGTTTCTTGATGGCTTTGTCGCATAAATATACTCAAGAGTCAAAATATGAAAGCAAATGGAGGACTATATGATAAAAACAAAAATCTGTGGCCAAAGATAATCCAAATCCAGATTGTGGTTAGGATGTGCGCGAGAGAGAGAGAGAAAAAAAAAAAAAAAAGTCTACTGGTTAGCTAGTACGGAAAATTTAATAGTAACTCTTATTAAATTGTGATATGTAGTTGGTGAATACATCAGTAATGTTTAGTTAGTGAAGTAGTTGAGAGATTTTAAAAAAAAAATATCGTTTGACAAAATTTGATAAGTTGTTTTCTTATAAATCTCTTCACTACTCTTTAAAATTAAATTACTAATGTATTTACTTATTACGTATCACTATTTAATAAAAATTATTATTAATTTTTTAGTACTACCTAACCAATACACTTTTTTTCCAAGAGTTAGAAGAAGACTTTTCTCCAGAAGGGAAAATGGAAATAAATTTGCATAGTTAAAACTTAAAAAGCGGACGAGTGCGCCACAGGTGACATCATTTCAAACGTGGCATGATGAAAGGGTGACGCACAGAGTTACGTGCATATGTAAAGTATATATGTATAGATGATGAAATAGAGATAGGATTTTGGAGTTGATGCAATGGGTTGATGCTTACACCGAAAGCTCCAGGCTTATTCCCAGGACACAGACAGCCTTGTTGCCCAAGAATCGAGATTACTCTCTCTCTCTCTCTCTCTCCCCCTAGTCCTACCTCCACTAACCTCTAACTCGATCGGCTTGGCTCGGCTTGCTTTTTCATTTTCTTTGTTTTTATTATTAAAGCCAATTGATTTTTTAACATCCAACTCCATATCTTTTTGGAAGACTGTGTAATAACGGTGACAGCGTTAGCAATTTATTTTCAACGATTTGCAGCTAATTAATTCTTTATTTTTTATTTTATTATTTTTCATTAAAACTTATAAAGTTTTTCTGACTTAAAAGTGCAGTAGTTCAAATTCATACGAAATATCTCAGCAAAAGAATTATGGTCACTACTAGTGGCAAAAAATGGTCACTACTAGTGGCAGACTAAGGTTTATGTGGAGGGAGGTAAGGTAAAATTTTTTAAATTTTAGAAAGTGTACACTATTTTTCATCATAAATACCAAAAATTTTAACATAATATAACAAAACTTTGAATGGTTTGGAGGACTATGGCCCCCGCTTGTCCTCTCCGTTCACCAATGTCAATATGTAACAGTAAGATTTGTTTAGTCCAAAGTTGCTAAATGTGCAATTATTTTGTTATGAATACATTGAAAATATGAATTTGAAACTCCGATATTTCTGATTTAGGACATTATAACTCATCTCCATTGTTTGATGAACTACTAACTCTTATAAAGCCCAATATTGACAATCTGTCAATTCTTTTAATGTTCTATAGTCTATATTTCAAGTGTTATATTATATTTTACAATATCAAAATACAATCAAAGAACCAAATTAATTATGTTACCAAACCTTTTTGGGCAATAATATTATGTTGAGTCTTGGATTTGTTAAAAGAAATGAATAAGAAATAAAATTAATATGCATTTTTATTTTTTATGTTTAACCGAACAAAAAATTTAATTTTTTTTAATGAATATTTATTCATTTTCTTGTCAATTTTTTAACTCAACTAAACAAAAAAAAAAAAAAAAAGAAATTCATCTTCTTTCACCTTTTTTTCTTTTTCTATCTTTTCTTTTTTCCTTTCCATCCCTTCACTATCCTGGATCTAAACATAGCTTAAAGGTCCAAAAATTGACACATAAATTCATATTAGGAAATTTGATGAAAATATTATAGGCACCAATGCATGCAAATAATTAAATAAGTGAAACATAAATAGAAGGAGCATGTTTGGAATTTATGGAAGGGAAATAGAAAGGAATGAAACAAAGAGATAAAAATGATAAGGAAACTGATTTCTTTCTTCTATTTGATTTTGCGAAAAAAAATGAATGGAAAATTACTTTTCTTTGTTTGAAATTCACTACAAAGATGCAGAAAAATAATACAATAAGTATTGAAAATAAAAGTGGAACGAAAATAAAAGAACTTTTTCTTATATTTTTTAGCTTTTTTCCATTCGCAAACTAAAAACCCAATAGAGAAAAGAAGAAAAATTATTATTTTCTCCTTCTTTCTTTTCCTTTCCTCGAGTTCCAAACAAACAGATTGGAGGACAAATGAGAAAAACATAGCGAGCACAACAACTAACAACTCATACTTAAGTAGTAAGCAACTTGTAAATTCTAGTTATATTTAATCACACCTACTTTGATGCAATATTAATAATAATACTAATAACACTACTTGCATCAACAAGTGTGACACGCATAAGAGTGACATCGCAATAATCAAAATAAAGAAGTAAGACCATGCAAAACGACATTAACATAACAACCTATCTCTTCTAATTAAGCTTCATTGGTAGTCCTGGACTTCCCATATCCTACCATCCCCAAATGATTTACAAAGTTAACAGATGAGGAGGATATGGGATGGTTCATACTTAATAATAGATTTAGAGTTGATTTTAACTTATTTTTGTTTATGCCCACCTCTTTAAAGTAATAATTATGGTCACCATATATTTGTACATTAAAAATGTTTAAGTTTAAAAATAAATAAATTTATTATCAATAATAAATTGAATACCAATTTATAAAAAGTACAAAGACATACCAATTAAGAAGTAATATGGTTGAAAGTTAGAGATTACATGTGACAAGTGAATTTGTATATAGTGGACTATTATAATTGAGAGGATTTTCTTTCATGTAGAAATCTAATTTAAGGTTTTTATTTTTATTTTTTTGAGTTCATGTTCTTTGGCAAGGTGATGTAGAAATATAATTTAAGGTTACTTTGTTTAGTTGATTTATTATTAACGGTCCAGGTAAATTCGGTTCATTAGAAGGAAAGGCCACAGCTGGGTAGCATATATATAGAAAGAACCGTACAATCTTTTTTTTTATTGGGGGGCGGCGGGACATGGCCTTCCATAACCCCTGACTGTTCGTCATTCGTTTGAATCTATGACGCTTAGTTACAATAGAGCAATCTTACCCTTATGGCAAGGTCTACTCTTTTTCATTTTTCCAATCTGAATTAATCGAGTTAAAGAGTATTTAACCTCCTGACCATTGGTTCTAAATTAATGTGATAACTGTGATTTTACAGTTATTGTATTTCCATTGATATAATTTTGAATGAGAATTCTATGTACAAATGTTGTTTGTTTCCCATTATTTATAATTTTATAAAGGATAGTAGGTTATGAGTTAAGGAGACATCCCGATACCTCCTTAGTCCTTACTGTTTCTTTTGAATTTTTATTTTTTATTTTTTTGTGGATCTAACTTTATTTGTCATCCAAACATGTCTTTCATTTGCTTGTCGTACT
Organism: Euryodendron excelsum; assembly: GCA_033060915.1. Taxonomy (NCBI): domain Eukaryota; kingdom Viridiplantae; phylum Streptophyta; class Magnoliopsida; order Ericales; family Pentaphylacaceae; genus Euryodendron; species Euryodendron excelsum. Next base: position 22,865,680 of record CM065395.1, read on the forward strand.
TTTATTACTTCCAGTTAGCATATTTGTTCTTACTTATAAAGGTTCTAACAACTTGATCCAGTTGTGAAACATACGAGTGAGTGTATGGAAATAGAAGAACTAAAACCTCCCTCAGAGTCTGTAATTTTGCATAATTTTGCTGTATATGCATTTGAAGGGAAGGTCTTTTTCATGTCATTTTGTAAGATGAAAAGAAAATTAGGAGAGAAGCCCAAACTACTTTATTTGTTGGTATGTTGTAGGCATTAATTAATAAAATTAATTAATTGGACCTTCAATTGCGCAACGTAACATCTCTGTTGACTTGGTTGTATGAGTCATATTTATCGAGCAAAAGTTTCAAAGTTGACCGACTAAGTTTCCTTCCTATATATATCAACAATCTGTGGTTCAAATAAATGTATATTTGCTTTGTTGGACAGCATTGCGAATGCAATAACTTCTCTTGACTAGGACATTCTATTGCATTATTATTTGTGGCAGGTTCTATATATATATATATATATATAGTAATATATGGGTCTATACAATGCTCTTATGGCAGCAGTAATGAGATGAAACAAGACGAAGAGGTTTACCATTTCATGATAGGATTGAAGAACTAGGAACTTTAATGACAAATTATTTCCTTGCTATAAAAATTTTATACACCGGACTGTCCTTTTATAAAACTTAATAGCTATATAGCTTGATCTGTTAATTTTAGCGTGGAAGGGAGACGGTGATAATTATGTTTCATAGTTAGAGAGAGAGAAATGATGGTTACCGTAAAGTTTACCAATTATAACTGCAATTATATTGTTACTTACAATCTTCAATGGGTTAAAAAGGTAAAAGAAAATAAACATAGATTTATAATTGGTTTTAATTAAGGGTATGCGACAGGGGCAAATGAGGGACCACCAAGTACCAGTAGAACCCACTCCCACTAATTAGATGCATTTTTTTTTATTTGGAATGGGAATAGACCAAAGGCTTTCAAAGTCATGCAGAGGGCGACTTGTTGAGTGGCTTCCATCCATTAAAGACCTTTACTTTGGTCTATTTGATTGATTGATTGGTAGTTCCCTCCTGGTTCTCGCTATGGATTTTTTTACCGGTGTCTTGGAATGTTTTCTAAAGTATTATTACTTTGTAATCTTAACACTTTGATAAAAAAACAAAAAAATGTTTGATCATTGATTGAGAATTTTTTTAAAAATTGAGGTGTGCTAGTTAAAAATTAATTAACACAAATATGACTCGAAATTAGTATAAATATAATTTGTAATTAGTATAATATAATATTATTTTATAATATTTATTATTACATTAAATTGTAACTGTGATTAATTCAAATAATAAATACTCTCACAAGTAACTTGAAGTCACTGTAACCATATAAGCAAGTCAGTCATGAGTCATGACCTCACCTTCGTTGTAGATGAGTGGTTGTGTTTATGGTGTGGGCCTCCATTGGCTTTCGTGGGTGGATGGGAGTGTGTTGTGTGTGTTTGCTTAGGAAGATTTGGATTTGTCAGTGGGGGAGCAGTTTGGCCACGCAAGTTTTTATTTATTTATTTATTTATTTTTATGGCAATGGCCAATGTCTCATCACTTTCTGGCTTTTATTGGGAGCTTCCTTGATTCTACATTAGAGTGCCCCGACTGAACGCGATATTTAAATCTGAGAGTGACTTTTGAGGGATACTTTTGAGTCGGGTCTTCTGCATGCTTGCAGTTCAAGCTAAGGCTTCATTTTGCTCTAAGTAAAGTAAGGAGGGAAGAGAACAAGTAACTGTATATCTATTAACATTTCGGATAAATAATTATTTAGTTTCTTTAATTTTATAGTCCATTTCATAATATTGTCAACTTTTATTTTTGTTGTGTGCTTTTATTATTTATTTTGCTATGTGTTTTTTATGATTTAGTGATCAGCATTTGTAGGTTACCGTTATGCAAACAGTACCGGACTAATAATTTGGAACTAGAGAAGACACTTATTTTAGTGTTTTTTATTTTTTATTTTTGAATTTTGTAAACTACTAAAAACAAAAAAACAAAAAACTGTTGAGTCAATGCCTTGATTTTGATGATAACAAAACATGGTTAAATGATCTAATAATTCTACTTAGTGTGCAGATGTATTATTAATTAGATCTTGACTTGAAACTTATCATAATAGATGATTTATGATGAAAAGCATGATGAAGTGATGTATTCTACAAAGGTGATATTATAAGAAGAAAAATAAATCTCAAATTGATGAAAATCCTAGATTGAAGATTGATAAGCATGAAAGAATAGCATATTCTACAATGGTGATTTTATAAGGGAATGAAGATGATGGATATCAAAGAAGAAGAATGAAAATGATCAATGTCTTGATTTAAAAGATTGAAGACTTTGAGGACTTGAAGATATCTTGCAAGAATGGAAAAAGAAGAGACCAACTCAAAAACATAAAAGCTTTCTTGATAGATTTAAAGATGTCTTGAAGACATGGAAGGAGTCATAAGACTTGGAAAGCTTTCTTGGAAGAGTTGTTGAAGTCCATGGAGAAGCCATGTTGAGTGAAGAAATGAAGATTCTAAGTCATGGAAGCTCTCTTGAAGATCTTGAAGAAGACTTGAATCAATGGATGAAGCTATGATGATGGAAGAGCTCTACAAGTGATGAAAATAAAGAAAATTCATCTTGAATGGATTGAAGATGTTCTTGGAGTCATCTAACCTTGAAGAAGTGTTTGCAAGCTTTAAAAAACCTATTTAGATGATCCTTGAAGAGATTGGAAGCTTTGAAAAAGAATAAAGACAAGTTGCAAAAAATATGGGTTTTTGGAAAAAGAGTCGACCCCTCAAGCAAAAAGAGTCGACTCATTGCAACAGAGAACAACAATTCTGCAGACTGCTGAAAAGAGTCGACTCCTGGGACAAAAGAGTCGACTCATTTGGACAATGACTTGAAAAATCTGCTGAAATGCAAAAAGAGTCGACTCATTGTGAAAAGAGTCGACCCCTAGACCGTAACGGCTAGTTTTCTGACAGACGGTATGGGCAAAAATGCAACCAAATCTTCTCCCATACTTCTCCAACGGCTAGAATCGATCTATACCTATATATATGAGATACATACAGCTTCAAACAAGTAGAGAAGAGCAATCATACCATTCATATCAAGTGCTTGAAGCTGAAAATCACCTGTACCTAACTGCCACAGATTTTTGCTGAGTGTTTAAAGTTATCCATTGAGTTGTATTCATTCATATACTCACTAGGAGAGTCACTCTTTGTATAATCTTCATTCATTCTCGTTTGGGTGGGTTTGTAACCTTGTAAGTTTGAGTGTTCTTGGAAAAACACTTGTAAGTTTAAGAGAAGCTTGGACAAAATCTTTTGGGTTTTGAAAGCTTGGGAAGAAGCTCTTGTAAGAGTGAGCTGGGCATTCGTGGCACAACCAGTGGCTGTGTAAGGAGTATTGCATAGTGGAATTCCTTCGAAAGGATCGAAGAAGAGAGGACGTAGGCAAGGTTGGCCGAACCTCTATAAATCTGGTGCATATTTCTTCTGCCTCTGTTTTGCTTACTTGCTCATTATGCATGCTTGCAAATACTTGTTTTAATGTACACTTCATTTGCTTGATACATATACTTTGATTATTTGTTACTAAAATACATAAACGATTTTTGAGTTGAAATTCTTGTTAAAAATTCTATAAAACCCAATTCACCTCCCCTCTTGGGTTGCCTACTTGGGCCAACAAAAACAACATTTGTTTTTTTTTTTTAAAAAAAAAAACATTTACCAAACAAACCCTTTCAATATCATCCCTACATTTTAATTTCTTCTATTTAAGCCTTTTAATTTTTTAAGTGAAGTCAATGTGGTTCAACTTTTCAAAATAAGTTAAAAAATTAAATATTAATTATACTTTGACAGTCTAAACTATAACTTAATAATATTTTATCTCCATTCAACTAAAAATAGTTACATTTTTATCATCATAAAATTTAAAATTAAAAATTTATTTGGTCAAAATTTTATACTAATTTCTAAAGCAAAGAGGAAAAAATAATTTCATGGCTAAGAAATCTTATAAATTATCTCAAAATGACTAAGAAAATGGTCAAAATAATCTATAAAATTTTGCTTTTGTGGATCATCAATTATTAGCCCAGACAATATCACGAAGATTTTTGAAACTACACAATTGTTAATCGAGGACAAAAAATTTTGTATTGTATCTGATAAAAAATGCTACAAGTGTTCAATTTGTTTTTTTTTTTTTTCTATCAATATCGTTAATACAAACTTAAATTGTCATAGTTTAGGGGTAAAATTTAATGACTTTTAGATTCGTGGGTAAAGTGAAACTAAATCATAATTGAGAGGATCAAAGTGTAATTAATTTTTAATTTTTTAAAATTATTTTAAAATGTTTGACTGCATTGACTTTTTTTTTAAAAGTTAGATAGCCAAAATAAAAAAAATCAAAGTTCAGGGTTGACATTGAAATCTGAGACAAAGTTAAATGGACAAATTAATTGTTTACTTTATATGTTACTAACAGTGACACCCATTCCATGCAAGGCTAATTAAACAAAAGTTAAAAGAAAAGTAAAGAGTTTTTTTTTTATTTTTTTAGATGAGAGAAAAGTAGAAAGTTTGAAGGCCTTTTTTTTTTCCCCTTAATTTATAGTTGATTGTTTGATAAAACAGAAAATTAACTATTAAAAACTTTTCGTGATGAATATTTAAATAGTTTTTTTTTTTAAATGGCATCTATACAACATAGATGAAACCTAAATATATGTTTAGATGTAAAGATAATTCTCAGGTTAGGTTGGATTACCTAATTAATGAACTTAGAGTCCAACCAAATTAAATTGGTGCTTTAATTGCCGCAAAAATCTCACGAAAATACACAACCAAAGTGACTTGGGTTGGTTTGATTTATCTACTTAAGAACTCAACTTGAAGCAAGTGAAATAATACTATTATTGAGAGTTTAAAGATTGGATGACAATCAAAATTTTTTTTCCAAATAAATTAGCTTATTAATGCATAATGACAGTATTGTATCTTCCTTTTAAAAACCCCCTAAACAGTATTTTGGCACAATACATAAATTACATTGTATTACATTGTGCAAGTTTTTCCCCCCTTCATTTGTTACTAACAAATTGGTATCACTTGGGCCTCTAATTGTTTCCCTTTACCTTTGTATTTGACATGATTATGGGTATTGTGCCCCGGTTTTCACCCAGGACCTCTTGGTTCGGGCAAAAAGCATAGTACTCTCTCTATTATAACTTATCCTTTTAAAAGGAGAAATGCGACTGGGGTTTGAACTTAAAGACTTGATTTGATTTAAGGGCTTTTTAAAAAAATTGAGAGTTGCCACCTAATATAGTTAAAAATATGTTAGGTCACCTAAAACTAAGTGTAATTTGAAAACTAAGCTTAGGATTTTTGAAAAGGTTTTGAAAATGTCCTTCATAAGAAGGTTTTTGAAAAAGAGGTCTAAGTAACCTTTTAAAAGCCCTTTTGAAAAAATGACTCCGATTTTGGTCATCGAAATAGAAATTTATGATCCGTGGGTTGGTTACGTGTAGAGAAGATATCCTAAGATCATCACCTTACCCCGCCCTTTCGGTACCTACATGTCTAATCACCCTTAATTTACTCACTTAAATCACTAGTTACTAGAAGTCCACTTGTATCCACTTTAGAGTTTTGAAAACAGGATTTGGTCATCACTTTTTGGATGAATAATGCATAATGCAAGTTTTGGAAAAGATCTTTGAAGGTAGAAAAGTTCTGAAGTGTGATTTGAAATAAAAGTTTTAATTGAGAGAGTATTTTGAAAATGAACATTTGACTTGAAAAAAGAATGATGACGGCACCATTTTAGGTTGTTTACGTATCTTATTTAATAAAAATTAGGTCATTCGTAATTTGAGTTGGGCCTTATTGAAAATAAACTCGTGGGAGTCTTCGAAAGTTTTGAAACTTTAGAGTTAGGAGTTTTGACTTGAAAATAGAACTTAAGGGTTTGAAAATGTCTGTGAACATAAAACTTGGGGGATCTTTGGAATGTATTGAAACAACTCGAGAGAGTTTGAAAATTGTTTTTGAAATAGAACTTGCAGATTTTTTTAAGTGTTTTGAAAGTAACTCAAGAGAGTTTTTTGAAATGTTTTGAAATCACTCAAGGGAGTGTTAGAATGTTCTTGTTTTGAAAATCTTAGAAATAGAGTTTGGATTGGAAAAAGTTCTTGTGAACTAATTTTTGAAAGGCTTTTCAAAACCATTTTTATGTACCTTATGAAAAGTATCTTGAATATCTTATCTCCTTTGAGAGGCTAACTAATGAGTATTTAAACTCCTTTAATGCTATGACTTTTGAAAACATTTTTTAGAAAAGGGGCTAGATACTTCTCCTTAGGTTTTTAGAGCTTTAGGATTATAGAACCCTACTTGATATATCATCTCCCTTAAACAACTTTAACTATGTAAGGCCTACGATTACTTCAAGTTTGAGACTCTTGAAAATCATTCTTGAAAAGAGCTTTGGAAAACACTTGGGGTTTTAGAATCCTAATATGAATAATCTTGAAGGTTGTATTTGATATATCACTTTCTTTGAAAATCCTAACCATGAGAGGGTTAAGACCACCTTAAGAATGTGAGCTTTGAAAACATTCGAAAATAGTTTTTAGAAATGTCAAGTGTCTAGCCATTTTGGTCAAGACAAACTTAAGAGGCTTTTGGGAAATCACTTTGAGAGAGGGAAATTTAAGAGTATGATATTATTTTTGGAAGGATGCTATGAAAATCATCTTGATTGGAAGGTGTTTGAAAAAGGTTTAGAGTTAGAGTCTTGAAGCCAACTAACCATAGTTAGGATGACTTAGGGTTAACTAACTAGGGTTAGGTTAACCTAGAGTTAAGGTAACCTAGGGTTAACAAACTAAGGTTAAGTTAACCTAGGATTTGGTTGACCTAAGGTTAACTAATTAAGGTTAGGTTAACCTAGGATTTGGTTGGCCTAGGTTTAACTAACTTGGATTAGGTTAACCTAAGGTAAGACAACTAGGGTGAAATTAACTTAAGGTTTTGGTGTAAGCACCCCATTTTAGCCTACTCGACAATCTCCGGTCTGATTAGGCTCACATTCAAAACGACAAAGACACGTTCAAGTCCAAACCAATTTTCCAAACTCATTACAGTCAATCAATCACTTCGCAGGCCCATTGGGCCTAATAGAGACAAAATGACCAAAATGTCCTTGGGGCATTGCTCAGTCCAATTTCAGTTAGCATGTCTTCCTAGAGCCGATAAGTCGCTATTTCAACCTTAATTCCAATTTCAATTCCAGTCCAGTTCAATCAAACTCAACTCAGCACGTCTTTCGAGAAAGCTAATCCTTCAAACGGTAAGTCTATCTAGTCCGACACGTTTACTAAGAAAACTCCTCAGAACGGTAAGTCCCTTCAAACCTGTCAGCTGGGACGGAACCCAAGTCCTTGAGATGGTAGAACGGTTCATTTTTGGCGCCTACTAGCTTGCCAATGTAGAATGTCCGTTATCCAACACGTCTTTTGAAAAAGTTGATTCCTTAGATGATAAGTCCATTTAGTAGTTTCTTGAGATCAGGCAGTTTCCGAAATGAACGCATCCTATCTGAGTGGCAAAAACACTCGCAAGCATCACAACCGTCAAAGTAGTGGAAACACTTGCAAACAAGTCGATATTGGGAATTGCCAACAAAACCCCTATGTCACAAGACTGAACACGTCTCTTGGTCGTGACACGTTTACCAAACGACGGGAAACCTTTGAAAACCAACTCATCACACACAGTCAGAGTGGCGGAAAAACTCAAAACCCAGGTCAACATTAGTGCTTGCTAGCTGACTCCGATGAAAAATAACCAAATTGCCCCTTGGGCCTTTTTCGGTACACTTATTGAGAAAGCATCTAAGTCCTCAAAATGGTAAGTCCACCTTTCCAAGATTGTCCTAAGGAAAATCCGGCATGATTAAGTGTCTTCCAGTTAGTTCTGGATCAATTTCGAGACCATCCGATCAAACTGACCATTTTGCGCCTAGGCATCCGACTGCCTCTAGGAACCACACTGGCTTTGGGTATCAAACTGGTAATTTCTAGAGGATGCTTCTAATAGTTTTCTCAATCTACTAACGCTCTTTCAGATAATTCCGAGTCCATTCCAGCAAGACTGGTACAAGATGACCGTTTTGCCCCTAGCGGATTGGTTGCCTTTTCTAATCACACTGGCTCTGGGTATCAAACCGGTAACCCCTCGAGTCTTTTGGCGACTCATTCTAAGTCCATTATAGAGCTTTATCGGTTCAATTGACCATTTTGCCCCTGGTGGGCTTGTCGACCTTTTCAACTATTCTAACATTGTTTCTCAAGCCAGTTACCTTCAAGACACTTTCTCGAGAGTTCTTGTCCATTCCCAGTTGAGTCTAGTTGCTCGGAACCTTTTGGATCATTTCTGGACTATTCAGAGTCTTTTCTAGTGGAGTCAAACTAAAAATTGCATGGTAGTCACTAGGACAGGCGCCCAAATCTTTTGTCTTGCGTATCAAGGGTCGAAAGATACGTTTCTTGCTGCCTTAAAACTTTCCTAAGTGGCGCCAAGCTAGTATATGGCCTGGCGCCATTGTTGTAGTGGTGCCAGTGTATTTTTTGCCCTAGCGCCACTACAACAGGCACGAAGGTGATTTTAGTTGCCTATAAATACAGACCCTCCCTTTGTGTGAAAAAGGTCCACAAACTCAGTCCAAAAATGTTGTCTCTCAAAATCCAGAGTTCGAAGTCCCTCCAAACCCTAGCCCTCTCTAGCCTCTTCAAGCCCTAGCCTCCATACACTCAAACACTAGCTACTATACATCTCATACACTCAAACATAAGCTTCCAAAGCATCCATTGAAGACTCAAGGTGCTGCAACTTCAAGGTTCTCAAAGTCCAAGTAAAGCAAAGCAAACAAGTCAAGCAAAGCAAGAAGAATACAAGGTAGGCTTTCGATTTACTTGAATGCAATCCCCCCTCTCTTCTTTCTCCAAACCCACTTGGGTTTTTTTTTATTTTAATCTCCCATCTTCTATCTCTTTTTCTTGCATGCTTGGAACAAGGGACTCCCCGATTCATGCCTAGGAAGAATTGTTGAAGGTCAGCGTGTCAGGGGCTTTCTTCAAATTCAACCCTTGATGGTGTGGGTTCAGCCCCCTTGATTATTGTCGCGCCCAGATTTTTCGCACTCGTAGAATACACACACAAGCGGAAAAAATGTTGTACTCTCTCGTTAGAACTCACCCCCCTAGAAGAATGAGTGCGACTAGGTTTGAATTGAAAATTGATTTGAATAAAGGGATTTTAGAAAACAGTTAGAATCGCCACCTAACTTGATTAAGGTGAGTTAGCTTACCTAAAAACTAAGCATAATCCGAAGACTACACTTAGGGTTTTTGAAAACGATTTTGAAAATACCTTCTCAAGAAAGGGTTTTTAAGAAAACAGGTTGTTTGGCAACCTTTGGAAAATATTTAAGCCCTTTTTGAAAAATAACTCCGTTTTTGGTCTTTGAAATCAGTGATCCTAGGTTCGAAAGTTGGTTACGTGTAGGGAGGACGCACTAAGCCATCACCCTACCCGCCCTTGCGGTACCTACATGTTTATTTATCGTAGATTCACCTATGAGAGTCTTCAACTAACAAACGTCCAATCCTATTCACTTTAGAAAAAGAATGTTTAAAAAAACAAGACATGATGCATGATATGTAAGTGCAAGAAAAGAAAGCTGAAAAATAGATTTGGAAAGAGATTTGAAAAGAAATTGATTTGATTTAAAGGAGATTTGAAAAGATAGATTTGAAATTAGAAAGTTTTAGAATTTGGAAATTGAGATTTGAAAATAGATTTTTGGAATTGGAAATTAGAAATAGAACATAGAATTGGAAACTTGAAGAAGATTGTAGAATTGGAGATTTGAAAGAAGTTGTGGAATTAGAAATTTGAAAAATGTTGTGGAATTGGAAATCTGAAAGAAGTTGTGAAAATAGAAATTTGAAAAATGTTATGACCGCACCCATGAGGGTTGCCTATATATCCTTTTGGAGGAATCATGTCAGTCGTAGTTCAGACAAAAGTCCGATAGAAGATAGAAGGTTGGATTAGAAGAAAGAGATTTTGATTGGAAAAAGGATTTGACTTAAATTGAGAATAGGAGATTGGAAATTGGAATTTAGAATTTTGGAATTGAAAAGATTGGACTTTGATTTGGAAAGATAGAACTTGGAAAAACCTAAACTTAGGAAAAATAGGTTTTAGGAAAGACTTGAAATTTAAGAAAGCTTTGACTTGACTTGGAAGAAATTTAGAAAAGATTTGACTCGAATGTTGGATTTGGAAGATTTAGGAAAAGAATGGATTTAGGAAGGTCTTGAAATAGGAAAGGTTCAAATTAGGAAAGTGTCATTTTAGGAAAGTTTTGGTTTAGGAAAGTTTCATTTTAGAAAAGTTTTGACTTAGGAAAGCTTCAACTTAGGAAAATTTTGGATTAAGAAAGGTTTCGTTTTAAGAAAGTATGAAAGTTTTGAGTTTAGAAAGTTTTAGATTTGGAAAGATTTGAAGTTTAGGAAAGTTTAGAGTTTTAGAGAGATTTGGGTATAGAAAGTTTTAACCTAAGAAAGTTTTGAATTTGGAAAACTTCGAATTTGGAAAGATTTGAAATTTAGAAAGTTTAGGATTTAAAAGTTTTAGAGTTTTAGAAAATCTTGAGATTAGGAAAGGTTTGAGTTTAGGAAAGATTTGAAAACTTAGATTTGGAAAGTTAAGATTTGAAAATGGATAGAATTAGGAAAGGGTTGAATTAGGAAAGATGTGGAAGTTGAGCTTTAAAATTTAGGAAAGATTTTTATGTTCAAGTTTTGAAAACTTAAGATTTAGGAAAGTAGAAGATTAGGAAGGATTTGAATTAGAAAAGATTTGGATTTTGTTTCTAAGAATAAGTGGTTTTGATTTTGTTTCCCAAAACGGAGGATAGGATCTAGTTTCCTAAATGGAGAGATTGGATTTGGTTTCCTAAAAGGAAGATTGGATTTGGCATGAATTTGGAAAGAGAAGTTTTAGAAACCCTAAATTTGGAAGACTATAGTTTTGACATAAAAAATAGGTTTTGGAAATATATATAGTTTTGATGTAGAAAACAAGAGGTTTTAGAAACCTAGATTTTAAGGCAAGATTGAAAATCATATTTCTGGGAAGGAAAATTAGGGTTTCCTAATTGTTGGTTCTAAGGCTTAACTTGGACTCTAAGAAAAGAAATTTTTGAAAAGTGAGTTTTTGGAAAGGAGGTTTTGGAAAGGAAATCCTAGGGAGGAATTTCTAGAAGGTGAGTTTTGAAGAAAGAATTTTTGGAAAGATTTTTAGAAGGAGATTGTTGGAAAGAGTTTTTAGAAAAGAGATTTAGGGAGCATTTTTAGATAGTGGATTTTGAGGAGAGTGTTTTGAAAAGGAGTTTAAAAAGGAGTTTTGAAAAATAGATTTTAGGAGAAAGCTTTTAGAAAGCATGTTGAAAAAGAGGGTTTTAGAAAGAGAGACTTTTGAAAATAGAGTTTTTTGGAAAGTATAAAAACGTCTCACTTTCCTAAAGCGATTCTAACCATAAGAAGTTTGGAACCACTTCAAAAAAGTAGTTTTGAAAACAACAAGGAGTTGAAAATATAGACCATATTAGTCACTTTAAATGTAACACTTTCCTAAAGCAATCTTAGCCATGAAAAGGCTAGAATCACTATAGGATTATGATTTTGAAAACAAGTTTTGAAAAAGGAAATTTTGATACAATTTTGAAAACAAGTTTAATGCAAGCTTTGAAAACGAGTTTGAAAACGATTTTTGGAAGAATGCAAGATAATGATATGCACAATGCAAATTGGGGTCGTGAACATGCAAGGTTAAGGCTTCACCACATAATCAAGGGGGCCGAACCCATGTGGTATTCGGTTAGACTAAAAGAAAGCCCCCGACATGGTGACCCTCCAATAGTCTAATCCTACACATGGGCCGAGAATCTTCTTTTTCCAAGCATGCAAGGAAAGGGGGGAAGAAGGTGGGGTGGGGGATTAAAATAGAGAAAACCTAAGTGGGTTAGCAGGGAGAAGAGGGGGGGGGGGGGGGGAAGTGCAGAAACTAAACGGGAAAAAGAGAGTACAGTATTTTTTCCGCTTGTGTGTGTATTCCTTAAGTGTGAAAAATCTGGGTGCAATAATAATCAAGGGGGCCAAACCCACGTGGTCTCTGGTTAGACTAAGAGAAAGCCCCCAATACAGTGACTTTCAATAGTCTAATCCTACACATGAATCGGGGAGTCCCTTATTTCAAGCATGCAAGAAGGGGGAGGGGTAGAAGATGGGGATTAAAATATAAGAAAACCCAAGTAGATTAGGAGAGAGAAGAGAGAGGGGAACATTGCGTAAACATAAATAGGACCCTACCTTGCGTCTTCTTTTATTTGCTTCTCTTTATTTGCTTTGTTTTACTTCGGCCTCCAAGAGCTTCCCAGTTGCAGCACTTCAAGTCTTCATTGAAGGCTTTGGAGGCTAGTATGTGAGTGTATGTATGCTAGGGTTAGGTGTATAGAGGCTAGGGTTTGAAGCACCTAAAGGGAACCAGGGTTTGGAAGGACTTTGAGCTTTGAGTATCGAAGAGCAGAGTTTTTAGACTGATTTTGCCGACCCTTTTCACGCTAGTGGAGGCTCTGTATTTATAGATAGAGGATTGTCCTAGTGCCTATTGCAGTGGCACTAGTCAAAATTCCATTCTAGCGCTACTCTAAGCCAAATTTTGGCTTGGCGCCACTAGCAGTGGTGCCAGCCACTTAGGAAAGTTTTAAGGTCGGCAAACAACGTATCTTCAGAAGATTTGGATGCCTGTACTAGTGACTACCATGAAAATTTTAGCCTAGCTTCACTAGGGGTGACTCTGGAAGGTCCGGGAATGATTTAGAGGGCCGGGAATGGCCCAAAGGGTAGAAAAGGGACATAAACCCTTAGAATAATGTCTCGGGGGTAGTAAACTTGAAGAATAATGTCAAGATGTGTCGGAGGGATTGACTGGACCATTAAGGGCAAAATAGTCAATCGGGACAAAAAGCTTTCGGGATGGACCTAAAAGAAGACTCAAGACTTAGAAACATTAGCTAGAATGTTCCAGAAGGTTACCGGTTTGATATCTAGAGCCGGTGTGGTTAGAAGAGGCAACCGGCCCGCTAGGGGCAAAACGGTCATTTTGCATCAAGTTTGTCAGAACTGACTTAGAATGACCTAGAAATGTATCGGAAGGCTTGAGATACTATCAGCAACATCCTCGGGGGGTTATCAGTTTGACACCTAGAGCTGGTGTGGTTCCCGGGGCCCTCGGATGCTTAGGGGCAAAATGGTCATTTTGACTGGAGGGTTTCGAAATTGGCCCGAAACTGATTGGAAGGCACTTAAATATACTGGATCATCTTTGGGACCACCCTGGAAGGGTAGACTTACTGTCCTGAGGACTTAGGTACTTTCTCAAGAAATGTGCCGAAAATAGCCCTAAGGGCAATTTGGTCATTTTTCATCGGAGTGGGCTAGCAGGCACTGGTGTTGACTTGGGTTTTGAGTATTTCCGTCACTCTAACGGTGGTCTTGTGACATGGGGGTTTGTTGGCAATTCTCTATATCGACTTGTTTACGAGTGTTTCCGCCACTCTAACAGTTGCAATGTTTTCGAGTACTTCCGTTACTGTAACGGTTCGGTATCATTCCAGAGACTGCCTGATCTTGAGAAGCTGCTAGGTGGACTTATCGCCTGAGGAATCAACTTTTTCAAAAAGCATGTCAAAACTGACATTCTTCATTGGCGGGCTAGCAGGCCCCAAAGGTGGATCGTTCTACCATCTTTGGGACTTGGGGTCTTGTCTCGGTAGACGAATTTGAAGGGACTTACCATTTCAAAAATTTTTCTCAAAAACCGTGTCGGATAGGGTGGACTTACTGTCTTGAGGAATCAACTTTCTCGAAAGACGTGCTGAATTTAATTGGAATTGAAGTTGGACTTGAAATTAGATTTTAGATTAAAACGGAGAGTTACCGTCTTTGAAAAGACGTGCCCATTGGAATTGGACCGAACAATGTCCTTAGGACACTTTGGTCATTTTGTCTCTACTTGGGCCCGATGGGCCCGCGAAGCAATTGATTGACTGAATTAGGTTTGGAAAACTGATTTAAATTTGAATATGTCCATATTAACTTGAACTCAAGTCTGGACGGACTAGAGACTATCGAGTGGGCAAAAATGAGGTGCTTACAGCTATGATCTTGCATTTAATGCAATCCCAACTAACTCCAATGGCTATAATCAATGCTAAGGCATATATACAAGACCCCCATAACATTTATATATAGAGAGGACATACATTTAAGTGCTGAATCTAATCTGAAAGTAAAAACCCTAACTGCTACAGTTGTTTTGCTGAGATATTAGCGCATTTACTGATCTTACACTTGTTCTATCCATTTTTTGAGAATGATACTTTGTGTAAACCTTATTTACTCCATTTGGGTGGGTTTGTAAACATGTGAGTTTGAGTGTTCTTGTTAAAAATACTTGTAAGTTTGTGTAAAACTTGGACAAAATCACTTGAGAAGTTTAAGAGCTTGGGAAGAGCTCTTGTAAGAAGTGAGCTAGGTATTTTGTCAACTAGCATCTACTTTGTAATTCTTCATTGTATAGTGTAAGAGCTTTTAAGGAGGTCTTGTGGGAGAGGACGTAGGTCATGAATTGTGGCTGAACCTCAGTAAATCATTGTGTTCATTTTGTGCTATGTTTTTTTTTATTTCTTGTTGAGATTGCCTAACCACATTGATTGTTTAATCAGATTGCTTAATTAGTTTTTAGTTAAAATTATTTGTGATTATTTTTGAATACCAATTCACCCACCCTCTTGGGTTGCACTCTTGGCCAACAATTGGTATTAGAGTTTGTACTCTACATCTAAAGGCTTAACGTCCTTAGAGTTGATTATGGCAACTATGTTTGGAAGCTCTTTAGGTAAGGGCCAATCTACCAATAGACCTCCCATATTTAATGGAACAAACTACAATTATTAAAAGAATAGAATGAGAATTTATATCCAATCTGTTAAGTATGAATTATAGAGGGTTATTGTCAATGGTCCTAAGACTCCCACCAAGACCATTGAAAGGGTAGTCATCCCTAAACCTAAAAATGAACAGAATGAGAATGACTTGAAGTTTTTGCAATCCAATGCTAAAACTATGAACATCTTACATTGTACGTTAGACCTAAATGAATTCAATAGGATCTATACATGTGAATCTGTAAAGAAAATTTGTGATAGACTTGAAGTGACTCGTGAAGGGACCAATCAGGTCAAGGAGTCCAAGATTAACATTCTTGTGCATAATTATGAACTATTTAGAATGAATTCTGACGAGTCTATAACTAAAATCTTCACTAGATTCACTGACATTGTTAATGATTTAAAGTCTATTGGAAGAGTGTATCCTAACAATAAACATGTGAGAAAGATTCTAAGATCAATGCCAAAGACATGGGAAATTAAGGTGATAGCTATACAAGAAGCCAAAGACCCTAATACTTTGCCACTTGAGGAGCTTCTTGGATCTCTCATGACCCATGAGCTCACCCAAAAGCAAAATGCTCAAGAAGAGGAAGACAAGAAGAAAAAATTTATTACATTTAAGTCCACCACTGTAAGCACCCCATTTTTGCCCGCTCGGCAATCTCCGAGCTAACCAAGCTCACTTTCACACATCACATGCATATTTAGACTCTAAGCCCACCTTTTTAACTTGAATTTAGTCCACCAATCACTTTTCGGGCCCGTAGGGCCCACTTGAAGCTAAATGACCATTTTGTCCCTAGGCATTCGAACACCCCAGGAACCACACCGGCCCTGGTTATCAAACCAGTAACCTTCTGAGATTAATTTTTATGGTATTCTCAACCTTCTTCTACCTTTCCGGATCATTCCGAGTCAGTTCCGGCAAACTCAGTGCAAAATGACCGTTTTGCCCCTGGTGGGCCGATCTCCTTTTCCGACCACACCAGCTCTGGGTATCAAACCAGTAACTTTCCGAGAATACTTTTTATAGTGTTCTAAATCTTTCTTTACCTTTTCGGATCATTCCAAGTCAGTTCCGGCAAACCTGGTACAAAATGACCGTTTTGCCCCTGGTGGGCCGGTCTTTTTTTCCGACAACACCGGCTCTGAGAACCAAGCCGGCAACCTTTGACAACATTCTGAATAATGTTTCCAAATTTCGAGTCTTCTTCCGGGATAGTCCGAGTCCGTCCCGGCAGCTTTCCAATCCGGTTGACCGTTTTGCCCTTAAAGGCCCGATCAACCCTTTTGACACATCCTATCCTCATTTTTCATGTCAAATACCTTCAGGACACTATTTTAGGTGTTCCTGCTCTTTTCTGGCCTTCCGGGTCATTCTCGGCTCCTTCAAATCATTCCCGGACTTTTCGGAGTCATTCCTAGTGAAGCAAGGCTAAAAATTAGATGGTAGTCACTAGTACAGGCGCCCAAATCTAGTCAAAGATACGTTGCTTTCCGACCTTAAACATTTCTGAAATGGATGGCGCCACTGCAACAGGCGCCAGTGTTGTCCAACCTCTATAAAAACAGAGCCTCCTCCAACGTGAAAAGGGTCCGTAAACTCAATCTAAAAATCCTATATTTCGATATACAGAGCTGGAGCACCTCCTAAACCCTAGCTTCCCTAATTTTTCCAAACCCTAGCCACCATACACTAAACCCTAGCTTCCTATACACTCGTACACATCCCCATACACTCATACACTAGCCTTCAACCCTCCTTCGAAGACTTGAAGAGTTGCAATCTGAAGTTTGAAGCTTGAAGGTGGCTCTTGAAGATTGAAGACGAAGATCAAGACAAAGACCGAAGAAAGCAAGGCGCGCAAAATAAACAAGATACAAGGTAGGTTCTCCATTTAAATTTCCACACTTCCCCCGTCTCTCTTCTCTCTCCTAACCCACTTAGGTTTTTTTCTATTTTAATTCCCCATCTCTTTCCCCCTTTCTTTGCATGCTTGAAACAAGGGGATTCCTGGTCCATGTGTAGGATTGGGCTATTGGAGAGTCACCGTGTCGGGGGCTTTCTTCTAGTCTAACTAGAGACCACGTAGGTCCGCCCCCCTTGATTATGTGGTGAAGCCTTAGCCTTGTATGTTCACGACCCCAAAATTGCATTGTACATATCATGATCTTGCATCTTCCAAAAACCGTTTTCAAAGTTGTTTTTTAAATCGTTTTCGAACTTGTTTTCAAAATTGCATTAAAATCTCCTTGTCAAAAACTTGTTTTCAAAATCACAATCCTAGGGTGATTCTAGTCTTTCCATGGCTAGGGTTGCTTTAGGAAAGTGTTATATTAAAAGCGACCAATATGGTCCATATTTTCAAATTTTGTTGTTTTCAAAACCGCTTTCCTAAAGTGGTTTTAGCCCTCTCATGGTTAGAATTGCTTTAGGAAAGTGAGATATTTTTGCACTTTCTAAAAACTCTATTTTCAAAACATCTCTTCCTAAAAATCTCTTTTTCAACATACTTTCCTAAAACTCTCCTTTCCAAAGTCGTTTTCAAAAACTCCCTCTAAAAAATCTACTTTTCAAAACTCCCCTTTTTAAATTCCTTTCCAAAACGGTCTCTTCAAAGTCCACTTTCCAAAAACGTTCCCTAGGACTCTTTCCTAGAAAAACGCTCCCTAAAAATCTTTCTAAAAAACTCTCTTTCCAAAATCTTCCTTCTATAAACTCTTCTTTAGGATTTTCCTTCTAAAATCTTCGTTTCTAAAAAACACACTTTCCAAAAACTCTTTCCTTAGAAGCCCAAGTCAAGCCCTAGAACCCACGATTAGGAAACCCTAATTTTCTTTCTAAAAACATGATTTTCAAACTTTGCCCCAAACCTAGGTTTTCAAAACCTCTTGTTTTCACATCCAAACTATACATGTTTCCAAGACCTGTTTTCTACGTCGAAACTATAATTTTCCAAATCTAGGGTTTCTAAAATTTCCTTCTCCAAATCCTTGTCAAATCAAATTTTCTATTTAGGACACCAAATCCAATCTTTCCGTTTAGGAAATTAGATCCCGTCCTCCGTTTTTGGAAACAAAATCAAACCTTTGCTTTTAGAAACTAAATCCAATCCCTTCCTAATCCAAAGCTTTCTTAATTCAACTCCTTGCTAATTTCCTATTTTCTTAAACCATAAGTTTCTTAAACCTAAACTTTAAATCTTTCCTTAAATTTTAAAATCTAAATATTTCCTAAATCGAATCCTTCTTAATCTTCTCATTTTCTAAATCTTAAGTTTCCAAAACTTGAATATAAAAATCTTTCCTAAATTTTAAATCTCAACTTTACAAATTTAAATTTTCAAATCTTTCCTAATTCAACCCTTTCCTAATCCTACCCCTTTTCCAAATCTAAATTTTCAAATCTTTCCTAAGTTCAAACATTTCCTAATCTCAAGATTTTCTAAAAACTTTAAGACTTGCTAAATCTTAAACTTTCTAAATTTCAAATCATTCCAAATTCAAAACTTCCCTATTTCAAAACATTTTAAATCATTCCAAATTCAAAACTTCCCTTTTCAAAACATTTCAAATTCAAAACTTTTCAACTTTCAAAACTTCCTCATTTCAAAACCTTTCTTAAAACAAAACTTTCCAATTTCAAAACTTTCCTAAACCTAAAACTTTCCTAAGTTGAAATTTTCTTAAATTCAAAACTTTCCTAAGTTGAAACTTTCTTAAATTCCAAACTTTTCTATTTTAAAACTTTCCAAAAATGAAACTTTCCTAATTCGACACTTTCCTAAATCGGACCTTTCTTAATTCAAATATTTCCTAAATTTAATCTTTCCTAATCTCCTAAACCTTCCAAGTCAAGTTGAATATTTCCTAAGTCTCTTCTCTTTCCTAAGTCTAGGTTTCCTAAACCTCCATCTTTCCAAAATAAGTCTAAATCTCTCTTCCATGTTCTATCTTTTCAAATCAAAATTCAATCTTTTCAATTCCAAAATTCTAAATTTCAATTTTCAGTCCTCTATTCAAAGTTCAAGCTCTCAATTTTCCAATTCAATCTCTTTCTTCTAAATCAATCTATTTTCAATCGAACTTTTGTCCGAACTACGACTGACTTAATTCTACAAAAGGATACGTAAGCAACCTTTATAGGTGCGGTCACAATTTCTTTTAACTTTCAAATTCCACAATTTCTTTCAAATTTCAAATTCCTCCGTATCTTCCAAATTTCAAATTCCAAAATCTTTCTAAATTTCCAATTTCAAATTTCTATTTTTAAATCTCTACTTTCAATTTCCAAAAATTTTCAATTTCAAATCTATCCAATTTCAAATCTTTTTCAAATCAAATCAATTTCAAATCAATCTCCTTCCAAATCTATTTTTCAATTCTTTTTCCTTGCACTTGCATATCATGCATCATGTTAGTTTCTTTTCAAACATTGTTTTCTAAGGTGGATAGGATTGAACATTAGTTAGTTAAAGACTCTCGTAGGTGAATCTAGGATAGATTGACATGTAGGTACCGAAAGGGCGGGGTAGGGTGATGGCTTAGTGCGCCTTCCCTACACGTAACCAACCTCCGAACCTAGAATCACTGTTTTCAAAGACCAAAAGGAGTTATTTTTCTAAAAATGGCTAAATGTTTTTTAAAGGTTGCCAAACAACCTGTTTTCCTAAAAACCCTCTCTTGAGGAGATATTTTCAAAATCGTTTTCCAAAACCTTAAGTGTAGTCTTCGGATTATTCTTAGTATTTAGGTAACCTAACTCACCTTAATCAAGTTAGGTGGCGACTCCAAACTTTTTCTAAAAGCCCTTTATTCAAATCAATTTTTTTTTTTATTTCAAATCTAGTCGCACTCATTCTTCTAGGAGGGTGAGTTCTAACGAGAGAGTACAACATTTTTCCCGCTTGTGTGAGTATTTCTCGAGTGCGAAAAATCTGGGCGCGACAGTTGGCGACTCCACTGGGGATCACTTAGAAGGTTAGGCCGTAGTCATGTCTCTTTACCCTTTACCCATGTAGAGTCTTAAATTAACTTGGTTCAATCCTATTCACTTTAAATTTTCAAAACTAAATTTTCAAAATTGTTTTCAAAAAACATTCATTTATTCATATTATCCTGTATTATGTTTGTCATCCATATACTAACACTTGCATCTTTATTTTATAGGTACACATTTTGTTTAAATTTTATTAACTATGCATGAATGTGATGAACAAGATGAATGGGAGTTGTTGGGCTCTTTCCTCTACTTTTAAAAATCACACACACACTACATGTGCACCTGCATTCTGCATACTTGCATTATTACCCTTATATGTCCTTTCTAGTTAGAAAAGGAGAACGGTATATTGGTTGTGGGCAAGATACTGTGTCAGTTTCTTCGCCTATGGCCTCTTGATGGTTCCCCCGCTCGGATCACCAACCGATCATGGCACCACTTCGGGGAGTGGGCCTAGGTTTGAAGATCCGGGGACCGAGCCTTTTTAGGACGCATTGGTCAACCCTCAACCTCATACTCATACAGACACCATGCATAGCCGAACATCTGCCGGATTTAAGACATGAGCACCGTTTTCAAAACCATGGAGGAAAGGGCAGCTGCTCTTGCTTTCATTTATACCTGTCTATTCCTATTGTTATAATGCTTGTATTTATACTGTTATAATGCCTGTCTAACTACTCATGCATGTACGTTTTCCTTGCTATCGCATTCTCTCTCCTTATACTCTTTGCATACCCATGTTCATGCATTCCATATTCCATGTCAAGACAAGAGTTCCAAGAAACTCAAGTCACTGCATTCTCATGCATATAATCAACCCATTGAGAGTGACACCAAGGTCACTCTCCCTTGCATTAAACCTACCCAAACCCTAAGGGTTCTCGCATAACCCTAAGGACTCATTGCATACATCTCAATTCATTTCATAAGAGGGGCCCCAATCCCTCTATGCTCACGGAGATAGGGTTGCCAAGAAGACAATGTAAGCACCCTATTTTTAACTGCTCAGCAGTCTACACTCCGTCCAGACATGTTTTCAAATCATTGTGGACGTATTCCAATTGAAATCGATTTTCTAAGTCCAAATCTCGTCTGTCTATCGCCTTGCGGGCCTACCAGGCCCAAATAGAGGCAAAATGACCAAAATGCTCTTAGGAGCATTGTCCTTTCCTTTCCCTTTCCCATCCCTCTCTCGAGACAGTTTATTCCTTAAGATAGTTCCAATCCAGGCACGTCTTTTCGAAGACAGTAAGACCCCTTTCCAATCCCACTCTTGAGATAGTTTATTCCTCAAGACGGTTCCAATCCAGGCACGTCTTTTCGGAGACGATAAGTCCCCTTTCCAGACCCTCTCTCGGGACAATTTATTCCTCGAGATGGTTCCAATCTAGGCACGTCTTTTCAAAGATGGTAAGACCCATTTCCAATCCCACTCTCGAGACAGTTTATTCCTTGAGACGGTTCCAACCCAGGCACGTCTTTTCGAAGACGGTAAGACCCCTTTCCAACCCCTCTCTCGCGACAATTTATTCCTCGAGACGGTTCCAATCCAGGCACGTCTTTTCGAAGACGGTAAGTCCTCTTTCCAATCCCTCTCTCGAGACAGTTTATTTCTCGAGACGGTCCGAGTAGCGAAACTACTCACAAAACTGTTAGAGTAGCAGAAATACTCACAAATAGGTCAACATAGGGAATTGCCAACAAACCCCTGTGTCACGACGACCGCCGTCAGAGTGGCGGAAACACTTAAAACCCAGGTCAACACCAGTGTCTGTTAGCCCACTTCGATGAAAAATGACCGTTTTGCCCCTGGTCGGCCGATCACCTTTTCCGACCACACTGGCCCTGGGTATCAAACCGGTAACCTCCAAAGGATACTTCTTATAGTATTCTCAATCCTCCTCTACCTTTCCAGATCATTCCGAGTCAGCTCCGGCAAACCCGGTGCAAAATGACCGTTTTGCCCCTGGTGGGCCGGTCACCTTTTGCGACCACACCGGCTCTGGGTATCAAACTGGTAATCTCCTAAGATTGCTTCTTATAGTATTCTCAACCTTTCCTTATCTTTTCGGATCTTTCCAAGTTAGTTCCGGCAAACCCGGTACAAAATCACCGTTTTGCCCCTAGTGGGCCGGTCTCCTTTTCTGACCACGCCGGCTCTGGGAATCAAACTAGTAGCATTTGGGAACATTTTGAATAATGTTTCCAGATCCCAAGTCTTCTTCCGAGACAGTCCGAGTCTGTCCCGGCAGTTTCCCGGTCCGATTGACCGTTTTGCCCCTAAAGGCCCAGTTAACCTTTCCGACCGATCTTATCCTCATTTCTTAAGTAAAATACCTCCAGGACACTAT
This sequence comes from Euryodendron excelsum, assembly GCA_033060915.1. Classification (NCBI taxonomy): domain Eukaryota; kingdom Viridiplantae; phylum Streptophyta; class Magnoliopsida; order Ericales; family Pentaphylacaceae; genus Euryodendron; species Euryodendron excelsum. The sequence goes on from CM065395.1 coordinate 22,888,189, forward strand.
TTTAAGTGTTCCTGCTCCTTTTCGGCCTTCTGGGTCATTTCCGGCTCCTTCAAATCATTCCCGGACTTTTCGAAGTCACTCCTAGTGAAACCAAGCTAAAAATTACATGGTAGTCACTAGTACAGGCACCAAAATCTAGTCAAAGATATGTTGCTTGCCGACTTATAAAGTTTCCTAACTGGCTGGCGCCACTAGCAGTGGCGCCAAGCTAGGAATTGACCTGGTGCCACTCCTAGTGGCGCCAAGAGCAATTTTGCCCTGGCGCCATTGCAATAGGCGCTAGGTTTGTCCAACCTCTATAAATACAGAGCCTCCTCCAACGTGAAAGGGGTCCGTCAACTCAGTCTAAAAATTATATAATTCAATATACAGAGCTCGAGCACCTCCTAAACCCTAGCTTCCCTCGGTTTTCCAAACCCTAGCCACTATACACTAAACCCTAGCCTCCTATACACTCATACACACCCCCACACACTCATACACTAGTCTTCAACCCTCCTTGGAGGACTCGAAGAGCTGCAATCTAAAGTTTGAAGACAACTCTTGAAGATTGAAGACGAAGATCAAGACGAAGACCGAAGATCAAAGAAAGCAAGGCGCGCAAAATAAACAAGATACAAAGTAGGTTCTCTATTTAAATTTCCGCACTTCCCCCTCTCTCTTCTCTCTCCTAACCCACTTGGGTTTTCTCTATTTTAATCCCCTATCTCTTTCCCCCCCCCTTTCTTTGCATGCTTGAAACAAGGGGATTCCCGGTCTATGTGTAGGATTGGGCTATTGGAGAGTTACCGTGTCGGGGGCTTTCTTCTAGTCTAACCAGAGACCACGTGGGTCTGACCCCCTTGATTATGTGGTGAACCCTTAACCTTGTATGTTCACGACCCCAAAATTGCATTGTGCATATCATGATCTTGCATCTTCCAAAATTCGTTTTTAAACTCGTTTTCAAACTCGTTTTCAAACTTATTTTCAAAATTGCATCAAAATCTCTTTTGCAAAACATGTTTTCAAAATCACAATCCTAGGGTGATTTTAGCTTTTCCATGGCTAGGGTTTCTTTAGGAAAGTGGTACATTCAAAGTGACCAATATGGTCCATATTTGCAAATCTTATTGTTTTCAAAACTGCTTTCCTAAAGTGGTTCTAACTCTCTTAGGGTTAGAATTGCTTTAGGAAAGTGAGATGTTTTATACTTTCCAAAAGTTCTCTTTTCAAAAATCTCTCTTTCTAAAAATATCTTTTCCAACATACTTCCCTAAAACTCTCCTTTCCGAAATTGTTTTCGAAAAAATCTTTACAAAAATCTATTTTTTAAAACCTCCTTTTTCAACTCCTTTCTAAAACGCATTCTTCAAAGTCCACTTTCCAAAAACGTTCACTAGGTCTCTTTCCTAGAAAAACTCTCCTTAAAAATCTTTCCAAAAATTCTCTTTCCAAAATCTTTCTTTTAGAAACTCCCCTCTAGGATACCCTTCTAAAAACCTTCATTTCCAAAAATGCACTTTCCAAAAATCCATTTTCTTTAGAGCCCAAGTCAAGCCCTAGAGCTAACCATTAGGAAACCCTAATTTTCTTTCCAAAAACATGGTTTTCAAACTTTGCACCAAACCTAGGTTTCCAAAACCTCTTGTTTTCACATCCAAACTATACACGTTTCCAAAACTTATTTTCTACGTCGAAGCTATAATTTTCCAAATCTAGGGTTTCTAGAATCTCCCTTTCCAAATCCAAAGCCTTCCAAGTTCAAAACTTTCTTAAGTTAAGACTTTCCAAATCTAAAACTTTCTAAATTCTATACTTTCTTAAACTTCAAATCTTTCCAAATCTAAAACTTTTTAAATTCAAAAATTTTCTTATTTTCAAAACTTCCTTGTTTTCTAAACTTTCCAATTTTCAAAACTTCCCTATTTCAAAAAATTCCAAATTCAAAACTTTCCTAAGTTGAAACATTCCAAATTCAAAACTTTCCTAATTTCAAAACTTTCCTAATTTCAAAACTTTTTTCAAAACTCTCCTAATTTGAAACCTTTCCTAATTCAAAACTTTCTTAATTCAAAACTTTCCAAAAATGAAACTTTCCTAATTCAAAACTTTCTTAATTCGAAACTTTCCAAAAATGAAATTTTCCTAATTCGAAACTTTCCTAAGTCAGACCTTTCCTAATTCAAACATTTCCTAAATCCAATCTTTTCCAATCTCCTAAACCTTCCAAGTCAAGTCCAATCTTTCCTAAGTCTCTTCTCTTTCCTAAGTCTAGGTTTCCTAAAACCGAGTTTTCCATAGTCAAGTCTTTTCAAACCTTTCAATCAAAATTCAATCTCTTCAATTTCAAAATTCTTAATTCCAAATTTCAATCCTCTATTCTAAGTTCAATCTCTCAATCTTCCAATCCAATTCAATCTCTTTTTCAAATCAACTCTTCTATTTTCGGTCGGGTTCTTGTCTGAACTAACCTATTTCCTCCAAAAAGATACGTAGGCAACCTTCATAGGTGCGGTCAAAATTTCTTTCAAATTTCAAATTTCTCCACAATTTCTTTCAAATTTCAAATTCCAAAATCTTTCCAAATCTCCAATCTATTTTCAAATTTCCAATTTCAAATTTCTATTTTCAAATCTCTACTTTGAATTTCAAAAACTTTTCAAATCTATCCAATTTTAAATTTCTTTCAAATCAAATCAAATTCTTTTCAAATCTCTTTCCAAAATCTACTTTCCAATTCTCTTATCTTGCACTTGCATATCATGCATCATGTTAGTTTCTTTTTAAACATTCTTTTTCAAAGTGAATAGGATTGAACTATAGTTAGTCGAAGACTCTCATAGGTGAATTTAGGGTAGATTGAAATGTAGGTACTGAAAGGGCGGGGTAGGGTGATGGCTTAGTGCGTCTTCCCTACACGTAACCAATCTCCGAATCTAGATCACTGTTTTCAAAGACCAAAAAGGAGTTATTTTTCAAAAAGGGCTAAATATTTTTCAAAGGTTGCCAAACAACCTGTTTTTTTTAAAAACCCTCTCTTGAGGAGATATTTTCAAAATCGTTTTCCAAAAACCCTAAGTGTAGTCTTCGGATTGTTCTTAGTTTTTAGGTGACCTAACTCACCTTAATCAAGTTAGGTGGCGACTCCAAATCTTTTCCAAAAAGCCCTTTATTGAAATTAGATTTTCAATTCAAACCTAGTCGCACTCATTCTTCTAGGAGGGTGAGTTCTAACTAGAGAGTACAACATTTTTCCCGCTTGTGTGAGTATTCCTCGAGTGCAAAAAATCTGGGCACGACAGACAAGGGGCAATCAATCAACAAGGTCTCTCAGCGATCTCCTTGACATCAAATCCAAGGAAGGCGGATCCGAAGACTTAAGAGTAGTTTAGGTTTTCCCTTTGTAAAAGTAGATAGGTGGAAGTCCAAAGGAAAATGTTCCCCCTCCCGTTATTAAAATGTATTTGAATTCTTTTGTATCTTAAACCTAAAATTTAATGTACTTCTTTACTTTTGAGAATGAATTCATGGATGGCTGAAGGTTCCTACTTGACGGTAAGGTATCTGCATACAGGGGCAAACCCGCTATCTCCAAAAGTGAGCCAATACATCATGATTAGTTTCCCTCTCGAGTATGGGCATCCTTAGGGCATACATTGCATAGAATTCTTGAAAAATCAAAAACTAACTTGCGATTTATGCTGTTGTTTTTCTACTTCTTTCTGTTTCTTTCACAGCAATTACCCTACGTTGAGTCAACATTGCTCCCAAGAAAAGTCAGCATCTACCTAGGGATCCTATTGTTACTCGGCCAAGAGCATTACTTATGGCTGCCAATCTTGAGGAGTCACCCTAAGTCTTTCGAGAAGAGGTCAATGAAATGAGGGGGACGATTGATGAGATGTTTAAGCTTATCCAAACCTTGGCCATAAAGGATACTACTACAATCTCGTCGACATCCATGACGTCATCTAAAGACCCTGAGCCCACCAACCCGAGGATCGTGCTTCAATCTAACAATGTTGGGAGGAACAAGGAAGATGCCAAAGGGATCAACACTAAAGAACAGGACATTATGTTGCTTTCACATGCCGTATAGAGGACTTCCCTAGATCCTCTCAGTTTGAAAATCCAAGGCCTAGAGGATTCACTCCGAAGTCTCCATGGCCATGACAGTTATGGGTCTACTTCCTACGATGAGCTCTACTTTTTTCCAAATCACCCGAGACCTGCTAAGTTCAAAATGCCCGACTTCTAGAGGTATGATGGCACTGGTGACCCTATCGCTCATCTTCGCCTGTATGCCGGGGCACTGAGTGGTTATGGCAACGATCCGAAACTCCTCATGCAACTGTTCGAATATAGTCTTACTGGGTTTGCTTTGCAGTGGTTTGCCCGTCTAGACCTAAGGAGGATCACCACCTGAATTGAGCTGGTCAACGCATTTAAAGCCCAATATCGCCATAACATAGACCTCACTGCTGACCGTTGGTCCTTGATGGCAATGAGTAAGGGAGAGAAAGAAAGTTTCAAAAGCTATGCCCTTAGATGGAGAGAAGCAGCAGCACAAGTCAATCCCCCTTTAGAAGATAATGAATATGTTCAACTGTTCGTACACACCTTCTCGGGAATATATTACGAAAAGCTCTGCATGAGTGTTGGGAGAAACTTTTTTGAGCTTATCATGCAAGGAGAGATGATAGAAAATAGCCTAAAAATTGGAAGGATCGTTGACCTCTATGCTAAACAAGTTTCTGCAAGCTTAGCAAGGAAGGCGCCCACAGCATCGAAAATGGGTCGAAAGGAGGGAAAAGTGTCTGCCATCTTGCTCGCTCAACAACTGCAATGTCACCCCCAACACCAATCTCAGACCCCCGTGGCTACTCAAGCACCTACTTCTGGGCCCATCACAGCCTAACAACACCTCAACCCCAATAAGAAGGCCCACCGACATCGCGCCTTTTCCCCTTTAACTTGCACCCAAACAAAGGCTTATCATGACCTCTTACAGGCCAACCTTTTGACCCCCATACCTGCTCCACCGTTGCCAAATCCTTTACCCCCTACTTTCGACCCAACCCTTATTTGTGAGTACCATTCTAGGAGACAGGGGCATGACACTGAGCATTGTCTCTTCCTGAAGCACAAGATACAAGATTTGATCGACGCTGGAATCATCATCACCTAGGGGAGGAACCACGCGATGAAGCATAGAAGAAATTGGTGTGATTCTAGGACCTCTCTGAAGGGCTTTTTCCAAAGTGCAATAAAAAGGGAAGTTTTCATAAAATTCATCTGTTTTCTTTTCATCTCTCTATTTCTCGCATATCTTATTTAAATAAACATTACATGCCATGTAATCATATTTCTAAATGAAAAGGTGTAGTTTCTAGTTCATCCCCTTTGTCTCATACTCTTGTGGATGATTATTACTTTTAGGGATTCTTCCCCATTTTGGTAAATGACTCGATTTAAAGGATGGGATAGCATGGGCAACCCATTTAAAAGGGGTGAAAACCTTTGAGAGACTAAGAGAGAGTGTGAGAGATAGAAGGAAGGCAATCTCAACAAAGAAGTGTGAATTCTATTGAAAATGCGACACTTGCATGATATCCTGGCTAGGCGATGGGTAGCCAAGTCCCCAAAATGATAAGAAGCCATTGTTCTATTTATCCTAAATAAACACTACCCCTTGCTCAGCCCACTAGAGCCGTAATTGATTTTTATTCAGATGTCCCCAAACCAATAACCATCCCCCACACCAGGATAGGCATAGAGTAGTTGATTTGATAGAATATGTAGGGATTCACTAGCCAAAACACATCATCCCTAGAAATATTGTCTAAATTTTGTACAAAGGTTTTATGGACTAAGCAATTCAATTTGAAATGATTAGAGGCCCTCAATTCTATTACCATACACAAAAATATATCCTTTGCTTAAACCAATAGTGCCTCGCAGGAAGCGGAAGTTTTCTTTTTGTCAACCCCGATCCGAAACCATCCCCCCACACTGGGGTAGTCAGGAAGCAGAAGATCTGGCAGAGAACATCATCAACCATCAAGCTGAAGTAACATGAAGGCTCTATGGATCAAGCAATCTTTTTCAAAATGAAGAAAGGCCCTCATTTCATTTTCCATACAGTTAAAAGCAACCTTTGTCAAACCTATTGAGCCGGTTACCTTTCCTTTCAGAAAACACCCTAACCTAGGGATCACTGTCCACAATGGGTCAAATCGAAATGCTAAGGAAATGATCTGAGAGAAATAAGTTGTAGAAATGTTTGTCTCGTCAAAAGCAATAAGAAAGGAAGAAAAAAAAAGAAGCATATCAGAGGAAAGACTAAAAAAGAACCATGTTGTGCTATAAAGCTGGAAGTCAAGAGAAAAGAAAAAAAAAAGAAAAAAGAAAAAGGGCAAGTGTCAGACTTAAAAGGTCAAAAAGTTACAAGAAAGTTCAACTCCTTTTGTAAAAGAGGAAGTTCAAAGGTAATCCTAGGTAACAAAGCCACCAAGTAGAAGTAATAGGTTTGAGCCTTTACGCTTTCTTGTAAAAACCTGAAACCGTGGCTTACATTACAACCCTGTTAAAGTCCTCTCCGATTGAAAAAGATTGCTTGATCTAAATGAGGCAGACGTGTTGCTGAAACTAGAGGAGGATATTAGGGGATGAAACCCCGCTGGAAGACCGACTAAGGATGGTGTGGATCTAAACCCTGCTAGAAACAACATCGAATTTGAGCCTGCACATCCTTTTTGTTCATAAACCCCTTAACCTAGCCTACGTTACGGTCCAAATTAAAGTCCTCTCTGATAAGAGAAAATTGCTCAGTCCAAATAAGCCTGAACAATACCAAGACAAGTAGGGTGAGAAAGGAGAATTGGAAGGAAATGCAAGGGGCAATCTCATGCTCCAAGATGTGCTCAGATGATTTCGGTTTAAACAACCCACTAAAAGAAGATCTTTGAGCCTGAATATCCCTTTATTTCTTACAACCCCTAAACCCAGCCTACATTATGGTCCTAAAAGAAGTCTTCTCAGATTGAGGGCTTAGTTGTTTATCGCTCTGCAAAGGGTATGCGAGTTGTCGCTCGAGCCATGGTGGCATTTTGGAGATCTGAGAGAGAAAACCAAGTGAGATCAGAAAAACCCCAAACAGCAACCCTATAGAAAGTAGGGATAAGATAGCAAACCAAAAGGTCAAGATCCCTAGATAATGGTGCAAATGCTATCACACCTCGATATGAATGAGACAAAACTGAATGGGGCAGAATCCTGGAAATGAACAGAATCCTGAGAGTATGGGCCCAAGGGGCAATCCTGGGGTTTTCTTTGTAAATATTTTATACGCATGTAATACTGATACATCCATGACATGTATAACTTGTACATCCATTTGAATTCTTGTGTAGTGTGTATCTATTCATGCATTCAACTGCACTCCTGTATGAACCTGTTCATTTGTAAGGAAGTAGGTCGTACATTTAATTTAATTCTGACATAAATCCGTGCATTTATCACAAAAAAAAGGTAAAAAAAAAGAGGAAAAAGAAAAAAAAAGAAGAGGGGACATTGCATTCAATTCCATTCCTATATGTGCATGCATTCAATTCCACTTCTGTGTGAACCTGTGTAGTTATAAAAAGTAGGACACAGATTCAATTATATTCTTATCTAAACTATGCGCATTCATAAAAATAGATAATGCATTTAATCCCATGTGCAGTCATGAAAAATATATATATATATATATATGACATGCGTTCACCCTTTACCATGATATTTTTAAATTATTTTTGTACAAAACTCACCCTATGTCTTTCTCTTTCTCCCAAATAGGAAATAAGGAACAAGGTAAAGTACAAAATGGAGCTAAAAAGCCATCCTGCGATTAAGTAACCTTAGATATCTCCAACATTGGCATACACCTCAACAAGTTCAGATTTCCCTAGCCGACAAAAAGCAAGGAATGGGGCAATGGCCCACCCTCGACCTCCCCAATCAACCTTGGACTTCCCCAGTGGAGCAGCATTTCGCCAGACGGAGTGCCGGTTCAAGAGGTATTAGCAGTCAACCTTGGACTTCCCCAGTGGAGCAGCGTTTCGCTTGACGGAGTGCCGGTTCAAGAAAAATCAGCAGTCAACCTTGGACTTCCCCAGTGGAGTAGCGTTTCGCCAGACGGAGTGCCGGTTCAAGAGGTATCAACAGTCAACCTTGGACTTCCCCAGTGGAGCAGCGTTTCGCCAGACGAAGTGCCAGTTCAAGATGTATCAGCAGTCAACCTTGGACTTCCCCAGTGGAGCAGCGTTTCGCCAAATCAAGAGGTATCAGTAGTCAACCTTGGATGTCCCCAGAGGAGCAGCGTTTTGCCAGACAGAGTGCCGGTTTAAGAAGTATCAAAAATCAGTCTTGGACTTCCCTAGAGGAGCAGTGTTTCGCCAGACGGAGTGCTAGTTCATGATGCGACAATTACCCCCAGAAGAGCATTGTTCTGCCAGATGGAGCGCCAGTTCAAGGAGCATTAATTCCCCAGAAAAGTGTCATTTTTACCAAATAAAATACCAAGCATCGACCAGCTACTTGAGGTAACTATTCTTTGAATTCCTATTATTTTCAAGTCCTTCCGATCGCCTCGCAGTCAACATGGGGCTCTTACTTTATCGTTTTTTGTCTTTGACAAGCAAAAACAGAAAAAGAGGGGCAGCTGTAAGCACCTTATTTTTGCCCGCTTGGCAATCTCTGAGCTGACCAAGCTCATTTTTACACATCATATGCATATTTGGAATCTAAGCCCGCCTTTTTAACTTGAATTTAGTCCACTAGTCGCTTCTCAGGCCCGTAGGGCCCATTTGAAGCTAAATGACCGTTTTGTCCCTAGGCATTCAAACACCCCAGGAACCACACTGGCTCTGGGTATCAAACCAGTAACCTTCTGAGATTACTTTTTATGGTATTCTTAACCTTCCTCTACCTTTCCGGATCATTCTGAGTCAGTTCCGGCAAACCCGGTGCAAAATGACCGTTTTGCCCCTGGTGGGCCGGTCTCCTTTTCCGACCACACCAGCTTTGGGTGTCAAACCGGTAACTTCCCAAGAATACTTTTTATAGTGTTCTAAACCTTTCTTTACCTTTTCGGATCATTCCGAGTCAATTCCGGCAAACCCGGTACAAAATGACCGTTTTGCCCCTGGTGGACCGATCTCCTTTTTCAACCACACCGGCTCTAGGAACCAAGCCGGTAACCTTTGGAAAGATTCTGAATAATGTTTCCAAATTTCGAGTCTTCTTCCGGGACAGTCCAAGTCCGTCCCGGCAGCTTTCTAATCCGGTTGACCGTTTTGCCCTTAAAGGCCCAGTCAACCCTTCTGACACATCCTATCCTCATCTTTCATGTCAAATACCTTCGGGACACTATTTTAGGTGTTCCTGCTCTTTTCCGGCCTTTCGGGTCATTCCCGGCTCCTTCAAATCATTCCTGGACTTTCCGGAGTCACTCCTAGTGAAGCAAGGCTAAAAATTGCATGGTAGTCATTAGTACAGGCGCCCAAATCTAGTCAAAGATACGTTGCTTTCTGACCTTAAACATTTCCTAAATGGTTGGCGCCACTACTAGTGGCGCCAAGCCAAAAAATGGCCTGGCGTCACTCCTAGTGGCGCTAGTGTAAATTCTGGCCTGGCGCCACTGCAACAGGCGCCACTGCAACAGGCGCCAATGTTGTCCAACCTCTATAAAAACAGAGCCTCCTCCAATGTGAAAAGGGTTCATAAACTCAATCTAAAAATCCTATATTTCGATATACAGAGCTCGAGCACCTCCTAAACCCTAGCTTCCCTAAGTTTTCCAAACCCTAGCCACCATACACTAAACCCTAGCCTCCTATACACTCATACACACCCCCATACATTCACACACTACCCTTCAACCCTCCTTCGAAGACTTGAAGAGTTGCAATATGAAGTTTGAAGCTTGAAGGCGGCTCTTGAAGATTGAAGACGAAGATCAAGACAAAGACCGAAGAAAGCAAGGCGCACATAATAAACAAGATACAAGGTAGGTTCTCCATTTAAATTTCCGCACTTCCCCCCTCTCTCTTCTCTCTCCTAACCCACTTGGATTTTTTCTATTTTAATCCTGCATCTCTTTCCCTCCCTTTCTTTGCATGCTTGAAATAAGGGGATTCCCAGTCCATGTGTAGGATTGGGCTATTGGAGAGTCACCGTGTCGGGGGCTTTCTTCTAGTCGAACCAGAGACCACGTGGGTCCGGCCCCCTTGATTATGTGGTGAAGCCTTAGCCTTATATGTTCACGACCCCAAAATTGCATTGTGCATATCATGATCTTGCATCTTCCAAAAAACGTTTTCAAAGTTGTTTTTCAAATTGTTTTCGAACTTGTTTTCAAAATTGCATCAAAATCTCCTTGTCAAAAACTTGTTTTCAAAATCACAATCCTAGGGTGATTCTAGTCTTTCCATGGCTAGGGTTGCTTTAGGAAAGTGTTATATTAAAAGCGATCAATATGGTCCATATTTTCAAATTTTGTTGTTTTCAAAACCACTTTCCTAAAGTGGTTCTAGCCCTCTCATGGTTAGATTTGCTTTAGGAAAGTGAGATGTTTTTGCACTTCCTAAAAACTCTATTTTCAAAAAATCTCTTTTTCAACATACTTTCCTAAAACTCTCCTTTCCAAAGTCGTTTTCAAAAACTCCCTCTAAAAAATCTATTTTTCAAAACTCCCCTTTTTAAATTCCTTTCCAAAACGGTCTCTTCAAAGTCCACTTTCCAAAAACGTTCCCTAGGACTCTTTCCTAGAAAAACGCTCCCTAAAAATCTTTCTAAAAAACTCTATTTCCAAAATCTTCCTTCTAGAAACTCTCTTTTAGGATTTTCCTTCTATAATCTTCGTTTCTAAAAAACACACTTTCCAAAAACTCTTTCCTTAGAATCCCAAATCAAGCCCTAGAACCCACGATTAGGAAACCTTAATTTTCTTTCCAAAAACATGATTTTCAAACTTTGCCCCAAACCTAGGTTTCTGAAACCTCTTGTTTTCACATCCAAACTATACATGTTTCCAAAACCTGTTTTCTACGTCGAAACTATAATTTTCCAAATCTAGGGTTTCTAGAATTTCCTTTTCCAAATCCTTGTCAAATCAAATTTTCCCTTTAGGACACCAAATCCAATCTTTCCGTTTAGGAAACTAGATCCCGTCCTCTGTTTTTAGAAACAAAATCAAACCTTCGCTTTTATAAACTAAATCCAATCCCTTCCTAATCCAAACCTTTCTTAATTCAACTCCTTCCTAATTTCCTATTTTCTTAAACCATAAGTTTCTTAAACCTAAACTTTAAATCTTTTCTTAAATTTCAAAATCTAAATCTTTCCTAAATCGAATCCTTCTTAATCTTCTCATTTCCTAAATCTTAAGTTTCCAAAACTTGAATATAAAAATCTTTCCTAAATTTTAAATCTCAACTTTCCAAATCTAAATTTTCAAATCTTTCCTAATTCAACCATTTCCTAATCCTACCCCTTTTCCAAATCTCAACTTTCTAAATCTAAATTTTCAAATCTTTCCTAAGTTCAAACATTTCCTAATCTCAAGATTTTCTAAAAACTTTAAAACTTTCTAAATCTTAAACTTTCTAAATTTCAAATCATTCCAAATTCAAAACTTTCCTATTTCAAAACATTTCAAATCATTCCAAATTCAAAACTTCCTTATTTCAAAACATTCCAAATTCTAAACTTTCCAACTTTCAAAACTTCCTCATTTCAAAACCTTTCTTAAAACCAAACTTTCCAATGTCAAAACTTTCCTAAGTTGAAATTTTCTTAAATTCAAAACTTTCCTAAGTTGAAACTTTCTTAAATTCCAAACATTCCTATTTTAAAACTTTCCAAAAATGAAACTTTCCTAATTCGACACTTTCCTAAATCGGACCTTTCTTAATTCAAACATTTCCTAAATCTAATCTTTCCTAATCTCCTAAACCTTCCAAGTCAAGTCGAATCTTTCCTAAGTCTCTTCTCTTTCCTAAGTCTAGGTTTCCTAAACCTCCATCTTTTCAAAATAAGTCTAAATCTCTCTTCCAAGTTCTATCTTTTCAAATCAAACTTCAATCTTTTCAATTCCAAAATTCTAAATTTCAATTTTCAATCCTCTATTCAAAGTTCAAGCTCCCAATTTTCCAATTCAATCTCTTTCTTCCAAATCAATCTATTTTCAATCGAACTCTTGTCCGAACTACGACTGACTTGATTCCTCCAAAAGGATACGTAGGCAATCTTAATAGGTGCGGTCACAATTTCTTTCAACTTTCAAATTCCACAATTTCTTTCAAATTTCAAATTTCAAATTCCTCTATATCTTCCAAATTTCAAGTTCCAAAATCTTTCCAAATCTCCAATCTATTTTCAAATTTCCAATTTCAAATTTCTATTTTTAAATCTCTACTTTCAATTTTCAAAACTTTTCAATTTCAAATCTATCTAATTTCAAATCTTTTTCAAATCAATCTCCTTCCAAATCTATTTTTCAATTCTTTTTCCTTGCACTTGCATATCATGCATCATGTTAGTTTCTTTTCAAGCATTGTTTTTCAAGGTGGATAGGATTGAACATTAGTTAGTTAAAGACTCTCGTAGGTGAATCTAGGGTAGATTGACATGTAGGTACCGAAAGGGTGGGGTAGGGTGATGACTTAGTGCGTTTTTCCTACACGTAACCAACCTCTGAACCTAGAATCACTGTTTTCAAAGACCAAAAGGAGTTATTTTTCTAAAAAGGGCTAAATGTTTTTCAAAGGTTGCCAAACAACTTGTTTTTCTAAAAACCCTCTCTTGAGGAGATATTTTCAAAATCGTTTTCCAAAACCCTAAGTGTAGTCTTCGGATTATTCTTAGTTTTTAGGTGACCTAACTCACCTTAATCAAGTTAGGTGGCAACTCCAAACTTTTTCTAAAAGCCCTTTATTCAAATCAAATTTTTTTTTTTAATTCAAACCTAGTCGCACTCATTCTTCTAAGAGGGTAGGTTCTAACGAGAGAGTACAATATTTTTCCCGCTTGTGTGAGTATTTCTCGAGTGCAAAAAATCTGGGCGCGACAACCACATCATAAAATGAATCTGGAAGTGAAGATGAAGATGGGAAATATCTTGCCCTCATTATAAGGATGTTCAAAAGATTCATGAGAAGAAGGTGAAAAGGAGGAAATGAGCTTGAAACAAAGGGTGAATTCAACAACAAGGACTCAACCATCATACGTTATGAATGTAAGAAGTCAAGACACATTAAAGCTGAGTGTCCTATGCTAAAGAAGAAAGGAAAGAAAGACAAAGGAAGAAGGACTCTAGCTGCCACATGGAGTGAAGATGAGGAATCTAGCTCTGATGAGGAAGCTAAATCTCAAGAGGTTGCAATCCTATGTCTTATGGCACAAGAGGAGGAATCTGAGGTAATACATACTAAACCATCTAGTTTTTCATTTGATGAGTTGCAAGATGCTTTTGATAATTTACTTGCTGAATTCAAAAAAATGGGCATAAAAAATAGTCTTCTCAAAAAGATGGTATCCACACTCGCTAAGGAGAGTGAAGATTTACAAAATAAAAATAAAATTTTAAACAAAGAGAATTCTGTTTTGAAAGAAAAAGTAAATGATTCAGAAAAATCCCTTGCAAAATGTGTTGTGGGAAATAAAAGCTTGACGTCATTCTTGGTAAACGAAAGTGTTCTCTTGACAAGGTTGGAATAGGCTGTAATCCATTTAAAGATAAAAAGTTTTCAAAAACAAAAATTACTTGCTTTTATTGTCAAAATAGAGACCATCCAGCTAGCAAATGTTACATAATGCAAAAATTTCATGCTCCTAAGAATGTTTGGGTCTCAAAAGGACCATTAAAGACTAACTCCCATGGACCCAAGATGATTTGGGTACCAAATGTGAAGGTTTGAACTAATGTTCTTGTAGGTATGTCTTCAAGTAAAATCCAATAAGAACCATTGGTACTTGGATAATGGTTGTTCGAGACACATGACTGGAGATGAATTTCAATTCACATCTCTCACACCAAAGTTTGGAACCTTGTTCCTAGCCTTGAAGATCATCCCGTAATTGGAATCAAATGGATGTTTAGAAACAAAATAGATGAATTTGGAACTGTTGTGAGAAATAAGGCCAGACTTGTAGCTCAAGGCTATAGTCAGGAAGAAGGAATTGATTTTGATAAAACCTATGCACTTGTAGCTAGATTAGAGGTTATTAGAATGTTGCTTGCATTTTCAGCTTTAAAAAATTTCAAACTTTATCAAGTGGATTTAAAAAGTGTATTGTTGAATGGTTTTATTTCTGAAGAGGTTTATGTTAAACGACTTCCTAGTTTTGAAAATCTAAGGGTCCGTTTGGTAACGCTGTCAGTGTTTATTTTTTGCTGTGTGTTTTTTATAATTTGATGATGGATATTTGTAGGTTATCGTTGTACTAATAGTACTAGACAAATGTTTTGGAAATACAGAACACACCAATTTTAGTGTTTTTTATTTTCTTTTTCTGAATTTTGTAAACAACTAAAAATAAAAAAAAATAGAAAACAAACACTATTTTTTGTATTTTCTTAAAACCAAAAACAAAAACAAAAAACATTTACCAAACAGACCTTAAAGTTTTCAAATCATATTTTCAAACTTACAAAAGCATTTTATTGTTTAAAATAAGCCCCCAGGGCTTGGTACAGAATGTAAAGCAAATTTTTAATTGAAAATGGTTTCACAAGAGGAAAGGTTGATACCACACTTTTTATAAAAATTAGAGACCATGATATGCTTGCTATGCAAATTTATGTGGATGACATCATATTTGGCTCACTAATGAGAAGTTTTGCAAGGAATTTGCTAAGTGTATGCAGGGTGAATTTGAAATGAGCGATGGGAGATTAATCTTCTTCCTTAGATTTCAAATCAAACAATCAAAGGAAGGTATTTTTATAAGCCAAGCTAAGTATATCAAAGACTTACTCAAGAAGTTTGATATGGAGGATGCAAAGTGTCGCATCCCAATTTTTCGCACTCGAGGAAAATTCACACAAGTGAAAAAAATACGGTACTCTCTCGTTAGAACTCATCCTCCTAGAAGGACGAGTGCAACTAGGTTTGAATTGAAAATAGATTTGATTAAGGGCTTTTGAAAAAGTTTTTGGAGTCGCCACCTAACTTGATTAAGGTGAGTTAGGTTACCTAAAACTAAGTAAAATCCAAAGATTATACTTAAGGTTTTTGAAATGATTTTGAAATACTTCCTCAAGAGAGGGTTTTTAAGAAAAGAGGTTGTTTGGTAACCTTTGGAAAGATGTAAACCCTTTTTGAAAATAACTTTGTTTTGGTCTTTGAAAACAGTGATTCTAGGTTTGAAGGTTGGTTACGTGTAGGGAAGATGCACTAAGCCATTATACTACCCCGCCCTTGCGGTACCTACATGTCTATTCACCCTAGGTTCACTCATTTAGGATCTTCGATTAACAATTATCCAATTATATTCACTTTGAAAAGAATTTTGAAAAGAGATTTGACATGATGCATGACAGACAAATGCAAGAAAATAATATGATTTTTGAAAATAGATTTGAAAAGAAAGATTTGATTTTTGAAAGAAACTTTTAGAAATTGGAATTGGAGATTTGAAAGTAGATTACAGAATTGGATAGTTGAAAAAGGTTGTGAAATTGGAGATTTGAAAAAGGTTGTGACTGTACCCATGAGAGTTGCCTACGTATCCCTTTGTTGGGAATCGGGTTAGTCGTAGTTCGAACAACAATCTGATTGAAACTAGACGCTTTGAGATTTTTGAAAAATTTGATTTGAAAAGGTTTGATTTGAAAAGAGTTTGATTTGAAAAAGGATTTGATTTGAACTTGGAATAGAAGATTTGAAATTGGACTTTGAATTAACTTTGATTTGAAAAGATTGAATTTGGAAGAAAAACTTAGACTTCACTTGGAAAGATTAAGATTTGAAAACATTTTTGACTTGAATTGGAATTTGAAAACCATCTTAGTTTAAGAAAAGAGTTGAAGCTTCCTAACTTAAGATTAGGGTTGAACTAGGGTTTAGGTAACCTAAGATTGGAGCATGTAATTGAACTAGGAAGGTTTGATTTAGACTTGAGAGGTTTGACTTTAGAAAATTGGATTTAGGAAAAATTCGAATTACGAAAGGCTCAAATTAAAAGATTTTGAAAGATTTGACTTGAATATTTGATTTGAAGGAATTTAGAAAGTTAAGATTTAGGAAATATTAGATTTTAGAAATCTTTGAATGTAAGAAAGTTTCAAAATAGGAAAGTTTCAAAATAGGAAAGTTCCATTTTAGGAAAATGCCAAATTAGGAAAGTTTTTAAATTAGGAAAGATTGGAATTTAAGAAAGTTTCATTTTTGGACAGATTTAGATTTAGGAAAGTTTTGAGTTTTGGAAAGATTGAAGTTTAGAAAGGTTTGAAATTAGGAAATGTTTGAATTAAGCAAGTTTTAGAAATAAGGAAGATTTTATTCTTATTTCCTAAAGTAGAAGATTAGATTTTATTTTGAAAAATAGTTGATTTGATTTTGTTTCCAAAATTGAGGGATTGGATCTAGTTTTCTAAATTGGAAGATTTAATTTGACATGAAATTGAAAAGATTGAATTTTGAAAATCTAAGATTTGGTGTTGAAAAAAAGAGATTTTGGAAACCTATGATTTGAGAAAAAAGAGGAAGTCATATTTTTTTTTTTTTTTTTAAGGAAAGAGAACTACGGTTTCTTAACATGGAATCTAAGGCTTAACTTGAACTCTAAGACAAAGAGTTTTTGGAAAGGAGATCTTTAAAAAAAATTTTTAGGAAGGAAGTTTGAAGAGAGTTTTTAGAAAGTAGATTTTGAAGAAAGTTTTTGGAAAGGAACTTAAAAAGCAATTTTGAAAAGGCGTTTGAATATGGACTTTGGAAAATCTTTTGAACATCTCACTTTCTTAAAATGATTCTAACCATGAAAAGATTAGAACCATTCTAAGTTGGTGGTTTTGAAAACAACATAGATTTGAAATATGGACCAATATAATCACATTGAATATAACACTTTCCTATAACAACCCTAACCATGGAATGACTAGAATCATCTGAAGATTGTGGTTTTTGATAAAAATAATGTAGGGTTAACACCCAAAATATGGACTTTGATAGTCACAATGAATATAACACTTTCCTAAAACAACCCTAACCATAAAATGGCTAGAATCACTTTAAGATTGTGATTTTAAAGACAAGATTTTGAATGCAAATTTTGAAAGTGAGTTTTAATGCAAGTTTGAAAACGAATTTGAATAGATGTATGAATATGATATGCACAATGCAAAAAGGATTGTGAACATACAAGGTTAGGCTTCACCCCATAATCAAAGGGGTCGAATCCACACGGTATAAGGTTGAACTAGAAGAAAGTTGCCGACACGATAACTTTCAACAGTTCTTCCTAGGCATAAATCGGGAAGTTCTTTGTTTCAAGCATGCAAGAAAGGGGGGGTAGAAGATGGGGATTAAAATAGAAAAAAATCCAAGTGATTAGGAGAGAGAAGAGAAAGGGGAAAATTACATAAGCATAAAGAGAAAACCAACCTTGGATTCTTCTTGCTTTGCTTGTTTTGCTTTAATTGGACCTCGAGAGCTTCGAACTTGCAGCACTTGAGTGTTCAATGGCTTGCTTTGAGGCTGGTGTATAAGTGTATGGAGTGTGTATAAGCTAGGGTTAGAGTGTATGGAGGCTAGGGCTTCAAGAGACTTGAGAGAATTAGGGTTTGGAGAGGATTGAAACTTTGTTTTTAGAGAGACAGTGTTTATGGATTGAGATTGCGGACCCTTTTACGCAATTGAATAGGGAATGCACTGAATTGGACTAGGAATGACCCGTGAGAGGCCTTGAAGATTAGAAACACCCTTGAGAGTATTCTAGAAGGTTACCGGTTTGATACCCAGAGCCTGATTGGAAAAGGCGATCGACCCACCTAGAGTAAAACGGTTATTTTACCCCGGGTTTGTCGGAATTGACTCGGAATGATCCGAAAAAGTGTTGGAAGGTTGATAATACTATTAGAAGCATTCATGGGAGGTAATTGGTTTGATACCCAGAGCCGGTGCGGTTCTTAGAGGTAGTCGAATGCCTAGGAGCAAAATGGTCATTTTGACCAAATGGTCTCGGAATTGGTCTAAAACTGACGGGAAGGCATTCAAACATGTTGGATTGTCCTTAGGACAATCTTGGAGAGGTGGACTTACAACTCTCAAGACTTAGGTACTTTCTCGATAAACATGCAGGAAAAGGCCCAACAGGTAGTTTGGTCATTTTTTACCGAAGTGAGCTAGTAGGTACTGGTGTTGACCCGGTTTTCAGTGTTTCCGTCACTCTGACGGTGTGTGGCGAGTTGGTTTCCAAAGGTATCTTGTCCTTTAGTAAATGTGTTACGGCCAAGAGGCGAATTCGGTTCCGTGACATAGGGGGTTTGTTGGCAATTCTTAATGTCGACTTGTTTGCGAGTGTTTCCACCACTCTGACGGTGTGCGTTCATTTCAGAGACTGTTTGATCTCAGAAAGTTGCTAAATGGACTTATCGTCTCAAGAATTAACTTTCTCGAAAGACATGCTAGATAACGGACATTCTACATTGACAGGCTAGTAGGCACCAAAGGTGAACCGGTCCACCATCTCGAGGACTTAGGTTTTGTCTCGGTCGATGGGTTTGAAGGGACTTATCGTTCCGAAGAGTTTCCTCGATAAATGTGCCGAACTAGATAGACTTATCGCCTGAGGGATCAACTTTCACAAAAGGCAGCCAAATTGACTTTGGTTAATCTGGATTGGAGTTGAAATTGGATTTGAGGTTGAAATAGGGACTTGCCATCTCTAGGAAGACGTGCCAACTAGAATTAGACCGAACAATGCTCCAAGGGTATTTTCGTTATTTTGCCTCTATTGGGCTCGGCGGGCCTATGAAGCGATTAATTAACTAGATTGAGTCTGGAAAATTGATTTGGACTTAAATGTGTCTGTGTCGGTTTGAGTTTGAGTTTGGACAGACCGGAGATTGCCGAACCGGCAAAAATGAGGTGCTTATAGCTGCCCCTTTTTTTCTATCTTTGTTTGTAGAAAACAGAAAACGATAAAGTAAGAGTCTCATATTAACCACGAGGCGATCGGAGGGACGAACTTTAGAAATTTTTGAAAACTATAGTTTCAAAATGGATATTAGGCCCGAGGGGCATTTGAAATTGGGTTTTGGTGGGAAAAAAGGCAAAACTGCCCGGAACTTGACTCTAGCGCCATTCCTAGTGGCACCAGGCCTGGGATTAAAAATAACAACAACTAATTATTTGAAGCTTATGGGTTTTGAAGAGTTGAGAGCCTCTTGTCAAGTTTTTGCAAGGAGAGAGACTTGATCATTGAAGGAGTGACTTTTGGGGACCTTGGAGGATTGTCGGAAGTGGTCACCATCGCTGGAATAGTCGACAGAGAAGAAGATTTTTTCGGAGAATTCCAAGAGGTGAGTTTTTTTTGTTTTGTGTTAATTTTGATGTATAGAACTTCGTTTGAGTAGTGTAAATAGTCAAAATTGATGCTTTGATGTGTTTTGAACACTATGGTGAAGTTATTTTTACATTTTGACACTTTTTTTTGACTAAATTTGTGTAGTTTTAGATAATTATGTAAAGAGAGTTTCTACAAGAATTGAGAATTTGCTTATACAGCTTTGGGTATTGAGTTTTTCGGGTAAAGTTTTATATTATGTGCCTTAGAAAAATGTGTTTAACAGCCATATGCAATTTTGTAATTTTCTAAAAACTTTTTAAATTTTTAATTTTTCAAAAAATAGAAAAATAGTTAGAAAATAACATAAATTAAGAAAATAATGGAAATATTTGAATTTAACCCTTAGAAAAATATGAAAATATTTTAGAAAATATTTGAAGTAGTTTTGAAAAATTTTGTGATAATTTTGAAAGTGATTGGATTTTTGAAAATTAGAACATGTCTTTGAAAATTTAAAAATATTAAAAATGTGCACAGATTCTTTTGTGCGTGTTGGTATTATATGATTGTGATATTATGAAGTGCATTTTTTGTGTCTTGTTGTAGTGTTGTGGGCATTGTAGAGACTATTTACAAATGGGACTTTGCTAAAAATTCTTCAAAATTAAGAACATAGTTAGAAAAATTTTGAAAGGAAATCAGTTTTTTGAAAGGAAAAGATATAAAACCTTTGAGGGTGGGGCCTTTTTGGTAGAGAAGGCCCCAAGAAACTCGGGAAAAAAAAATTGGAATTAAAGAAAGAGTTATAAATTTTGAAAAGAAATCTTTTTGAAGGAAAAAGAGGTAAAACCCTTGAATACGGGGCCTTTTTGGCAGAGAATGCCCCGAGAAACTCAGGGAGGCCTAAAACTTTTGATGGAAAAACTTAGGAAGAATTTTTGAAAATGGATTTTGAATTTGAAAAACTTGGGAATTGATAAAGATTTTGAAAAATGAAAATTTTCAGGATTGAAACCTTGAGAATTTTTTAGGATTGATTTTGGAGAGGACTTTTTGGAAAAAGTTTTAAGAAACCTTGAAACTTGATTGGAATAGAACTCTTTTGAAGGAGAATTTTGGGATTGACTTTGATTAAAAAATTTTGAGATTTGACTTTTGAAATGGGAACTATTTTAATGTAAAATTTGGACAAAACGTGTAGGAAATTCGTTTTGACTTGAAATTTGACTTATTAAAGACAAAATGTTTAGAAAATTCATTTTGACTTGAAACTGTGAACATTTGAAGATAAGATATGTAGAAAATTCATTTTGACTTGAAACTTGAAATTTAAAGACAAAATGTGTCGAAAATTTATTTTGGCTCAAAATTTGAAATCTTTTTCACTTTTTCCCCTCTTTTTTATTTATTTTATTTTATTTGTACGTCTTGCCTTTTTGAACTGTACTTACCATATGTCAACGTTCTTACCTTGATTTGGCTTTCAGGATGGCTGACGCAGGGCGATGACGGTTCGGATAGGAGATGGCGATCTGAGAAGGGTGTTCTCACGGATTCTGTTGGTAGTTCTAGCCACTCCAGAGGTAGTCATAGATTAATTGGCCGAGCAGCCTCTAGTAGGAGCAGGAGGTAGAGTATGCCTCCAGTCGACCCCTTCCCTCCAGTCGAGCAGGCTTTTGAGGGAGATATGGATGCAGAGGAGGAGGCACCGAGCCTTAGTGACTATGTGACTGGTTATGGAAGGGCTTCCTTTAGACACAGGCAGACAGATGCCAACTTGGGAGATTTTGAGATACCAGATATTCTTCTATTAGGGGACCTCGCCTATCATCCTAGCGCCTACTCTCGACAACACTTGCCTCCTCCTCGGGTACATACATCTTTTAGAGGGGCCGTCCATCAGGTGTTTGTTACCATGCAGCGGGCTGCTCTATCCTACCATGCCTTCTTGTTAGAGATCGGGTTTGGCACATTTATGGGCTTACAGGCTAACTACCTAAATCGACACTTAGTACTAGCATTAATTGAGAGGTGGTTTGGAAAGACTGGGACCTTTCATTTCTGGGGCTTTGAGCTAGGTCCTACTCTGTTAGATTTAGCCATTATTATAAGGCTTTCCTTTGTCAGTTGATAGATTACTTTACAGGCAGTCAGTAGAGTTGAGGCTTGTGCCTTGTTGGATTAGCCACTGCCTAAGTGCTTGGCTTTTCCTATGTCTTGGCTTAGTTGGGATGAGAGTACGTTTTCCACTGAGCCACTTGTGGCGCAGCACGACATCGTGAGGCGAGGACTGGTTCTATATATCATTTTCAGCTGATTTTGCAACAACAACAAGTCGATCATCCCCTTTAGTTTAGTGAGCATAGTAGCCGATCTGGGAGCTTTATCTGAGCTGAATTGGGGGTCTTTTCCTTTTGGTTGCTTCCTTTGATCCATCCGAGTTTGGACTTCCTCTCGTTGGGGCAGTGTGACGGGGTTTTTGCCCTTTTTAGTCTAGTGGAGCTATGAGTACTTGTCGGTCTGCCATCTTGAGGTTGTAAAGGTTGATCTTTATCCCGGAGCCTTGAGGTGGGCTAGCCATCGAGTGGCCCAACGGTTTGAGATCATTAACTTTGTGACGATACGGGTGAACTTGAAGTTGATCGAGGTGAGAGATGTAACGTAGTGGCCTTTTGTCAAATCAGTTCATTATGAAGCGGTCAAGTACTTGGTCTCAATGTCTCTATTGAGGGTTTTCCTTCTGAGCGATGAGTCCTAGGAGTCTTATTTAGGTGATCGACGTTGGCGCTAGTTCCATGACTAGTTTCGGTCGGCTGGGGGCCTACCAGAGTACATGTTCAGAGCTCTAGTAGAGGGGGTTCCCATTCCATATCAGGAGCATCAGTGAGGTGCCGATTTTCTGCTTCCTCTAGAGACTAAATATGCCGTACATTTTGGAGCTCATTCTGTAGGTGCCTTCACTCAAATTGAGGTGGTGGTCAGAGGTTACACTGTTGGTCAGGAGGTGGTTGAGTTATGGCGTCAAGCCGAAGGATATATGCCCTAGGTTGAATTCACTGCTATGAGGGATCAGAGGGACCAGTTCCAGATAGAGAGGGACCAGTTCCAGGCTGAGGTAGGCACTTTGACTGCGTAGTTAGCTCAAATGGGAGGTAGCAAGGTATGTTGTCCTTTCCCTTTCTTTGTTATGATGTTGTATAGTTATTCCTTTGCCTTGCTGATTCTGGTTCTTTTCTTCTTTGGAAGATACTGGTGCTTCTAGCAGTCGGCCGCCTCCACCTGAGCCTGGTTTTGGAGACTTTAACTCAGACATTGATTTTGATCTCTGATGGATGCCCCTTATCATGGACCTGGACATGCATTTTGTTTAGATAGTTTTTTTGTACCTTTTGAACATAATGGACATTTATAATTCAGGTAGTCAGATGTATATATTAGTGTATGAGCAAGGACAAACATTTATTATTTGTACAGCTAGATATATGGATAGATGAAGGTACAGGGATGATGATGGTGTATGTTTATTACATGTTCTAGAGATGATATTAAACTACTTTGGTGACTTCTGTATCTACAAGGAGCTATGTCCTACGTATGCGAAACTTATGCCAAAATTTTTACAAAAAATACATACACATGTGAGGGATGCAATATTTAATGCAAATGAATGGAGTGCTGTTAAACTCTACATCCTTGAAATGGAAACTCCTTCCTTGTTAGGGGTTTGTTCTCTCTTTTGGCTCAACCTTATCTTGATTGAATGATAGCATTTTGTACCTTTCTCATCTTTTTGATTGACCCCATCTTTCTACCTTGGGTTAGTGTATGGGATCATTTGACTTAAACTCTCAACCTTTGTGGCTTTAGCAACAACTTTCTTAACCTTCAACAGAGCCATGAGCAACTAGTCTTTCAATCCGAGGAGGCTTTGTTTCAAGACCATAATGCAGACTAAGTTATGCGGTATTGAAATAACGGCAAATGCAGGATCAAATTTGATATTGCTTTCATTAGGGTTTAGATCTACATCATCCTCGGTTGTTCTTCCAACATAGTTTGCCCCTCTAGCCTTTCTCTCCAGCCTCGGCAATGCGTCTGTCTCATTTAGATTAAACAATCTATTTTTAATCAAAGTAGACTTTAATAGGGTGATAATGTAGGCCAT
The DNA here is from genome assembly GCA_033060915.1 of Euryodendron excelsum. NCBI lineage: Eukaryota > Viridiplantae > Streptophyta > Magnoliopsida > Ericales > Pentaphylacaceae > Euryodendron > Euryodendron excelsum. Next base: position 22,911,890 of record CM065395.1, read on the forward strand.
GGTTTCGAGTTTTCGCAAGAAAAAGGGTAAAGGCTCGAACCTATTGCTTTTACTGGACTTCCTTATCACCTAGGATCACCTTTAGATTTCCCTTCTTGCATATACTATATACTTCGCAGGATGCCACAAAATGTCTCTTTTTTCTTATGGCTTTTACTATGTGGCCCCCTTTTTTTTTAAGGGCAACTTGCCCCTTGACAACTCTTTCTCTTTGCTTTCTTTTTTCTTCCTTTTCTTATTTTTTTATTTTATAAGACAAATACTTCTACAACTCTTTTCTGTCAGATATTTTCCTTAGTGTTTCATTCTAACCCATTGTGAGTGGTGATCCCTAGGATGTTCCTTGAAAAGAAAAGTAACCGGTTCAACAAGTTTGACAATGGTTGCTTTTGACTGTATGGGAAATGAAATGAGGGCCCCTCTTTATTTTGACCCAGATTGCTGAATTTATAGAATCTTCATGTTGCTTCAACTTGATGGAAGATGACTGACATGCCTTGTGGAGTTCTCAGTTATCTGTCTGCCCCAGTGTGGGGGGATGGTATTGGATCAGGGTTGATAAAGAATACTTTTCACTTTCTGTGAGGCACTAATGGGTTAAGCAAAGGGATGTACATAGCATTTTACCTTTTTTATCTTCTTCTTTTTTGTGAAAAAATAAAAGATGGCTCCTCTTCCTTTTGATAGTCTACCTACTCATTGCTTAACTTCGGTGTTTTGTAATTGTTGCTTTTGAGTAGTTTTCTCACTCATTCTAATCCTCTCTCTTTTCAAAAAGTTGATCCTTCGGTGAGTGATTAATTCATGCTATCATACTCTTTAAGTCAAGTCCTCCATAAGATAGACCATGCCCTTTGTATAGGAAGCATTCACCATTCATAAGAAAAATATGAGATAACAGTAATTAAATGAAAAGACTATCATTTTATTATTGTAGTGACAAGTATATAGTTCTTTAAAAGAAATAAAAATGTAAACATCAATTTAAAGACAAAATATAAAGGGATAGAAAGAAAGTCGGTGAAAACACCCCTCTTTTGTATGCTTTTGGATGAGAATCCTTTTCAGTATAGTTTTGGGATGATGCCCACATTTCCAACACTCCATCCATCAGTGCGATCCTCGACGAAGGTAAGGCAGGCGGAGACTTTTTCTAGGGCTCCAGGTGTGTTGACAGTGACGGTGCATTTGTCTGCTTGGTTTCTCCACCAAAGAGGTTGGCTAGCTCGCCCCCCTCCAGTTCAAATGGCTCTGTTGGTGCTTTTAGCTATTCTAGTTCCCAGCATATGTCCTCATAGTTGAACTCAGTTGCGGGTCAAGGGTTTTCTAATAGGTGATGCTTAGCTTAGGCAAACCTAAGATGCAGAATGTCACGCCCCAAATCCCGGCCTATACAGATTAGGGTACATGACCGGCCAGTAGCAAGGCTACCTGAGGCCGCATTACATTAAACCGGTTGATCACCTGTGCATACTCATTTAAAATTTGCGGAATAGAAACTTTTATAACTTGAAATATAAACCGTGCCATACATGATAGAGCTGTGCCTAATCCAAAACATAACATACATAAGGACCTAATCAAGGTCCACTGAAGTTATAAAATTATATCATTACAAAACATTAGGTCCAGCCCTCAAACATAATACAAAACATAGGCCCATAGGCCGTAGCTCAAAATCCACGTACGGCCTCGCTCTAGGGCCTCCCGGATTGGCTACTTGAAAATCATTTGAAAACACGTAAGCTAATGCTTAGTGAATAACAATGATGCATGAGCGAGAAAATATCATGGACTAGCATTTGTTGGACGTATAAGGATAGATAATCATTTATGCATAAGCAATGAGCTTTTGAACCTTTAAAGTGTAGACTTGGAACTCATAGATAATGTAACCATCATTTGAAACGTTTAACATTTCAAAACATAGTATCATGAGAAGAGATGCAACATAACATTATTCTTGAGATAACATTTCATATTTTGTCGTAAAACATGTGAACATATCATAGTTCTCAATTCAAAACATAAGTGTGCTACAACTCGACATGTGAGCTAGGCTCCATAGTAACCATGTAGGTCACGCTAAGGCTCTTTAGGCCAGGGACGTCTCCCAACATAGATAGTTTATCTCCTGTCCCCTATCATAGGACTAGATAGTTTATTTCACGTCCTCTATCGTAGGACTATCGGGCTAGATTAAAGTCTCGCCACGAGAAGACTTGAGTTGGCACCATACATTGAAAATTTAGCATCTCTTTCGTTTAAACATTATAGTCCATGATTTTCATTCACAACATAAGTATGGCTTGCATGCATTTCAAGGTATGACATTTATACTTGAACATAAACATTGATGCATTGAAAATATATGGAAAACATTGCATGATATGTAGGTGAATTTAAAACATTTGGAAATTAATAGAATTTTACTCATGGCATATCGTTACTCACCTCTCTCCAATAGGATGGGTGGTAGACAAGGTGTTCCTACACAAAATGCACATAGAAGTATGGAAATATCAATACAAGACTCTAAAGCAAAGCAACCACGTAAAACGAGAACAAAAGGTTGAGGTTTGAACATGAAAGCCGGTACATCGACTCCTTCACCGCGTCTCAACCACCCTTCAAGGAAGATTTTGCACTCTAGCTTAGTTCCATTTGAAAATAGGCTTAAAGGGCTTTAATTTGATAGTTCATAGGCTAAAAACACATTTCGGATGAAGAAGTTATGCCCCATAGAAAATGGGTTAAAAGTTTGGAAGAAGAATGTTACTGGCAGAATTTGGGTCAACTTCAAAATTCAATATCTCTCAAACCACAAGAAATTAGAGTATAAAATTTATATGGATACAAAGATCCATGAGTCTACTATCTAATACATCAAACAGTGCATCAATCTGAGTTTTCTAGCGAAAGTTATGCCCGTTTTACGAAACAGTGTCTGCGTTGGAAAGTGAAACCGGGGGCTGGACGAAGGTGTCGGCTCCAGAACCAAAGGAGTCGCTTCCTGAGCTGAAGAAACGAATCTGGGAGTTATCTGGGCAAAAGTGTTGCCTCCAGAGACTAAAGTGTCGCCTCTTGAGCTGAAGGAACAAATCTGGGAGTTTACTGGGACAAAAGTGTCGGCTCCAAAAATAAAGAGTCGCCTCCCAAGCTAAACGAATAAATTTGGGAGTTCACTGGGACAATGAGTCGCCTCCAAAAACCAAGGAGTCTACTCCAAAGCTAAATGAATAAGTTTGGGAGTTTACTGGGACAAGTAGTCGCTTCCACAAAATGAGGAGTCCACTCCAAAGCTAAATACCCAGATTTTACCCGAAAATCTCCAAACCTCACTCAAATCAAAACCAAACTCCATCAAAACTCTCACAAACTCTCACAAACTCTTCCAATGCTTCTAGGGTCCAAAGATTGACCCAAGAAGTCCACAATAACACAGAATCAAACACTTTAAACAAGAAAATAGAAGGGATCTAGGGTTTTAGGAATTTAAGCCCTAACTTGCATAAGTTGGGGATTTCACATCCCAAACCCTCAAATCTTTCAATGGGGCTATCAACACTCTAAACTTAGCTAATTTGGGACTCAAAAGAGTCACCCACAACAATTCAACAACACACCACACAAAGATAGATACATACACATATACCATTGGAGAGGAAGATAGAACCTTACCTTTCTTCAAGTTTGGTTAAGTCTTCTATTGCTTCAAGCTCTTCCTCAAGCTTCCTCCTCCTCTTTCTCTTCTCTTCTTCTCCCTCTCTTGCTTCTCAATCGGCTGAGCGTAAGTGAGCTGTGTGTGCACTTATGTGTATAAAAGATGTTACACATGGGAATAATCCCATGTGTCTCACCCAAAGGCTTAAGTTACACCAAGGCTCTCATTGGTCAGTTTTGGCCCAAAAGAAGAAATAATTAACATCAAACATTATATATACTAGAGATTCTCATTAATAGAAATAAATAGAGGTTCGGGATATCACATAGAAACTCATCACCCCAACCGTTAATAGCCATGTCTTCGGTAAGGTCCTCCTCCACAAGTGTTGGCTCCTCAATTGGCCAGTCTGCAAGGTCATGTACTTCATTAGGATTGTAGAGATGGATGGGGCATGGCGGGAAATTCTCCTATCAGTCACTCTCTTCATTAGTCTCTCAATCCCCTATATAATCTTCAACCATGACCTCATCCAAGGAACCCTTCTCTTCTATCTCCTATACACTACAAGAAAATTAACTTTTTGTGGCACTCAAAAAGTGCCACAAAAGAGCATATAAGTGCCGCAATAATTTTTCCCGGCACTTTTCTGACACATGTTTAAAAAGTGGGCAATTCCTGTGTTGCGAATACTTTGGAGCATTTTTTTTGCTAGTGTCGGCATTTTTCTGGCACTAATTACCGACATTTATAAGTGCCGCAAAAAGTATTAAATTTGAGACTTTTTTTTTGCGGCAAAAATAAAAATGCTGGGAAAGTCTGATTATTGGCTACACTTTTTTGTTGGAAGGCCACTAAAACAAAGTGATTATTGGCTACACTTTTTTGTCAAAGTGCCGCGAAAATGCATAGCCCTGGATCGAGTATTCTTTTGTGACACTTCTTGAAAGTGTCGATATTTTAAGCCAAAAAAGTCCTGTCAATAATTTAATTCAAATCTTGTCAATAATTTTGAGTACCTGTATTCATACAAAGGTATGAATATGATTTGACCAATGTTTCACTTCTTCGATTTATTCCATTAACACTATCAATCAACACATAAAACTCCACATATTCTAATTAAAAACCAAACTTGTGATTGTATCCAACAAACCATATATAATAATAGTTAACCATCTACTTAATTACAAATACCATGTTCAATACAGTAATCCATGGCCAGCACTCAAAAAAATGCAAATTGTTCCATTACTCCACCATAGCTCAGTTGAAATCACCATGACCTGCTAATTAAGTTCTCCTTAAAACCTGAAAAATCAATTTGTATATTTATTAGATAACTAATATATGCACTGGATGATGAACTTAAAAAATAAAAATTGTAGTAAATCTAATATACATAGAGAGATTGCCAAGCAACAGTTGTTTTGACAGCTTCGCCCACTGTATTAACACCTTCCCGAGGCCTGACTAAGAACTCATTAGGTTTCACCGCCTTCTCAATGTATACTTCCCAAAAATCATGTCCAAGTTGCATTCCACCTACTACTTTGCTTGGATCTTTACGAATTATAGTGCCCTGTGCAATAACTTGGTATGGTAGAATAAATATGAGTATTACTTCAGGCAGAATAAATATACAAATTTTCAGTGGGATGCTTCCATTGAATTAGAAACAATTTAACATAGAGCCAAGTGAGCATCCGTGCATACAGAAAAACAAATGTATATTTTTTAATTTTTATTGGACAATTTGGCAACTGCTTGTAGGTCAACAATTACCTCTTGGGTGTAATATGCCTTTTGTATTTCCTTGTGGGTGTTATGAACCTTTTGGAGCCTTCTCTTTTTTTTTTTCATTTCATGTAGCTGTATTTTACGAATTATGAGATGTTAGACATATATAGATGGAATATATGAAACAAAATGTGTGTGTGCAAATACACATAAATTCCAATGCAGTCCAATTTGATTTACAAAGTATCTAAATATAAAGTAAGTTGTTGACAGGACTTGATTTTGTTTTTTTATGATCTTTTTTTGGTCTTGCATTGTAGTAGAACTCTATATTAGTACAAATGAGATGTTCAATTTCAAGGGTGCAGCTAATAAGGAACTATTGTGTATTATAGTCATTATTTTAAAAATTATTTTTTTTACTATACCTCATGGGATGGGGCACATTGAATATTTGTCTTGACAGTTTGTGGAGCTCGTGTCTCATCTTGGAACTTTTGGGGCTGTAAAGGTGGCACTTGTGATGGAGTATTATGTGCACTAGACCAATCTGGAACCTATCAAATATCATCACAATAAATGAATATGTGTACTTTTAATCAAAATGGTATCCAAGAAAAATATAATCCTTGAAATATGTATCAAAATGAAAAATGAGAATGTATCCTTGAAGCTACAAGTTGTTCTCTCATTATCTTCTCCTCATTCAATAATCTTTCAGTTTTTTATGTCAGTTAAAAATTGCTTCTACCTTTAGGATTACTTGCAATATCTAAAAATTTGAGTAGTCCAATTTACTGAACTAACTTGGGCATTTGCATTCTAATTTTAGCAACATGTTTTCCAAATTTTTTTTTTGTTCTTGACGGTATGTTGTGGAAGAAACACATATCACATAGATTTTCCTATCTTGGACACAAAAAAAAAAAAAAAAAAACAGTATAACTTACAATGTCAGGTAGTCATAATTTAGACTCAAAACAGGGTATATATATCTTCTTTAAGCCAACCATAAAAATTTAACATTATTATATGAACAGTAATTCTATAATTATTTAGTTCTTATATTTCTTCCTTTCTTTTTTTTTTCCCCGTTCATGCAATACCCCATCTGAAAATTTGAGTAGTTTAATTTACTGAACTAGCTTGGGCATTTGCATTCTAATTTTAGCAACATGTTTTCCAATTTTTCTTTTTTTTGTTCTTGACGGTATGTTGTGGAAGAAACCCATATCACATAGATTTTCCTATCTTGGACACAAAAAAAAAAAAATAGTATAACTTACAATGTCAGCTAGTCATAATTTAGACTCAAAACAGGGTATATCTTCTTTAAGCCCAATCATAAGAATTTAACATTATATGAACAGTAATTCTATAATTATTTAGTTTTTATATTTCTTCCTTTATTTTTTTCCCCCCCTTCATGCAATACCCCATCTGGAAATTTGAGTAGTTCAATTTACTGAACTAGCTTGGGCATTTGCATTCTAATTTGAGCAACATGTTTTCCATTTTTTTTTTTTTTGGGTTCTTGACGGTATGTTGTGGAAGAAACACATATCAAATAGATTTTCCTATCTTGGACACAAAAAAAAAAAAGAAGAAGTTTTGACATAAAAAAAAAAAATGAGTATAACTTACAATGTCAGCTAGTCATAATTTAGACTCAAGACAGGGTATATCTTCTTTAAGCCCAACCATAAGAATTTAACATTATATGAACAGTAATTCTATAATTATTTAGTTCTTATATTTCTTCCTTTCTTTTTTTTTTCCCCCCCCTTCATGCAATACCCCATCTGGAAATTTGAGTAGTTCAATTTACTGAACTAGCTTGGGCATTTGCATTCTAATTTTAGCAACATGTTTTCCATTTTTTTTTTTTTGGGTTCTTGACGGTATGTTGTGGAAGAAACACATATCACATAGATTTTCCTATCTTGGACACAAAAAAAAAGAAGAAGAAGTTTTGACATAAAAAAAAAAAAATGAGTATAACTTACAATGTCAGCTAGTCATAATTTAGACTCAAGACAGGGTATATCTTCTTTAAGCCCAACCATAAGAATTTAACATTATATGAACAGTAATTCTATAATTATTTAGTTCTTATATTTCTTGCTTTCTTTTTTTTTTCCCCCCTTCATGCAATACCCCCTCTGGAAATTTGAGTAGTTTAATTTACTAAACTAGCTTGGGCATTTGCATTCTAATTTTAGCAACTTGTTTTCCATTTTTTTTTTCTTTTTGGTTCTTGATGGTATGTTGTGGAAGAAACACATATCCCATAGATTTTCCTATCTTGGACAAAAAAAAAAAAAAAAGAACTTTTGACAGAAAAAAAAAATGAGTAAAACTTACAATGTCAACTAGTCATAATTTAGACTCAAAACAGGTTATATTTTTTTTAAGCCCAACCATAAGAATTTAACATTATATGAACAGTAATTCTATAATTATTTAGTTCTTATATTTCTTGCTTTCTTTTTTTTTTCCCCCCTTCATGCAATACCCCCTCTGGAAATTTGAGTAGTTTAATTTACTAAACTATCTTGGGCATTTGCATTCTAATTTTAGCAACTTGTTTTCCATTTTTTTTTTCTTTTTGGTTCTTGATGGTATGTTGTGGAAGAAACACATATCCCATAGATTTTCCTATCTTGGACAAAAAAAAAAAAAAAAAGAACTTTTGACAGAAAAAAAAAATGAGTAAAACTTACAATGTCAACTAGTCATAATTTAGACTCAAAACAGGGTATATTTTTTTTAAGCCCAACCATAAGAATTTAACATTATATGAACAGTAATTCTATAATTATTTAGTTCTTATATTTCTTCCTTCCTTCCCCCCCCCCCCCCCCCCCCCCCCCCCCCCCCCCCCCCCCCCCCTTTATGCAATACCCCATCTGGAAATTTGAGTAGTTCAATTTACTGAACTAGCTTGGGCATTTGCATTCTAATTTTAGCAACATGTTTTCCAGTTTTTTTTTTTTTTTTTTAGTTCTTGACGGTATGTTGTGGAAGAAACACATATCATATAGACTTTCCAATCTTGGACACAAAAAAAAAAAAAGAACTTTTGATAGAAAAAAAATGAGTATAAATTACAATGTTAGCTAGTCATAATTTAGACTCAAAATAGGGTATATGTTCTTTAAGTCCAACTATAAGAATTTAACATTGTATGAACAACAATTCTATAATTATTTAGTTCTTATATTTCTTCCTTTCTTTTTTTTCCCCCCTTCATGCAATACCCCATCTGGAAATTTGAGTAGTTCAATTTATTGAACTAGCTTGGGCATTTGCATTCTAATTTTAGCAACATGTTTTTCAGTTTTTTTTTTTTTTTTTTGGTTCTTGACGGTATGTTGTGGAAGAAACACATATCACATAGATTTTCCTATCTTGGACACAAAAAAAAAAAAAAAAAGAACTTTTGACATAAAAAAAAAAAAAATTGAGTATAACTTACAATGTCAGCTAGTCATAATTTAGACTCAAAACAGGGTATATGTTCTTTAAGCCCAACCATAAGAATTTAACATTATACGAACAATAAGGACATAATTTAGTTTTTTTTTCCCCTTGATGCAATACCCCATAAATAGAGAACATAAAAGGGAGAATCCAGTGAACTTGCACTTTTTAGGAATTTTTCTTCTCAGGAAAACAACAATTACCTTGACCCTTGCAATCACATCAAATATCTTTGAACAACTCTTTTACCTTGCATATATTCCTTTAAATGTATGAAATGCGACAATAAAATGATAGAATATTTTAGCATCTTGGCATTCACACCGCATCTTGAAATTCTAAATATGAAAGTAATAGTATCGTTTGAACTGTCACATGTAGTGATTAGGCTCAGTCATTTGGTAACAATAAAAAATATTTGTGACCCCTGTCTTCTAATAGTAATTGCTAAATGGTGCAACAAATTACTGGCACAGAAGGAGCTATTCTTGGTGTCTAGCCTTGGTAACAATTAAAAATATTCTAATACATTTGGCCCTTACTTGGAAATAATATTTACTAAACAAGATTAGCTATTCTTAGTCAAGAGAAATATGGACTATATATATGGTTCTTATTGCAGTGTTCTACCTAGATTGGTGAGATGGGATGTGTGTTCTAGCTAGACTTTTCATGATGTTTTGTACATACTATGTGTTTTTTAGTACATATATTTGCATACTAAAAAACACAGTCTGGTAAAAAAATTGAGTATATAGTAATGCCCATTACTGTGCCGCAGAGTTGTAGTGTATCCTCTGTTCTTTACTTGCCATGTCAACTAATGCATGATTTGGTTTCAAAATAGAGTATATCCTCCATAAGCGCAACCACAAGAATGTAACATTCTATATGGACACTAATTCTAAAATTATTTAGTTCTTATGTTTTTCCCTTTTTTGTTTCTTTCAATACCCCAAAAAAAAGAAGACAAAATGGGGCATCTAATTTACCACCATAAATCACAGAAATATTAGAAATACAATTCTTATCTTATCAATAAGAATCTAGGGTCCTTAGAACAGTACACACGCATTTATATTCAGGCTATTTATGAATTCTCATTCAAAAGTTTCACCAATCATATTTTCTTCAGAAAACTACACTAGAATAAATTAAGAATATATCAATTATGTAAGCCTTCAGTCATCTCTTGATGTATTTTAAATTTTAAATTAGAGAATCTATCTATTAATTTAAGGTTAATAATTACCTCTTGCGTGTTATGTGCCTTTTGTATTTCCTGCTTGTGGGTGTTATGGGCCTTTTGGAGCCTTCTCTTTTTCTTCAGTTCATGTATTTGTATTACATGAATTATGAGATGTTAGATAAAGATGAAATGAAAGAAAATATATGTACAAATACATATATATAGCAATATAGTACAATTGCATTTAAAACGTATCTAAATATACTGTAAATTGTTGATGGGACTTGATTTCTTGTCTTTTTACTCTTTTTTGGTACTTGCATTATAGTAAAAGTCTATTTTAGCACAAGTGAGACGTTCAATTTCTTGGGTGCAAATAATAAGGAACTATTCTGTATTAAACTCACTATTTTTAAAATTATTTGTTCCACTATACCTCAATGGATGGGGCACATTGAACATTTGGCTTGATAGTTAGTGGAGTTCGTGTCTCATCTTGGAATGTTCGTGGCTGTAGAGGTCGCAATCGGGATGGAGTATTATGTGCACTAGACGAATCTGGAACCTATTAAAGGTCACCACAATAAATAAAATGTGTACTTTTAATCAAAATGATATCCAAGACATTAGTATCCTTTATAAATTTTCATTCAATTCAAAACGGAAAGTAATTACCTGTTTAGTACATTGTGGTGCAACAACTGGACAAGTCTCCATATGAGAGCGCATCATCTCTAGCTGAGATTGCATCTGGGATTGCATGTTCATAAATGTTTCAAATTTTTTCTCCATTTCAGCTCGTACCTTTCCAGTTATTTCTTCCCTCAAACTCTCATTATCTATATCAACTGCTTTACGTGATCGACCAAATAACTCAGTGGGAGTGGGCCATAAACCATAAGTTCGTAGCCGGCCATTTTTATCAGGTCCCATAACATCATAAAAAATCTCATTCCGTGCAGTCACATTATCTGGAGACTCTGGCAATTGAGAGGCTCGCTCTTGTAACTTCGCCTGCAATTAAGATTTGTGATTTCTTAAAAAAAAAAAAAACAGGGTATGGGATGCTAGAAGAACTAAACATTATGTAGATGCATGTGAATTTGGGGCAAGAAAAATGAATTGTAATTTGTACACATACAATGACCTCAGCGGAAGCATCATCAACAGGGTTCCCATTCTTTCTTTTGCGTGTAAGTACAAAAACTTCCAATCGAGATGGCTTATGACCGTACTTGGTTTGAAGCTATAAAGATAATTAACAACATATACAAACAATAAGCACCCAATTATAAGTTTTATATTTAATATATAGAATGCATCAAATAGCAATACCAAATATTAATGAATGCACCTCATGAGCTACGCATGCATGACTCTTTCGTCCACTAGTATGCCCCATCTTCAATTGTTTGCGACTGTTAATATTTTGCTGGCTACGCTTTTGTAACATAGAATTGAATTTAGGTTATTGCAAGATGAATAAATATACCATTTCAGTTTATCAACAAATGGGATGCTAGAAGCTAACTACGCTATCAAGTAAACTTTAAAGTTTAATGAAATCATGATATATTTGGAAGCATTAAATGTTTGCATATTATTGCCTCCTCTGAGCTCCAATACTCAACAAGTATCGGCCATTGATCCTCCTCAACTCTTGGAGGACGATTTGCAAGTTGTTCTGCTTTATTCGAGCGTGTCATGTAGTATTTTCTTTTCACCTCCGCTTTCCAATCCTTCCAAAGTTTGCCAAGCCTCTTTAAACAATTTTTTTTAAACCGGTCATCGACATCAATGTTTGCCTACATTTTCAACAATATGTTAAAATCAAATAGGCAACGAACCAAGTTACAAGTACATACTATACCTTAATATCCAACCAAATATCCTCCTTAACATCTTGTGGTACAGCCCTCCAATCTATGTAGTTAAGGAATAACTTGTTCCCATCTCGAGCCATTATACCCAAATACGTAGATAGCTTTGATGCCATTGAATCAACTGGTTGATTCAAGCAATTGAGCTTAACAGGTAACTGCTTAGTTGTCCCCCAGTCATTAACTAATCGTGCAGACCCACGCCCATGTTTCTAGATAAATTGGCCTGAACTATGGACTTAATATTCAAAGTGAACAAATGTTAGCATAAAGATGATGTATTCGAATGTAAAAACAATGACATGACTTGATTAAATTAAGGGACAATAGTGTGCCACAAATTGGGTTAAGAATGGCACATTAAATCTATATTTAAATACATATGTTTTTCGTAACTGTCTACACATTTGGGAGTAAAAAAAATGTAGGATTAAGTGATAGCTATTTCTTTGTTGCATCCTATTTAGGGACCAGGTTACCAGCTTCAGGATTGGGTACTAGTCTTAACTTCTGGTTTGTTGGCTTGAACTATTAACTTATGATCTAACCATATGTATGTATATTATTATCTCCTCTTAATTATTCAAAAAATAAATAATAACAGTGTCAATTACCTAGTTCGTGTGCAGAATGACTCTGATTATCACTAGACTCTGAAAGGCTCGTGCTTGGACTAGCTTCGTTTGGTATATGATGTGATTGGGGCTGAGATGCGTGGGACTGCAACTGAGTTTGGGAATGCAATGGTGGCCTTGGTTGGTATTCCAATGGTGGCTACGACTCTGGTTGCGAGGCCAATTTAGTTTGTGACTGCGGCTGGCTTCTAAGCATTGGTCCAATTCGGAAAGATGACATTTTTTCAACACCATTCATGGATATCTGCATATGAACACCATATCATTTAATAAAATAGGGGAAGAAAGTGCAGAAAGGGCAGCAAGAAAAATCAAATACATTCACTTCTCATCATATACAAAGCTACTGATAAATGAAATTAATTCCATAAGATTTTTTTACACCTACACAATTTTTCTTTCACACAAACTTAGCATAATTCAAAAAAAAAAAAAAAATAGTTAACAGTAGCCCAACAAATTTTGAACTCAACCAAACTGATTAAAGTGCACAATGCATAAAGAAATAAGGGGCCATTAAATATGGTGACTGCAAACACTAGGAATGCACTTACACTTTGTGGTTGTGGTATAGGTCGAGTTTGAGACTGTGGCTGGTTGTCAGGCATCGGTCTAACACTGGAAGATGACTTTTTTTTAGCACCACTCATGGCTATCTACACATCAATTACCACAACCAAGCAAGAGGGAAGTACAAGGTTATAAAGACAAAAAAATAATTACAATGAATTAGCACCAAAAAGCTGCTAAGAAGGATTTCCATAGGCAAGCTAGAGGGAAGTACAAGGACACGAAGGCAAAAAAATTAATCAATAAGCACGAAAGAGCTACTAAGAAGTATTTCAACAGCGAAGCAAGAGGGAATTATAAGGTCATTTATCAAAAAAACAATAATAAATAATAATGAATAAGCACAAAAGAGTTAGTGTGATGCAGCGGAACTTTAGAGAACAAGAAACTCAGCTCCAATCCGTTGATTTACCACGAAGGCCGGATTAAAACTCTTCTTTCAACCTATAGAATCACCACGAATCACAAGTTCAAAGGCATCAAGCGTTCGTTGATTCTCAAGAATACCGAACGATTGGAAAAAAATGCAATTTTCAAGCACGAATTTTATTAAACTTCAAAATTGCTAAAAATAGGTCAAATAATAGTATATATAGTGGCACGCAACCCTAGGGTCTCGGGACAAACCGGGTTAAATAAGAGAATTGACAAAAAGCCCAAAAATAAATAAGCCCAAAACATAAAACGGGCTAAAAAACATACTTAGAGGCGTTTTTTTGCGTTTTCCTAGGCCGAAAAATCATCTTATATTTTCCCCTTTCCCCGGCTCGTTGCAAATTTTTTGAAAATATATTATAATAGGAAAACGGAATTACGAGTCAAAAGTTATGGCCGATTGAAGTTTACCGACCACCGGCCCGGGTATATCGCTGCCGCCGCATCTCCAAGTATTCGTCAGCTATGCGATCCGCATCATAGTGACTAAGTGGATATGGAGGTAATCAATTCCAGTTAGCTGTCATCTTTGTGTTAGGGGTAGCAAAAGAGTGAGTAGATATAAAGTAAAGGTTGCAAGGGTATGAAAATAATGATGTAGGCAAAAGTATATTTAAGGACCAGTAAATGGAGTTCACTACTGGGGCTGATTTACTAATTTGGTAATAAATTAAATGATCAACCTTTGCTCACAAATATGCTGGTGTACAAATATGCTGGTGCCCCAATTTCTGCTCTGCAGCCCCAGAACAAACTGTTGTAGGAAAACAAAAAACAGAGTACCCTGTTTTGAAAAATTTGCTTCGTAGTAGAAAAAACAAAGTGTCCACTTGTTTTTTATCTTACCGTGATGTTAATACTGCAGTGAGATAAACCATTTAGGTAGTGTAGTGAGATAAACCATGTAGAAAAATTTTCTATCTTTTTGCCAACTTCCAGGTTAATTGATATCTTTCTAAACCATTTAGGTAGTGCAGTGAGATAAACCATGTAGAAAAATTTTGCTGTCTTTTTGCCAACTTCCAGGTTAATTGATATCTTTCTAAACCATTTAGGTAGTGCAGCGAGATAAACCATGTAGAAAAATTTGCTGTCTTTTTGCCAACTTCCAGGTTAATTGATATCTTTCTAAACCATTTAGGTAGTGCAGTGAGATAAACCATGTAGAAAAATTTTCTGTCTTTTTGCCAACTTCCAGGTTAATTGATATCTTTCTAAACCATTTAGGTAGTGTAATCCAAGTAACTAAAGACAATTAAATACTTAATCCTATTGCACAATATAAACTAAGTTGAGAGAAAGTGTGTCATCCAAGGCAAGTGTCTTACTTGAGTTTTTGGAATACATTCCCTTATACATATTTCAACAGTCTAAAAAATGTTTCCATCAAGTGTTTGTGTGTGTGTTGTGCAAATCTGAAAAAGGGAACTCGATACCATAATGGGGGAAAAACTACGAATTGTTATTGACCAATTTTAAAAATGATAGACAGCACTGGGGATGCACTTACACTTTGCTGATGCAATGTCGATTGAGTTTGGGGTTGTGGTTGGCTGCCAGGCATTGGTCCAACAGGGAAAGATAACTTCTTTCGAGCACCAATCAGGGTACCAATCATGGCTCTCTACATAATAAATGGTTAGAGAGTGAAGGCTAGATAGACTTTAAAAGAATTAGCCCAATTATCAAAGGCAAGTTAATTTTTCCTACTACCTCTCATGAACCTCATAGTAACAATGTTTGACATACAAAAAAACAAAAAAGGTAACAAAAGCATCATGATTTCAAAGTAAAACTAAACTGAAAGGCTTATTTAAACTAGAAAACAAATTCCCCGTTAGAAAAGGCCGCAACTCTATTCTAAAAACAACAAGAGCATAAAAAAATAGCACAAGGGTAAATTTGCAAGCGAAAATAATTCCAACACACATGTTAACGATTAGAACTCCTAATTTCAATGGCCAAGAAGTAGGAAAAAGTTATATAACAAGAATCACAATGTGCATAAATTAAAAAGTTTTGAGTTTCCAAAACAGGTGCACTTCTTCAAAAAGGAAGTCTGTAGCAGCAATAATGAAGCAGTAACATCATCTGCCAAACTCAAACCAGCAAACTCAAACCAGCAAGGAGCATATGCCAAACCCAAACTCAAACCAGCAAGGAGCATAAGCTGCAAAAACCATTTCTAGCACAACAGGGCAACAACAAACCTACATCCACCAGTACAACCCTTATGTAAATAGGAGTGCAGCAAAATGTTTCGTAGGAAAAAATATATTCTAATAAACAAATTTCTACAAAACTCATAGAGAACGATAATTAAGGCAAATATAAGTTAGAAACTTTATTAATTTTAGCTCAAAATCAAATACATATCTCATTCATCATCTTCATTATTCTCGCTCTCATCCTCACCATCTTCAGATATATCCTCACCGCAATCAAATCTATCTTCATCACTCTCCCAGTCATCCTCACCACTTTCAAACTCATCTTCACTACTTTGAAATTCATATTCGTTGTTCTCATCCTCATCTTCATCAATTGGAGCATCATCTTGGTCATTGCTAGTGTCTATTGTTGTTCCGTCCGTGCCCACCCTAATCTATGTAGCGTCCTCATCTTGATTGAATAGGGTATTTTCCAACTCCTGACCATTATAAGTATCAACTTGAGGATCTTCAATAGCACTGCTTGTAGATTCTGTTCCCATGTCAAATACATCCCTGATTGTCATTTTCACTACGACATGCCAATCTTGTTCTGCAGGATCTTGCACATACCAAACTTGTTCTGCTTGAGATGCCAGGACAAAAGGTTCATCTGATAACCTATTTTCTTTGTATAATAGATTATTAAAATTCACAAGTGTGAATTTAAATTCATCTTGCCTTTTTCCCACGTTGTTATCAACCCAGTCACACTTAAATAACACAGACTTAAGTTCATTGGAATACTGTAGTTCAATAATATCAGTCAAAGCTCCATAAAAAGTAACATCTCCAGATAGGGGATTCTTGTCTCTTGAACTTGCATAACTCCTAGTATTTGCATTCACTAGGACTCCACAATTTTGAGTACTTCTTCTACTCTCACGTTCCTTGGTGTGAAACCTATATCCATTAATAATGTATCCAGTGTATCTCTTTGCCTATTTGTCAGGTCCTATAGCCAACCTTTTGACTTCATTTGAGATACTGTCACTACCTTGTTGTTGCAAACTTTGTAACTATTTTAAGTAATAAAAAGCATTTAACATGACATGTTATGGCATAATAATGATGAAAGTAAGCATTTAGCTATAAATTTACTAAATTTTCAAAAAAAATAAGAGACTTACATGATCCTTAAACCATTTGTGAAATTGTTTGTTATGAATGCGATCAATTTCATAATCCCCTAGGCGACTCCTCCTAGATTTAATAAATGCAATGTGCTCCCTGTACAAACTTAGTTACTACTTGAACTCACACTGACATACTTTAGTAGTTAAAAAAACAATTTATTTGGGGTTGATGCCTTACATGCGAAATGGGGTGACTGCATCTGAGTGGAGTAGCACTTATCGATATGCTTGAGCCCATGGAATGTCATCAAGGCGAACCATTTGTGATTTCCCTAAAGGACGACCTCTTTGTTCACATGAATTTTCAACACCATCATAATTCCTCACAGGTCTGTTAAGCTTTGTTTCCACATCATTTAAGTACCTAGCACAAAATGTCATACATTCTTCTGCTAAGTACCCTTGAGCAATTGACCCTTCTGGATGACTTCGATTTCGCACATAGTTTTTTAGTGTGAGTAGATACCTGTCAATATAGAAATTTTTAATACGATAGAATTTAGGCAAATGAGTTCATGGATGCATAAAATTCCAAACAACATGTACCATTGAAAACATAGACGCACCTTTTAATAGAGTACATCCAGCGATAATGCACTGGTCCAGCGATCTTTGCCTATTTTGCTAAATGAATAGGCAAGTGCTCCATTATGTCAAAGAATATTGGTGGGAAGATTTTCTCAAGATGACAAAGCGTCAATGCAATACGAGATTGAAGGCATTCAAAATCCTTTGCACTCATTACTTTTGAGCACAACTGCCTAAAAAATTGCTTAGTTCAATCAAAAGTCGTGTCACATTCAAAGGCAAGGACTTTCGTATAGCTAGAGAAAGTAGTTGTTGCATTAAAATGTGGTTGTCATGGCTTTTGAGTCTTGCAATACTACATTCTTTGAGATTTACACACCGTGTAATATTTGATGCATAACCATCTGGGACTTTAACCTCCTTTAATACCTTACAAAATAAATCCTTTTGATCCTTGTTCATTGTGAAGCATGCAGGAGGTAGAAGTATCTTATTATTAGTTCTTTCCTTAGGGTGCAGTGCCTTCCGAATGCCCATGTCTTCAAGGTCACGACGAGCCTTTACATGATCCTTTGTTTTCCCTACAATATCCAAAAGTGTCCAGAGTATATTGTCACTCACATTTTTCTCAATATGCATAACATCCAAATTATGACGAATTACATTATGCTTCCAGTATGGTAGCTGGAAAAATATACTCTTCTTTTTCCAATTACAATCCTTTGTGCTATCGTCCTTTGCTCTATCTCCCCTTTTCCTCTTTTTAAAAGTTGAAGGCAGACACTTCCCATATTTTATCTTCACTCCTTTCATTTGCTCCCATAACTCATCCCTAGATAATCGAGTAGGTGTAGGTTCTAACTCAGTGGTGTTATAAAAAAATACAGTTTCTTTTCTGAATTTATGTCCTTGATCCAAGAATCGGCGATGACCTATATAACAAAACTTCCTACTATGCTTTAACCAGCGAGAGCGAGTTTCCTTGTTGCAACAAGGACAAGCCAATCTACCTTTTGTGCTCCATCCAGACAAGTTGGCATATCCAGGAAAGTCACTGATTGTCCACAACAATGTGGCTTGCATAGTAAACATTTGCTTGCTTGCTGCATCATATGTAGGTAAACCATCCTCCCATAATTCCTTTAACTCCTCAATTAAAGGTTGCAAATATATATCTATGTCATTTCCTGCTGCATGGGGGCCATCAATAAGCAAAGTCAACATGAAATAAGGTTGCTTCATACATAACCATGGCGGCAAGTTGTATGGCATCAGAACAACTGGTCATGTGCTATGGTTGATACTCATTGTCTTGAATGGATTAAATCCATCGGCTACTAACCCCAATCTGACATTCCGACTATCGCTAACAAAGTCCTTGTGCTGCATATCAAAAGTTTTCCAAGCAAGAGAGTTAGCAGGATGCCTTAAAATCCCATCATCAGTGCGTGCCTTTGCATGCCATCTCATAAGTGAAGCTGTTTTTGATGACATAAACAATTGTTGGAGTCTTGGCTTCAAAGGGAAGTAACGAACAACCTTTGCAGGGATTTTTCGTTTCTTATTGGTATTGTCATGTGGCTGGCCCTTAAAATTTTTCCATCTAGATGTATGACATCGTTTGCAATCTTTACGATTTTTATTCTTACCCCAGTACAACATGCAATCATTTGGGCAAGCATGAATCTTTATATAATCAAGACCCAAGTCCCTCACTGTCTTTCTTGCATCTTCATAGGACTTTGGGAAAATTTCACTTTCAGGGAGGGCTTCTTTCAACATCTCAAGTAGCAGTGTAAATGACTTGTCAGTCCATTGGCAAAAGGACTTCATATGCAATAATCGAATAATAAATGACAATGTTGTAAACGTCTTGCACCCTGGATATAGTTCACGTTCTGCATCTTTTAGTATGTTGAAGAATTTTTCTGCATTTGTATCAAGACCCCCGAGATGTTCATGAGGTTCTTGATCGCCAACCTCAATACTCGATCTTGGAAATCTTAATGCCTCATGTAGCAATCCATGCATGTCATCTCTCACATTTAATTCATCTGCTTCATTTTCTTCATCGGCATCTACTGGATAGGATGGAGGCTCTCCATGATGAACCCAATTGATATAATTCTCGTAAAACCCATCTACAATTATATGCTCAAACACAACATTTTGCCTTTGATTATGGATGTTGCAGCAATTAATACATGGACATTTGATCTCCGAGCCAGGCTGCTTACTAGTGTATGCAAATTGGATAAATGCTTGGGCTCCTTGCATATAAACTGGATCCAACCTATTTGTTAACTTTATCCAACTCTTGTTCATGATTGTTTTTTAGCCAGATCTACCCAACTAAAGCATCACAAATTATTAGTACCAAGTAAAAGGTCATACTTTCATATATCTCCAATAAACTATAATTAGATATTAATTACAAAAAGAGTATAAAAATTTTAGCTCTGGGCAACAATATGTCAGATGTATTTATTAATGACATACTAGTACAAAAACATAGTGTCAATGAAGAATTTCCACATTAAACATAAATAACATCATATAGAAAAGTACTTAAATTTTTATGCCCATGGGGCGTCGTTATGCCCGTGCGGCGTGTAGACCGGTAGTCGGTAAACTTCAATCGGCCATAACTTTTGATCCGTAACTCCGTTTTCTTATTATAATATGTTTTCGAAAAGCTAGTGACAAGCTGAAGAAAATGAAAAATCTAATTAGCCGGCCTACGAAAATGTAAAAAAATGCCTCTAAGTATGATTTTTGGCCCGTTTAGTATTTTGAGCTTATTTTTTTGGGTTTTCATAAGTTTTTTCCTATTAACCTGGTTTGTCCCGAGCCCTAGGCTTTCATAAGTTCTAAGCTATATGCCGGTTGGGTTTAGTGTCAACATTTCCTTCCATTTGACGGCTAATACTTTCTTTCTTATTATCATGATTAGTTCTTGCCTTCGAACAACCAAACCATGAAAAATTGGAACAGAGCATTTTCAGTGAATAGTTTCAACTGCTTTGATTTTATTATTTTTTAACATAAAGGGAACCATATTAAATTAAACAATGATCATATACATGGGAGGCCAGGGAATGTGAACTCTTCTATTAAACCTATCATCTGTTTGATCAAAACACCGAACACCTTTTAGAAATTAAAGGAGGATGGTCATAGTAAGCTTGCATAAATTGATTCTCTGTGGCGCCTTTCGCTAGATGTTTAGAGTATAAGTTTAGAGTATAAGTTTGGAGGATAAGTTCAAAAGATAAGTTTAAGTTCCCTGCTACTATAAACAAATCTTACAGCCAAAAAATTAAACCAACCAACATAAATTGCTCTATTTTCAACGCATTCATCTAGCAAATTTAGTGAGGGATCATAGTGACCGAGTTTTTCACATAAACTTAATCAACACATGAATTAAATTGGAGAATAAAAACCCTTAACCTACAAGAAATTAATATAAAATTTTATTGAAAAAATTCCAAAATTTTGCAAATCTAAAGAATCTCATAAGGTTGAAAACTCACCACGAACAATATTAGAAACTGCAATTGAGTTAGGCAAAGCTTCACATATGGAACCTGATATTGAACCACGTATAAATTTAGTAAAGAAACCTAGAGCTAAAGGAAATACACCTAAATAGTTAGGTATATGTGTGGTGAGAAAGAGGAGGAGAACATTGATTTTACCAGAACTCAAAAGATCCAATGGAGAGAGTCTATACCGTGATGGTCCTGAGTGCATATACATTAGGAAGGAATGCAGCAATTCTGATAATTGACAACCATAATGGAGGGCAGAGGGGATTGGGATGCGACTGGTGCGGTGGTGGAGAGTTTCCCGCTACGTGAAGTAGATAGATGTTTCCCGCTACGTACACGAAGCCGTGATGTTAATGGAGCGAAAATTCTTGAAAGACGAAACCTTGATTTCACAAAGTCCTGCCAAAGTGACACGACATCGTATTGATTCATATACAAAACTAAATTCTGTGTTAGCCTTGCGTCCCAAATTGGCTTTACAAAACTATGTCGTTTTGGTAGGTAATTGTGGCATTATTTGTAGCATCTGGATTAAGTGCCGAAAATTGCTGGCACTTTTTTAATATGTCGAAAAAACTGTTTTTGTGACATTTTTTTGAAAGTGCTGCCAAGAAAAATGACGAGAAAAAGCCAATTTTCTTGTAGTGATAATATCACATTGACTGTATGGTTCAGCAAAGGATTTGTGGTCATATTGGGGGCGGGAGTGGGGTCCACTAGTTGTAGGTCAATGGTCTTGTTATCTATCAACTCTTGGATTTTATGTTTAAGGGAGAAGCAACTTTTGGTTTCATGCCCTTGGCTGCCCGAATGATTGTCATAGGTGAGGGCGCTATTAAAGGTTGGAGGTAGAGGGCTTGGCAATGGACGTGCAAGTATGGGTTTTAAGATGTTGATCTTTAGCAGGTTATGGTAGGCTTCGATTTGGGTGCAAGCTAAGGCAACGAAGTTACAGAAGCGTTGGGCCAGCCTATTAAAGTTAGGTTGTGCCCCAGCGGACCAAAGTTGGGTGCTTGGACAGGCATGTTTTGAGTGGGCAGGGGTAGGATCGGGTGAGACTAAAGTAGGGGAAGGTATTAGGGTGGTTGAATGGGTAAGTTAGTAAATACCTCATTTTCCTTCTTGATCATTTCGCTTGCTGTAGCCACCTTCTTAGCTATGTTGGCAGAGCTTTCTCTAATTTTTTCCTAGGGGTCAGTAACCCTCCTCGTCTTGAGACCATTTTCTATCATTTCCCCTTCCATGATGAGCTTAGAGAAGTTTTTCCCCACGCTAGTGCAGAGTTTCTCATAGTATATGCCTTGAAAAGTGTGTACGAACAACTGCACATACTCCTTTTCTTCTAGAGGAGGATTGACTTGTGTAGCTGTTTCCCTTCACCTAAGATAACTTTTAAAGCTCTCCTTATCTACTTACTTATGGTCATCAAGGACAACCGGTCAGAAGTGAGGTCTATGTTTTGGCAATATTGGGCTTTAAATGCATTGACCAGCTTGATCCAAGTTGTGATCTTTCTCAAGTCGAGTCGGGTAAACCATTGCAAGGTAGACCCAGTGAGGCTATGTTGGAATAACTGCATGAGGAGTTTTGGATTGTTTCCATGACCACTTAATGCCCCAGTATATAGGCAAAGGTGAGCAATAGGTTTACTCGTGCCATCTTACTTTTGAAAGTCAGGCATTTTGAACTTGTCAGGTCTTGGATGGTCTGGGAAGAAGCACAACTGGTTATAAGATGCAAGTCCAAAGGAGTCATGACTGTGGAGGCTTCGCAGCGAGTCCTCTAACCCTTGAATTTTGAAACTGAGAGGGTTGAGGAAAGTTCTTTTCACAGTTGGCAAGAGCAGTATGGTTTCCTCTTCTTTAGTATTTGCCCCTTTGGAATCTTTTTTGTTCTTCCCCATAGCATTAGATTGTAGCACAACTCTTGGGTTAGCGGGTTCAGAGTCTTGGGGAAAAGCAGTGGATGATGACGGGGCCAGAGCAATTTCTTTCATGGCCATGGACTGGATGAGCTTGAACAACTCATCGATCTTGGTCCTCATCTCGTTGACTTCTTCTCGGGAGACGAAGGATGAATTGTCAAAATTAGCGGCCATTAGTGTAACTCTTTGTCGGGTAATGATAGGGTCTCTAGGTGGATGCTGGTCTTTCTTAGAAGCAATGGCGGATTTCGTTTTTGTAAAAGAAACAAAAAGAAAACAAAAACAAGGACACAAGCCACAAGTTAGTTTTTGATATGTGGAAAGCTTTATGCAATGCATGCTTTGGGGTTTCCCTTCTTGAGTGGGAGACTAATCATGATGGATTTAGTTCATTTCTTGGAGATAGGGGGTCTGCCCCTGTATACAAATAGCTTACCGTTTGAGTGGGAACATATATTTATTCATTCATTTATTCATGAAAAATAAAGAAGAACATTGAACTTTGGAGTTTAAATACAACATAATTGAAATACATTTTAATAGGGGGAGAAGGAATAATTTTCTTGAGACTTCCACCTATCTATTTTCACATTTGACATCCTAAACTACTCTTGAGTCTTTGGATTCGCATTTTTTGAGCTTGATCTTGAGGAGGTCGTTGAGAGACCTTTTTGTTTGATTGCCCCCTATCTTCTTGACAATCTTATCTCTGTGAGAATAGAGGGATTGTGGCCCCTCTTATGGAATGACTTGAAATGCATGCAATGAGTTCTTAGGGTTACGAGGGAACCCTTAGCGTGGTAGGATTAATGCAAGGGAGAGTGAACTTGTTGTTACTCTCTTTGAGTTGATCATATGCACGAAGATGTAGTGATTTGAGTTACTTTGGAACTTTTGTCTTGACATGGGATATTAAATGCATGAGCATGGATGCATAGAGTAGAGAGAGAATGCAATTGTAAAGTAAACATAAATTCATGAGTAGTTATACAGACATTATAACGGTAGGAATACAAGCATTATAGCAGTAGGAATGGACAAGTTTAAAGGAAAGTAAAGCAGTCGCCCTTTCCTCTATGGTTTTGAAATCGACGTGCGTGTCTTAAATCCGGCAGAGTTTTGGCTATGCATGGTTTCTACATGAGCATAAGGTTGAGGGTTTACTAATACTTCCTAAAAAGGCTCAGTTTCTAGATCTTCAAACCTAGGCACACTCCCTGAGGTGGTGCCATTATCAGTTAGTGATCCGAGAGGGGAAACCATCAAGAGGTCATAGGCTAAGAAACTGACACAGCTTCTTGCTCACAACTATTATACTGTTTGCCCTTCTAACAAGAAGGGACATATTCAGGTAGAGAATGCAAGTATGCAAATGCTTGTGCATGTGTAGTGTGTGTGTGATATTTCGAAAAGCAAAGGAAAGGGTCTAACAACTCTCATCCATCCTGTCCATTTCATTCACACATGTATGACATACATGGCAATTAATATGACACAAAACAAAAATATGAACAAAGTTCCACTTACAAAAATAAAGATAAAAAAAGTCAGTACTTGAATGACAAACTTAATGCAAGATAGAATGATTGAATGTAATTTAATGCAATCTATGACATGTTTTTTGAAAAATGCTTTGAAAATTTTGAAGTGGATAGAATTGGACAAATTAATCGAAGACTCTAGATGCGTGAAGGGTAAAAAGACATAACAACGGCCTAACCCTCTAAGCATCCCCAGTGGAGTCGCCAGTTGTTGCATTTCGATTTTTTACAGTTGAGAAAAATACACACAAATGGAAAAAATCCAGTACTCTCTCGCTAAAACTCATCCTCCTAGAAGGATGAGTGCGTCTAGGTTTAAATTGAAAACTGATTTGATTAAAAGCTTTTGGAAAAGGTTTTGGAGTGCCCACCTAACTTGATTAAGGTGAGTTAGGTTACCTAAAACTAAGTATAATTTGAAAATTACACCTATGGTTTTTGAAAAGATTTTGAAAAACTTCCTTAAGAGAGGGTTTTTAAGAAAAGAGGTTGTTTGGCAACCTTTGAAAAGATGTAAGCCCTTTTAGAAAATAAATACATTTTGGACTTTTAAAATAGTGATTCTAGGTTGAGAGGTTGGTTACGTGTAGGGAAAATGCACTAAGCCATCACCCTTCCTCGCCCTTGCAGTACCTACATGCCTATTCACCCTAGGTTCACTCATTTAGAATCTTCGATTAATAATTGTCCAATTATATCCACTTTGAAAAGAATTTTAAAAAGAGATTTGACATGATGCATGACATGCAAATGCAAAAAAAGAATTTGATTTTTGAAAATAGATTTAAAAAGAAAGATTTAATTTTTGAAAGAAGGTTTTAGAAATTGGAATTAGAGATTTGAAAATAGATTTTAGAATTAGAAACTTGAAATAGAATATGAAATTGGAAATTTGAAAAAGATTGTGAAATTAGATATTTGAAAAAAGTTATGACAGCACCCATGAGGGTTGCCTATATATCATTTTGTTGAGAATCATGTTAGTCATAGTTCAAATAAGAGTTCCATTAAAAATAATCACTTTGAGGTTTTTGAAAAGTTTTATTTGAAAAGGTTTGTTTCGAAAAGAGTTTGATATAAAAAAGAGTTTGATTTGAACTTGGAATAGAAAATTTGAAATGAGATTTTGAATTGACTTTGATTTGAAAAGATTGAATTTGGAATAAGAACTTGGACTTGACTTGGAAAGAATAAGATTTGAAAACATCTTTGACTTGAATTGGAATTTGAAAACTATCTTAGTTTTAGAAAAGCGTTGAAGCTTCCTAACTTAGGATTAGGATTGAACTAGGGTTTAGACAACCTAAGATTGGAGTATGTAATTGAATTAGAAAGGTTTGATGTAGACTTGAGAGGTTTGACTTTAGAAAGTTGGATTTAGGAAATGTCCGAATTAGGAAAGGCTCAAATTAGGAAAGTTAGATTTAAGAAAGATCTAGAAAGAGATTTGATTTGATTTAAAAACACTTGACTTGGAATGGTAGGAAAGATTGGACTTGAATATTTGATTTAAAGGAATTTAGAAAGTTAAGGTTTAGGAAAGATTAGATTTTAGAAATCTTTGAATTTAGGAAATTTGCAAAATAGGAAAGTTTCATTTTAGGAAGGATTTGAATTTAAGAAAGTTTAATTTTAGGAAAGATTTAGATTTAGGAAAGTTTTTAGTTTTAGAAAGATTGAAATTTA
This sequence comes from Euryodendron excelsum, assembly GCA_033060915.1. NCBI lineage: Eukaryota > Viridiplantae > Streptophyta > Magnoliopsida > Ericales > Pentaphylacaceae > Euryodendron > Euryodendron excelsum. The sequence goes on from CM065395.1 coordinate 22,938,065, forward strand.
GAAAGGTTTGAAATTAGGAAAGGTCAGAATTAGGAAAGTTTTAGAATTGAAAAAGATTTAATTCCTATTTCCTAAAGTAGAAGATTAGATTTCATATAAAAAAATAGATGATTTGATTTGGTTTGCAAAATTGAAAGATTGGATCTAGTTTCCTAAACTAGAAGATTTGATTTGACATAAAATTGAAAAGGTTGAATTTTGAAAATCTAGGATTTGGTGACCTATAATTTTGGTGTAGAAAAAGAGATTTTGGAAACCTAAGATTTGATATAGAAGATAGTTTTTGAAAACTTATGATTTGAGGCAACAAAGGAAGTCATGTTTTTTTTTTTTTTTTTTTAGGAAAGAGAACTAGGGTTTCCTAACATAGAATCTAAGGCTTGACTTGAACTCGAAGACAAAGAGTTTTTAGAAAGGAGATATTTGAAAAGAGTTTTTAGGAAGGAAGTTTGAAGAGAGCTTTTACAAAGTAGATTTTGAAGAGAGTTTTTGGAAAGGAACTTGAAAAGGAATTTTGGAAAGGGGTTTGAATATGGACTTTAAAAAATCTTTTGAATATCTCAGTTTCATAAAACGATTCTAACCATGAAAAGATTAGAACCATTCTAAGTTGGTTGCTTTGAAAACAACAAAGATGTGAAACATGGACCAATATGATCACATTGAATATCACACTTTCCTAAAATAACAATAACCATAGAATGGCTAGAATCATTTCAAGATTATGGTTTATGATAAAAACAATGTAGGGTTTGCACCAAAAATATGGACCTTAATAGTCACAATGAATATAACATTTTTTTAAAACAACACTAACCATGGAATGGCTAGAGTCACTTTAAGATTGTGATTTTAAAAATAAGATTTTGAATGCAAATTTTGAAAGAGAGTTTTGATACAAGTTTGAAAATAATTTTAAAAATGAATTTGAATAGATGTATGAATATGATATGCACAATACAAAAAGGATCGTGAACATAAAAGATTAGACTTCACCACATAATTAAGGGGGCCAAATCCACACGGTCTAAGGTTGAACTAGAAGAAAGCCCCGACATAGTGACTTTCAACAGTTCTTCCTAGGCATAAATTGGGAAGTCCCTTATTTCAAACATGTAAGAAAAGGGGGTAGAAGATGGGGATTAAAATAGAAGAATACCTAAGTGGGTTAGGAGAGAGAAGAGAGAAGGAGAATTACATAAACATAAGAGAAAACCAACCTTAGATTCTTCTTGCTTTTTTGGCTTTGCTTTAATTAGACCTTGAGAGCTTCGAACTTGCAACATTTGAGTCTTCAATGGCTTGCTTTGAGACTGGTGTATGAGTGTATGGAGTGTGTATAAGCTAAGGTTAGAGTGCATGGAGGTTAGGGGTTGAAGAGACTTGAGGGAATTAGGGTTTGGAGAGGATTCAAACTCTATTTTCAAAGTGGCAGCGTTTCTAGACAGAGATTGTGAACCCTTTTACGTAGGGGGGAGGGTCTGTATTTATAGATAACTTAAACCGACCTGGTGCTTGTTATAGTGGCGCTAGGCTTAAAATTATATAGGCGCCACGACTAGTGGTGCCAGCCACTTATGGAAGTTTTCAGGGCGGGAAGAAACGTATCTTTCAACCATTGATATGCAAGACAAAAGATTTGGGCACCTGTACTAGTGACTACCATGTAATTTTTGGCTTGGCTTTACTAGGAATGACTTTGGAAGGTCTGAAAATGTTTTGGGAGGCCAGAAATAATCCAGAAGACTGAAAATGGGTAGAAACCCTTGAAATAGTGTTATAGGGATAACAAACTTGAAAAACAATGCCGAAATGTTTGGGAAGGCCGACCGGCTCGCCAATAGCAAAACGGTCAATTAAATTGAGAATGCACCAGAATGGACTCAGAATGACCCGTGAGAGGGATTGAAGATTATAAACACCCTTAAGAGTATTCTGGAAGGTTATCGGTTTGATACCCAGGGCCGGTGTGGCTGAAAAAGGCGACCAGCCTGCCAAGGGCAAAATGGTCATTTTGTGCTAGGTTTGCCGAAATTTCCGCGAAATGATTTGAAAAAGTGTTAGAAGGTTGAGAATACTATTAGAAGTATTCTTAGGAAGTAACCAATTTGATACCCAGAGTCGGTGTGGTTCCCAGTGGCAATCGGATACTAAGGGGCAAAATGGTCATTTTGACCAAGTGGTCTTAGAATTGGTCCAAAACCGACTAGAATGCATTCAAACATGCTAGATTGTCCTTGGGATAATCTTGGAAATGTGTACTTACCACTTTGAAAACTTAGGTACTTTCTCAAGAAACGTGACGAAAAAGGGCCAAGGGGTAGTTTGGTCATTTTTCACTAAAGTGGGCTAGCAGGCGCTGGTGTTGACCCGAGCTTTGAGTATTTTTGTCACTCTGATGGTGTGTGACGAGTTAGTTTCCAAAGGTGTCTCATCCTTTGGTAAACGTGTCATGGCCAAGAGACGAGTTTGGTCCTGTGACATAGGGGGTTTGTTAGCAATTCCCAATGTCGACCTGTTTGCGAGTGCTTCCCTCCACTCTAATGGTTACGATATTTGCGAGTGTTTCTACCACTCTAACGGTGTGCATTCATTCCAGAGACTGCCTGATCTCGGAAAGCTACTAGATGGGCTTATCGTCTGAGGAATATACTTTTTCAAAAGACGTGCTGGATAACTAACATTTTACATTGGCAGGCTAGCAGGTGTCGAAGGTAAACTATTCTACCATTCAGGGACTTAGGTTTCATCCTAATTGACGGGTTTGAAAGGATTTACCATTTTGAAGAGTTTTCTTGGTAAACGTGTCGGATTGGATGGACTTACCGCTTGAGGAAATAATTTTCTCGAAAGACGTGCCCGACTGACTTTGATTGATCTGGATTGGAGTTAAAACTGGAGGTGAGGTTGAAATAGGGGCTTATTATCTCTAGGAAGACGTGCCAATTGGAATTGGACCGAGTAATATCCCGAGAGTATTTTGGTCATTTTGCCTCTATTGGGCCCCGCGGGCCTGTGAAGCGATTAATTGACTGGATTGAGTTTAGAAAATTGATTTGGACTTAAATGTGTCAGTGTCGGTTTGAATATGAGTCCGGACAGATCGGAGATTGCCTAGCGGGCAAGAATGAGGTGCTTACACAAAGCCATTGAGCACTCTCATTAATACTTCAACAAAGCTTAATAAAGATGAGAAAGGTATCTCTGTGGATACCAAATTATATAGAAGTATGATTGGCTCATTACTGTATCTAACTGCTAGTAGGCCTATTATCATGTTTAGTATATGCATATGTGCTAGACTTCAATCTAATCCAAAGATGTGATTTGCCATATTCTAGGAATTGGTAGTGGTGGCGAAACTCAAAGAAAGGAGGTAGATAGAAAAACACAATTAACTGCTCTCTATAGAGAAGAAACTGATGCAACAGTTCAACCCCTATCCAAGGACCTACCTTTGGACTTTAGACTTGTCAACAATTTCATTTGCAAGATTTTAATTCCTAAGGGTGGAAAGTTTGAGTTTATATCTGAAAAGGAATTATTTTTTCTTTCAGCTTATATTAGTAACACCAAGATTGAATTGGCCATGTTTATTAAGGATTATATTTTGAAAGCCCTTCAAAAGAAAATTAGTATGCCTTGTGGGATGCTTCTAACCAAAGTGTTTAAGCACTTTAAGGTTGACTTGACAGGAGAGAAGAAGAAGACCCCTAAACCTTTATGTGATGAATATAATGAGAAACCCCTCAAGAGAATGAATTATCATAAAGTGAACAAGGTTTTATTCCCTTGAAAGAAGAATGGTAAAGGTGTTATGTCTGCACAGGACAAATAGGTTGAAGAGGGTGAGACATCTCATGCTGAAACAGATGATGCTCCAAGGGAACTCTTTCTCATAGGACTTATTCTAACTAATAGGTTTGTGGATATGTCTCTATTTTTGGCAATCTTGAAAGAAATGCAAAGATACAATAAGAGAATGTTTGCTAAAATAGATGTCAAAGTTGACAATTGAGTTATGAGACTAAAAGTTTTAGAGATCAAAGTGATAGCGATTGTCAATGACAGCCAAAAAATGAAGACAGATTTACTGCAAGCTATTAATCTTTCCACTAAACATCTGGGAAAGTACATAAAGAGAGTAATTGGCACGGATTACCAACCTCTTAACTCACTAGCAATAGAATTTGTAGATCAAGAGGATAGTGAAGAAGAAGAGGAAGATGGAGGAGAAGAAGAAAGATGTGAGGAACCAGAGAAACAAGAACTAGTTCCTAGTGAAAAAGTGAAAGAGGCAACTGAGAAAGGCAAGACAGCTGGAGCTTCTCCAGTCCCTAAATCCCCTACTCTAACTAGAACCTATCACGGCCATGGGCTAAGACCCAAACCTGGGAAAAGTTTCTTAAACACACTAGAAAACCCAGTTGAACTGACATCATCACCTTCATCCCCTCCCAAAGACACTTGAAGCAACCTCATACCTGCATTTTCATTTGCATTTTCATTTTCATCTTTCACTTTAATATGTTTGTTAGTTTAAAAGGATTATATGTCATCCTCAAGACTTTTGATATGCAATATGTTGGATGATTGGATGTTTTAACACCTATTGATGCCTAATATATATTATTGTTTTATGACTAAGATTGTTTACAATTTGTTGATTGGTTGGTTAGTTAAAATTGCTCTGACTTATTTGTAACATTAATCTTGTTTTAAGATTTTTTGTTATTATACTTGTCTTTTCATTGTATTTCTAGCTTTTTTTGATTGATTGTTAAAAAGGGGGAGAGAAGTATTATTGTTGCTTCTTTTATATGGACTCAAAAGTACCAAGTGCTTAAATTCCTTAAGAAATGGGGAATATCATTGAAGTGCTTGAAGGTTTGGAAGAAGGTTGAAGAAGTCCTGCAAAATGAAGTCTGTGGGATTGGCAAGAGTCGACACATAAGCCTAAAAAAGTCAGCACATCAAGACAATGCTTTAGTGATACATGCTAAAATTCAAATGAGTCGACACATGTAGCTGAAGGGTTAACCCATGCCACTGTAACAGTTATATTTTTAAACATTCTACAGCTCTAATATTGCAATTAATGCAACCTTAACTACCTCCAATGGCTAGAATCAATACCAAGGCATATATACAAGAACCCCACACATTTATATATAGAGAGGACATACATTTATGTGATGAATCAATTTTGAAAGCAAAAACTCTAATTTCTACAGTTGCTTTGCTGAGATATTAGGGCATTTACTAATCTTACACATGTTATATCCACTCTTTAAGAGAGATATTTCGTGTAAACCTCATTTACTCCATTTGGATGGGTTCGTAAACCTGTGGGTTTGAGTGTTCTTGTTAAAAACACTTGTAAGTTTGAGTGAAGTTTGGACAAAATCACTTGAGGAGTTTGAGAGCTTAGGAAGAGTTTTTGTAAGAAGTGAGCTAGGCACTTGGTCAACTAGCACTTGCTTTCTAATTCTTCACTGCATAGTGGAAGAGCTTCTAATAGGGTCTTGAGGGTGAGGACGTTGGTCACGAGTTGTGGCTAAATCTTAGTAAATCATTGTGTTCATTTTATGCCCTGTTTTTCATTTTTTGTTCGAGATTGCCTGACCACAAACACTTCGATTCTGCTATAGATTATTTAATCAGATTGCTTAATCAGTTTTTAGTTAAAATTATTTGTGTTTATTTTTAAAACCCAATTCATTCAACCCCCCCCCCCCCCCCCCCCCCCCCCCCCCCCCCCCCCCCCCGGGGTTTCACTCTTGGGCTAACAACTCGAAGGTTCTTTTGAAATGAAACTTTTTTAAAGAAAAAGGTTAAAAGACCTTTTGAGTGGAAAGTTTTGAGGGGAAAAGTTCAAAATACCAGGAGGTTGATTTTGAAATGAAACCTTTTGAATGAAAAAGCTAGAAAACTAAGAAGGGTATTTTTGACATCAAACTTTTTGAGGAAAAAAGTTAAAAAGCCTAGAAAGTATCATTGAAATCAGACTTTTTGAAGGAAAAATTTAAAAAACGTAGAAGGTATTTTTGAAATCAAACTTTCGAAGAAAAAAGTTAGAAAACCGAGAAAGGTCCATGAGGGGTAGAAAACTTGTTTTGACTCTAAACTTGGACTTCTTGAAGAAAAAATGTTTAGAAAATTCATTTTTATTTGAAATTGTTGGATTTTTTAAAACAGAACGTTTAGGAAATTTGTTGTGACTTGAAAATTAAAGACAAAATGTATAGAAAATTCATTTTTTGACTCGAACTTGAACTTCTGAAGATAAAATGTGTAGAGAATTCATTTTGACTTGAAACTTGAACTTGTAAAAACAAAGTATATAGAAAATTAATTTTGACTTAAAACTTGAATTTTTAAAGACAAAATGTATAGAAAATTCATTTTTTGACTCGAACTTGAACTTCTGAAGATAAAATGTGTAGAGAATTCATTTTGACTTGAAACTTGAACTTGTAAAAACAAAGTATATAGAAAATTAATTTTGACTTAAAACTTGAATTTTTAAAGACAAAATGTATAGAAAATTCATTTTGACTTAAGACTTTTGATTTTTTTTTTTTGAAAGCAAAACGTTTAGGAAATTCATTTTGACTCAAAACTTGAAACCTTTTAGAGGTAAATTTTTTAAAACTTATTTGACTTTTGAAAATTGATTTTGAATTTGAAACTTTTGTAAAAAAAAGTTTTAAAAGCTTTTGAAATCAACTTTGAAATTTGAAAGTTTTTGTGGACAAAACTTTGAAAGCTTTTTGAATTTTGCAAACTGAAGTTTTGATTTTAGAGAAAGCACGAGCTTTTTCTTTTGAAGTTAATTTTGAAACGATTCGTTAAGAATTATACCTTGGCTTTGTCTTGAAATTCTAGTTAGGAGTTGAGCCTTGAGAGTTATAAGAGATAGTTTTGTGCTTAGAGTTCTTCTGTCTTAAAGTTGGAAGGATAATGCCTTTGTTTCATCTTGGGCTAATGTCTCCGGGGCGTAGAATGCTTGGTATTTGCTTAATTGTTGAGCTCTACTTTTGGTAGGCTATAAGCACCCTATTTTTGCCCGATCGGCAGTCTCCAGTCTGTCCAGACTTGTACTCAAGTCAATATGGACATATTATGAGTCAACTCAATTTTTCAAGTCTAATCTAGTCAATCTATCGCAACGCGGGCCCGCCGGGCCTAAATAGAGGCAAAATGACCAAAATGCCTTTGAGGGCATTGTTCAGTCCAATTCCAATGGGCACGTCTTCTCGAATATGATAAGCCTCTTTTTAAATCCAATTCCAATCAAACTTCAAGTCCAATTCCAAATTCTAATCCATCCCTTGAGAAAGTTGATTCCTTGAGACGATAAGTCCATTCTATTTAACACATTTTTCAAAGAAAGTTCTTCAAAACGGTAAGCCCCTTTAAACCTATCGACCGGGACGAGACCCCAAGTCCCCGAGATGGTAAAACGGTCCACCTTTGGTGCCTACTAGCCCGCTATTGCAAAAATGTTCATTTCGGCATGCCTTCCGAGAAAGTTGATTCCTCAGGCGCTAAGTCCATTTAACAGCTTCCTGAGATCAAGTAGTCTCGGGAATGATCGCGAACCATCAGAGTAGCGGAAGTACTCGTAAATAGGTCGATATAGGGAATTGCCAACAAACCCCTGTATCACGGGACTATCGTCAGAATGACGGAAACACTCAAAACCCAAGTCAACACCGGTGCCTGCTAGCCCACTTCGGTGAAAAATGACCAAACTGCCTATAGGGCCATTTTTGACACATTTCTTGAGAAAGTATCTAAGTCCTCAGAATGGTAAGTCCACATTTCCAAGATTGTCTTAAAGGCAATCCGGCATGATAAGGTGTCTTCTAGTCAGTTTTGAGCCAATTCCGAGACTTTCCGGTCAAGATGACCATTTTATCCCTAGGTATCCGAATGCTCCGAGAACCACACCGGCTCTGGGTATCAAATTGGTAACCTCTTGAGAATACTTTTTATAGTATTCTCGACCTTTCATTATCTCTCCGGATCATTCCGAGTCAATTTCGGCAAACTCAGTGCAAAATGACCGTTTTGCCCCTGGTGGGCCGGTCGCCTTTTTCGATCACATCGGCTCTGGGTATTGAATCAGTAACCTCCTGGGACATTCTCAATAATATTTCCAAGCCTCGAGTTTTCTTCCGAGACATTCTAAGTCTGTTTCGATAGCTTTTCGGCCTGGTTGACCATTTTGCTGCTAATGGCCCGGTCAACCTTTCCAACACATCTTGACATCATTCTTCAAGTCCGTTACCCCTGGGACCCTATTCTAAGGGTTCCTGTCCCTTTTTGGCCTTCTGGGTCACTCTTGGCCCCTTCAAATCATTCTCAGACCTTCTAGAGCCACTCCTAGTGAAGCCAGGCTAAAAATTGCATGGTAGTCACTAGTATAGGCGTCCAAATCTTCTGAAGATATGTTGTTTGCCGACTTAAAAGCTTTCCTGAGTGGCTGGCGCCACTAGCAATGGCGCTAGACCAAAAATTGGCTTGGCACCACCAATGTGTTCTTTGGCTTAGCGTCATTGCAACAAATGCCAGACTGTTCTTCTCTTTATAAATACAGAGCCCTTTCCAGCGTGAAAGAGGTCCACAAACTCAGTCTAAAAACCCTATTCTTCAATAAATAGAGCTCGTAGATTTCGTAAACCATAGTTTTCTTTAGGTTTTCCAAACCCTAGCCCTCATACACAAACCTTAGCTCTCATATACTCCCATACACTCATATACACTCATACACTAACCTCCAAAGCCTCCATTGAAGACTTGAAGTGCTGCAACCCGAAGCTCTCAAAGATCAAGACAAGTTCCCAAAGATCAAGACAGAGTCTGAAGCGAAGACTGAAGTAAAGCAAGAAAAACAAAGCTAGCAAAGCAAAGCAAAATAAGGAAGACACAAGGTAGACTCTCTATTTAAGTTTACGCATCTTTTCCCTCTCTCTTCTCCCTCCGAACCCACTTAGGTGTTCTTATATTTTAATCCCCCATCTTTTTCCCCCTTTTTCTTGCATGCTTGAATAAGGGACTTCTCGGTCCATGTGTAGGATTAGGCTATTGAGAGTCACCGTGTCGGGGGCTTTCTCTTAGACTAACCGAAGACCACGTGGGTTCGACCCCCTTAATTATGTGGTGAGGCCTTAACCTTGTATGTTCACGATCCCAACTTGCATTGTGCATATCATGATCTTGCATTCCTCCAAAATTCATTTTCTAACTTATTTTCAAAGCTTGCATCAAAATCGTTTTTAAAATTTGCATTAAATCTTCTTCTTCAAAACTAGTTTTCAAAATCAAAATCCTAAGGTGATTTTAGCCTTTCCATGGCTAGGATTGCTTTAGGGAAGTGTTATATTTAAAGTGACCAATATGGTCCATATTTTCAAATCTTTGTTGTTTTCAAAAGCACTATCTTAAAGTGGTTCTAGCCTTTTTATGGTTAGAATCGCTTTAGGAAAGTGAGATATTTTTATGGACTTTCCAAAAACTTTCTTTTCAAAAATCTCTCTTTCTAAAGAATCTCTTTTCTAACTTACTTTCTAAAAACTTTCTCCAATCTCTTTTTCAAAATTCCTTTCCAAAATTATTTTCTAAAAATTCTCTTCAAAAATCTATTTTTCAAAACTCTTTTCCAAAAAACTCTCTTTTCAAAAGTTCACTTTCTAAAAACACTCCCTAAGTTTCTTTCCAAAAATCTTTTTCCTAAAAAGTCTTTTAACAAATCCCATTCTAAGAACTCTCTTTTCAAAATTCGCTTTCCAAAAACTCCTTTTTAGGATCTCCTTCCAAAAACCTTTTCTTTCCAAAAACTCACTTTCCAAAATCTCTTTCCTTAGAGCCTAAGTTAAGTCCTAGAGCCAACGATTAGGAAACCCTAATTTCCTTTCTTAAAACATGATTTCAAATCTTGCCTCAAAACCTAGGTTTCCAAAATCTCCTTTTTTACATCTAAATCATAAGTTTCCAGAACCTATTTTCTACATCAAAACTATAGCCTTCCAAATCTAGGATTTCTAAAACTTCACCTTCCAAATCCATGCTAAATCCAATCTTCTCTTTAGGAAACTAGATACAATCCTCCGTTTTTAGAAATAAAATCAAAACACTTCTTTCAGAAACAAAATTCAATCCTTTGTTTTTAGGAACAGGAATCTCAATCCTTCCAAATCCAAATCTTTCTTAATTCAAATCCTTCCTAATCTCATATTTTCCTAAACCTAAATTCTCCAAAACTTAAACTTTCAAATATTTCCTTAAACTTTGAGCTTCCAACCTTTCCTAACTCTACACCTTTCCAAATTTCAACTTTCCAAATCTAAATTTTTCAATTTTTTCTTAAACTCAAACATTTCCTAATCTCAAGAATTTCTAAAACTCGAACTTTGAATCTTTCTAAATTTCAAATCTTTTTAAATTTCCAATCTTTCCAAATCCAAAACTTTCTTAAGTTAAACCTTTCTTATTTCAAAACTTTTCTAGATCAAAATTTTCCTAATTCAAACTCTTTCCAAAAATCAGCTCTTTCTTAAAAAGAAGACTTTTCAATTTTAAACCTTTCCTATTTCAAAACATTCTAATTTCAAAAATTTCCAATTTTAATTGTTTCCTATTCCAAAATACTCCAATTTCAAAACTTTCTAATCTTGATTATTTCCTAATTCAAAACTTTTCTAAATTGAAACTTTCCTAAAATGAAACTTTTCTAAAACAAAACTTTCCTAATTCGGACCTTTCCTAAATCCAATCTTTTCCTAATCTTCCAAGTCCAATATTCGAGTCAAGTCTTTCTTAAATCTCAGAGCCTTCCTAAATCCTATCTTCTTAAGTTTAGGTTTCCTAAACCTCAATCTTTCCAAATCAAAGTCTAATCATTTCGATTCCAAATTTCAATTTCAAATCTTCTATTCTAAGTTCAAATCAAACTCTTTTTCAAAACAAAACTTTCTACTTTCTATCGGACTCTTGTTCGAACTACGACTGACCTGATTCCTCAAAAAGGATAAAAGGGCAACCCAATTTCCAATTCCACAACCTTTTTCAAATCTCCAATTCCATAACTATTTTCAAACTTCCAATTCCAAATTTCTATTTCCAAATCTCTTTTTCCAATCTTGAAAACTTTCTTTCAAAATTAAATCTATCTCTTCAAATCACTTTTCAAATCAAATCAAGTTCTTTTTAAATCTATTTTCCTATCTAATTTCAAATCAAATCTTTCTATTGCACTTGCATATCATGCTTCATATCAATTTCTTTCTAAAAATTCTTTTCAAAGTGGATAGTTTTGGACATTTGTTAATCGAAGACTCTAATGGGTGAATCTAGGATGAATCGATATGTAGGTACCGTAAGGGCAGGGTAGGGTGATGGCTTAGTTTGTCTTCCCTACACGTAACCAACCTCCGAATCTAGGATCACTGTTTTCAAAGACCAAATGGAGTTATTTTCAAAAAAGGGCTAAAATGTCTTCCAAAGGTTGCCAAACAACCTATTTTCCTAAAAAAATTTTCTTGAGGAAGTATTTTCAAAATCATTTTCAAAAACCCTAAGTATAATCTTCGGATTGTGCTTAGTTTTAAGTGACCTAACTCACCTTAATCAAGTTAGGTGGCGACTCCAAATTGTTTTTCAAAGGCCATTTATTCAAATTAACTTTCCATTCAAACCTAGTCGCATTCATTCTTCTAGAAGGATGAGTTCTAACGAGAGAGTACAGTATTTTTCCCGCTTGTGTGTGTATTCCTCTAGTGCGAAAAATTTGGGCGCAACAGCTGGCGACTCCGCTAGGGACACTTAAAGGGTTAGGCCATTGTCATGTCTTTGCACCCTTCACCCTTGTAAAGTCTTTAATTAACTTGTCCAATTTTATCCACTTTCAGTTTATAAAATCGAATTTTTGAAGTTATTTTCAAAAACATGCATCTAACTCCATTCCTATTATCTTGTATTAAGATTGTAATCCACATACTAACTCGTGCATCTTTGTTTTGTAGGTGCACTTTTGTTTACAATATTATTTTATTAACTATTATGCATGAATATGATGAACAAGATGAATGGGAGTTGTTGGGCTCTTTCCTCCGCTTTCAAAAATCACACACACACTGTACGCGCACTTGCATTTTGCATACTTGCATTGTTACCCTGATATGACCCTTCTAGTTAGAAAGGGGGAACGGTATATTGGTTGTGGGCAAGATGCTGTATCAATTTCTTTGCCTACGGCCTCTTGATGGTTCCCCTGCCCGGATCACCAACTAATCATAGCACCACCCCAGCGAGTGGGCTTAGGTTTGAAGATCCGGCGAGCCTTTTTAGCACACATTAGTCAACCCTCAACCTCATGCTCATATACACACCTTGCATAGCCGAACCTTTACCGAATTTAAGACATGTGCACCGTTTTCCAAAACCATGGAGGAAAGGGCGACTGCTTTTACTTTCATTTATACCTGCTTATTCCTATTGTTATAATGACTGTATTCTTACTGTTATAATGACTGTCTAACTGCTCATGCATGCATATTTACTCCAACTGTATTCTCTCTCCTTGTACTCAATGCATCCATTTTTATGCATTCCATATTCCATGTCAAGACGAGAGTTCTAAGTAACTCAAGTCACTGCATTCTTATGCATATGATCAACCCAAAGAGAGTGACACCTAGTTCACTCTCCCTTGCATTAAACCTACCTAAACCCTAATGTAAGCACCCCATTTTTGACCGCTCGACAGTCTACACTCCGTCCAGACTTGTTTTCAAGTCATTGTGGACATATTCCAATCGAAACCAATCCTCTAGGTCCAAATTCCGTCTTTCCATCGCTTCGCGGGCTTGTCAAGCCCAAATAGAGGCAAAATGACCAAAATGCCCTTAGGGGCATTGTCCTTTCTCATTCCAATTCCAATCCCTCTCTCGAGACAGTTTATTCCTCGAGACGGTTCGAGTAGCAAAACTACTCACAAAACCATTAGAGTAGTGAAAATACTCACAGAACCGTTAGAGTAGCGGAAATACTCACAAAATCGTTAGAGTAGTGGAAATACTCACAGAACCGTTAGAGTAGCGGAAATACTCACAGAACCGCTAGAGTAGCGGAAATACTCACAAAGCCGTTAGAGTGGCGAAAATACTCACAAATCATCAACCCCGTCCGAGTAGCGGAAATACTCACAAATCATCAACCCCGTCCGAGTAGCGGAAATACTCTCAAATCGTCAACCCCGTCCGAGTAGCGGAAATACTCAACCCCGTCCGAGTAGAGGAAATACTCAACCCCGTCCGAGTGGCGGAAACACTCAAAACCTAGGTCAATACCCATGTTTGTTAGCTCACTTCGGTGAAAAATGACCAGACTACCCTTAGGACCTTTTTCGAGACTTTTCGGTCAGGATGACCATTTTGCCCCTAGGCATCCGGATGCCCCGGGAACCACACTGGCTTTGGGTATCAAACCGGTAATGTCCCGAGAATACTTTTTATAGTGTTCTCGACCTTCCTTTACCTTTCCGGACCATTCCGAGTTAGTTCCGGCCAACCCGGTACAAAATGACCGTTTTGCCCCTAGAGGGCCGGTCTCCTTTTTCGACCACACCGGCTCTGGGTATCAAACCGGTAATGTCCCAAGAATACTTTTTATAGTGTTCTCGACCTTCCTGTACCTTTCCGGACCATTCCGAGTCAGTTCTGACAAACCCGGTACAAAATGACCGTTTTGCCCCTGGTGGGCCGGTCTCCTTTTCTGACCACGCCGGCTCTGGTTATCAAACTGGAAACCTCTGGGAACATTCTAAATAATGTTTCCAGATCCCAAGTCTTCTTCCGGGACAGTTTGAGTCTGTCCCGACAGTTTTCCGGTCCGATTGACCGTTTTGCCCCTAAAGGCTCGGTCAACCTTTCCGACACATCCAATCCTCACTTTTCAAGTCAAATACCTCCAGGACACTATTTTAAGTGTTCCTGCTCCTTTTCGGCCTTCCGGGTCACTCCCGGCTCCTTCAAATCATTCTCGGACTTTCCGGAGTCACTCCTAGTGAAGCCCGGCTAAAGTTTACATGGTAGTCACTAGTACAGGCGCCCAAATCTAGTCAAAGATACGTTGCTTGCCAACCTTAATTGTTTCCTAAATGGCTGGCGCCACTAGCAGTGGCGCCAAGCCAAAAAATGGCCTGGCGCCACTGCAACAGGCGCCAGGCTTGTCCTCCCTCTATAAATACAGAGCCTCGTTCAACGTGAAAGAGGTTTGCAAACTTAACCTAAGAATCTCATATTTCGATATACAGAGCTCGAGCACCTCCAAAACCCTAGCCTCCCTAGGTTTTCCCAAACCCTAGCCACTATACACAAACCCTAGCCTCCTATACACTCATACACTCTCCTATGCACTCATACACTCCCCATACACTCATACACTAGCATTCAACCACTCTCTGAAGATTTGAAGAGCAGCCATCCAAAGCTTGAAGACAATCCTTGAAGACTGAAGGTGAAGATCAAGACCGAAGACTACACAGCGCGCAAAATAAACAAGATACAAGGTAGGCTCCCTCTTTAATTTTCTGCACTTCTCCCCTCTCTCTTCTCTCTCCAACCCACTTGGGTTTTCTCTATTTTAATCCCCCATCTCTTTCCCCCCCTTTCTTTGCATGCTTGAAACAAGGGGATTCCCGGTCCATGTGTAGGATTGGACTATGGGAGAGTCACCGTGTCGGGGGCTTTCTTCTAGTCTAACCAGAGACCACGTGGGTCCGGCCCCCTTGATTATGTAGTGAAGCCTTAACCTTGTATGTTCACTACCCCAAATTGCATTGTGCATATCATAATCTTGCATCTTTCAAAACTCGTTTTCAAAGTTGTTTTCAAAACTGTTCTCAAACTTGTTTTTTAAAATTGCATCAAAATCTCTTTTTCAAAAACTTATTTTCAAAACCACAATTCTAGAGTGATTCTAGCCTTTCCATGGCTAGGGTTGCTTTAGGAAAGTGTCATATTAAAAGTGACCATTTGGTCTATATTTTCAAACCTTGCTTTCGAAACCACTTTCTTAAAAGTGGTTCTAGCCCTCTTATGGCTAGAATCGCTTTAGGAAAGTAAGATGTTTTTATACTTTGCTAAAACTCTCCTCTCTAAAATTGTTTTCAAAAACTCCCTTCCAAAATCTATTTTTCAAAATTCCCTTTTTTAAACTTTCCAAAACTCCTTCTCTTTAAAATCTCTTTCTAAGAGCACTCCCTAAATTCACCTTCCTAAAAACTCTCTCCAACAACCTCTTCCAAAAATCTTTCTAAAAAACTCTCTTTCCAAAATCTTCCTTCTAGAAATTTCCCTTTAGGATTTTCCTTCTAAAATCTACGTCTCTAAAAACATGCTTTCCAAAAACTTCCTCTCTTTAAAATCTCTTTCCAAAAACTCTCTTCAAATTTACTTTCCAAAAACTTTTCCCTCTAGAAACTTCTCCCTAGGATTCCCTTCTAGAAAACTTTCGTGTCCAAAAACGCACTTTCCAAAAACTCTTTCCTTAGAAGCCCAAGTCAAGCCCTAGAACCCACAATTAGGAAATCCTAAATTTTCTTTCCAAAAACATGATTTTCAAACTTTGCCCCAAACCTAGGTTTCCAAAATCTCTTGTTTTCATATCAAACTATACATGTTTCCAAAACCTCTTTTCTACGTAGAAATTCCACACTTCCAAAACTAGGGTTTCTAGAATCTCCCTTTTCAAATCCTTGCCAAATCCTATCTTCCCTTTAGGAAATCAAATCCAATCCTTCGTTTTTGGAAACAAGATCAAATCTTTTCTTTAGAAACCAAATCCAATCCTCTCCTAATCCAAACCTTTCTTAATTCAATTCCTTCTTAAACCATAAGTTTCCTAAACCTAAACTTTAAACCTTTCCTTAAATTTCAAAATTCAAATCTTTCCTAATTCACATCCTTCCTAAACTCCCACTTTCCTAAACCTTAAGTTTCCAAAAACTTGAACATAAAAATCTTCCCTAATTCAACCCCTTCCTAATTCAACCCTTTTTTTTCAAGTCTTAATTTTCCAAATTCAAGTTTTCAAACTTTTCCTAAACTTAAACCTTTCCTAATCGCAAGATTTTCTAAAGCTCTAAAACTTTCTAAATCTTAAACTTTCTAAATTTCAAATCTTTCCAAATTCAAAACTTTCTAAATTTGAAACCTTCTTAAGTTAAATCTTTCTAAACCTAAAAACTTTCTAAATTCTAAACTTTCCAAAACTTCAAATCTTTCCAAATCTAAGGCTTTTCTAAACTCAAAACTTTCTTAATTTAAGACTTTCTTAAGTTGAAACTTTCTTAATTCAAACATTTCCTAAACTAAAAACTTTCCTTTTTCAAGTCTTTCCCAAAACAAAACTTTCTTATTTTCAAAACTTCCTTGTTTTCAAAACTTTCCAAATTCAAAACTTCCCTTTTTCAAACATTCCAAAATTCAAAACTTTCTTAATTTGAAACTTTCCAAATTCTAAACCTTTCTCAAACTAAACTTTTCTTAATTCAAAACATTTCTAAATTCAATACTTTCCCATTTCAAAACTTTCCTAAAGTTGAAAACTTTCTTAAACCTAAAACTTTCCTAATTCAAAACTTTCCTAATTCAAACATCTCCTAAAATCCAATCTTTCCAAATCTTCCAAGCCAAGTCAAATCTTTCCTAGGTCTCTTCTCTTTCCTAAGTCTAGGTTTCCTGAACCTCCATCTTTCCAAAACCAAGTCTTTCCAAAAATCAATCTTTTCAAATAAAAGTCCAATCTTCTTCTCAATTTCAACTTCCAATCTCCTTTTCCAATCTCAAATCAAATCCAATTTTCAATTCAATCTTTTTCTTCTAATCCAATCTCCCTCTTCAAATCAATCTCTTTCCAATCGGACTCTGGTCCGAACTACGACTGACCTGATTCCCCCAAAGGGATACGTAGGCAACCTTCATAGGTGCGGTCACAACATTTTTCAAACTTTCAATTCCACCCTCATGGGTGCGGTTTCCCAAAATCTTTCCAAATCTCAATCTCCAATCTATTTTCAAAGTTCCAATTTCAAAATTTCTATTTTCAAACTTCTACTTTCAATTTTCAGACTTTTCAATTTCAATTCTATTTCTTCAAATCTATTTTCAAATCAAATCAATCTCTTTTCAAATCTCTCTTTCAATTCTCTTAACTTGCACTTGCATATCATGCATCATATTTTTCAAACATTGTTTTTTTAAAGTGAATGGGATTGAACTATAGTTAGTCGAAGACTCTTATAGGTGAATCTAGGGTGGATTGACATGTAGGTACCGAAAGGGCGGGGTAGGGTGATAGCTTAGTGCGTCTTCCCTACACGTAACCAACCTCCGAACCTAGAATCACTGTTTTCATAGACCAAAAAGGAGTTATTTTTCTAAAAAGGGCTAAATGTTTTCCAAAAGGTTGCCAAACAACCTGTTTTCCTAAAAACCCTCTCTTGAGGAGATATTTTCAAAATCGTTTTCCAAAAACCCTAAGTGTAATCTTCGGATTATTTCTTAGTTTTTAGGTGACCTAACTCACTTTAATCAAGTTAGGTGGCGACTCCAAATCTTTTTCAAAAGCCCTTTATTCAAACCAATTTTTCAATTCAAACCTAGTCGCACTCATTCTTTTAGGAGGGTGAGTTCTAACGAGAGAGTACAGCATTTTTCCTGCTTGGGTGAGTATTCTTCGAGTGCGAAAAATCTGGGTGCGACACCTAAGTGTTCCAGTGTAACCCTAAGGACTCATGGCCTGCATTTCAAGTCATCCCATAAGAGGGCCCCAATCCCTCTATGCTCACGGAGATAGGATTGCCAAGAAGATAAGGGGGCAATCAATCAACAGGGTCTCTTAGCGACCTCTTTGACATCAAATCCAATAAAGGCGAATCCGAAGACTCAAGAGTAGTTTAGGTTTCCTCATGTAAAACTAGATAGGTGGAAATTCCAGGGAAATTGTTCCCTTCCCCCCCCCCCCCCTTTAAAATGCATTTTGGTTTTATTTTATTTAGACTCTGAAAGTCCAATATATCCCCTCACTTTTGAATGAATGCATGTTCCCCCCCAACCGATAAGGTATCTGCATACAGGGGCAAACCCCCTTTCTCCAAAAGTATGCCAATACATCATAATTAGTTTCTCCCTCGAGTAGGGGCATCTTCAGGGCATGCATGGCATAAAGGCCTATCAAAATAAGACACTAACTTTTTCCTTTGTTGGTTTTTAGGTACCTCTCCTCGTCCCCCCATTGTTACAGGCCGAAAACTAAGGAACACCCATGGAGTCACTCACACTTGATGCCTTAACTCTAATACTAGCAGAAGCAAAAGGACTCAGACATAGGATGACTAAAATGGAAGGCATGCTCTCCTCACTTTTATCCAATACAAGAACTACAACCCATGAGCAAGCAGAGTCCTTGCAAGCCTAAACTCATGATGGACGAAAAGGAATGAAGAAGGAAGAAGGAAGACCAAGACTCTGCCCCGACCACTGCTCACCAATGATCTCCCCAAGCCAAGGGCCTTGCCTCGATACCTTCCAAACCAACCTCTAACCAAACCCCTGGATTATATAATCTCTCCCACGGATACCAGCCCAATCCATTAGGCCCTAACATTGAAAATGGCCCCACTTTGAAACATGGAACCCAAAGCCTTTTTCATTCCTGAACCACCAGCCCGGTTGTGACCTCACCAAAACTGGGTTCCCAATCTTCAAAACCGTCTGCAACACTTCCTCAGCCTAGGCGAACAAGTGGAAACAAATAGGCATTTACTAAACTCGTGTGTTCGCAGACCACTGCCTATTTTGGTCTCCTAGGGGCCGGATATCTAAAACCTATACCTACTCGACCCCGGCCCAATCCTTTGCCTCATTATTTTGAATCCGCAGCAAGATGTGAGTACCATTCAGGTGGCCAAGGACATGATACTGAAGATTGTTTGACCCTCAAGCACAAGATTCAAGACCTGATAGATAACAAGATCATCAGCTTACGACCAGTAAACCCACCTCTAAACGCCACTACGGACCCTCCGCTAGACCACACCGTCAACGTCATTACAAAATTTGGCAATGACAAGGTTTGTTTCACTACATGCCAAGAGATATATTACAAGGATGGGGAAGAAATGGAATGTGAAGATGAAGAACAGTGTCATCCCTAGTCGTGGTGAAACCCCGATAAAGTGTCAGTCCCCGAAGATGAACTCGTAGATGAATTTGCCGAGAAGACTGACCGGGAGCCATTCAAGCTCAGTAATAAGAATCTACCGTTATGCACGCCTGAGGAACATTGGGGCAAGGCCAGATGCTTGAGCAGAAAACCTCAAGCTTAGGTCAAGTCTATTAAGCTAGAAGAAGAAAAGCTACCTAATTGGTTTACTGGAGAAACCAAGGAACTAGCAAAGGAAGGCAAGACGGTCAAGGAAGCCGACGATCGCATCATCATTGCCAAGTCGCTTGGAACTCCGGGAGAAACCTCTATTTATCTTGCCTCAGCCGAAGATCCCAACTGTGGATGGAATGAAGATGTGGGCAGTGTCCCGAGGCCTTACTGAAGTAGAATCCCTTCAAAAGCGTACAAGAGAGGGGTGTTTTCACCCACCCTCTTTCTATCCCTTTATATTTTTGTTCTTAAATTAATAAATCTGCACTTCTGTTTGTTTAAACAGAACTATATGCTTTCCACTAGTATAATGAAATGATTAAGTCTTTTTATTCATTAATGTAATCTTCTTTTCTCTTGTGAATGATAACTACTTTCTATGCAAGGGGTATGGTTTATCTTATGGAATGATCTGACTTGAAGGGATGATAGTATACGTTAACCACTCGTCAAATGATCAGCTTTTCAAAAAAAAAAAGAGTATATGGACGAGTGAGGAGACTACCCAAAGGCAACACTTGCAAGACACCGAAGCTAAGTGATGAATGGCCAGTTTATCAAAATGAAGAGGAGCCATCTTTCATTTCCTAATATATTTAAAAAAAAAAATCTTATGTTCCCTTTGCTTAACCCCTAGTGCCTCGTAAAAAGCAAAAAATTTCCTTGTCAACCCCGATCCAAGACTATCGCACATTGGGGTAAACAATAATTGAGAACTTTAGGAATGGTATCCACCCTCTATCATGTTAGGGCAGCATAGAAGGCTCTATGGATCAAGCAATCTAGTTCAAAGTGAAGAGAGACCCTCATTGCTTTTCCCATATAGTCTAAAGCAACCCCTTATCAAATCTATTAAGCCATTTATTTTCTTTCGAGAAAACCCCCCCAACCTAGGGATCATCACCTGTATTGGGTTAGATTGAATTGTTAAAGGTCTAAGGAAAAAAAAAGGGGGGGGGGGGGGGGGGGCGTTGTGGAATTATTCGTTTCATAAAAGGGAAGAAAGAGATAAAAAGGAAAAAAAGAAGCAAAGGAAAAATTGCCAAGGGGCAAAGAAAAAAAAAAGGGCATGAAGAAAACCATGATTGTGCCATCTTGAAAAGCATGGTAGGAAGGCTGAAAGAGAAGTGAGTCACGTCGATCTCAAAAAGCATATAGAAAGGTTGAAAGAGGGGAAATAAAGGTGATCCTAGGTTACAAAGAAACCCAGTAAAAACAATAGGTTCAAGCTTTTACCCTTTCTTGCAAAATCCCGAAATCATAGCCTACATTACAACCCAACTAAAGTCCACTCTGATTGAAAACAGATAGCTTGGTCTAAATGAGCTAGATACACTGCTGAAGCTAGAGAAGGAGGCTAACCCTACTGAGAAAGAGAGTCAAGGATGGTACATATCTAAACCCTGCTTAAAACAACATCGAATTTGAGCCTACACATCCCATTGTTTCGAAAACCCCATAACTTAGCCTACATTATGGCCCTAAAGCAAAGTCTCCTTGGATTGAAAGATTGGCCGCTAATCGCTTTGCTAAAGGTCAGGTAAGCTGTTGCTAAAACCCCGAGAATTAAGAGTTTTAGCCCAAGAACCCTATACACTAACCCTGAGGTAGAGAGTTAGAGGCAGTCAAAAAGTTGAGAAAGGTACGAGATGTTTTCATCCAGTCAAGGTAAGGTTGAGCCAAAGGAGAGGCTAGGCCCCCCCGAAAAGGAAGGAGTTACCGTTCCGAAGATACCAAGTTCGACATCATCCCTTGTCATTCCATTTAACTAGAATATCTCTAATATGTGCATGCATCTTTATATAAAAATAAAAAAAAAAAAGAAGAAAGAAAAAAAATTGGCATGAGCTTTGCATACATAGAGCATAACTCCCTGTAGAAACAAAAGTCACCAATACAATATTATCTCATGTGATAAATATATACCATCATCATCTCTATCCATGCCTCTGATCATATACTTAGCTATTAAAATCATAAAAGTCTTTACATGTCCATACATCTAACTACGATAAACATTCATCTTTGTATAAGATTTACAAAATAAAACTGTCTAACATAAATACATCTTAGGAATAAGGGCAAAGGAAGATTAGGGTCTACGGCAAGGGGCATCTATCAAAGGTCAAAATCAATGTCCTCGGGATTGAAGTCCTTGAAACTTGGATCCGGAGGAGGCGGATAGCTACTCGAAGCACCAGCATCCTGCAAAGAAGATAAAACCGAAATCAGCCATATAAAAGAATAACTAAACAACAACAGAGCAAAAAGAAGGAAGGAAAAGACAACATACCCCACCACTTCCCATCTGGGCTAACCGAGCCATCAAGGAAGCTGCCTCTGCTTGATATTGATCTCGCTCTGTCTGGTCCCTCACAGCAGTAAACTCAGCCTGGGGCACGTATCCCCCAGCATAGCGTCACAAGTCGACCACCTCCTGACCCACAACATATCCGCCAACTACTACCTCAAACTAGGTGAAGGCACTGACAGAATGAGCCCCAAAGTGTGCAGCGTAGTCTGTATCTGAAAGAAGCAAGAACCCGGCACCCGACTGGCGATCCTGATAGGGGATAGGCACTCTCGCCACCAAAGCTCCAAACATATACTCCAGCGGATCTCCTGCTGATCGAAACTCCTTATGAAACTGCTGCCAGTGTCGATCTCCCAGATAGGACTCCCAAGAATCGTCTCTGAGAAAAGCAGCCATCGATAGGGACAATAGGACAAAGTATCGCACCGTCTCATAATGAACTGACCCAATAAAGGGCCGCCAAGTCACGTCCCTCGCCTCAATCAACTCTAGGTTCACCCGTAGCATCACGAAGTCAGTAAACTCCAATCGCTGGGCTACCCGGTCACGAGCCCATCTCAAGGCATAAGGGTAAAGGTCATCCTTGATAACTCCCGGGCGATGGACAGATAGGTACTCGTAGCTCCACCAAAGAAGAAAAGGCCAGAAACCAGTCATGCTGCCTCAACGAAAGGAGGTTCAGATCTGCATCGATTGAAGGAAGCAGCCAAAGGAGAAGGACCCCCAATCCAGCTTAGATAAAGCCCTAAGATCAGCTACTATGCTCACTAATCGAAAAGGCACGAGCGACTTGTTGTTGTTGCAGAAGCAGCTGAAGATGATATACAGAACAAGTCGCCGCCTCATGATATCGCTCTGAGCAAGGGATGGCTCAACAGTAAAGGTACGATCATCCCGACTAAGTCAGGAAACTGGAAAAGCATAACGCTCAGGAGGGGGCAAGTCCAACAGAATGCATGCATCGTCTCTACTGAACAACTGCAAGGTGATCCGCTGGCCGACAAAGGAAAGGCCCATGATGATAGCCCAGTCCAGGGGGGTAGGACCCAACTCAAAGCCAACAAAGTGGAAGGTCCCTATCTCTCCAAACCACCTCTCAATTAGTGTTAGCACGAGATGTCTGTTCAGGCGGTTAGCTTGTAATCTTATGAAAGCCCCAAACCCGATCTCAGCCAAGAAAGCACGATATGATGGAGAAGCTCGTTGCATGGTCACGAAAACCTGATGAATAGCCCCTCTAAAAGTTGTGTACCCGCGGAGGGGGCAAATGCTGTCTAGAATATACATTGGGGTGATAAGCAAGATCCCCAAGAGGTGGAATGTTCGGTATCTCTAAGTCGCCCAAATCAGCATCTGTGTGTCTATGTCTAGAGGAGGCTCTGCCATAACCAGTCACCTGATTGTCGCGCTCAGATTTTTTACACTTAAGGAATACTCACACAAGCGGGCAAAATGTTGTACTCTCTCGTTAGAACTCACCCTTCTAGAAGAATGAGTGCGACTAGGTTTGAATTGAAAATAAATTTGAATAAAGGGCTTTTGAAAAAGATTTGGAGTCGCCACCTAACTTAATTAAGGTGAGTTAGGTCACCTAAAAACTAAGAATAATCCGAAGACTACTCTTAGGGTTTTGGAAAAGGATTTTGAAAATATCTCCTCAAGAGAGGGTTTTTAAGAAAAGCAGGCTGTTTGACAACCTTTGGAAAACATTTAGCCCTTTTTGAAAAACAACTCCTTTTTGGTCTTTGAAATTAGTGATTCTAGGTTCGGAGGTTGGTTACGTGTAGGGAAGACGCACTAAGCTATCACCCTACCCCGCCTTTTCGGTACCTACATGTCAATTTACCCTAGATTCACCTACGAGAATCTCCAATTAACATATGTTCAATCCTTTCCACTTTTGAAAACAATGTTTAGAAAAACATGATGCATGATATGCAAGTGCAAAATAAAAGAGAATTGGAGAATAGATTTGGAAATAAATTCGAAAAGAAATTGATTTGGATTAAAAGAGATTTGAAACTGGATAGATTTGAAATTGAAAAGTTTTGGAAATTGAAAGTAGAGATTTGAAAATAGATTTGAAGAGGTGGAATTAAAATTGGAAAGTTTGAAAATTTGGAAATAGAAATTTGAAAATCGAAATTTTGAAATTGGAAATTTGAAAATAGATTGGAATTCGAGATTTGAAAAATGTGGAGACCGCACCCATGAGGGTGGAATTGAAAGTTTGAAAAGTGTTATGACCGCATCTATGAAGGTTGCCCACGTATCCCTTTGGGGGAATTAGGTCAGTCGTAGTTCGGACAAGAGTCCAAAGAATTAATTTGAAGAAGGAGATTGAATTGGAAATTAGATTTGATTTGAAATTAGAAGAGGAGATTGGAAATTAAAATTGAAAGAATTGGACTTGCTTTGGAAAGATTGATTTTGGAAAGACTTGGTTTTGGAAACCTAGACTTAGGGACTTTAAAAAGAAGGATTGGATTTGACTTGGAAAGATTTTGAAAAAGAATTGACTTGAACATTAGACTCGGAAGATTTAGGAAAGGATTGGATTTAGAAAGGGTTCGAATTAGGAAAGGTCCGATTTAGGAAAGTTCCATTTTCGGAAAGTGTCATTTTAGGAAAGTTTCATTTTAGGAAAGTTTTCGAATTAGGAAAGTTTTGAAATTAGGAAAGTTTTAAATTAGGAAAGCTTCAACTTAGGAGAGTTTCGAATTAGGAAAATTTCAACTTAGGAAAATTTTGAAAATTGGAAAGTTTCAACTTAAGGAAGTTTTAAAAATTGGAAAGTTTTCAATTTAGGAAATGTTTGAATTAAGAAAGTTTCAACTTAAGAAAGTCTTGAATTAAGAAAGTTTTGAGTTTAGAAAAGTTTTAGATTTGGAAAGATTTGAAGTTTTAGGAAAGTTTAAAATTTAGACAATTTAGAAGTTTAGAAAGATTTTACTTAAGAAAGTTTTGAATTTAGAAAACTTTGAATTTGGAAAGATTTGAAATTTAGAAAATTTAAGATTTTGAAAGTTTTAGAGTTTTAGAAAATCTTGAAATTAGGAAAGGTTTGAGTTTAAGAAAAGTTTGAAAGCTTAGATTTGAAAAGTTGAGATTTGGAAAAAGGTGGAATTAGGAAAGATGTGGAAATTGAGTTTTAAAATTTAGGAAAGATTTTTATGTCCAAGTTTTGGAAACTTAAAATTTAGGAAAGTGGAAGTTTAGGAAGGATTTGAATTAGGAAAGAGTTGGATTAGGAAGGGATTGGATTTGGTTTCTAAAAGAGAAAGTTTGATTTCGTTTCCAAAAACGGAGGATTGGATTTGGTTTCCTAAAGGGAAGATAGGATTTGGCAAGGATTTGGAAAAGGAGATTCTAGAAACCCTAAATTTGGAAAACTATAGTTTTGACGTAGAAAATAGGTTTTGAAAACATGTGTAGTTTGGATGTGAAAACAAGAGGTTTTGGAAACCTAGGTTTGGAGGAAAAGTTTGAAAATCATGTTTTTGGAAAGAAAATTAGGGTTTCCTAATTGCGAGTTCTAGGGCTTGACTTGGGCTCTAAGGAAAGAGATTTTTGGAAAGTGCGTTTTTGGAAAGATTTTTGGAGAGAGTTTTTCTAGGAAAGAGACCTAGGGAACGTTTTTTGGAAAGTAGACTTTGAAGAGAGCATTTTGGAAAGGGGTTGAAAAAGGGAGCTTGGAAAAATAGATCTTTGGAGGGAGTTTTTGAGAACAATTTTGGAAAGAAGAGTTTTTGGGAAAGCATATTGAAAACGAAGATTTTTAGGAAGAGATTTTTGAAAAGGGAGTTTTTAAAAGGTGTAAAAACATCTCACTTTCCTAAAGCGATTCTAACCATAGAAAGGCTAGAACCACTTTAGGAAAGCGGTTTTGAAAACAACAAGATTTGAAAATATGGACCATATTGATCGCTTTTAATGTAACACTTTCCTAAAGCAACCCTAGCCATGGAAAGGCTAGAATCACCTTAGGATTGTGACTTTGAAAACATGTTTTTGAAAAAGAGGATTTTGGTGCAATTTTGAAAATGAGTTTGAAAACGATTTTGAAAACGACTTTTGGAAGATGCAAGATCATGATATGCACAATACAAATTTGGGGTCGTGAATATACAAGGCTAAGGCTTCACCACATAATCAAGGGGGCCGGACCCACGTGGTCTCTGGTTAGACTAGAAGAAAGCCCTCGACATGGTGAGTCTCCAATAGCCCAATCTTACACATGGACCGGGAATCCCCTTGTTTTAAGCATGCAAAGAAAGGGGGAGAAAGAGATGGGGGATTAAAATAGAGAAAACCTAAGTGGGTTAGGAGAGAGAAGAGCGAGGGGGGAAGTGCGGAAATTTAAATAGGGAGCCTACCGTATGTCTTGTTTATTTTGCGTGCCTTGCTTGTCTTCGATCTTCGGTCGTCTTGATCTTCGTCTTCAATCTTGAAGAGTTGTCTTCAAGCTTTAGATGGCAGCTCTTCAAGTCTTCAAAGGAAGGTTGAAAGCTAGTAAATGAGTGCATGGGGGAGTGTATAAGTGTATAGGAGGCTAGGGTTTAGTGTATGGTGGCTAGGGATTGGAAAACCTAGGGAAGCTAGGGTTTTGGAGGTGCTCAAGCTCTGTATATCGAATTATATGATTTTTAGGTTGAATTTGCGGATCTTTTAAATGTTGGAAGAGGCTCTGTATTTATAGAGGTTAGACAACACTGGCGCCTGTTGCAGTGGCGCCAGGCCAAAGTTTACACTGGCGCCATTACTAGTGGCGCCAGCCATTTAGGAAATATTTAAGGTCGGCAAGCAATGTATCTTTGACTAGATTTGGGCGCCTGTACTAGTGACTACCATGCAATTTTTAGCCTGGCTTCACTAGGAGTGACTTCAAAAAGTCCGGGAAGGAGTTTGGAAGACCGGGAATGACCCGGAAGGCCGAAAAAGAGCATGAACGCTTAGAATAGTGTCCTAGAGATATTTGACTTGAAAAATGAGAATAGGATGTGTCGGAAGGGTGGACCGGGCCTTTAGGGGCAAAACGGTCAAACGGATCGGGAAACTGTCGGGACAAACTCGGACTGTCCCTGAAGAAGACTTGGGATTTGGAAACATTATTCAGAATGTTCCCAGAGGTTGCCGGCTTGATACCCAGAGCCAGTGTGATCAGAAAAGGAGACCGGTCCACTAGGGGCAAAACGGTCATTTTGTACCGGGTTTGCCGAAACTGACTCGGAATGATCCGGAAAGGTAAAGGGAGGTAGAGAACACTATAAAAAGTAGTCTCAAGAGGTTACAGGTTTGATACCCAGAGCCGGTGTTGTCAGAAAAGGAGACCGGCCCACTAGGGGCAAAACGGTCATTTTGTACTGGGTTGGCCGGAACTGACTCGGAATGATCCGGAAAGGTAAAGGAAGGTTGAGAATACTATAAGAACTAATCTCAGAGGGTTACCGATTTGATACCCAGAGCCGGTGTGGTTCCCGGGGCATTCGAATGCTTAGGGGCAAAATGGTCATCTTGATCGGAAAGTCTCGAAAAAGGTCCAAAAGGCAGTTTGGGCATTTTTCACCGAAGTGATCTAACAGACACTGGTGTTAACCTGGGTTTTGAGTGTTTCTGCCACTCTGACGGCGGTCGTCATGACACAGGGGTTTGTTGGCAATTCCCTATATCGACCTATTTGTAAGTATTTCCGCTACTCTAACGATTTTTGTGAGTAGTTTCGCTACTCGGACCGTCTCAAGGAATAAACTGTCTCGAGAGAGGGATTGGAAAGGAGACTTACCGTCTTCAAAAAGACGTGCCTGGATTGGAACCGTCTCGTGGAATAAATTGTCTCGAGAGTGGGATTGGAAAAAAAAGGACAATGCCCCTAAGGGAATTTTGGTCATTTTGCCTCTATTTGGGCCTGGTGGGCCCGCGAAGCGATGGACAGACGGGATTTGGACTTAGAAAATCGATTTCGATAGGAATATGCCCACAATGACTTGAAAACAAGTCTGGACGGAGTGTAGACTGCCGAGCGGTCAAAAATGGGGTGCTTACACTGATCCCCAAGACCCGGTACCTCCTCCTCAGCACCAATCTCTTCCGCAAAAGCCTGCTCAACCGGAGGAAAGAGGTCAATAGGTGGCCTACTCCCTCGTCCACTCTGACTAGACGATGCCTGTCCAGTAGATCTTCGGCTACCTCTAGACAGATTGAAACCACTGGCAGAATCTGTCCGGGCCGCCTTCACTGAGCGGCGTCTCCTCTCGGAATCATTATCACCCGCATTTGCCATCCTGAAAGGTAAGCCAACGTAAGAAGCGTTAATATATGGTATATGCAGATAAAAATAATAATAAAACAAATAAATAAATAATAAAAAATAATGAAATAACATAAAAAAAATTTCAAATTCAAAGTCAAAATGAATTTCCTACACATTGCGATTTTAAATCCAATTCTAAGTCAAAATGAATTTCCTACACATTTTGATTTTAAATTCAATTCTAAGTCAAAATGAATTTCCTACACATTTTGATTTTAAATTTTCCGTGTTAAGTCGAAATGAATTTCCTACACATTTTGATTTTAAACTTCCCGTTCCGAGTCAAAACAAATTTTCTATACGTTTTGTCTGAAAATTTCAAATGAGTCTTAAGTCAAAATTTCAAAATCTTCCAGTCAAAATTCATCCCAAGATTTTTCTATCCTAATTAAGATTTTCTAAAAACTTCTTCCTCCAAAAAGTTTTCTTCAAACTCAATTATCAATTTTTCAATTTTTCAAAATTCTTATCCAAATCCCGAGTTTTCCAATGTCAAAATCTGTTTTCAAAACATGTCCTTTTTCCAAATTTTTCTTCCAATAGTTTTAAAACCCCCAAGTTTGTCGGGGTCTTCTCTGCCAAAAAGGCCCTATCCTTAATGGTTTTATATCTTTTTCCTTCAAAATAATTTTATTCCAAAATTTCTCCAACCCTTTCTCTGAATTTCTAAAAAATTCGGTAGAGTTTCGCTTGAAAAACGGTCCCTACAACACCTATCACATCAACACAAAACATATACCGTACACTTCACAACGTCATAATCACATAACATCAACACCCGCACATAATCTTCAAATTTTTAAATTTTTCAAAACACATGTTTTCCTTTTTAATAGGTTAACTGTTTTCAAAGATGTCCTAATATTTCTCAAAATTATTTCAAATATTTTCTTAAAATATTCCCAAATTTTTCTAAGTTTTAAACTCTAAAATTTCATCAATTTCTTAAATTTTCTTAAATTTTCAAGTATTTTTCTATTTTTCAAAAAATAAAAAATTCACTGAGTTTTTAAAAAATCACGAAACTTGATACGGCTGTTAAACATATTTTTCTAAGGCACACAGTATAAAAATCTAGCCGAAAAACTCAACACCCAAGCTTGTAGGAACAAACTCCCAATTCCTGCAGAAACCACTTTTACATAATCACGCAAAATCACTCAAATTCAATAAAAAAAACATCAAAATGGAAAAATAACTTTACCACAGTGTTCAAAACATATCAAAACATCAATTTTCACTATTCACATGACTTAAACGGAATTTTACACTTCCAAATAGACATAAAATAAAAAACTGACCTTTTGGAGTTCTCTGGCAAAATCTTCTATTCTGGCGACTTTTTCGGCGACGTGGCCTACTTCCAGCAATTCCCTATGGTCTCCAAGAAGAGCTCCTTCAACGGTCAGGTTGGTTTCCTCATGAACACTTTTGATTTTCCAAAAACTCTGCACATCCCGCAAGTGTTCAAACCATAAATTTTTCTAGTTTTGATCCCAAGCCTGGCGCCAGTTGCCAATTCTGGGCAGCTTTGCCCTTTTGTCCCACCAAAATTCAATTTCAAAGGCCTTTTGAGCCCAATATCCGTTTCCACATTCCTGTCTTCCAAAATTTTCAAAGTCCGTCCCTCCGAATGCCCTATGTACCCTTACTTTATCGTTTGCTGTCTTCGACAAGCAAAGACAGAAAAAGAAAGGCAGCTGTTAGCACCCCATTTTTGCCCGTTCGGCAGTCTCCAGTTTGTCCAGACTTGTATTCAAGTCAATATGGACATATTCTGAGTCAACTCAATTTTTCAAGTCTAATCTAGTCAATTCATCACTTCGAGGGCCCGTCAGGCCCAAATAGAGGCAAAATGACCAAAATGCCCTTGGGGGCATTGTTCAGTCCAATTCCAGTGGGCACGTCTTCTCAAAGACGATAAGTCCCCTTTTTAAATCCAATTCCAATCAAACTTCGAGTCCAATTCCAAATTCTAAATTCCAATTCGTTTCTCGAGAAAGTTGATTTCTTGAGGTGGTAAGTCCATCCTATCCAGCACGTTTTTCAAAAAAAGTTCTTCGAAACAGTAAGTCCCTTTAAACCTGTTGACCAGGACGGGACCCCAACTCCCCGAGATGGTAGAACGGTCTACCTTTGGTGCCTACTAGCCCGCCAATGCAGAAATGTTCATTTTGACACTCCTTTCGAGAAAGTTGATTCCTCAGGCGCTAAGTCCATTTAGCAGCTTCCCAAGATCAAGCAGTCTCAGGAATGATTGCAAACCATCAGAGTAGCAAAAGTACTTATAAACATCGCAACCGTTAGAGTGGCGGAAACACTCATAAACAGGTCGGTATAGGGAATTGCCAACAAACCCTGTATCACGGGATCGCCGTCAGAGTAGAAGAAACACTCAAAACCCAGGTCAACACTAGTACCTACTAGCCCACTTCGGCAAAAAATGACCAAACTGCCCCTAGTGCTATTTTCGGCACGTTTCTCGAGAAAGTATCTAAGTCCTAAGAATAGTAAGTCCACCTTTTCAATATTATCTTAAAGACAATACAGCATTATTAAGTGCCTTCTAGTCAATTTTGGAAAAATTTTGAGACTTTCTAGTTAAGATGACCATTTTGCCCCTAGGCATCCGAACGCCCCGAGAACCACATCGGCTTTGGGTATCAAACCAGTAACCTTCTAAGAATGCTTTTTATAGTATTCCTAACCTTTCATTATCTCTCCGGATCATTCCGAGTCAATTTCGATAAACCTGGTGCAAAATGACCGTTTTGCCTCTAGTGGGCCGGTCGCCTTTTCCAACCACACTAGCTCTGGGCATTGAACCGGTAACCTCTTGGGACATTCTAAATAATGTTTCCAAACCTCAAGTCTTCTTCTAGGACATTCTGAGTCCGTCCCGACAGCTTTTTGGACTGGTTGATCATTTTGCCCCTAATGGCCTGGTCAACCTTTCTAACACATCTTGATGTCATTCTTCAAGTCTGTTATCCCCGGGACCCTACTCTAAGGGTTCTTGTCCTTTTCCGGCCTTTCGGGTCACTCTCGGCTCCTTCAAATCGTTCCCGGACCATCTAGAGCCACTCCTAGTGAAATTAGGATAAAAATTGCATGGTAGTCACTAGTACAGGCGCCCAAATCTTCTAAAGATATGTTGCTTGCCGACTTAAAAGCTTTCCTAAATGGCTAGCGCCACTAGGAGTTCTTTGGCCTGGTGCCAATGCAACAAGTGCCAGATTGTTTTTCTCTTTATAGATACAGAGTCTCTTCCAACATGAAAAAGTCTGCAAACTCAGTCTAAAAACCCTACTCTTCGATATACAGAGCTCGTAGCCTCCCTAAACCCTAGTTTTCTTTAGGTTTTCCAAACCCTAGCCCCCATACACAAACCCTAGCTCTCATATACTCCCATACACTCATATAAACTCATACACTAGCCTCCAAAGCCTCCATTGAAGGCTTAAAGTGCTGCAACCTGAAGCTCTCGAAGATCAAGACAAGTTCCCGAAGATCAAGATGAAAACTGTAGCGAAGACCGAAGCAAAGAAAGAAAAACAAATAGCACAAATCAAAGCAAAATAAAAAAGACAAAAGGTAGGCTCTTTGTTCAAGTTTGCGCATCTTCCCCCCTTCTCTTCTTCCTCCGAACCCACTTGGGTGTTCTTCTATTTTAATCCTCCATCTTCTTTCCCCCTATTTCTTGCATGCTTGAAATAAGGGACTTCCCGATCCATGTGTGGGATTAGGCTATTGAGAGTCACCATGTCGGGGGCTTTCTCTTAGTCTAATTGGAGACCATGTGGGTTCGGCCCTCTTGATTATGTGGTGAAGCCTTAACCTTGTATGTTCACGACCCCAACTTGCATTATGCATATCATGATCTTGCATTCCTCTAAAATTCGTTTTCCAACTTGTTTTCAAAACTTGCATCCAAACCATTTTCAAAACTTGCATTAAATCTTCTTCTTCAAAACTTGTTTTCAAAATCACAATCCCAAGGTGATTCTAACATTTCCATGGCTAGGGTTGCTTTAGGAAAGTGTTATATTTAAGTGACCAATGTGGTCCATATTATCAAATCTTTGTTGGTTTCAAAACCACTATCTTAAAGTAGTTCTAGCCTTTTTATAGTTAGAATCGCTTTAGAAAAGTGAGATATTTTTATGGACTTTCCAAAAACTTTCTTTTCAAAAATCTCTCTTTCTAAAGAACCTCTTTTCCAACATACTTTCTAAAAACTCTCTCCAATCTCTTCTTCAAAATTCCTTTCCAAAATTATTTTTTAAAAATTCTCTTCAAAAATCTATTTTCCAAAACTCTTTTCAAAACTCTTTTTCAAAAAACTCTCTTTCCAAAAGTTCATTTTCTAAAAATACTCCCTAAGTTTCTTTCCAAAAATCTCTTTTCTAAAAACTCCTTTCAAAAATTCCATTCCCAGAACTCTCTTTTCAAAATTCGCTTTTCAAAAACTCCTTTTTAGGATCTCCTTCCAAAAATCTTTTCTTTCCAAAAACTCACTTTCCAAAATCTCTTTCCTTAAAGCCTAAGTCAAGCCCTAGAGCCAACGATTAGGAAACCCTAATTGCCTTTCTCAAAATATGATTTCAAATCTTGCCTCAAAACCTAGGTTTCCAAAATCTACTTTTTTACATCTAAATCATAAGTTTCCAAAATCTATTTTCTACATCAAAACTACAGTCTTCCAAATCTAGGATTTCTAAAACTTCACCTTCCAAATCCATGACAAATCCAATCTTCCCATTTAGGAAACTAGATACAATCCTCCATTTTTGGAAATAAAATCAAAACACTTCTTTTAAAAACAAAATTAAATCCTTTGTTTTAGGAAATAGGAATCTCAATCATTCTAAATTCAAATATTTCCTAATTCAAATCCGTCCTGATCTCGTACTTTCCTAAACCTTAAGTCTCCAAAACTTAAACTTTCAAATCTTTCCTTAAATTTTAGACTTCCAACCTTTCCTAACTCTACACTTTTCCAAATTTCAACTTTCCAAATCTAAATTTTTCAAATCTTTCTTAAACTCAAACATTTCCTAATCTCAAGAATTTCTAAAACTGGAACTTTGAATCTTTCTAAATTCAAAACTTTCTTAAGTTAGACCTTTCTTATTTCAAAACTTTTCTAAATCAAAATTTTCCTAATTCAAACTCTTTCCAAAAATCAGCTCTTTCTTAAAAAGAAGACTTTCTAATTTTAAACCTTTCCTATTTCAAAAGATTCTAATTTCAAAATTTTCCAATTTTAATTCTTTCCTATTCCAAACATTCCAATTTCAAAACTTTCTAATCTTGATTCTTTCCTAATTCAAAACTTTCCTAAATTGAATCTTTCTTAAAATGAAACTTTTCTAAAATGGAAGTTTCCTAATTCGGACCTTTCCTAAATCCAATCTTTCCCTAATCTTCCAAGTCCAATATTCGAGTCAAGTATTTCTTAAATCTCAGGGCCTTCCTAAATCCTTTCTTCCTAAGTCTAGGTTTCCTAAACCTCAATCTTTCCAAATCAAAGTCTAATCTTTTTTATTTCAAATTTTAATTTCCAATCTTCTATTCTAAGTTTAAATCAAAATCCTTTTTCTAATCAAACTCTTTTTCAAAACAAAACTTTCTATTTTCTATCGGACTCTTGTCCGAACTACGACTGACCTGATTTCTCAAAAAGGATACGTAGGCAACCCAATTTCCAATTCCACAATCTTTTTCAAATCTTCAATTTCATAACTATTTTCAAACTTCTAATTCCAAATTTCTATTTCCAAATCTCTATTTCCAATCTTGAAAACTTACTTTCAAAATTAAATCTATCTCTTCAAATCAAATCAAGTTATTTTCAAATCTATTTCCCAATCTATTTTCAAATCAAATCTTTCTATTGCACTTGCATATCATGCATCATATCAATTTCTTTTTAAAAATTCTTTTCAAAATGGATAGTTTTGGACATTTGTTAATCGAAGATTCTAATGGGTGAATCTAGGGTGAATAGACATGTAGGTACCGCAAGAACGGGGTAGGGTGATGACTTAGTGCGTCTTCCCTAGATGTAACCAACCTCCGAACCTAGGATCACTGTTTTCAAAGACCAAATGGAGTTATTTTCAAAAAAAGGGCTTAAATGTCTTCCAAAGGTTGCCAAACAACCAATTTTCCTAAAAACGTTTTCTTAAGGAAGCATTTTCAAAATCGTTTTCAAAGACCCTAAGTGTAATATTCAGATTTTGCTTAGTTTTAGGTGACCTTACTCATTTTAATCAAGTTAGGTGGCGAGTCCAAATTGTTTTCCAAAAGCCCTTTATTCAAATCAACTTTCCATTCAAACCTAATCACACTTATTCTTCTAGAAGGATGAGTTATAACGAGAGAGTACATTATTTTTCTCGCTTGTGTGTGTATTCCTCGAGTACGAAAAATCTGGGCGTGACATAGGCATGATAGGATTCTAGTTAACATGTCTCCTAAGGGATGTTGCTTCTATGAAGTCAAACATCTTGAATTTGTTTATGAAAGGGTGATGTATTTTTTTGTTTTGAAAAGCCTAAGGTATCTGGGAGGTCAAACATCTTTGGCTGGTTCATTTTGAATAGATCAACTACCTTGGAAGGGTGGTGTAGAGTGAGGTATTGCCCTAGTTTTCATGGTTTAAAAAAGGTTGAATCAAGGTTGATTGCGAAGTTGGGGGTGGGTCGTTGCCCTATTCTCTGTTTCTTATTAGCTATAGCAATCTGAGCTTTTAGAGGTGTGTGCCAATGCCAAATATGCTTGAACTTACTTGGTTGCGGGGTGACTTTAGCTTCTTTTTTGTGCTATGCCTCATTCCATACTGTAAGCACCCCATTTTTGCCCGCTCGACAATCTCCAGTCTGACCGGACTCATATTCGAATTGATATAGACATATTCAAGTTCAAAATTAACTTTTCAAACTAAATCCAATTAATCAATCGCTTTGCGGGCCTGCTGGGCCTAATAGAAACAAAATGACCAAAATGCCCTTATGACATTGCTCGGTCCAATTACAATTAGCACGTCCTCTTAGAGACGGTAAGTCCCCGTTTCAATATCAAATTCAATTTTAAGTCCAATTTCAATTTAAATCAAATCCAACACTCCTTTTGAGAAAATTGATCCTTCAGGCAATAAGACCATCCAATCCAACATGCTTTTCAAGAAAATTCTTTAGAACGGTAAGTCCCTTTAAAACCGTCGACCGGGATGGAACCCAAGTCCCCGAGATGGTAGAACGGTCCACCTTTGGCGCCTACTAGCCCACCAATGAAGAATGTCTGTTATTCGACACGTCTTTCCAGAAAGTTGATTCCTCAAACGATAAGTCCACCTAGCAACTTCTCGAGATCAGACAGTCTTTGGAATAAACGGTAACTGTCAGAGTGGCGGAAACACTCGTAAACAGGTCGACATTGGGAATTGCCAAGAAACCCCTATGTTACAAGACCGAACTCGCCTCTTAGCTGTGACATGTTTACCAAAGGACGAGATACCTTTGGAAACCTACTCATCAAAGACCGTCAGAGTGGGGGAAACACTCAAAACCCAGGTCAACCTAATGCCTGCTAGCCCACTCTGGTGAAAAATGACTAAATTCCCCTTTAGGCCATTTTCGGTATGCTTCTCGAGAAAGTACCTAAGTCCTCAGAGCGGTTAGTCTATCTTTCCAAGATCGTACCAAAGACAATCCGACATGTTCAAATGCATTTTAGTTAGTTCTGAACTAATTTCAGGATCATCTGATCAAAATGACCATTTTGCCCCTAGGCATCCGAGCGCCTTTAGGAACTACACCGGCTCTGGGTATCAAACCAGTAACCTCTTAAGAATGCTTCTAATAGTATTCTTGACCTTCCAATACTTTTTTGAATCATTCTGAGTCAATTTCGGCAAACCCGGTGCAAAATAATTGTTTTGCTCCTAGTGGGTCGGTCGCCTTTTCCAACGACTCCGGCTCTGGGTATCAAACCAGTGCTCCCTTGGAACACTCTAGATAGTATTTCTAACCCTCAAGTCCGCTCATGAGTCATTCTGAGTCCATTCTGGTGGTTTTCGGTCTAGTTGACCATTTTGCCCCTAATAGCTTGGTCAACAACTTCGACCTTATTTTTTAAGTCTGTTACCCTTGGGACGCTATGTCAAGGGTTTCTACCCATTTCTGGTCTTCCAGACCATTCCCGGCCTTTTGGAACATTCCCGAACCTTCCAGAATCACTCTTAGTGGAGTCAAGCCAAAAATTACATGGTAGTCGCTAATACAGGCACCCAAATCTTTTGTCTTACGTATCAAGACTAGAAAGATACGTTGCTTACTGAATTTAAGAGTTTCCTAAGTGGCTAGCACTACTAGCAGTGGCGCCAAGCCAATCAGGTAGCCACTTTTAGTAGCGCCAGAAGAAATTTTAGCCTGACGCTATTGCAACAAATGCTAGGCCAATCTTTTGTCTATAAATACAAAGCCTCTCCCTGCGTGAAAAGGGTCAGCAATCTAACTCCAAAAACTCTGTCTCTCGATATATAGGCCTCGAACTCTCTCCAAACCCTAGCTTTCTTAGGCTCGTTCAAACTCTATCCCCCATACACTTTAATCCTAGCATACATACACTCAATACACTCCTATACGAGCCTCCAAGTCGACCATTGAAGACTCAAGATACTGCAATCTCAAAGCTCTCAAAGATTAAAGTGAAGTAAAGCAAATAAAGCAAGCAAATCAAAGAAGACACAAGGTTGATTTTCTATTTATGTTTATGCAATTCCCCTTTCTCTCTCCTCTCTCCTAATTCACTTGAGTTTTCTTCTATTTTAATCCCTTATCTTCTTTTCCCCTTTCTTGCATGCTTGAAATAAGGGAATCATCGATTCATGCGTAGGAAGAATGGTTGAAAGTCACCATGTCGAGGCTTTCTTCTAATTCAACTTTATACCATGTGGATTCTGCCCCCTTGATTGTGTGGTGAAACATAAACCTTGTATGTTCACGACCCTACTTGCATTGTGCATATCATACTCATATATCTCTTCAAAATCATTTTCTAAACTTGGTTTCAAAACTTGCATCAAAATCTTTTACAAAACTTGCATTAAAAATCTTCTCTTTCAAACTTGTTTTCAAAAATCACACTCTTAAGATGATCCTAACCACTCCATGGTGATGGTTGTTTTAGGAAAGTGTTACGTAAGTTTTAGGTGTAAATCTTAAATGGTTTTTGCCCAAATCACAATTTTAAGGTGATTCTAGCCATTCCATGATTAGGGATGCTTTAGGAAAGTGTTATATTTAAAGTGACCAAAATTGGTCTATATTTCCAAACCCTTGTTGTTTCAAAATCACAATCCTAGAATGGGTCTAATCTTCTTATGGTTAGAATCGTTTTAAGAAAGTGAGATATTTTTAGAGGCTTGCAAAAGTCAACATTCAAATCCCTTTCCAAATTGCTTTTCGAACTTACTTTCCAAAACCTCTTTTTTAAATTCTCTCTAAAATCTCTTTTCAAATCCACTTTCTAAAATTTCTTTGCCAATATACTTTCTAAAAACTCTCTTCAAATCTCCTTCCTAGAAATTCTCTCTTCAAAATATCCACTTTTCAAAATCTCTTTTTCTTGAAATTCAAGTCAAACCTTAGAATCCATGATTAGTAAACCCTAATCCCTCTTTTGAAGTTTTGATTTCCAATTTTGCCTCAAAACATAGATTTTCAAAACTCCATTTTCTACATCAAAATCACAGGTTTCCTAAACCTCTTTTTCATGTCAAATCATATTTTCTAAATCCAAGTTTTTCAAATCTCATCCTTTTTAATTCCATGTCAAATCTAATCTTCCAACTTAGAAAACCAAATCCCATCTCCAATTTAGGAAACCTAATCCAATCCTCCGCTTTTGAGAACAAAATCAAATCATCTCTTTGTAGAAACAATAAACAATTTTTTATTTTAGGAAATAGAAATCAAATCTTTCCTAATTCCAACCTTTCCTAATTCTATTCCTTTCCTAATTCCATACCTTTTCTAAATTTCAACTTTCTAAATTCTAAATTATCAAATCTTTCTTAAACTCAAATCTCCCTTAACTTCAAGTATTTCCAAAACTCAAACTTTCAAGTCTTTCTTAATTTCAAATCTTTCTAATTATAAACTTTCTAAATCTAAACCTTTCTTAAATTCAAAACTTTCCAAATTCAAAACTTTCTAAATTCAAAACTTTTCTAAAGTAGAACTTTTTTAAAATAGAACTTTTCTAATTCAGAACTTTCCTAATATGAAACTTTCTTAAAATGGAATTTTCCTATTTTTGAAACTTTCCTAATTTCAAGATTTTCTAAATCCAATTTTTTCGAACTTTCCAAATTTTCTAAATCAAACTTTCAAGTCAAATCTTCTCCAACCAATTTAAGTTTTTCTAAATCAAATCAAATCTTTCCTAAACCCTATTCTATGTTTTCTAAAACCAACCTTTCTAAAATCAAACATCTTAAGTTTAAATCAAACTTCTTAATCTCCCCCCCCCCCCCCTTTTTTGTCTATCTTGTGAAAGAAAAAACTCTCTTGGGTGGGCCTCTCAGCTTTTTCTAGAAATTTCTTTTGGGATTTGGTGACGGCCAACATCGCCTTTTGACAAAGTAACAAGTAGCTTCCATCTTTAGTCCAAGAAGACTTTGAAAGTTATTCAAAAAGTGCAAGAAAGCCCAATTTTTTTTTTTTTTTTTGTAGATCCATTGAGCTTTGTAAATTATAGGAGCCCTATAGAGACATGATCAATCAATGTAGGGCAAATATAGATTCATGAATATCAAAATGCGGCTTAGCTTGAGAAGATCAACATCAAATATACACGAAACCACACAAAATGAGCATGACCAAGACCATATCAGTGACAATGTAGTGTTGTAAGTGTGAACTTTATAAAGACTAATGAGAATATAGACCCAGGGCGTGATTTAGGATGGCGAACAATGTCTAATAGTTTGCAGATTGACACACCTAAAAGTCAAACCTGTGTCATCCCACGTTCTCAATTTTTTTTTTTTTTAATGGAATTCCAATCCTATATCTCTAATGATGGAAACATTTAACATAAAGATATGGCAGATTTCACACACATAAGTAGGTTGCCTTTTCCTCTCGTCACATAACAATGGTAGCTGCACTCACACTCACTGGTAGCCCTTTCTATAAGTAATGGGAGAGGGAATTGACAAAAGATCAATCTATGTGTGAGACAATCTGTAAATATCTAACAATAGTGGAACTAGCTAAAATTGATCATAAATGCAGATTTTAGATTCTAAGAAGTATTGAAAAGTGAGTTTAGATGAACATGAATCATTAATATAGTAAAGATCATCAAGACCATTGACTCATATTTATGCAAGTGATCTGCACATAAGATTCAATCTCAAACAAGCATGCATATCAAACTGTTCATAATTGAATATTTGCCCTAGTGATTGTGCACGTGTAGGACAAGCACTATCAAAAATCTGTTTGGTTTTTTTGATTTTTTTTTCAAAGGTTCAATCATCCTAGGCTTGCTAATGTGCACTAATCTTCCTTTCGATGCTGTGGCTACTTGTTGCTTTTCCAGGACATCCTTCGGGAGTCATTCTTTGAGATAAATGATTGATCCTCATCTCTCACCCCTCTGTATTTTCCCAATTTTTGCACTTCCTATTTCTCTCTCCCCTCTTTTCGGAGTCAGAGATTGTTCCTGCTGAATATGGTGTGTATGCTATTTCATCCTCCAAGTCGAAGTAAAACATTTTAAGGGAAATTCCTAAAGGAAACATCATTCATGGAAGGCGGTGAGACAATTGATATAAACATAAACCTTTTTCATCATATGATTTTTTGTTTACATGCTCAACTCTTAATTTAAAACATAAATAACAAAAAGACAGGGTCCGGAATACATCCCTCTTTTTTGAAAAACAAACCCCTTCAGATGGGTTTAGGGACCACGCCAGCTTCCTCCACACTCAGTGTACTGGTTGCTTCATTAGGCTGTGGAGGGCAGAGTGAAATGTCATCTGCAGCACTGTAGGAGTGGGTTTCTTCTTTCCCTTTATTCTTTTTGGCTTTAGAAGCCATGCCTGGTCTACTCTCCAAGACTTGTAGTTTCTCAAGGTTTGTTTCTCCTTTTAGGATCCAATTACGGGTGTAATCTTGTTGTGGACTAGTGATGAGAATAGGGATTGGATCCAATTTTCGGATTTCAAGACATCTTAAATTCTTTGTTTCAGATGACGGCAGTTTTTGTGCTATGCCCCTGTTCACCGGAATGGTACTAACAACTGAGTGTTGGGTCAAAGAAAGGTGGCAGGGGACTGGGCAATGGTCGAGCTAGTAATGGTCGTAAGTATCTTGCTTTCAGAAGATCATAGTAAACAGTTGTTTGGGTACAAGCTAATGGGGTAGAGGGACGACTTCATCCTTTTGCTCTTTTGGATTTGGTTGTGGTCTAGTGCAAACTAGCTCAAAAGTGAGTGATACAAGCACTGCACTAATTGCTAGTTTCGGGGATAGAGGGCCAACTTTTGTTACACCAATTTTCGCAAGGTCCTTCGCTTAGGGGTCATTAAGGCTCTAGATTTTGCTCTTTAGTATGTGGTAGTCATCAATATTATGACCTTTGGAATGAATTTTAGACTCTAGGTCTAGGACACATAACTCGGGGATTGTATCGAGGACAAGCTTTGGAATTAGGTGCCTAGATTTACAAAGTTGGCGGTAAGCTGTACTTGGAGCGCATGCTAGCTGAGTGGAGTCTTGATCTTTTACTTCTCTTTTCTTCGGGGAAGTGGTATGCCTATCTTTAGTCGAAGTCTAACTTTTGCCAAGTTCTTGAGCAAAGAAATTGGCAGAGTCATGCGGATTGGGTGGAGTAGTAAGATGGTTCACAAGCTATGGTTGGGTGACAGCATCCAGCGGGGAGGCTGACTCATTTTGCCTTTAAGGTTGGCTATGTTTATATAGGGCAGTA
The DNA here is from genome assembly GCA_033060915.1 of Euryodendron excelsum. Taxonomy (NCBI): domain Eukaryota; kingdom Viridiplantae; phylum Streptophyta; class Magnoliopsida; order Ericales; family Pentaphylacaceae; genus Euryodendron; species Euryodendron excelsum. The sequence goes on from CM065395.1 coordinate 22,979,146, forward strand.
ACGATGAAACAGTGGTTTCGAGCACTATCATTTTCTCTTTGAATCCTACCAATTCCTCCAATATCTAGGCTTACCCTTGCCTAAGTGGGTGGCTAGGCAGCACTGAGGTTGAAGGTATAGTTGGAGCGGGCCCCTTGGATGCCATTGCCTATATTAGCTTGAATGTTTCATCTACTTTTCTATTTATCTCATTGATGTCCTAGCGAGTGACAAGGTTGTTGGTTGTAGAAGCATTTGGTTATGTTGCCATGATTAGGATTCGATATCTATTAAGGATCGATTTTTGGATATGGAGTGGAACTCCGACAGGTTTCTTCCTTCTTTCTTTTTGTCTATATTTTAACCTTTGAGAATGGGGGAGAAGAAGGGGAAGAGTAAAAAGAAAAGAAACAAGGCAAAAGTTAACGCCCATCTTTGAAAAGTTCTTATGTAGTGCATGCCCAGGGTTGCCCTTACTCTTCGAGGGGGACTAAGCATGATGATTTCGCTTGTTTTTTGAGATATGGGGTTGCCCTTACATGCAATACTATAACAATTGGTGGAACCATTCATTCACTTATTCATTCATTCAAAGGAAAGGAGCAAAAATGATGAATTTTTATTAAATTTCTTTCTTTGTACATGGAATTGAAAATACAATAGAAGGGGGAGGGGAACACTTTCTTTTGGACTTTCGCCTATCTCCTATACATTGGAATCCTAAATTACTCTTGAACCTTTGGATTCGCCTTTTTTGTGCTTGATGTTGGGGACCATTGAGCAGTCGTGGTTGCTCCTTGTCTTTTTCGGCAATCCTATCTCCATGAGCGGGGAGAGATTAGGGCCCCTCTTATGAAATGTTGATTGATGTATGTCATGAGTCCTTAGGTTTACTTGGAACCCTTAGGAGTTTTGGTGGGCTTTGATTTGAATAAGAGTCGTTTTGAACCTCTCTCTTCGGGTTGATCATATGTATGGAATACAGTGACTTGAGTTACTTTGGAACTCTTGTCTTGAAATGGATAATGAATGCATGAGTAGTATGATGTTTGCATAGCAGTAGAGAGTGCATGAGCAATATGACAATGGGAATTAAGCAGTTTAACTGGATAGAAAGTAAGGAAAAGTAAAGTGGTCACTTTTTCCTTTTGGGTTTTGAAATTGATGGGTGTGCCTTGATTTCGGCAAAGTTTTGGCTATGCATAGGATGTTGCATGAGGTTGGGGGTTACTAATACTTCCTAAAAAGCTTGATTCCCTAACCTTTTAACCTCCAACGTCCACCCCTGAAAGGGTGAACCCCATCTTTGGTTGATGGTTCGAGCGGACAAACTATCGAGAAGCCGTAGGCTAAGAAATTGACACAGCATCTGCCCACAACCAATATATTGTTCCCCATTCTAACTAGAAGGATAGTAACAAGGTAATAATGTAATGGATGCACATGCTAGTGAATGCATTAGGTGTGTGTGAAATTTTTGAAAGTGGATGAAAGAACCCAACAACTCCCATCCATCTTATACAATTTATGCATTCATGACAGTTAAAGCATTTATATAGCATAAAGTAAATGTGAACAAGGGTTCATCTATAAAAGAAATACAAAGAGTTAACCCTGAGGGGTAGCCCAGCGGTGTAGAAGGCGCACTCTTGAGCTGTAAACTCGGATAGGTTATGTGTTCGAAACTCTGCAAGTGCTTCTCCCCCTCAGGGCCACCCACCAAGGCTTCGACCTTGACTAGCCTGGAGCGTTGTCTTGTGGGGTGGTTACTCGCCCCCAGGTTTACATGCCAGCCACGGGTCTAAAGGGCTAGGGGTTGGGGTGGTTCCTGGGTCACCAAAAAAAAAAAAAAAAAATACAAAGAGTTAGTACTTTTCGAAAAACTTAATGCAAGAAGGAAATAAATGATCAATGCAAGGGCATGAATAATAGAATGAATGCAAGTGATGTCACTTGTTGAAAGCTTTAAACACTTTTGAAAATTTTTGAAAATAATGTTTGATTTTTACAAACTTATGACTTTTGAAAACTTCTGAATTTATAAAAATTTGAAAAGTGGATAAAACAAGTTTGCGAAACAAGAGATTCTAGGTGAGTGAAGGGTGCAGAGATATGACAATGGCCTAACCCTCTAAGTAACCCCCAGTGGAGTCGCCAGCTATGGCCACTCGGTTTTTACCCGAGCCCTTTTGGCTTAGAAAAAGTACGATACTCTCTTTGTTAGAACTTATCCTTCTAAAAGGACAAATGCGACGAGGGTTTGAACTTGAACACTTCATTTGATTTAAGTTTTTGAAAAAATTGGGAGTTGCCACCTAACATAGTTAAAGATGTGTTAAGTCACCTAAAACTAAATGTAATTCGAAAACTAAACTTAGGTTTTTCGAAAAGGTTTTGAAAATGTCCTTCCTAAGAAAGTTTTTGGAAAAGAGGTCTTAGTAACATTTTAAAAGCCATTTTGAAAGTGTGACTTTGATTTTGGTCGTCAAAATAAAAATTTATGGTCCTGGGGTTGGTTAAGTGTAGGAAAGATATTTGTTGCGTCTAGATTTTTACACTCGAGAAATACACACACAAGTGGAAAAAATACTGTACTCTCTCGTTAGAACTCATCCTCCTAGAAGAATGAGTGCGACTAGGTTTGAATGGAAAATTGATTTGAAAAAAGGGCTTTTGGAAAAAGTTTGGAGTCGCCACCTAATTTGATTAAGGTGAGTTAGGTCACCTAAAATGAAACACAATCTGAAGACTACACTTAGGGTTTTTTGAAAAATGATTTTTGAAAATACTTCCTCACGAGAGAGTTTTTAAGAAAATAGGTTGTTTGGCAACCTTTAGAAAATATTTAAGCCCTTTTTTGAAGATAACTCCATTTGGTCTTTCAAAAACAGTGATATAGGTTCAAAGGTTGGTTACGTGTAGGGAAGACACACTAAGCCATCACTCTACCCCGCCCTTATGGTACCCACATGTCTATTCACCCTAGATTCACTCAATAAAGTCTTCAATTAATAGATGTCCAAAACTATCCACTTTAGAAAAAAATGTTTAAAAACTATCATGATGCATGATATGCAAGTGGTAGAATAAGATTTGATTTGAAAAGAAAATTCAATTTTGAAAAGAGATTTGAGAAAAGGCTTAATTTGATTTGAAATGGACTTGAAAAGACTGGATTTGAAATTGAAAGAAAGTTTTAGAAATTGAAAATAGATTTTTGGAATTGAATGTTTGAAAATAGATTATGGAATTAGAAACTTGAAAAAGGTTGTGACCGCACTCATGAGGGTTACCTACGTAGCCTTTTTGAGGAATCAGGTCAGTCATAGTTCGGACAAAAGTCTGATAGAAAATAGAATGTTTGATTTGAAAAAGAGATTGATTGGAAAAAGGAGTTTGATTTGAACTTAGAATATAAGATTGGAAATTGAAATTTGGAATTGAAAATATTAGACTTTGATTTGGAAAGATTGAGGTTTAGGAAACATAGACTTAGGGAGATAAGATTTAGGAAGGACTTGAGATTTAACAAAGATTTGACTCGAATGTTAGACTTGGAAGATTAAGGAAAGATTGGATTTAGGAAAGGTTTGAATTAGGAAAGTTCCGTTTTGGAAAAGTTTCATTTAAGGAAGGATTTCGAATAAGGAAAAAATCAAGATTAGAAAGTTTTGAAATTGGAATGTTTTGGAATAGGAAAGTTTCGATTTAGGAAAGGTTTCAAAATAGGAAAGGTTTTGTTTTAAAAAAGTTTTGAATTAGGAAAAGTTTGAAATAGGAAAGATTTGGTTGTTTAGAAAATTTAGAATTTAGAATGTTTTAACTTAAGAAAGTTTTGGATTTAGGATGATTTGAAATTTGAGAAAGATTTGAAATTTAAAAAGTTTAGAATTTAGAAAGATTCGAGGTTTAAGTTTTAGAAATACTTGAAATTAGGAAAGGTTTAAGTTTAAGAAAGATTTGAAAATTTAGATTTGGAAATGTATGGAATTAGGAAAGGTTGAAAGATTAAGAAGCTTAAGGTTGAAGGAAAGATTTGAAAGTTTAAGTTTTGGAAACTTAAGGTTTAGGAAGGTATGAAATTAGGAAGGATTAGATTAGGAAAGATTTGGATGGGAAGGATTGGGATTTCTATTTCCTAAAACAAAAGATTGGATTTTGTTTCCAAAAACAGAGGGTAGGATCTAGTTTCTTAAATGGGGAGATTGGATTTAGCTTCCTAAAATGGAGGATTGGATTTGGTTTCCTAAAGGAAAGATTGGATTCGGTTTCCTAAAAGAAGATAAGTTTTGACATGGAATTGGAACGGGAAGTTTTAAAAACCCTAGATTTTGAAGACTATAGTTTTGATGTAGAATATAGGTTTTGGAAACCTAAAGTTTGAGGCCAAAATAGGGAATTGGAAATCATGTTTTTGGGAAGAAAAATTAGAGTTTCCTAATTGTTGGCTCTAGGACTTAACTTAGACTCGAAGAAAAAGAGATTTTTGAAAAGCGAGTTTTTGGAAATAGAGATTTTGTAAAAGATCTTAAAAAGGAGTTTTTAGAGAGTGAATTTTGAAAAGAGAGTTTTTAGGAAGGAGTTTTTAGGAAAGAGATTTTAGAGAAGAGTTTTTTTTGGAATAAAACTTAGGGAGCGTTTCTAGAAAGTTTTAGGAAGTTAAGTTTTTGAAGGAAATCCTTAGAAAACAATTTTGGAAAGGAGATTGGAGAGACTTTTTTGGAACATATATTGGAGAGGAGAATTTAGAAAGTAGATGTAAAAAGAGATTTTGGAGGGGATTTTAAAAAGAGGTTTTGGAAAGTAAGTTTAAAAAAATATTTTGGAGAGGACTTTCAAAAGAGGTTTTGGAAAATGAGTTTAAGAAGAGATTTCGAAAAGGATTTGAATATAGACTTTTGCAAGCCTCTAAAATTATCACACTTTCCTAAAACGATTCTAACCATGAGAAGATTAGAACCATTCTAGAATTGTGGTTTGAAAACAACAATGATTTGAAAATATGGACCATAATGGTCACTTTAAATGTAACACTTTCCTAAAGCAACCTTAGCCATGGAAAGGCTAGAATCACCTTAGGATTGTGATTTTGAAAGCAAGTTTGGAAGAAGAAAATCTTAATGCAAGTTTGAAAACGAATTTTGAAGGAATGCAAGATCATGATATGTACAATACAAGTTGGGGTCGTGAGCATACAAGGTTAAGGTTTCACCACATAATCAAGGGGGCCGAACCCACGTGGTCTTCGGTTAGACTAAGAGAAAGCCCCTAACACGGTGATTCTTAATAGCCTAATCCTACGCATGTGTCGCGCCCAGATTTTTCGTACTCGAGGAATACTCACACAAGCAGGAAAAAAGTTGTACTCTCTCATTAAAATTCACCCTCCTAGAAGAATGAGTGCGACTAGGTTTGAATTGAAAATAGATGCGAATAAAGGGCTTTTGAAAAAGATTCAGAGTCGCCATCTAACTTGATTAAGGTGAGTTAGGTCACCTAAAAACTAAGAATAATCCGAAGACCACACACTTAGGGTTTTTGGAAAACGATTTTGAAAATATCTCCTCAAGAGAGGGTTTTTAAGAAAAACAGGTTGTTTGGCAACCTTTGAAAAACATTTAGCCCTTTTTGAAAAATAACTCCTTTTTGGTCTTTCGAAAACAGTGATCTAGGTTCGGAGGTTGGTTACGTGTAGGGAAGACGCACTAAGCTATCACCCTACCCCGCCCTTTCGGTACCTACATGTCAATCTACCCTAGATTCACCTATGAGAGCCTTTAACTAACTGTAGTTCAATCCTACCCACTTTGAAAAACAATGTTTAAAAACTAATATGATGCGTGATATACAAGTGCAAGTTAAGAGAATTGGAAAATAGAAATTGATTTGAAAAGAAATCGATTTGATTTGAAAATAGATTTGAAGAGATGGAATTGAAATTGAAAAGTTTGAAAATTTGGAAATAGAAATTTGAAAATATAAATTTTGAAATTAGAATTTTGAAAATAGATTGGAATTTAAGATTTGAAAAATATGGAAACTACACCCATGAGGGTAGAATTGAAAGTTTGAAAAGTGTTGTGACCGCTCCTATGAAGGTTGCCTACGTATCCCTTTGGGGGAATCAGGTCAGTCGTAGTTCGAACCGGAGTCCGATTGAAAAGAGATTGATTTGAAGAGAGAGATTGAATTGAAAATTGGATTTTATTTGAGATTAGAAGAGGAGATTGGAATTTGAAACTTTGGAAAAGATTGGACTTTGATTTGAAAAGATAGATTTGGACTTGTTTTAGAAAGATGAAGGTTTAAGAAACCTAGACTTAGGAGAGAGAAGAGACTTAGGAAAGATTTAACTTGGCTTGGAAGATTTGGAAAGGTTAGATTTTAGGAGATGTTCGAATTAGGAAATATTCAAATTAGGAAAGCGTCATTTTTGGAAAGTTTCGAAATTAGGAAAGTTTTGAATTAGGAAAATTCGGAACTTAAGAAAATTTCAACTTAGGAAAGTTTTGAAAATTGGAATGTTTCGTTTTAAGAAAGGTTTTGAAATAGGAAAGTATTGAATTTAGAAATGTTTTGAATTAGGAAAAGTTTAGTTTAAGAAAGACTTAGAATTTAGAAAGTTTCAAGTTAAGAAAGTTTTGAATTTTGGAATGCTTTGAAAAAGGGAAGTTTTGAAAGTGGAAAAGTTTAGAAAACAAGGGAAGTTTTGAAAATAAAAAAGTATTGTTTTGAGAAAGGTTTGAAAAAGGAAAGTCTTCAGTTTAGGAAATGTTTGAATTAAGAAAGTTTTAAGTTTAGAAAAGTCTTAGATTTGAAAAGATGTTGAAGTTTTGGAAAGTTTAGAATTTTGGAGAGATTTAGGTTTAGAAAGATTTAACTTGAGAAAGTTTCAAATTTAGAAAGTTTTGAATTTGGAAAGATTTGAAATTTGGAAAGTTTAAAATTTAGAAAGCCTTAAAGTTTTTTAGAAAATCTTGAGATTAGGAAAGGTTTGAGGTTAGGAAAAGTTTGAAAGCTTAGATTTGGAAAGTTGAGATTTGGAAATGGATAGAATTAGGAAAGGATTGAATTAGGAAAGATTTGAAAGTTGAGTTTTAAAATTTAGGAAAGATTTTTATGTTCAAGTTTTGGAAACTTAAGATTTAGGAAAGTGAAAGATTAGGAAGGAGTTGAATTAGGAAAGAGTTGGATTTTGAAATTTAAGGAAAGATTTAAATTTTAAGTTTAGGAAACTTATGATTTAGGAAGGAATTAAATTAAGAAAGGTTTGGATTAGGAAGGGATTAGATTTGGTTTCCTAAAGGGAAGATAGGATTTGACTAGGATTTGGAAAGAGAGATTTTAGAAACCCTAGATTTGGAAAATCATAGTTTTGACGTAGAAAAGAGGTTTTGGAAACGTGTATAATTTTGGATGTGAAAACAAAGAGTTTTGGAAAGCTAGGTTTGGGACAAAGTTTGAAAACCATGTTTTTTAGAAGAAAATTAGGGTTTCCTAATTGCGAGTTCTAGGGCTTGACTTGGACTCTAAGGAAAGAGTTTTTGGAAAGTGCATTTTTAGAAACGAAGGTTTTCTAGAAGGGAAATCCTAGGAAGGAGTTTTTGGAAAGTGAATTTAAAGAGGGAGTTTTTGGAAAAAAGATTTTAAAGAGAAGGAGTTTTGGAAAGTGTGTTTTTGGGAACGTAGATTTTAGAAGGAAAATCCTAGAGGGGAATTTCTAAAAGGAAAATTTTGGAAAGAGAGTTTTTGAAGAGATTTTTGGAAAGAGTTTTTTTAGGAAGGTTTTTGGTTGAAGATTGTTGAAGAGAGTTTTTGGAAAGATTTTTGGGGAACGTTTTTAGAAAGTGGATTTTGGGGAGAGGATTTTGGAAAGGAGTTGAAAAAGGGAGTTTTGAAAAAATAGATTTTAGGAGGGAGTTTTTGAAAACACTTTTGGAGAGGAAAGTTTTAGGAAAGTATGTTGAAAAAGAGATTTTTAGGAAGAGGGATTTTTTGAAAAGAGAGTTTTTAGAAGGTATAAAAACATGTCACTTTCCTAAAGCAATTCTAACCATAAGAGGGCTAGAACCACTTTAGGAAAGAGGTTTTGAAAAACAATAAGATTTGAAAATATAGACCATAAAAGGTCACTTTTAATGTAACACTTTCCTAAAGCAACCCTAGCCATGGAAAGGCTAGAATCACCATAGAATTGTGGTTTTGAAAACAAGTTTTTGAAAAGGAGATTTTGATGCAATTTTGAAAACAAGTTTGAAAACGGTTTTGAAAACGAGTTTGAAAACGAATTTTGGAAGATGCAAGACTATGATATGCACAATGCAATTTGGGGTCGTGAACATACGAGGCTAAGGCTTCACCACATAATCAAGGGGGGCCAGACCCACATGGTCTTTGGTTAGACTAGAAGAAAGCCCCCGACACGGTGACTCTCCAATAGCCCAATCTTACACATGGACCGGGAATCCCCTTGTTTCAAACATGCAAAGAAAGGAGGGAAGGAGATGGGGGATTAAAATAGAGAAAACCCAAGTGGGTTAGGAGAGAGAAGAGAGAGGGGGGAAGTGCGAAAATTTAAATAGGGAGCCTACCGTATGTCTTGTTTATTTTGCGCGCCGTGCTGTCTTCGGTCTTCAGTCTTTGTCTCGATCTTCGTCTTCAATCCTCAAGAGTTGTCTTCAAGCTTTGGATTGCAGCTTTTCAAGTCTTCAAAGGATGATTGAAGGCTAGTGTATGAGTGTATGGGCGTGTGTATGAGTGTATAGGAGGCTAGGGTTTGGAAAACCTAAGGTGGCTAGGGTTTTTGAGGTGCTCGAGCTCTGTATATCGAAATATATAATTTTTAGGTTGAGTTTGCGGATCCTTTAAACACTGGAAGAGGCTCTGTATTTGTAGAGGCTGGATAAACCTGGCGCCTGTTGTAGTGGCGCCAGGCCATTTTTTGGCTTGGCGCCACTACTAGTGGTGCCAGCCAATTAGGAAAGGTTTAAGTTCGGCAAGCAATGTATCTTTGACTAGATTTGGGCGCCTGTACTAGTGACTACCATGCAATCTTTAGCCTAGCTTCACTAAGAGTGACTCCGAAAAGTCTGGGAATGATCTGAAGGAGTCGGGAATGACCCGGAAGGCCGGAAAAGAGCAGGAACACCTAAAATAGTGTCTTGGAGGTATTTGACTTGAGAAATGAGGATAGGATGTGTTGGAAGGGTTGACCGGGCCTTTAGGGGCAAAACGGTCAATCGGACCGGGAAACTGCCGAGACGGACTTGGACTGTCCCGAAAGAAGACTTGGGATCTGGAAACATTATTCAGAATGTTCCCAGAGGTTGCCGGTTTGATTCCCAGAGCCGGCGTGGTCGGAAAAGGAAATCGGCCTACCAGGGGCAAAATGGTCATTTCGCACCGGGTTTACCGGAACTAACTACGAATGATTCGAAAAGATAAGGAAAGGTTGAGAATACTATAAAAAGCAATCTCAAAAGGTTACCGGTTTGATACCCAGAGCCGGTGTGGTCCCCGGGGCATTCGGATGCCTAGGAGCAAAATGGTCATCTTGACCAGAAAGTCTCGGAAAAGGTCCTAAGGGCAGTGTAGTCATTTTTCACCGAAGTGGGCTAATAGACACTGGTGTTAACCTGGGTTTTGAGTGTTTCTGCCACTCTGATGGTGGTCGTCGTGACACAGGGGTTTGTTGCCAATTCCCTATATCGACCTATTTGTGAGTATTTCCGCTACTCTAACGGTTTTGTGAGTAGTTTCGCTATTTGGACCGTCTCGAGGAATAAACTGTCTCGAGAGAGGGATTTGAAAAGGGGACTTATCATCTCCGAAGAGACGTGCCTGGGTTGGAACCGTCTCGAGGAATAAATTGTCTCGAGAGTGGGATTGGAAAAGGGACTTATCGTCTCCGAGGAGACGTGCCTGGATTAGAACCGTCTCGAGGAATAAACTGTCTCGAGAGTGGGAATGGAAAGGGGTCTTACCGTCTCCAAAGAGACATGCCTGGATTGGAACCGGCTCGAGGAATAAACTGTCTCGAGAGCGGGTTGGAAAGGGGTCTTACCGTCTCCTAAGAGACGTGCCTGGATTGGAACCATCTCGAGGAATAAACTATCTCAAGAGTGGGATTGGAAAGGGGACTTATCATCTTTGAAGAGACGTGCCTGGATTGGAACCGTCTCGAGGAATAAACTGTCTCGAGAGAGGGATTGGAAAGGAAAGGACAATGCCCTTAAGGGCATTTTGGTCATTTTGCCTCTATTTGGGCCTAACAGGCCCGCGAAGCGATGGACAAACGAGATTTGGACCTAGAGAATTGGTTTCGATAGGAATATGCCCACAATGACTTGAAAACAAGTCTGGATGGAGTGTAAACTGCCGAGCGGTCAAAAATGGGGTGCTTACACCTACCCCGCCCTTTCGGTACCTACATGTCAATCTACCCTAGATTCACCTATGAGAGTCTTCAACTAACATATGTTCAATCCTATCTACTTTGAAAAACAATGTTTGAAAAGAAAGTAAAATGATGCATGATATGCATGTGCAAGAAAAGAGATTTGGAAATAGATTTGGAAAGAGTTTGATTTGATTTGAAAAGAAAGAGATAGAAGCTTGAATTTGAATAAAAAAAGGTTTTGGAAATCGAAATTGAAGATTGAAAGTAGAAATAAATCATGGAATTGAAAACTTGAAGAAAATTATAGGATTGGAGATTGGGAAGAAATTGTAGAAATAGAAATTTGAAGAATGTTGTGGAATTTGAGATTTTAAAGAAGTTGTGACCGCACCCATGAGGGTTGCCTATGTATCCTTTTGGAGGAATCAGGTCAGTCATAGTTCGGACAAGAGTCCGATTGAAAAGAGATTGAATTGGAAATTAGATTAGAAAATTGAAAGATTGAACTTTGATTGGAAGATTTGAAAATACTTGACTTTGGAAAACTTTGTTTTAGGAAACCTAGACTTAGGAAAGAGAGAATTTAGAAAGGACTTGAGATTTAGAAAGAATTGACTCGAATGTTGGACTTGGAAGATTTAGGAAAGGATTCAATTTAGGGAAGATTCGAATTAGGAAATGTCCAATTTAGGAAAGTTTCGAATTAAGAAAGTTTTGAATTAGGAAAGTTTTCAAATTAGAAAAGTTTCGAAATTAGGAAAGTTTTGAAAATAAGAAAGTTTCAACTTAGGAAAGTTTTGAATTAGGAAAGTTTCAACTTAGGGAATTTTTGAATTTTGAATGTTTCGACTTAGGAAAGTTTTGAATTTGGAAAGTATAGAAAACAAGGAAGTTTTGAAAATAAGAAAGTTTTGAGTTTAGAAAGTTTTGAATTTGGAAAGATTTGAAATCTATTAAGTTTAAGACTTAGAAAGTTTTAGAGTTTGAATTTAAAAAAATCTTGAAATTAGGAAAGGTTTGAATTTAGGAAAGGTTTTAAAACTTAGATTTGAAAAGTTAAGATTTGAAAAGGGCTAGAATTAGGAAATGGTTGAATTAGGAAAGATGTGGAAGTTGAGTTTTAAAATTTAGGAAAGATTTTTATGTTCAAGTTTTGAAAACTTAAGATTTAGGAAAGTAGAAGTTTAGGAAGGATTTAAGTTAGGAAAGAGTTGGATTAGGAAGGGATTGGATTTTGTTTGTAAAAGAGAAGGTTTGATTTTGTTTCCAAAAATGGAGGATTGAGTCTAGTTTCCTAAACGGGAAGATTAGATTTGGTTTTCTGAAGGGAAGATTGGATTTGGTTTCTTAAAGGAAAGATTTGATTTGACAAGGATTTGGAAGAGGAGATTTTGGAAACCCTAGATTTGGAAAACTATAGTTTTGACGTAGAAAATAGGTTTTGGAAACGTGTATAGTTTTGATGTTAAAAGGGAGATTTTGGAGACCTAGGTTTTAAGGCAAGATTGAAAACCATGTTTTTGGAAAGAAGATTAGGGTTTCCTAATTGTGGGTTCTAAGTCTTGACTTGGGCATCAAGAAAAGAAATTTTTGGAAAGTGCGTTTTTCGAAACGAAGATTTTTAGAAGGGAGTCTTAGAGAGGAGTTTTTGGAAAGAAGATTTTAGGAAGAGAGTTTTTAGAAAGATTTTTGGTAGAAGATTGTTGGAGAGAGTTTTTGGAAATATTTTTAGGGAGCGTTTTTAGAAAGTGGATTTTGAGTAAAGTATTTTGGAAAGAAGTTGAAAATGGGAGTTTTGAAAAATAGATTTTGGGAGGGAGTTTTTGAAAACAACTTTGGAAAGGAGAGTTTTAGGAAAGTATGTTGAAAAAGAGATTTTTAGGAAAAGATTTTTGAAAAGAGAGTTTTTAGAAGGTATAAAAATGTCGCACTTTCCTAAAGCGATTCTAACTATAAGAAGGCTAGAACCACTTTAAGAAAGCGGTTTTGAAAACAACAAGATTTTAAAATATAGACCATATTGGTCACTTTGAATGTAACACTTCCTAAAGCAATCCTAGCCATGGAAAGGCTAGAATCACCCTAAGATTGTGATTTTGAAAACATGTTTTGAAAAAGAGATTTTGATGCAATTTTAAAAACAAGTTTGAAAACGATTTTGAAAACGAGTTTGAAAATGAATTTTGGAAGATGTAAGATCATGATATGTACAATGCAAATTTGGGGTCGTGAACATACAAGGCTAAGGCTTCACCACATAATCAAGGGGGCCGAACTCACGTGGTCTCTGGTTAGCCTAAATGAAAGCCCCCAACACGGTGACCCTCCAATAGTCTAATCCTACACAGGGACCGGGCGTCCCCTGGTTTCAAGCATGCAAAGAAAGGGGGTGGGGGGGGGGGGGGGGGGGGGGGGGGGGGGGGGGGGGGGGAGGAAGAGATGAGGGATTAAAATAGAGAAAACTCAAGTGGGTTAGGAGAGAGAAGATAGAGGGGGAAGTGCGAAAATTTAAAGAGAAAGCCTACTGTATGTCTTCTTTATTTTGCGCGCCTTGCTTGTCTTCGGTTGTCGTCTTGATCTTCGTCTTCAATCTTCAAGAGTTGTCTTCAAACTTCAGATTGTAGCTCTTCAAGTCTTCAAAAGAGGGTTGAAGGCTAGTGTATGAGTGTATGGAGGTATGTATGAGTGTATAGAAGGCTAGGGTTTAGTGTATGGTGGCTAGGGTTTAGGGAGTGCACGAGTTCTGTATATCAAAATATATAATTTTTAGATTGAGTTTGCAAACCCCTTTCATGCTGGAAGAGGCTCTGTATTTATAGAGAGGGGAATGCACTGGCGCCTGTTACAGTGGCGCTAGGCCAAAACTTACACTAGAGCCACTAGGAGTGGCGCTAGGCCATTTTTTTGGCTTGGCACCACTGCTAGTGGCGCCAGCCATTTAGGAAATATTTAAGGTTGGCAAGCAACATATCTTTGACTAGATTTGGGTGCCTGTACTAGTGACTACCATGCAATTTTTAGCCTGGCTTCACTAGGAGTGACTCCGGAAAGTCCAGGAAGGAGTTTGGAAGACCGAGAATGATCCGGAGGGCCGGAAAAGAGCTGAAACACTTAAAATAGTGTCCCGGATATATTTGACTTGAAAAATGAAGATAAGATGTGTTGGAAGGGTCGACCGGGCCTCTAGGGGCAAAAAGGTCAATCGGATCGGGAAGCTGTTGGGGCGAATTCGGACTGTCTCGGAAGAAGACTTGAGACTTGGAAACATTATTCAGAATGTTCCCAAGGGTTGCCGGTTTGATTCCCAGAGCTGGTGTGGTCGGAAAAGATGACCGGCCCACTAGGGGCAAAATGGTCATTTTGTACTGGGTTTGCCGGAACTAACTCGGAATGATCCGAAAAGGTAGAGGAAGGTTGAGAATAGTATAAGAAGTATTCCCAGGAGGCTACCGGTTTGATTCCCAGAGCCGGTGTGGTCGGAAAAAGAGACAGGCCCACCAGGGGCAAAACGGTCATTTCGCACTGGATTGGCCGGAACTGACTCGGAATGATTTGGAAAGGTAAAGGAAGGTTGAGACTACTATAAGAAGTAATCTCAGAAGGTTGCCGGTTTGATACCCAGAGCCGGTGTGGTCGAAAAAGGTGACCGGCCCACCCGGCGCAAAACGTTCATTTCGCACCGCGTTTGCCGGAACTGACTCAGAATGATCCAGAAAGATAAAGAAAGGTTGAGAGTACTATAAAAATCATTCTCGGGAAGTTACTGGTTTGATACCCAGAGCCGGTGTGGTCGGAAAAGGTGACCGGTCCACCATGGGGCAAAACGGTCATTTCGCACCAGGTTTGCCGGAACTAACTCGGAATGATCCAAAAAGATAAAGAAAGGTTGAGAGTACTATAAAAAGCATTTTTGGAAAGTTATCGATTTGATACCCATAGCCGGTGTGGTCGGAAAAGGTGACCGGCCCTCTAGGGGCAAAACGATCATTTCGCACCGGGTTTGCCGGAACTGACTCGGAATGATCTGGAAAGGTAAAGAAAGGTTGAGAATACTATAAGAAGTAATCTCAGAAGGTTACCGGTTTGATACCCAGAGCCGGTGTGGTCGGAAAAGGTGACCGGCCTACCCGGGGCAAAACGGTCATTTCGCACCGGGTTTGCCGAAACTGACACAGAATGATCCGGAAAGATAAAGAAAGGTTGAGAATACTATAAAAGCATTTTCGGAAAGTTACCGGTTTGATACCCAGAGCCGGTGTGGTTGGAAAAGGTGACCGGCCCACCATGGGGTAAAATGGTCATTTCACACTGGGTTTGCCGGAACTGATTCGGAATGATCCGAAAAGATAAAGAAAGGTTGAGAGTACTACAAAAAGCATTCTCGGGAAGTTATCGGTTTGATACCCAGAGCTGATGTGGTCGGAAAAGGTGACCGGCCCACCATGGGGCAAAACGGTCATTTCGCACCGGGTTTGCCGGAAGTAATTCGGAATTATCCGAAAAGATAAAGAAAGGTTGAGAGTAATATAAAAAGCATTCTCGGGAAGTTACTGATTTGATACCCAGAGCCGGTATGGTCAGAAAAGGTGACCGGCCCACCAGGGGCAAAACGGTCATTTCGCACAAGGTTTGCCGGAACTGACTTGGAATGATCCGAAAAGATAAAGAAAGGTTGAGAATACTATAAGAAGTAATCTCAAAAGGTTACCGGTTTGATACCCAGAGCCGGTGTGGTCGGAAAAGGTGACCGGCCCACCATGGGGCAAAACGGTCATTTCGCATTGGGTTTGCCGGAACTGACTCGGAATGATCTGGAAAGATAAAGAAAGGTTGAGAGTACTATAAAAAGCATTCTTGAGAAGTTACCAGTTTGATTCCTAGAGCCGGTGTGGTCAGAAAATGTGACCGGCCCACCAGGGGTAAAACGGTCATTTCGCACTAGGTTTGCCGGAACTGACTCAGAATGATCCGAAAAGATAAAGAAAGGTTGAGAGTACTATAAAAAGCATTCTCGGGAAGTTACCAGTTTGATACCTAGAGCCGGTGTGATCGGAAAAAGTGACCGGCCCACCAGGGGTAAAACGGTCATTTCGCATCGTGTTTGCCGGAATTGACTCGGAATGATCCGGAAAGATAAAGAAAGGTTGAGAATACTATAAGAAGTAATCTCATAAGGTTACCGGTTTGATACCCAGAGCCGGTGTGGTTCCCGTGGCATTTGGATATATAGGGGCGAAATGGTTATCTTGACTGAAAAGTCTCAGAATTGGCCCAAGGGGCAGTTTGGTCATTTTTCATCGAAATGGGCTAGCAGGCACCAGTGTTGACCTGAGTTTTGAGTGTTTCCGCCACTCTGATGGCTGTCGTCGTGACACAGGGGTATATTGGCAAATCCCTATATCGACCTATTTGCGAGTATTTCCGCTACTCAGACCGTCTCGAGGAATAAACTGTCTCGAGAGAGGGATTGGGAAGGGGGCTTACCGTCTTCGGAAAGACGTGTCTGATTTGGAAGCGTTTCGAGGAATAAACTATCTCGAGAGAGGGATTGGAAAGGGGACTTACCGTATTCGAAAAAACGTGCTTGATTTGGAACCGTCTCTAGGAATAAACTATCTCGAGAGAGGGATTGGAAAGGGGACTTACCGTCTTCGGAAAGACGTGTTTGATTCGGAATCGTCTCGAGGAATAAACTGTCTCGAGAGAGGGATTGGAAAGGGGACTTACCGTCTTCGGAAAGACGTGTTTGATTTGGAACCATTTCGAGGAATAAACTGTCTCGAGAGAGGGATTGGAAAGGGGACTTACTGTCTTCGGAAAGACATGCCTGATTTAGAACCGTCTCGAGGAATAAACTGTCTCGAGAGAGGGATTGGAAAGGGGACTTACTGTCTTCGAAAAGACGTGCCTAATTTGGAACCGTCTCAAGGAATAAACTGTCTCAAGAGAGGGATTGGAAAGGGGACTTACCGTCTTCGGAAAGACGTGCCTGATTTGGAACCTTCTCGAGGAATAAACTGTCTCGAGAGAGAGATTGGAAAGGGGACTTACCTTCTTCGGAAAGACGTGCCTAATTTGAAACCGTCTCAAGGAATAAACTGTCTCGAGAGAGGAGTTGGAAAGGGGACTTACCGTCTTCAGAAAGACGTGTCTGATTTGGAATAGATTTACCGTCTCGAGGAATTAACTGTCTCAAGAGAGGGGTTGGAATTGGAAAGGACAATGCCCCTAAGGGCATTTTGTTCATTTTGTCTCTATTTGGGCTTGATGGGCCCGCTAAGCGATGGACAGATGGGATTTGGACTTAGAAAGTTGGTTTCGATTGGAATATGCCCACAATGACTTGAACACAAATCTGGACGGAGTGTAGACTGTCGAGTGGTAAAAAATAGGGTGCTTACAACATGAACTGGGAAGTCCCTTATTTCAAGCATGTAAGAAAGGTGGCGAAAGAGGATGGGGGATTAAAATAGAAGAAAACCCAAGTGGGTTAGGAGAGAGAAGAGAGAGGGGGAGTTGTGTAAACGTAAATAGAGAGCCTACCTTGTGTCTTGTTTTATTTGCTTTGCTTCGCTTGCTTTGTTCTTCTTGCTTTGCTTCGGTCTTCGCTTCGCTTTGCGTCAATCTTCAAGGGCTTGTCTTGATCTTCGAGTTGCAGCACTTCAAGTCTTCAATGGAGGTTTTGGAGGCTAGTATAGGAGTGTATAGGAGTATATATGAGCTAGGGTTTGTTTATCTGGGCTAGGGTTTTAGAAAGCCTAAAGAAGACTAGGATTTAGGGAGGCTACGAGCTCTGTGTATTGAAGAGGAGAGTTTTTAGATTGAGTTTGCAGACCTCTTTTACGCTGGAGGAGGCTCTGTATTTATAGAGAGAAGAATGACCTGGTGCCAGGCAAAAGTTTATATTGGAGCCACTAGGAGTGGTGCCAGGCCAAAATTTGGCTTGGAGCCACTCCTAGTGGCGCCAGCTACTTAGGAAAGTTTTAAGGTCAGCAAGCAACGTATTTTCAGAAGATTTGTGCGTCTATACTAGTGACTACCATGTAATTTTTAGCCTAGCTTCACTAGGAGTGACTCCGGAAAGTCCAAGAATGATTTGAATGGGTTGGGAATGACTCGGAAGGCCAGAAAGGGACAGAAACCCTTAGAACAATGTCATGGGGGTAGTAAACTTGAGAAATAATGATAGGATGTGTTGAAAAGGTTAATTGGGCCATTTGGGGCAAAACGATCAATTGGACCGAAAAACTACTGGGATGGACTTGGAATGTCCCGGAAAGAAGACTCAATGTTTGGGAACATTACTTAGAATGTCCCAGGAGGTTACCAATTTGATATCCAGAGCCAGTGTGGTCAGAAAAGGCGACTGGCCTACTAGGGGCAAAACGGTCATTTTGCATCGGGTTTGCCGGAACTGACTCAGAATGATCCGAAAAGGTAATGAAAGGTCGAAAATACTATAAGAAGCATTCTCGGGAGGTTACTGGTTTGATACCCAGAGCTGGTGTGGTTCTCGGGGCACTTGGATACCTAGGGGCAAAATGGTCATCTTGACCGGAATGTCTCGGAATTGGCCCGAAACTGACTGGAAGGCACCTAATCATGCTGAATTATCTTTAAGACAATCTTGAAAGGGTGGACTTATCGTTTTGAGGACTTAGGTACTGTCTCGAGAAACGTGTTAGAAATAGCTCTAGGGGTAGTTTGGTCATTTTTCACCGAAGTGGGCTAGCAGGCACCAGTGTTGACCTGGGTTTTGAGTGTTTTCATCACTCTGACAGCTGTCCCATGATATAGGGGTTTGTTGGCAATTCCCTATATTGACCTGTTTACGAGTGTTTCCGTCACTCAGACAGTTGTGATGTTTACGAGTATTTCCATTACTGTAACGGGTTGCAATCATTCTAGAGACTGCCTAATCTCTAGAAGTTGCTAGGTGGACTTAGCGCTTGAGGAATCAACTTTCTCAAAAGGCGTGCCAAAATAGACATTGCTTCATTGGCGAGCTAGCAGGCACCAAAGGTGGACCATTCTACCATCTCGGGGACTTGGGGTCTCGTCTCAGTCGATGGATTTGAAGGGACTTACTTGTCGTGCCCAGATTTTTTGCACTCGAGGAATACACACACAAGCGAAAAAAATACTGTACTCTCTCGTTAGAACTCATCCTTCTAGAAGAATGAGTGCAATTAGCTTTGAATTGAAAATATATTTGAATGAAGGGCTTTTAGAAAACAATTTGGAGTCGCCACCTAACTTGATTAAGGTGAGTTGGGTCACTTAAAAACTATGCACAATCCGAAGATCACACTTAGAGTTTTTGAAAACGATTTTGAAAATACTACCTCAGGAGAGGGTTTTTAAGAAAACATGTTATTTAGCAACCTATGAAAAATATTTAAGCCCTTTTTAGAAAAATAACTTCATTTTGGTCTTTGAAAATAGTGGTCCTAGGTTCGGAGGTTGGTTACGTGTAAGGAAGACACACTAAGCCATCACCCTACCCTGCCCTTGCGATACCTACATGTCTATTTACCCTAAATTCACCTATGAGAATCTTCAACTAACAAATGTCCAATCCTATTCACATTAGAAAATAATTTTTGAAAGAATGATGCATGATAAGCAAATGTAAGAGAGAGAGTTGGAAAATAGATTTGGAAAGAGATTTAACAAGAAAATTGATTTGATTTGAAAGAGATTTGAAAAGATAGATTTGAAGTTGAAATTGAAAAGAGATTTGAAAAGATAGATTTAATTTGATTTTGAAAATAGATTTGAGAAAAGAGGTTTGAAAAGAATTATGGAATTGGAAATTGGAAAAAGGTTGTGGAATTAGAAAATTAAAAAAGGTTGTAGAATTGGAGATTTGAAAGAAGTTGTGACTGCACCCATGAGGGGGGTTGCCTACGTATCCCTTTGAAGGAATCAAGTCAGTCATAGTTCAGACAAGAGTCCGATAGAAAATAGAAGATCTGATATAGAAGAAGAAATTGAATTGGAATTTCGATTTGATTTGAATTTCGAATGGAAGATTGGAATTTGCAATTTGGAATTGAAAAGGTTGGACTTTGATTTGGAAAGATAGAAGTTTAGGAAACCTAGACTTGGGAAAGATAAGATTTAGAAAGGACTTGAGATTAAGAAAGACTTGACTCGACTTGAAAAAGTTTTGAGAAAAGATTTGACTCGAATATTGGACTCGGAACATTAAGAAAGATTGGATTTAGGAAAAATTCAGATTGGGAAAGTTTCAAAATAGGGAAGTTTCGTTTTAGGAAAGTTTCATTTTAGGAAAGTTTCGAATTAGGAAAGGTTCAAATTAGCAAAGTTTCAAAACGGAAAAGTTTTGGAATTAGGAAAGCGTCGTTTTAGGAAAGGTTTCGAATTAGGAAAGTTTTCGAAATAGGAAAGTTTAGAATTTAAGAAAGATTTGAAAGTTTAGAATTTAGGAAGTTTAAGATTTAGAAAGTTTTAGATTTGGAAATATTTGAAGTTTAGAAAGTTTGGAAGTTTAGAAAGATTTGAAAAGTTAAATTTGGAAAGTTAAGATTTGGAAAGGGATGGAACTAGGAAAGCATTGAATTAGGAAAGATTTGGAAGCTTAAAGTTAAAGGAAAAATTAAAAAGTTTAGGTTTACGAAACCTATGGTTTAGGAAGGTAGGAGATTAGGAAGGATTTGAATTAGGAAATGGTTGAATTATGAAGGATTGAGATTCCTATTTCCTAAAACAAGGGATTGGATTTTGTTTCTAAAAGTGAAGGGTTTGATTTTGTTTCAAAAAACGGAAGATAGGATCTAGTTTCCTAAATGGGAGGTTGGATTTGGTTTCCTAAAGGGGAAGATTGGATTTGGTATGGACTTGGAAAGATGATGTTTTGAAAACCCTAGATTTGAAAGACTATAGTTTTGATGTAGAAAAGGGGTTTTGGAAATATAATTTTGATGTAGAAAACAAGAGGTTTTGGAAACCTAGGTTTTAAGGCAAGATTGAAAATTATGTTTTTGGGAAGAAAAATTAGAGTTTCCTAATCGTGGGTTCTAAGGTTTGACTTGGACTCTAAGAAAAGAGATTTTTGGAGAGTGAGTTTTTTAGAAAGGGAGATTTTTGGAAAGAAATCATAGAGAGGAGTTTTTAGAAAATGCAATTGAAAAAAGAGAGTTTTTGGAAAAAGATTTTTGGAGAAAGATTTTTGGAAAGAGTAGTCAAGAAAGAGACTTAAGGAGCATTTTTGGAAAGTGAACTTTGAGGAGAGCGTTTTAGAAAAGAGTTTGAAAAGGAGTTTTTGAAAAATATATTTTCGGAGAGAGTTTTTGAAAACAATCTTGGAAAGGAATTTAAAGAGAGTTTATGAAAAGCATGTTGGAAAATAGATTTTTAGAAGGAGATTTTTGAGAAGAGAATTTTTAGAAAGTATATAAAATATCTCACTTTCCTAAAATGATTCTAACCATAAGAATGTTAGAACCACTTTAAGATAGTGGTTTTAAAAATAACAATGTTTTGAAAATATGGACCATATTGGTCACTTTAAATGTAACACTTTCCTAAAGCAACCCTAGCTATGAAAAGGCTAGAATCACCATAGGATTGTGATTTTGAAAACAAGTTTTGAAAAAGAAGGTTTTGATGTAAGTTCGAAAGCGATGTTAATGCAAGTTTTGAAAAACGAGTTTGAAAACGAATTTTAGAAGACTACAAGATTATGACATGCACAATGTAAATTGGGGTTGTGAACATACAAGGTTAAAGACTTTACCAAATAATTAAGGGGGCCGAACCCACGTGGTCTCCGGTTAAACTAGAAGAAAGCCCCCGACACGGTGACCTTCCAATAGGCTAATCCTACACATGGACTAGGAAATCTCTTATTTCAAGCATGCAAAGAAGGGGGGGGGGGGAGAAGAAGATGGGGGATTAAAATAGAAGAAAACCCAAGTGGGTTCAGAGAGAGAAGAGAGGGGGAAGATGCATAAACTTAAAGAGAAAGCCTACGCTATGTCTTGTTTATTTTGCTTTACTTTGCGCGCTTTGCTTTGCTTGTCTTGCTTTAGTCTTCACTTCAGTCTTCAAGAGTTTGTCTTCGATCTTTAAAGTTTCGTAGTTGCAGCAATCCAAGTCTTCAATGGAGGGCTTGAGGCTAGTGTATGAGTATATGAGAGTGTGTATGAGTGTATGAGAGTGTATAGGAGGCTAGGGTTTGGAAAACCTAAAGAAGCTAGGGTTTAGGGAGGCTACGATCTCTGTATATCGAAAAGTAGGGTTTTCAAACTAAGTTTGCGGACCTTTTTTACGCTGGAGGAGGCTTTGTATTTACAGACAAAAGAATGACCTGGCGCTTGTTGCAGTGGTGCCAGGCTAAAGTTTACATTGGCACCACTACTAGTGGTGCCAGCCAGTTAGGAAAGTTTTAAGGTTAGTAAGCAACGTATTTTCAGAAGATTTGGGCGCTTATACTTGTGACTACCAAGCAATTTTTAGCCTGGCTTCACTAGGAGTGGCTCCGGAAGGTCCGAAAAAGATTTAAGAGATCGGGAATGACCTAGAATGCTGGAAAGGGACAGGAACCCTTAGAATATTGTCCCAGAGGTAGTAGACTTGAAAAAGGATGACAAGATTGGTTGGAAGGGTTGACCGAGCCATTAGGGGCAAAACGGTCAATCGGGCCGGAAAGCTGCCGGGATGGACTTGGAATATCACAAAAGAAGACTCGAGATTTAGAAACATTATTTAGAATGTTCCCAAAGGCTACCGGTTGGATACCCAAAGCCGATGTGGTTCGAAAAGACGACCGGCCCACTAGGGGCAAAACGGTCATTTTGCACTGGGCTTGCCGGAATTGACTCGGAATGATTCGGAAAGATAATTTAAGGTTGAGACTACTATAAAAAGCATTTTCGGGAGGTTACTGGTTTGATACCCAGAGCCAGTGTGGTCCCCAAGTTGTTCGGATGCCTAGGGGCAAAATAGTCATCTTAACCGAAAAGTCTCAGAATTGGCCCGAAACTGACTAGAAGGCACCTAATCATGTCGGATCGTCTCTAAGACGATCTTGGAAGGGTGGACTTACCGTTTTGAGGACTTAGGTACTTTTTTGAGAAATGTGTCGAAAAATGGCCCTAGGGGCAGTTTAGTCATTTTTCACCGAAGTGGGCTAGCAGGCACCGGTGTTGACCTGGGTTTTGAGTGTTTCTGCCACTCTAACGATAGTCCCATGATACAAGGGTTTGTTGGCAATTCCCTATATCGACATGTTTGCGAGTATTTCCACTACTCTGACGATTGCGATGTTTGGGAGTACTTCTACTACTCTGACGGTCCGCAATCATTCCCGAGATTGCCTAATCTTGGGAAGTTGCTAAAGGGACTTACCGCCCGAGAAATCAACTCTCTCAAAAGGCATGCCGAAACGGACATTTCTACATTAGCTTGCTAGCAGGTGCCAAAGGTCGGTCGTTCTACGATCAAGGGGACTTGGAGTCTTGTCCCGGTCGACCGGTTTGAAGGGACTTACCGTTCTAAAGAAACTTTCTTCAGAAAACGTGCCGGACAAGATAGACTTACCGTCTCGAGGAATCAACTTTCTCGAGAGAGGGATTGGAATTAGAATTGGAAAAGGGGACTTACCATCTTTGAAAAGACGCGCCTGATTTGGAATTTGGACCGAATAATGCCCCTAAGGGCATTTTGGTCATTTTGCCTCTATTTGGGTCTGGTGGGCCAGCGAAGCGATGAATCGACTGGATTAGGACTAGAATTCTAGAATATGTCCATATTGACTTGAACTCAAGTCTGGACAGACTGTAGACTGCCGAACGGACAAAAATAGGGTGTTTACAGCTGCCCCTCTTTTTCTGTCTTTGCTTGTCAAAGATAGAAAATGATAGATTAAAAGTCCCATATTGACAGTGAGGCGGTCGGAGGGACGGAATTTGGAAATTTTGGAAGACGGGATTGTAGAAATGAATATTAGGCCCAAAAGCCCTTTGAATTCGAGTTTTGGCAAGAAAAAGGGCAAAGCTGCCCAAAGTTTAGAACTAAGTGGCGCCTTTGTTAAATTTCGCCTGGCGCCACTGCTTGGGAACAAAACTAGAAAATTTTCTGGTTCGAACACTTGTGGGAATTGAGGGATTTTTGAAGAATCAAGAGTGTTTGTGAGGGAACTGACCCGGACATTCGAAGGAACACTTCTTAGGGATCACGGTTGATTGCCGGAAGTAGACCACGTCACCAGAAAAGTCATCGGAAGAGAAATTTTTGCCGGAGAACTCCAAGAGGTGAGTTTTTAATTTTCTATTGATTTTGATGTGTAGAGCTCCGTTTAAATCATGTGAACAGTGAAAACTAATGTTTTGACATGTTTTGAACACTATGGTGAAGTTATTTGTTTCATTTTAGTGCTTGTTTGATTGAATTTGAGTGATTTTGCGTGATTGTGTGAAGGGGGCTTTCTGTAAGAATTAGGGATTTGTTCTTACAAGCTTGGGCATTGGATTTTTTTTGGCTAGATTTTTATGCCATGTGCCTTAGAAAAATGTGTTTAACAACCGTGTGAAGTTTCGTGATTTTTTAAAAGCTTGGTGAATTTTTTATTTTTTGAAAAAATAGAAAAAAAACCTAGAAAATTAGGAAAATTAAGAAAACTTAAGAAATTGATGAAATTTTTAGAGTTTAAAATTTAGAAAAATGTAAAAATATTTTAAAAAACATTTGAAATGATTTTGAGGAATTTTAGGACATTTTTTAAAATCATTAATTTATTGAAAAAATAAAACATGTGTTTTGAAAATTTCAAAAATTTAAAATGTGTGCATGGGTGTTGATGTTATGTGATTGTATTGTTGTGAAGTGCACAGTTTGTATTTTTTGTTGATGTCATGGGTGTTGTAGGGACCATTTTTAAACAAAACTCTGTCGAAAGTTTTAGAAATCAAGGAAAGAGTTAGAAAAGAGTTTAGAAATAAAATCTTTTTTAAGGACAGAGAAAGAAAATCCTTAAGATTTGACTTGAAGTTGGAAAATCAAAAGGTGTAGGAAATTTGTTTTAACTTATCATTTGAAATCTTTTTATTATTATTTATTGTTTGTTTTTATTATTTATTTACTTTATCTTATTATTATTTATCTGCATGTACCGTATATTAACACCTCTTACCTTGGCATACCTTTTCAGGATGGCAAACGTAGGTGATGATGGTTCTGAGAGGAGACGTCGCTTAGGGAAGGCAGCTCGAACAGATTCCACCGGCGGTTCTAGTCCAGTCGATCCATAGGTAGCCGACGATCTACCAGACGGTCCTCTTCCAGTCAGAGCGGACAGGGGAGTAGACCACCTGTTGACCCCTTTCCTCCGGTTGAACAGGCCTTTGCGAAGGAGATTGGTGCTGAGGAGGAGGTAACGGGTCTTTGGGATCAGGTGACCGGTTATGGGAGAGCCTCCTTTAGACATAGGCATACGGATGCTGATTTAGGTTACTTGGAGGTACCGGACATCCCACCGCTCGGGGATCTTGCTTATCACCCCAGTATATATTCTAGACAGCATTTGCCCCCTCATCGAGTACACATAGCTTTTAGATGGGCTGTTCATCAGGTCTTCATGACCATGCAGCGGGTTGCTCCATCATATCGTGTCTTCTTGGCTGATAACTAATTCAGAGCCTTCATGGGATTGTAGGCTAACCGCTTGAACTGACATCTGGTGCTGGCATTGATTGAGCGGTGGTTTGGAGAGATGGGGACCTTCCATTTTGTTGGCTTCGAGTTAGGACCCACTCCCTTGGATTGGGCCATCATCATTGGGCTTTCCTTTGTCGGTCGGTGGATCACTTTACAGTCAGTCAGTAGAGACGAGACCTGCATTCTGCTAGAATTGCCCCCTCCTGAGCATTTTACTTTCCCCGTTTCCTGGCTCAGCCGGGATGATCGTACCTTTACTGTTGAGCCATTCCCCGCTCAGCGCGACATCATGAGGCGGCAACTTGTTCTGTATATCATCTTCAGCTATTTCTGCAACAACAACAAGTCGCTTGTGCCTTTTCAGTTAGTGAGCATAGTAGTTGATCTTGGGGCTTTATCTGAGCTGGATTGGGGGTCCTTCTCCTTTGCTTGCTTCCTTCGATCGATGCGGATCCGGACTTCTTCCCTTTGGGACAGCATACCTAGTTTCTGGCCCTTCCTCGTTTGGTGGAGCTACGAGTACCTGCCTGTTCGTCGCCCCACGGTTATTGAGGACGACCTTTATCCTCGTGCTTTAAGGTGGGCTCGTGACCGGGTGGCCTAGCGATTGAAGATTACCGGCTTCGTGACACTACGGGCGAACCTGAAGTTGATTGAGGCGAGAGACGTGACTTGGCAGCCTTTTATCGGGTCAGTTCATTATGAGACTGTACGGTACTTGGTCCCGCTATCCTTGTTGAGGGCTGCTTTTCTCAGTGACGATACTTGGGAGTCTTATCTAGGAGAGCGACACTAGTGGCAGTTTTATGACGAGTTCCGATTAGCAGGAGCTCCACCAGAGTATATGTTTGGAGCTTTGGTGGCAGGAGTTCCTATCCCCTATTAGGAGCGGCAGCTGGGTACTGGGTTCTTACTTCCTCTAGATACAGATTACGTTGCACCCTTTGGGGCTCATTCTGTCAGTGTCTTCACCTGGTTTGAGGTAGTAATCGGCAAGTATGTTGTTGGCCAGAAGGTGGTTGACTTGTGGTGCCTAGCCAGAGGATACGTGCCCCAGGTTGAGTTTACTACTATGAGAGACTAGAGGGATCAGTACCATATGGAGCGGGATCAGTACCAGGCCGAGGTGGCTTCCTTGACGGCTCGGATAGCTCAGATGGGAGGTGGTGGGGTATGTTGTCTTTTCTCTCCTTCTTTTTACTCTGATGTTGTTTAGTTCTTCTTTCATGTGGCTGATTTTGGTTCTCTCTTCCCTGCAGGATGCTGGTGCTTCAAGTAGTTATTCGCCTCCTCCGATGCCGGGTTTCGGGGATTTCGATCCAGATGACATTGACTTTGACCTTTGATAGATGCCCCTTGCCATATACCCTGATCTTCCTTTGCCCCTATTCATGAGATGTATTTATGTTAAACAGTTTTATTCCTATAGATTTTGCATAGGGATAGACATTTATGAGTTAGCTAGTTGAGTAAATGGATAAGCAGAAATATTTATGACTTTTATAGCTAAGTATGTGATCACATGCATACGATGGGTGACCTATATATGCGAAGCTACCTTTTTTTTTTTTTTTTGAAAATGTATGTACACATTAGAAATATTCTGGTTAATTGAATGACAAAGGGTGCTATCCCACTTAATATCTTTGGAATGGTAACTTCTTCCTTTTTGGGGGTCTAACCTCTCCTCTGGCTCAACTTTCCCTTGATTGGATGATAACACTTCGCACATTTCTCAACCTTTTGATCGCCTCCGACTCTCTGCTTCGGGGTAAGTGTATATGTTTATTGGGCTGAAACTCTCGACTCTTAGGGCCTTAACAATAGCTTACCTGACCTTTAGCAGAGCGATAAGCGGCCAGTCCTTTCAATCTAATGAGACCTTGTTTAGGACCGTAATGTATGTGAAACCCTAATCTCATATTTTTATGATTAGTTGAATTGCATCTTAAACGTAGTTGAATTAGTTTATTTAATTTAATTTACATCTATTGCATTGTTAATTATAAATTATGTGTGCCACTTGTATCATTTTATTAGTGGTAAGTTAAATGGTAAGTCATTAGTGAATGAGTATAATAAGTGGGTGTATAAAATACCTAAGGGGGGTGAGATATATTATTGCATCTCTAGTGAAGTGAAGTGAGAGGAAGGGAGGGTGTCGGTGGAGAGAAAGAGAGAATGGTGACAAAAGGGGACAAGGAGGCAAATGAAGAAAGAAAAGAAAGAAAAAGAAAGGAAAAAACAAGAATGGTGCGGGGTGAGTGGCCTAGCATGATGGGAGAGAGATGAGAGGAAAGATAGCTGCCATTATAGAGAGAGAGAGAGAGATATAGAGTTATAGAGAGAGAGAGAAGCTTGGAGAGAGAGGGAGCAATCGGTGGAAAAGAGGAAGAAGAAGAAAAGAGGGGAAAAATCTAAGGAAGCTTTCTTGCACTTGTTTTCCTTATCTAAGGTGAGTATTATTCTTGTTTCATCTTTTTTTTTCTAAATATTGCATGTTGTATGAGTCATGCCATGGAAGGGGGAGGATAAAGGTGAGATCTTCCATGGTAAAAACTTAGAATCACCAATGGCAGCCATAATAGAGTATTCTCTATGAAAAGACTACTGTTTGGAGACATTTCGACCTAGCTAAAAATTTTATTTGTGGCTGAATTTTTGAACACTGTAAGTTAGGGTTATGAGGATCATTTGGGCTTTGGATTCACTTAAAAATGTTTTAATTTGAATTATGGTGAATTTTTGAAATGGGATTGCCTCTGCCAATTTTTTATGCCCAGATCTGCCCAAATCTGTAACCTCTGGTTTGATAGAGCATTCGTCCAAGTTAGAGTAGCCCAAAAATTATGAAATTGTTATTGTATTTAGGAGCAAGGTCAGTGATAATCTGTATCAAATTTTAGGTCATTTAGATGTCGTTTACATATGTTATTAATTTATCAAAGATAGATCATCTGCTGCTGAATTCGAGTTTTTGCAGCACTACCCTATTTTAGAAAATACCAAATAAATTCTTAGGCATGTTAAAAAAATATAAAATTTGGTCTAGATACTCTTTGATATGTCTATTTTGTATTTCTAAAGTTTTAGAATTTTTGGGTATAAGCTCACGAAGTTATGTCCAGATTATGAGGCCTATGTCAATTTTGGCAGATTAGAGGACTTAGTGTATTTTGGTATTTTTTTTGTTTAGCTCTAGCTTTACATTGGGAGTTTAATTGAGATTAGCATATGGTAGTTCTAATGTATAATTTCAGTGCTATGACTTGTTTGGAGTATATACATTATAGTAATGATTATTGGAGTATACATTAAGTTTCCTAAACTAATACGGTTGTGGTGATAAGAGTTATTGGAGAGCAAGATCCTTTAACGTCAACCAAAAAGTGATATTTGACGTAGTGTGTGTGCGGTGACAGGTGGGATCATAGGATAATCTTATTCATATAGAAGTGAATATATATTGCTTGTATTATTATCTATACTGGTGTTAATTGTGGGATTGTGAAATTTTGAGATAATCTTATTCATGTTAAATGCATTGTTTATTTTCATATAATGGTGGTGAATGCATATGAGGTGTTGAAGGTGTTTATATATGAGGTGAAAGTGGTAGTATATGAGAAGTTCTGTGGAGACATTGATGATTTTATATATATGGTGGCAATGCATATCATTTATATTGTATGCCTTGTATTGCACTAGAGAGAGTTAACCACGGTGGGTTAACCAAGGCTTAGTCACGGTGGACTAGCCTAGGGGTGCCATGGTGGGCATTCCTTGATAACGCACCATCAATATATTGGATCAACGTTATCTAAAAGTGCGCACATATGTGGGTGATACATTCATTTGCATTGAGGCATCCATGATATATATATATATATATAGATATATTGATCATTTATACCGTGTACATTGTGGGAGTTTATTATATTTCTTTATGAATTTGATTATCTATCGTGTGCATTGAGGTAAAGAATTTTGTGAAAGGATATTGATTATTTTTTAGTGGTAATGTATTTCCTTTAGAGAGTTTATTATATTTTCCTCATTGTATTGTTTATCTAGTATATTCCGCTGCAATCTTTTATTTTCAAGTATAAGTTGAGGTGTCGTTCGCAGGTATGGTGACTTGTGCGATCACGCCTCACCTAATGTGACATAATTAATGTCTAATTGGATTGGGGGCGTGACAATATAGGCTAGGTTATGGGGTTTTCGAAGCGATGGGATGTGTAGGCTCAAATTCAATGTTGTTTCCAACAAGGTTTAAATCCGTACCATTCTTAACTATTTTTTTTTTCCTTCCAGTAGGGTTAGCATCCGTTCTTAGCTTTGGCAGCGTGTTCAACTTGTTGGCCCAGATTTTTCGCACTCAAGGATTACTCACACAAGCGGAAAAATGCTGTACTCTCTCGTTAGAACTCACCCTCCTAGAAGAATGAGTGCGACTAGGTTTGAATTGAAAATCTGATTTGAATAAAGGGCTTTTAGAAAAGATTTGGAGTCGCCACCTAACTTGATTAAGGTGAATTAGGTCACCTAAAAACTAAGAATAATCCGAAGACTACACTTAGAGTTTTGGAAAATGATTTTGAAAATATCTCCTCAAGAGAGGGTTTTTTAGAAAAACAGGTTGTTTGGCAACCTTTGTAAAACATTTAGCCCTTTTTGAAAAATAACTCCTTTTGGTCTTTGAAATCAGTGATCTAGGTTCGGAGGTTGGTTACGTGTAGGGAAGACGCACTAAGCCATCACCTTACCCCACCCTTTCGGTACCTACATGTCAATCTACCCTAGATTTACCTATGAGAGTCTTCGACTAACTATAGGTCAATCCTATCCACTTTGAAAAATAATGCTTGAAAAGAAACTAACATGATGCATGATATGCAAGTGTAAGGAAAGAGAATGGAAAAATAGATTTGGGAAGAGATTGATTTGAAATCGATTTGATTTGAAAATAGATTTAAAGAGATGGAATTGAAATTGGAAAGTTTGAAAATTTGGAAATAGAAATTTTGAAATTGGAATTTTGAAAATAGATTGGAATTTGAGATTTGGAAAGATTTTGGAAACCGCACCCATGAGGGTGGAATTGAAAGTTTGGAAAGTGTTGTGACCGCACCTATGAAGGTTGCCTACGTATCCCTTTGGGGGAATCAGGTCAGTTGTAGTTCGGACAAGAGTCCTATTGAAAAGAGATTGTTGGATTGGAAGAAAGAGATTGAACTTTGAATAGAGGATTGAAAATTGGAATTTGGAATTTTGGAATTGAAAAGATTGAATTTTGATTTGAAAAGATAGAACTTGGAAGAAAGATTTAGACTTGTTTTGGATAGATAGAGGTTTAGGAAACCTAGACTTAGAAGAGAGACTTAGGAAATATTTGACTTGACTTGGAAGGTTTGGAAAGGTTAGATTTTAGGAGATGTTCGAATTAGGAAAAGTCCGATTTAGGAAACTTTCGAATTAGGAAAGTTTCATTTTTGAAAAGTTTCAAATTAGGAAAGTTTTGAATTAAGAAAGTTTCAACTTCGAAAAGTTTTTTGAAATAGGAAATTTTCAACTTAGGAAAGTGTTGTTTTAGGAAAGGTTTTGAAATTAGGAATTTTGAAAGTTGAAAAGTTTAGAATTTGGAAAGTTTTGAAATAGGGAAGTTTTGAAAATTGAAAAGTTTCGTTTTAAGAAAGGTTTTGAAATAGGAAAGTATTGAGGTTTAGGAAAGTTTTCACTTTAGGAAAGTTTTGAAATGGGAAAGTATTGAATTTAGAAATGTTTTGAATTAGGAAAAGTTTAGTTTAAGAAAGACTTAGAATTTAGAAAGTCTTAACTTAAGAAAGTTTTGAATTTAGAAAGCTTAGAATTTTAGAAAGATTTAACATTTAGAAAGTTTAAGATTTTGAAAATTTTAGAGTTTTTTAGAAAATCTTGAAATTAGGAAAGGTTTGAGTTTAGGAAAAGTTTGAAAACTTAGGTTTCAAAAGTTAAGGTTTGAAAAGAAGGTAGAATTAGGAAAGGGTCGAATTAGGAAAGATTTGAAAATTGAGTTTTAAAATTTAGGAAAGATTTTTATGTTCAAGTTTTGGAAACTTAAGGTTTAGGAAAGTGGAAGTTTAGGAAGGATTTGAATTAAGAAAAAGTTGGATTAGGAAAGGATTGGATTTTGTTTCCAAAAGAAAAGGTTGGATTTTGTTTCCAAAAACGGAGGATTGAATTTGGTTTCCTAAGCGGGGAGATTTGATTTGGTTTCTTAAAAGGAAGATTTGATTTGACAAGGATTTGGAAAGGGAGATTCTAGAAACCCTAGTTTTGAAAAATTATAGTTTTGACGTAGAAAAGAGGTTTTGGAAATATGTATAGTTTGGATGTGAAAACAAGAGATTTTGGAAACCTAGGTTTGGGGCAAAGTTTGAAAATCATGTTTTTGGAAAGAAAATTAGGGTTTCCTAATTGTGAGTTCTAGGGTTTGATTTGGGCTCTAAGGAAAGAAAATTTTAGAAAGTGCGTTTTTGGAAACAAAGATTTTTAGAAGGGAATCCTAGAGATGAGTTTTTAGAAAGTGAGTTTGAAGATAGAGATTTTGGAAAAAGATTTTAAAGAGAAGGAGTTTTGGAAAGTGTGTTTTTGGAAACGTAGATTTTAGAAGGAAAATCCTAGAAGGAAAATTTTGGGATTTTGGAAAGAGAGTTTTTGGAAAGATTTTTGGAGAGAGTTCTTCTAGGAAGGTTTTTGGTTGAAGATTGTTGAAGAGAGTTTTTAGAAAGATTTTTGGGGAACGTTTTTAGAAAGTGGATTTTGGAAAGGAGTTGAAAAAGGGAGTTTTGAAAAATAGATTTTGGAATGGAGTTTTTGAAAACAATTTTGAAGAGGAGAGTTTTAAGAAAGTATATTGAAAGAGATTTTTTTAGGAAGAGATTTGAAAAGAAAGTTTTTGGAAGGTATGAAAACGTCTCACTTTCCTAAAGCGATTCTAACCAAAAGAATGCTAGAACCACTTTAAGAAAGTGGTTTTGAAAACAACAAGGGTTGAAAATATGGACCATGTTGGTCACTTTAAATATAACACTTTCCTAAAGCAATCCTAGCCATGGAAAAGCTAGAATCACCCTAGGATTGTGATTTTGAAAACAAGTTTTTAGAAAAGAGGATTTTGATGCAATTTTGAAAACAAGTTTGAAAACGAGTTCGAAAACGAATTTTGGAAGATGCAAGATCATGATATGAACAATGCAATTTTGGGGTCGTGAACATACAAGGTTAAGGCTTCACCACATAATCAAGGGGGCCGAACCCACGTGGTCTCTGGTTAGACTAGAAGAAAGCCCCCGACACGGTGACTCTCCAATAGCCCAATCCTACACATGGACCAGGAATCCCCTTGTTTCAAGCATGCAACGAAAGGGGGGAAAGAGATGGGGGATTAAAATAGAGAAAACCCAAGTGGGTTAGGAGAGAGAAGAGAGAGGGGGGAAGTGCGGAAATTTAAATAGGGAGCCTACCGTGTATCTTGTTTATTTTACGCGCCTTGCTTGTCTTCGATCTTCGGTCTTCGTCTTGATCTTCGTCTTCAATCTTCAAGAGTTGTCTTCAAGCTTTAGATGGCAGCTCTTCAAGTCTTCAAAGGATGGTTGAAGGCTAGTGTATGAGGGTGTGTATGAGTGTATAGGAGGCAAGGGTTTGTGTATGGTGGCTAGGGTTTGGAAAACCTAAGGAGGCTAGGGTTTAAGGAGTGCACGAGCTCTGTATATCAAATTATATGATTTTTAGGTTGAGTTCGCGGATCCTTTTCACGTTGAATGAGGCTCTGTATTTATAGAGGTTGGACAACACTGGCGCCTGTTGCAGTGGCATCAGACCAAAGTTTACACTGGCGCCACTAGGAGTGGCGCCAGGCCAATTTTTGGCTTGGTGCCACTACAAGTGGCGCCAGCCACTTAGGAAACATTTAAGGTCGGCAAGCAACGTATCTTTGACTAGATTTGGGCTCCTGTACTAGTGACTACCATGTAATTTTTAGCCTGGCTTCACTGGGAGTGACTCCGGAAAGTTCGGGAATGATTTGAAGGAGTTGGGAATGACCCGGGAGGCCAAAAAGGAGCAGGAACACTTAAAATAGTGTCATGGAGGTATTTGACTTGAAAAGTGAGGATAAGATGTGTCGGAAAGGTTGACCGGGCCCTTAGGGGCAAAACGGTCAATCGGACTAGGAAACTGCCGAGACAAACTCGGACTGTCCCGGAAGAAGACCTAGGATCTGGAAACATTATTTAGAATATTCCCAGAGGTTGCCGACTTGATTCCCAGAGCCGGTGTGGTCGAAAAAGGAGACCGGCCCACTAGGGGCAAAACGGTCATTTTGTACCGAGTTTGCCGGAACTGACTCGGAATGAATCGGAAAGGTAAAGGGAGGTTGAGAACACTATAAAAATTAGTCTTATGAGGCTACAGGTTTGATACCCAGAGCCGGTATGGTCGAAAAAAAAGACCAGCCCACTAGGGGCAAAAAGGTCATTTTGTACCGGGTTGGCCGGAACTGACTCGGAATGATCCGAAAAGGTAAAGGAAGGTTGAGAATACTATAAGAAGTAATCTCAGAGGGTTCTCGATTTGATACCCAAAGCCGGTGTGGTTCCTGGGCCGTTCGAATGCCTAGGGGCAAAATGGTCATCTTGACCGGAAAGTTTCAGAAAAGGTCCAAGGGGCAGTTTGGTTATTTTTCACCGAAGTGGGCTAACAGACACTGGTGTTGACCTGGGTTTTGAGTGTTTCCGCCACTCTAACGGCGGTCGTCGTGACATAGGGGTTTGTTGGCAATTCCCTATATCGACCTATTTGTGAGTATTTTTGCTATTCTAACGGTTTTGTGAGTAGTTTCGCTACTCAGACTGTCTCGAGAAATAAACTGTCTCGAGAGAGGGATTGGAAAGGGGGCTTACCGTCTTCGAGGAGAAGTGCCTGGATTGGAACCGCCTCGAGGAATAAACTGTCTCGAGAGTGGGATTGGAAAGGGGACTTATCGTCTCCGAGGAGACGTGCCTGGATTGGAACCGTCTCGAGGAATAAACTGTCTCGAGAGAGGGATTGGAAAGGAGTCTTACCATCTCTGAAAAGACGTGCCTAGGTTGGAACCATCTCGAGGAATAAACTGTCTTGAGAGTGGGATTAAAAAGGGGACTTATCGTCTCCGAAGAGACGCGCCTGGGTTGGAACCGTCTCGAGGAATAAACTGTCTCGAGAGAGGAATTTGAAAGGGGACTTATCGTCTCCGAGGAGACGTGCCTGGATTGGAACCGTCTCGAGGAATAAACTGTCTCGAGAGAGGGATTTGGAAAGGGAAAGATGCCCCTAAGGACATTTTGGTCATTTTGCCTCTATTTGGGCCTGACAGGCCCGCGAAGCGATGGACAGACGAGATTTAGACCTAGAGAATTGGTTTCGATAGGAATATGCCCACAATGACTTGAAAACAAGGCTGGACGGAGTGTAGACTGCCGAGCGGTAAAAAATGGGGTGCTTACACAACTCACTTAGATCAAGCAATCTGTTTTCAATCAGAGTAGACTTTAGTAGGGTTGTAATGTAGGCTATGGTTTCAGGGTTTTGCAAGAAAGGGTAAAGGCTCGAACCTATTATTTCTACTGGGTTTCTTTATGACCTAGGATCACCTTTAAATTTCCTTCTTGCTTTTACTATACACTTCTCAGGGTGACAATGACTCTTTTCTTTCACCCTTTCTACATGCTTTTTGAGATAAACATGATTATTGTCTCTTTCAATCTTCTAATTATGCTTTTGAAGATGACTCAATCATGGTTTTCTTAAAGCCTTTCCTTAGATGATTTTTTTTTTTTTAGGCCTCTTGGCAACTCTTTTCCTTCACTTTTTCTCTTTTATCTCTTTTCTTTCCAAACCATTCTACAACCCTTTTTTTTCTTAGACTTTTTCCTTAGTAGTTCAATCTAACCCAATGTAGGCGGTGATCCCTAGGTTGGGGTTTTCTTGAAAAGGATAAATGGCTCAACGGGTTTGGCAAGGAGTTGCTTTTGACTATATGGAAAATGAAATGAGAGCCTCTCTTCACTTTGAATTAGATTGCTTGATCTATAGAGCTTTCGATACTATCCTAACATGATAGTGGTGGATACCATTCCTAGAATTCTCAACTATTGTCTGCCCTAGTGTGGGGAGGACAGTCTTGGATAGGGGTTAACAAAGAAAATTTTTGCTTTCTGCGAGGCACTAATGGTTAAGCAAAGGGAGTATAAGCATTTTTTATTATTACTATTTTTTTTTATATTTTGGACAATGAAAGATGGCTCCTCTTCACTTTGATAATTTGGTCACATATCGCTTAGCTTCAGTGTCTTGCAAGTGTTGCCTTTGGGTAGTTTCCTCACTCATCCTTATCCTCTCTCTCTCTAGGAAGTTGATCGTTTGGCGAGTGGTTAACTCATGCTATCATCCCTTCAAGTCAGATCATTCCATACGATAAACCATGCCTCTTGCGTAGAAAATAGTTACCATTCACAAGAGAAAAGAGGATAACAGCAAAAGATTTAGTCATTTCATTATACTAGTGGAAAGCATATAGTCTTGTTTAAAGAAACAAAAATGCAGATATTAATTTAAGGACGAAATGTAAAGGGATAGAAAGAAAGTGGGTGAAAACACCCATCTCTTGTACGCTTTTGAAGGGATTCCTGTTTCAGTAAGGCCTCGAGACAATGCCCACATCTTTGATACTCCATTCGTGATTCAGGTCGTTAGCCAGAGCAAGATAGGCAAAGGCTGTTTCTAAAGCTCTGGATATGTCGGCAGTGATGGTGCAGTCAGTAGCTTCATTGATCTCTTTCTTGTTCTTTGCAACAGGTCCTTCTATAAATAGGATGGCTAGTTCACCTCCTTCTAACTTGAACGACTCTGTCTGTTCTCTTGGCTCTTCTAGCCCCCAGTCCATGTCTTCATAGTTGTACTCAATTGCGGGCCAAGGGTTTTCCAATAAGTGACTTTCAGCTGCTACATACTTTGGGTGTAAAAACTCATCACCCCATCCATCAACAGTTATGCTTTCGATATGCTCTTGCTTCGAGAACATTGGCTCCTCAATGGGCCAGTCAGAAGCGTCAGGCACCTCATCAGGGTTATAAAGATAAATCGGGCACAATGGGAGATCCTCCTCCGAGTCATCTTCTTCATTGGTCTCCCAATCGGCCTCAAGCTCGTCAAACTCTCCCTCGCCTTCCATTTCTACTAATATCATATTGACGGTGTGATCCGGCGGAGGGTTAGTGGTTACATTGGGGGTCGGAGTAGGTTTTACCGGTTGCAGATCAATGGTCTTATTGTCGATCAAGTCTTGAATTTTGTGCTTGAGAGCAAAGCAGCTTTCGGTGTCATGCCCTTGGCTACCTGAATAGTATTCACATGTAAGGGCAGCATTAAAGGTTGGAGGTAAAGGGCTTGGCAATGGACGAGCATGTATGGGCTTCAGGATATTGCTTTTTAGCAAGCTGTGGTAGGCCTCAGTTTGGGTACAGGCTAAGGTGTCGAAGGTATGGATGCATTGAGTAGGTCTATTAGGTCGTGCCCCAGCAAGGCCATAGTTAGGGGTTGGAATAGGCATGGTTAAGGTGGGCAAGGGTATGACAGGGTGTGATTCTAGTGGCGCCAGATTCCAAATTCTGGGCAGTTGTGCCCTTTTTCTCGCCAAAACTCGTTTTCGAAGGCCTTTTGAGCCTAGTATCCATTTTCGATCCCATGTTGTCAAAAAATTTCCAAAGTTTGTCACTCCGACTGCCTCACGGTCAACATGAGACTCTTACTTTATTGTTTTCTGTCTTCGACAAGTAAAGATAGAAAAAGAGGGGCAGCTGTAAGCAACCTATTTTTGACTGCTCGGCAGTCTACAGTCTGTCCAGACTTGATTTCAAGTCGATATAAACATATTCTAGAATTCTAGTCCTAATCCTGTCTATCCATCGCTTTACGGGCCCACTAGGCCCAAATAGAGGCAAAACGACCAAAATACCCTCAAGGGCATTGTTTGGTCCAATTCCAAATCAGGCACGTCTTTTCAAAGATGGCAAGTCCTCTTTCCAAATTCCAATAGGCACGTCTTTCCGAAGACGGTAAGTCCTTATTCTAAATTCCAATAGGCACGTCTTTCCAAAGATGGTATGTCCCCTTTCCATATTCCAATAGGCACGTTTTTCCAAAGACGGTAAGACCCCTTTCCAATTCCTTTTGCAATTCCAATTCCAATTCCAATCCCTCTTTCAAGAAAGTTGATTCCTTGAGACGGTAAGTCTACCCAATCTGGCACGTTTTTCAAAGAAAGTTTCTTTAGAACGGTAAGTCCCTTTAAACCTGTCGTCCGGGACGAGATCCTAAGTCCCCTAGATAGTAGAACGGCGCACCTTTGGCGCCTGGTAGCCCGCCAATGCAGAAATGTCCGTTTCGGCATGCCTTTTAAGAAAGTTGGCTTCTTAGGCGCTAAGTCCCTTTAGCGGCTTCCCGAGATCAGGCAGTTTCTGGAATGATCGCGAACCGTTAGAGTAGCGGAAGTACTCACAAACATTGTAACCGTCAGAGTAGCAAAAATACTCACAAACAGGTTGATATAGGGAATTGCCAACAACCCCTATATCATGAGACCGCCGTCAGAGCGGTGGAAACACTCAAAACCCAAGTCAACACTAGTGCTTACTAGTCCACTTTGGTGAAAAATGACCAAACTGCCCCTAGGGCCATTTTTGGCACGTTTTTCGAGATAATACCTAAGTCCTCAGAACAGTAAGTCCACCCTTCCAAGATTGTTTTAAAAGCAATCCGACATGATTAGGTGCCTTCTAGTCAGTTTCGGACCAGCTCTGAGACTTTTCGGTCTAGATGACCATTTTGCCCCAAGGCATCCGAACGCCCCGGAGACCACACCGGCTCTGGATATCAAACTGGTAACCTCCCAAGAATGCTTCTTATAGTGTTCTCAACCTTGTATTATCTTTTCAGATCATTCTGAGTTAGTTCCGGCAAACTCGGTGCAAAATGACCGTTTTGCCCCTGGTGGGTCGGTCACCTTTTTCTGACCACATCAGCTCTGGGTATCAAACCATTAATCTCCCAAGAATGCTTCTTATAGTATTCCCGACCTTCCTTTATCTTTCTGGATCATTCCGAGTCAGTTCCAGTAAACCCGGTGCAAAATAACCGTTTTGCCCTTGGTGGGTTGGTCGCCTTTTCCAATCACACCGGCTTTGGGCATCAAGCCGGTAGCCTTTGGGAACATTCTAAATAATGTTTCTAAATCTTGAGTCTTCTTCCGGGACATTTTGAGTCCGTTCCGACAGCTTTCTGATCCAGTTGACCGTTTTGCCCCTAATGGCCCGGTCAACCCTTCCGACAAATCTTGTCATCCTTTTTCAAGTCCACTATCTCCGAGACACTGTTTTAAGTGTTCCTGTCCTTTTTCAGCCTTCCTGGCCATTCTCGGTCCCTTAAGTCCTTCCCGGGCTTTTCGGAGTCACTCCTAGTGAAGCCAGACTAAAAATTGCATAGTAGTTACTAGTGCAGGCACCCAAATCTTCTCAGATACGTTGCTTGCCGACCTTAAAACTTTCATAACTGGCTAGCACCATTAGTATTGGCGCCAAAAGCACTTTTGGCCTAACGCCACTGCAACAGGCGCTAGGTCATTCCCTTGTCTATAAATACAGAGCCTCCTCTAGCGTGAAAGAGGTCTGAAAACTCAGTCTAAAAACCCTACTTTTCGATATATAGAGCTCGTAGCCTCTCTAAACCCTAGTCTCCTTAGGTTTTCCAAACCCTAGCCTCCATACACAAATCCTAGCCTCCTATACACTCATACACTAGCCTCTAAAACCTCCTTTGAAGACTTAAAGTGCTGCAACCTGAAGTTTTGAAGATTGAAGACAAACTCTTGAAGATTTAAGTGAAGACCGAAGCAACACAAGCAAAACAAAGCGCGCAAAGCTAAGTAAAATGAAGAAGACACAAGGTAGGCTTCTTATTTACGTTTATGCATCTTCTCCCCTCTCTTCTCTGCCCTAACCCACTTGGATTTTCTTCTATTTTAATCCCCCATCTTCTTCCCCCCTTCTTGTATGCATGAAACAAGAGAATTCCCGGTCCATGCGTAGGATTAGGCTATTGGAAAGTCACCGTGTCGGGGGCTTTCTTTTAGTCTAACCGGAGACCATATGGGTTCGGCCCCCTTGATTATGTGGTGAAGTCTTTAACCTTGTATGTTCACGACCCCAATTTGCATTGTGCATATCATGATCTTGCATTCCTGTAAAGTTTGTTTTAAACTTATTTTCAAAAGCTTGCATTAAACTTGTTTTCAAAAACTTACATCAAAATCTTCTTTTTCAAAATCACAATCCTAGGGTGATTCTAGCATTTTCATGGTTAGGGTTGCTTTAGTAAAGTGTTACATTTAAAGTGACCAATATGGTCCATATTTTCAAAACATTGTTATTTTCAAAACCACTATCTTAAAGTGGTTCTAACCTTCTTATGGTTAGAATCGTTTTAGGAAAGTGAGATATTTTATATACTTTCTTAAACTCTCTCCAATCTCCTTTTCAAAATTGTTTTCAAAAACTCCCTCTAAAAATCTATTTTACAAAACTTCTTTTTAAACTCTTTCCAAAATCCCTTCCTAAAGACTCTTTCCAAATCCCTTTCTAAAAATTCCTCTCTAGAATTTCCTTCCAAAAATCTCCTTTTCCAAAAACTTACTTTCCAAAATCTCCTTCCTTAGAGTCCAAGTCAAACCTTAGAACCTACAATTAGGAAACCCTAATATTTCCTTTCCAAAAGTATGATTTCCAATCCCTTATTTTGGCCTCAAAACCTAGGTTTCCAAAACCTCTTGTTTTCTACATCAAAGCTATATATATTTCTAAAACCTATTTTCTACATCAAAACTATAGTCTTCCCAAAACTAGAATTTTCAAAACTCCATCTTTCCAAATCCATGTCAAATCCAATCTTCCCTTTAGAAAACCAAACCCAATCTCCCATTTAGGAAAATAGATCCTATCCTCCGTTTTTGGAAACAAAATCAAAACATTTCGTTTAGAAACAAAATCCAATCCCTTGTTTTAGGAAATAGGAATCTAAACCCTTCCTAGTCTAAACATTTCCTAATTCACTCCTTCCTAATCAATACTTTCTTAAACCTTAAGTTTCCTAAACTTAAACTTTTGAGTCTTTCCTAAATTTAAACTTTTAAATCTTTCCTTAAACATTAAGCTTTCAAACCTTTCTTAATTCCATCCCTTTTCAAATCTTAAGTTTCCAAATCTAAGTTTTCAAACCCTTCTTAAACTTAAAACCTTTCCTAATTTCAAGAATTTCTAAAATTCAAACTTTGAATCTTTCTAAAATTCTAAACTTCCCTAGACTTCAAATCATTCCAAATCTAAAGCTTTCTAAATTCGAAACTTTCTAAATTCTAAACTTTTCAACTTTCAAAACTTTCCTATTTTAAAACATTCCCAATTTCAAAACTTTCCTATTTCAAAACTTTCTTAATCCAACACTTTCCTAAATTGAAACTTTCCTAAAACGAAACTTTTCAAAAATGACATTTTCCTATTTTAAAACTTTCTTAAATCGGGTCTTTCCTAATTCGAATCGTTCCTAAATCCAATCTTTCTTCGATCTTCCAAGTCCAACATTCGAGTCAAGTCTTTCTTAATCTCGAGTCCTTTCTAAATCCTATATTCCTAGGTCTAGGGTCTCTATTCTTCCATTTCAAATTCTAATATTCTATTCTAAATTCAAATCAAATCCAAGTTTTTCAAATCAAATCTTTTATCTTCTATCGGACTCTTGTCCGAACTACGACGGACCTGATTCCTCTAAAAGGATACGTAGGCAACCCTCATGGGTACAGTCATAACCTTTTTCAAATTTCCAATTCTATAATCTATTTTTCTAATTTCAAGTTTCTATTTCCAAATCTCTATTTCCAATTTCTAAAACTCTCCAATTTCAAATCTATCTTTTCAAATTTCTCTTTAAATCAAACAATTTCTTTTCAAATCTATTTCCAACTCTCTTTTCTTACACTTGCATATCATGCATCATGTCTTTTAAAACATTCTTTTTTCAAAAGTGGATAGGATTGAACATTTATTAGTTGAAGACTCTCATAGGTGAATCTAGGGTAAATAGACATGTAGGTACTGCAAGGGCGGGGTAGGGTGATGGCTTAGTGCGTCTTCCCTACACGTAACCGACCACTGAACTTAGGATCACTATTTTCAAAGACCAAAAATGGAGTTATTTTCAAAAAAGGGCTTAAATGTTTTTCAAAGGTTGCTAAACAATCTCTTTTCTTAAAAACCCTTTTTTGAGGTAGTATTTTCAGAATCGTTTTCAAAAACCCTAAGTGTAGTCTTTGGATTATGCTTAGTTTTTAGGTGACCTAATTCACCTTAATCAAGTTAGATGGCGACTCCAAATATTTTTCAAAAACCCTTTATTCAAA
Source organism: Euryodendron excelsum (assembly GCA_033060915.1). Classification (NCBI taxonomy): domain Eukaryota; kingdom Viridiplantae; phylum Streptophyta; class Magnoliopsida; order Ericales; family Pentaphylacaceae; genus Euryodendron; species Euryodendron excelsum. The sequence goes on from CM065395.1 coordinate 23,020,734, forward strand.
TCTATTTTCAATCCAAATCTAGTCGCACTTATTCTTCTAGGAGGGTGAGTTCTAACAAGAGTGCACAATGTTTTTCTAGCTTGTGCGTGTATTCTTCGAGTGCGAAAAATCTAGGTGCGATAGGAACCCTTAGGGTTTGGGTGGGTTTAATGCAAGGGAGAGTAAACTAGGTATCACTCTCTTTGGGTTGATCATTCGCATGAGAATGCAGTGACTTGAATTACTTGGAACTCTTGCCTTGACATGGAATATGGGGTGCATGAAAATGGATGTATAGAGTATAAGGAGATAAAATACAGTTGAAGTAAACATGTTTACATGAGCAGTTAGACAGTCATTATAACAGTAAGAATACAGTCATTATAACAACAGGAATAGACAGGTATAAATGAAAATAAGAGCAGTCGCCTTTTCCTCCATGGTTTTGGAAAACAGTGCGCGTGTCTTAAATTCGGCAGAGGTTCGGCTATGCAAGGTGTCTATATGAGCATGAGGTTGAGGGTTGACTAATGCGTCCTAAAAAGGCTCGGTCCCTGGATCTTCAAACCTAGGCCTACTTCCCGAGGTGGTGCCATAATTAGTTGGAGATCTGAGCAGGGGAACCATCAAGAAGCTGTAGGCGAACAAACTGACACAATATCTTGCCCACAACCAATATACCGTTCCCCTTTTCTAACTAGAAGGGTCATATCAGGGTAAAAATGCAAGTATGGAGAATACAAGTGCACGTGCAGTGTGTCGCGCCCAGATTTTTTGCACTCGAGGAATACTCACACAAGCGGAAAAAATGTTGTACTCACCTTCCTAGAAGAATGAGTGCGACTAGGTTTGAATTGAAAATGGATTTGAATAAAGGGCTTTCGAAAAAGATTCAGAGTCGCCACCTAACTTGATTAAGGTGAGTTAGGTCACCTAAAAACTAAGAATAATCTGAAGATTACACTTAGGGTTTTTGGAAAACGATTTTGAAAATATCTCCTCAAGAGAGAGTTTTTAAGAAAACAGGTTGTTTGGCAACCTTTGGAAAACATTTAGCCCTTTTTGAAAAATAACTCCTTTTTGGTCTTTGAAATCAGTGATCCTAGGTTCGGAGGTTGGTTACGTGTAGGGAAGACGCACTAAGCCATCACCCTACCCCGCCCTTTCGGTACCTTCATGTCAATTTATCCTAGATTCACCTATGAGAGTCTTCAACTAACTATTGACCAATCCTATTCACTTTGAAAAGCAATGTTTAAAAGGAAACTACCATGATGCATGATACGCAAGTGCAAGGAAGGAGAATTGAAAAATATATTTGGAAAGAGATTGATTTGAAATTGATTTGATTTGAAAATAGATTTGAAGAGATGGAATTGAAATTGGAAAGTTTGAAAATTTGTAAACAGAAATTTGAAATTGGAAGTTTGAAAATAGATTGGAATTTGAGATTTGAAAAAATGTGGAGACCACACCTATGAGGGTGGAATTAAAAAGTTTGAAAAGTGTTATGACCGCACCTAGAAGGTTGCCTACGTATCCCTTTGGGGGAATCAGGTCAGTCGTAGTTCGGACCGGAGTCCGATTGAAAAGAGAAGAGTTGATTTGAAGAAAGAAATTGAATTGGAAATTGAATTGGAAGATCGAGAGATTGAACTTTGAATAGAGGATTGAAGATTGGAATTTGGAATTTTGGAATTGAAAAGATTGAATTTTGATTTGAAAAAGTAGAACTTGGAAGAAAGATTTAGACTTACTTTGGAAAGAGGGAGGTTTAGGAAACCTAGGCTTAGGAAAGAGAAGAGACTTAGGAAAGATTCGACTTGACTTGGAAGGTTTAGGAGATTAGGAAAGATTGGATTTAGGAAATGTTTGAATTAGGAAAAGGGTCTGATTTAGGAAAGTTTCGAATTAGGAAAGTTTTATCTTAGGAAAGTTTCGAATTAAGAAAGTTTCAACTTAGGAAAGTTTCCAAATTAAGAAAGTTTCGAGATTAGGAAAGTTTTGAATTAGGAAAGTTTCAACTTAGGAAAGTTTTGAATTTGGAATTTCTTAAAATAAGGAAGTTTTGAAAATTGGATAGCTTTGAATTTAGAAAGTTTTGAAAAAGGAAAGTTTTGAAAGTAGGAAAGTTTCGTTTTAGGAAAGATTTGAAAAAGGAAAGTTTTCAATTTAGGAAATGTTTGAATTAAGAAAGTTTTGAATTTAGAAAACATTGAATTTGGAAAGATTTAAAATTTAGAAAGTTTAAGATTTAGAAAGTTTTAGGGTTTTAGAAAATCTTAAGGTTAGGAAAGGTTTGAATTTAGGAAAGGTTTAAAAGCTTAAATTTGAAAAGTTATGATTTGAAAAAGAGGTAGAATTAGGAAAGGGATGAATTAGGAACGATGTGGAAGTTTAATATTTAAGGAAAGATTTGAAAGTTGAATTTTAAAATTTAGGAAAGATTTTTATGTTCAAGTTTTGGAAACTTAAGATTTAGGAAAGTGGAGGATTAGGAAGGATTTGAGTTAGGAAAAAGTTGGATTAGGAAAGGATTGGATTTTGTTTTGAAAAGAGAAGGTTTGATTTTGTTTCCAAAAAACGGAGGATGGGATCTATTTTCCTAAACGGAAGGATTGAATTTGGTTTCCAAAAGGGAAGATTTGATTTGACAAGGATTTGGAAAGAGGAAGTTTTAGAAACCCTAGATTTGGAAAACTATAGTTTCGACGTAGAAAATAGGTTTTGGAAACATGTATAGTTTGGATGTGAAAACAAGAGGTTTTGGAAACTTAGGTTTGGGGCAAAGTTTGAAAATCATGTTTTTGGAAAGAAAATTAGGGTTTCCCAATGGTGGGTTCTAGGGCTTGACTTGGGCTTTAAGAAAAGAGAATTTTTGGAAAGTGCGTTTTCGGAAATGAAGGTTTCCTAGAAGGGAATCCTAGGGAGGAGTTTTTGGAAAGTGAATTTGGAAAGAGAGTTTTTGGAAAAAGATTTTAAAGAGAAGTTTGTGAAAATTGTGTTTTTGGAAGAGAAGGTTTTGGAAGGAAATCATAGAGAGAAGTTTCTAGAGGGAAGATTTTAGAAAGAGAGTCTTTTAGAAAGATTTGTAGGGAGTGTTTTTAGAAAGAGATTTTGGGGAGAGGATTTTGGAAAGGAGTTGAAAAAGTAGGTTTTGAAAAATAGATTTTGGAAGGAGTTTTTGAAAACAACTTTGGAGAGGAGAGTTTTAGGAAAGTATATTGAAAAGGAGATTTTTAGGAAGAGATTTTTGAAAAGAGAGCTTTTTTGGAAAATGTAAAAGATCTCACTTTCCTTAAGCGATTCTAGCCATAAGAGGGCCAGAACCACTTTAAGAAAGTGGTTTTGAAAATAACAAGGGTTGAAAATATGGACCGTATTAGTCACTTTAAATGTAACACTTTCCTAAAGCAACCCTAGCCATGGAAAGGCTAGAATCACCCTAGAATTGTGGTTTTGAAAACAAGTGTTTGAAAAAGAGATTTTGATGCAATTTTGAAAACAAGTTTGAGAACGATTTTGAAAACGAGTTTGAAAACAAATTTTGGAAGATGCAAGACTATGATATGCACAATGCAATTTGGGGTCGTGAACATACAAGGTTAAGGCTTCACCACATAATCAAGGGGACCGGACCCACGTGGTCTCTGGTTAGACTAAAAGAAAGCCTCCGACACGGTGACTCTCCAATAGCCCAATCCTACACATGGACCGGGAATCCCCTTGTTTCAAGCATGCAAAGAAAGGGGGGGAAAGAGATGAGGGATTAAAATAGAGAAAACCCAAGTGGGTTAGGAGAGAGAAGAGAGAGGGGGGAAGTACAGAAATTTAAATAGGGAGCCTACCGTATGTCTTCTTTATTTTGTGCGCCTTGCTTGTCTTCGATCTTCGGTCTTCGTCTTGATTTTTGTCTTCAATCTTCAAGAGTTGTCTTCAAGCTTTAGATGGCAGCTCTTCAAGTCTTCAAAGGATGGTTGAAGGCTAGTGTATGAGTGTATGGGGGTCTATAGAAGTGTACAGGAGGCTAGGGTTTGTGTATGGTGGCTAGGGTTTGGAAAACCTAAGGAGGCTAGGGTTTAGGGAGTGTTCGAGCTCTGTATATCGAAATATAGGATTTTTAGGTTGAGTTTGCGGATCCTTTAAACGCTGGAAGAGACTCTGTATTTATAAAGGTTAGACAACACTGGAGCCTGTTGCAATGGCGCCAGGCCAAAGTTTACACTGGCGCCACTAGGAGTGGCGCCAGCCATTTAGGAAATGTTTAAGGTCAGCAAGCAACGTATCTTTGACTAGATTTGGGCGCCTGTACTAGTGACTACCATGCAATTTTTAGCCTGGCTTCACTAGGAGTGACTCCGAAAAGTTCGGGAATGATTTGAAGGAGCCGGGAATGACCCGAAAGGCCGAAAAGAGCAGGAACACTTAAAATAGTATCTTGGAGGTTTTTGACTTGAGAAATGAGGATAAGATGGTTCGGAAAGGTTGACCGGGCCTTTAGGGGCAAAACGGTCAATCGGACCGGGAAACTGCCAAGACGGACTTGGACTATCCCTGAAGAAGACTTGGGATTTGGAAACATTATTTAGAATGTTCCCAGAGGTTTCCGGCTTGATTCCCAGAGCTGGTGTGGTCGGAAGAGGTGATCGGCCCACTAGGGGCAAAACGGTCATTTCGCACCGGGTTGGCCGGAACTGACTCGGAATGATCCGGAAAGATAAGGAAAGGCTGAAAACACTACAAGAAGCATTCTTAGGAGGTTACCGATTTGATACCCAAAGCCGGTGTGGTCGAAAAAGGAGACCTGCCCACTAGGGGCAAAACGGTCATTTTGCACCGGGTTTGCCGGAGCTGACTCGGAATGATTCGGAAAGGTAGAGGAGGATTGAGAATACTATAAGAAGTATCCTCGGGAGGTTACCGGTTTAATACCCGAAGCCGGTGTGGTTCCCGGGGCATTCGGATGCCTAGGGGCAAAATGGTCATCTTGACCGGAAAGTCTCGGAAAAGGTCCAAAGGGCAGTTTGGTCATTTTTCACCGAAGCAGGCTAACAGACACTGGTGTTAACCTGGGTTTTGAGTGTTTCCACCACTCTGACGGTGGTCGTCATGACACAGGGATTTGTTAGCAATTCCCTATATCGACCTATTTGTGAGTATTTCCGTTACTCTAACGGTTTTGTGAGTAGTTTCGTTACTCAGACCATCACGAGGAATAAACTGTCTCAAGAGAGGGATTGGAAAGGGGACTTACCGTCTTCGAAAAGACGTGCCTGGATTGGAACCGTCTTGAGGAATAAACTGTCTCGAGAGAGGGATTGGAAAGGAGTCTTACCGTCTTCAAAAAGACGTGCCTGGATTGGAACCATCTCGAGGAATAAACTGTTTTGAGAGAGGGGTTGGAAAGGGGACTTACTATCTTCAAAAAGACGTGCCTGGATTGGAACCGTCTCGAGGAATAAACTGTCTCGAGAGTGGGGTTGGAAAGGAAAGAACAATGTCCCTAAGGGCATTTTGGTCATTTTGCCTCTATTTGGGCTTGGTGGGCCGGCGAAGTGATGGACAAACAGGATTTGGACTTAAAAAATCGATTTCGATTGGAATACGCCCACAATGACTTGAAAACAAGTCTGGACGAAGTGTAGACCGCCGAGCGGTAAAAAATGGGGTGCTTACACAGTGTGTATGTGTGTGATTTTTGAAAGCAGAGGAAAGAACCCAACAACTCCCATCCATCCTGTTCATCACATTCATGCATGACAGTTAATAAAATTTAAACAAAAAACGCACTTACAAAACAAAGATGCAAGAGTTAGTATGTGGATGACAAACTTAATACAAGATAATATGAATAAATGCATGTTTTTCTTTGGAAAACAATTTTGAAAATTTGGTTTTGAAAATTTAAAGTGAATAGGATTGAACAAGTTAATTGAAAACTCAACATGGGTGAAGGGTAAAAAGACATGACTACAGCCTAAGCCTCTAAGTGTCCCCAGCGGAGTCGCCAGCTGTCGCGCTCAGATTTTTTGCACTCGAGAAACACACACACAAGCGGAAAAAATACTGTACTCTCTCATTAAAACTCATCCTCCTAGAAGAATGAGTGCAACTAGGTTTGAATTGAAAATATATTTGAATAAAGGGCTTTTAGAAAACAATTTGGAGTCGCCACCTAACCTGATTAAGGTGAGTTAGGTGACCTAAAAACTAAGCACAATCCGAGGATCACACTTAGGGTTTTTGAAAACAATTTTGAAAATACTACCTCAAGAGAGGATTTTTAGGCAAACAGGTTATTTAGCAACCTTTGAAAAATATTTAAGCCCTTCTTAGAAAAATAACTCCATTTTGGTCTTTGAAAATAATGATCCTAGGTTCGGAGGTTGGTTACGTGTAGGGAAGATGCACTAAGCCATCACCCTACCCCGTCCTTGCGGTACCTACATGTCTATTTACCCTAAATTCACCTATGAGAGTCTTTAACTAACAAATGTCCAATCCTATTCACTTTAGAAAATAATTTTTGAAAGAATGATGCATGATATGCAATTGCAAAAGAGAGAGTTGGAAAATAGATTTGGAAAGAGATTTGAAAAGAAAATTGATTTGATTTGAAGAGATTTAAAAATATAGATTTGAAGTTGAAATTGAAAAGAGATTTGAAAAGATAGATTTGATTTGACTTTGAAAATAGATTTGAGAAAAGAGGTTTGAAAAAATGTTGTGGAATTAGAAACTTGAAAAAGGTTGTGGAATTGGAGATTTGAAATAAATTGTGACCGCACCCATGAGGGTTGCCTACGTATCTCTTTGGAGGAATCAGGTTAGTCGTAGTTTGGACAAGAGTCCGATAGAAAATAGAAGATCTGATATAGAAGAAAAAATTGAATTGGAATTTGGATTTGATTTGAATTTAGAATGGAAGATTGGAATTTAGAATTTGGAATTGAAATGATTGGACTTTGATTTGGAAATATAGAATTTTAAGAAATCTAGACTTAGGAAAGATAAGATTTAGAAAGGACTTGAGATTAAGAAAGACATGACTTGACTTGGAAAAGTTTTGAGAAAAGATTTGACTCGAATATTAGACTTGGAAGATTAGGAAAGATTGGATTTAGGAAAAATTCAGATTGGGAAAGTTTCAAAATAGGAAAGTTTTGTTTTAGGAAAGTTTCATTTTAGGAAAGTTTCGAATTAGGAAAGATTCAAATTAGGAAAGTTTCAAAATGAAAAGTTTTGGAATTAGGAAAGCATCATTTTAGGAAAGGTTTCGAATTAGGAAAGTTTTCGAACTAGGAAAGTTTAGAATTTAAGAAATATTTGAAAGTTTAGAATTTAGGAAGTTTAAGAATTAAAAAGTTTTAGATTTGGAAATATTTGAAGTTTAGAAAGTTTGGAAGTTTAGAATGATTTGAAAAGTTAGATTTGGAAAATTAAGATATGGAAAGGGATGGAACCAGGAAATGGTTGAATTAGGAAATATTTGGAAGCGTAAAGTTCAAGGAAAGATTTAAAAGTTTAGGCTCAGGAAACTTATGGTTTAGGAAGGTAGGAGATGAGGAAAGATTTGAATTAGGAAAGGGTTGAATTAGGAAGGATTAAGATTTCTATTTCCTAAAATAAGGGATTGGATTTTGTTTCTAAAAAAAAGGGTTTGATTTTGTTTCAAAAAACGGAGGATAGGATCTAGTTTCCTAAATAAGAGGTTGGATTTGGTTTCCTAAAGAGGAAGATTGGATTTGGTATGGACTTGGAAATATGATGTTTTGAAAACCCTAGGTTTGAAAGACTATAGTTTTGATGTAGAAAAGGGTTTTGGAAATATAATTTTGATATAGAAAACAAGAGGTTTTGGAAACCTAGGTTTTAAGGCAAGATTGAAAATCATGTTTTTGGGAAGAAAAATTAGAGTTTCCTAATCGTGGGTTCTAATGTTTGACTTGGCCTCTAAGAAAAGAGATTTTTGGAGAGTGAGCTTTTTAGAAAGTGAGATTTTTGGAAAGAAATCCTAGAAAGGAGTTTTTAGAAAGTGAATTTGAAAATAGAGAGTTTTTTGAAAAAGATCTTAGGAAAGAGATTTTTGGAAAGAGTAGTTAGGAAAGAGACTTAAGGAGCGTTTTTCGAAAGCGAACTTTGAGGAGAGTGTCTTGGAAAAGAGTTTGAAAAGGATTTTTTGAAAAATAGATTTTTGGAGGGAGTTTTTGAAAACAATCTTGGAAAGGAACTTGAAGAGAGTTTATGGAAAGCATGTTGGAAAAGAGATTTTTAGGAGGAGATTTTTGAGAAGAGATTTTTTAGAAAGTATGTAAAATATCTCACTTTCCTAAAACGATTCTAACCATCAGAAGATTAGAACCACTTTAAGATAGTGGTTTGGAAAACAACAATGTTTTGAAAATATGGACCATATTGGTCACTTTAAATGTAACACTTTACTAAAACAACCCTAGCCATGAAAAGGCTAGAATTACCCTAGGATTGTGATTTTGAAAACAAGTTTTGAAAAAGAAGGTTTTGATGCAAGTTCGAAAACGATGTTAATGCAAGTTTTGAAAAACGAGTTTGAAAACGAATTTTAGAACAATGCAAGATCATGACATGCACAATGGAAATTGGGGTCGTGAACATATAAGGTTAAAGGCTTCACCACATAATCAAGGGGCCCAAACCCACGTGATCTCCGGTTAGACTAAAAGAAAGCCCCCGACACGGTGACCTTCTAATAGCCTAATTGTACACATGGACTGAAAAATCCCTTGTTTCAAGCATGCAAAGAAAGGGGGGAAGAAGATGGGGGATTAAAATAGAAGAAAACCCAAGTGGGTTCAGAGAGAGAAGAGAGGGGAAAGATGCGTAAACTTAAAGAGAAAGCCTACCTTGTGTCTTGTTTATTTTGCTTTGCTTTGCGCTCTTTGCTTTGATTGTCTTGCTTCGATCTTCACTTCAGTCTTCAAGAGTTTGTCTTTGATCTTCAAAGCTTCGTAGTTTTAGTAATCCAAGTCTTCAATGGAGGGATTGAGGCTAGTGTATGAGTATATGAGAGTATGTATGAGTGTATGAGAGTGTATATGAGTGTATAGGAGGCTAGGGTTGGGAAAACCTAAAGAAGCTAGGGTTTAGGGAGGCTACGAGCTCTATATATTGAAAAGTAGGGTTTTCAAACTAAGTTTGAGGACCTCTTTCATGCTGAAGGAGGCTTTGTATTTATAGACCAAGGAATGACCTGGCACTTGTTGTAGTGGCGCCAGGCTAAAGTTTAGTAGTGGTGCCAGCCAGTTAGGAAAGTTTGAAGGTCGGTAAGCAATGTATCTTCAGAAGATTTGGGTGCCTGTACCAGTGACTACCACACACACACTGCACGTGCACTTGCATTCTGCATACTTGCATTTTTACCCTAAAATGACCCTTCTAGTTAGAAAAGGGGAACGGTATATTGGTTGTGGGCAAGATGCTGTGTCAGTTTCTTCGCCTACAGCCTCTTAATGGTTCCCTCGCTCAGATCACCAACCGATCATGATACCACCTCGGGGAGTGGGCCTAGGTTTGAAGATCCTGGAACCGAGCCTTTTTAGGATGCATTAGTCAACCCTCAACCTCATGCTCATATAGACACCTTGCATAGCCGAACCTCTGCCGGATTTAAGACACACGCACTGTTTTCCAAAGCTACGAAGGAAAGCGCGACTGCTCTTATTTTCATTTATACCTATTTATTCCTGTTGTTATAATTACTGCATTCGTACTGTTATAATGCCTGTCTAACTGCTCATACATGCATATTTACTTCGACTGTAATCTCTTTCCTTGACCATGGCCTACATTACAACCCTACTAAAGTACACTCTGATTGAAAATGAATTACTTGATCTAAATGAGCTAGACACGCTGCCAAAGCTAAAGAAGGACACTAGCCCTACTGAGAAAAATAGTTAAGGATGGCATGGATCTAAACCCAACTGAAAAAGTGTAAGCACCCCATTTTTGACCGCTCAACAGTGTACACTCCATCCAGACTTGTGTTCAAGTTATTGTGGGCATATTCCAATCGAAATCAACTTTCTAAGTCCAAATCCCATCTGTCCATCGCTTCGCGGGCCCGCCAGGCCCAAATAGAAGCAAAATGACCAAAATGCCCTTAGGGGCATTATTCTTTCCAACTCCAACTCCAACCCCTCTCTCGAGACAGTTCATTCCCTAAGACGATTCCAAATCAGGCACGCCTTTTCAAAGACGGTAAGCCCCCTTTCCAACCCCTCTCTCGAGACAGTTTATTCCTCGAGACGGTTCCAAATCAAGCACATCTTTTCGGAGACGATAAGACCCCTTTCCAATCCCTCTCTCGACACAGTTTATTCCTCGAGACGGTTTCAAATCAGGCACGTCTTTTCGAAGACGATAAGACCCCTTTCCAATCCCTCTCTCGAGACAATTTATTCCTCAAGACGGTCCTAAATCAGGCACGTCTTTTTGGAGACAATAAGTCCCCTTTCCAATCCCTCTCTCGAGACAGTTTATTCCTCGAGATGGTCCTAAATCAAGCACGTCTTTTCGAAGACGATAAGTCCCCTTTCCAATCCCTCTCTCGAGACAGTTTATTCCTCGAGACGGTCCCAAATTAGGCACGTCTTTTCAAAGACGATAAGTCCCCTTTCCAATCCCTCTCTCGAGATAGTTTATTCCTCGAGATGGTCTGAGTAGCGGAAATATTCGCAAACATCACAACCGTCTGAGTAGCGGAAATACTTGTAAACAGGTTGACATAGGGAATTGCCAACAAACCCCTGTGTCACGACGACCACCGTTAGAGTGGTGGAAACACTCAAAACCCAGGTCAACACCAGTGCCTCTAACCCACTTCGGTGAAAAATGACCAAACTACCCTTTGATCCCTTTCTGAGACTTTCCGGTCAAGATGACTATTCTGTCCCTAGGCATCCAAATGCCCCGGGAACCACACCGGCTCTGGGTATCAAACCGGTAACCTCCTGAGACTGCTTTTTATAGTATCCTCAACCTTTCTTCATCCTTTCGGATCATTCTGAGTCAATTCCGGTAAACCCGGTGGGAAATGACTGTTTTACCCCTGGTGGGCCGGTCACCTTTTCCGACCACACCGACTCTAGGTATCAAACCAGTAACCTCCCGAGAATGCCTTTTTGTAGTGTTCTTAACCTTCCTTTACCTTTCCAGATCATTCCAAGTCATTTCGGCAAACCCGGTACAAAATGACCGTTTTGCCCCTAGTGGGCCGGTCACCATTTTCGACCACACCGGCTCTGGGAATCAAACCGGCAACCCATGGGAACATTCTGAATAATGTTTCCAAGTCTCAAGTCTTCTTCTGGGATAGTCTGAGTTCGTCCCGGCAGCTTCCCGATCCGATTGACCGTTTTATCCCTAAAGGCCCGGTCAACCCTTCTGACACATCCTATCTTCATTTTTCAAGCCAAATACCTTTGGGACACTATTTTAAGTGTTCCTGCTCTTTTCTAGCCTTCCGGGTCATTCCCGGTCTTCCAAACTCCTTCCCGGACTTTTCAGAGTCACTCCTAGTGAAGTCAAGTTAAAAATTGCATGGTAGTCACTAGTATAGGCGCCCAAATCTAGTCAAAGATACGTTACTTGCCAACCTTAAACATTTCCTAATTGGCTAGAGCCACTAGTAGTGGTGCCAAGCCAAAAAATGGCCTAGCGCCACTAGGAGTGGTGCCAGTGGAAAGTTTGGCCTAGCGCCACTACAACAAGCGCTCGTGTTGTCCAACCTCTATAAATACAGAGCCTCTTCCAACGTGAAAGGGGTCCGCAAACTCAATCTAAGAATCATATATTTCGATATACAGAGCTCATGCACTCTCTAAACCCTAGCTTTTTTAGGTTTCCCAAACCCTAGCCACCATACACTAAACCCTAGCCTTCTATACACTCATACACTAGCCTTCAACCCTCATTTGAAGACTTGAAGAGCTGCAATCTAAAGTTTGAAGACAACTCTTGAAGATTGAAGATGAAGATCAAGACGAAGACCAAAGACCGAAGACAAGTAAGGCGCGCAAAATAAAACAAGACATACGGTAGGTTTTCTCTTTAAATTTCTGCACTTCCCCCCCTCTCTTCTCTCTCCTAACTCACTTGGGTTTTCTTTATTTTAATCCCCCATCTCTTTTCCCCCCTTTCTTTGCATGCTTGAAACAAGGGGATTCCCGGTCCATGTGTAGGATTAGACTATCGAAGGGTCACCGTGTTGGGGGCTTTCCTTTAGGCTAACCGAAGACCACGTGGGTTCAGCAGCTTGATTATATGGTGAAGCCTTAGCCTTGTATGTTCACGACCCCATATTTGCATTGTGCATATTATGATCATACATCTTCCAAAAATCGTTTTCAAACTCGTTTTCAAACTTGTTTTCAAAATTGCATCAAAATCCTCTTTTTCAAAACTTGTTTTCAAAATCACAATCCTAGAGTCATTCTAGCTTTTCCATGGCTAGGGTTGCTTTAGGGAAGTGTTACATTCAAAGTGACCAATATGGTCCATATTTGCAATTCTTGTTGTTTTCCCCCGGCATGGCGTCACAAGTCGACTACTACCTCAAACCGGGTGAAGGCGCTGACAGAATGAGCCTCGAAGTGTGCATCATAGTCCGTATTCGAAGGAAGTAAGAACTCTACACCCGGTTGTCACTCCTGATAGGGGATAGGCACTCCCGCCACCAAAGCTCCAAACATATGCTCCGACAGATCTCCTGCTGATCAGAACTCCTTATGAAACTGCCGTCAATGTAGCTCTCCTAGATAGGACTCCTAAGAATCGTCGTTGAGAAAAGCAGCCATCGACAAGGACAATGGAACCAAGTATCGCACTGTCTCATAATGAACTGATCCAATGAAGGGCTACCAACTCACGTCCCTTGCCTCAATCAACTCCAGGTTTGCCCGTAGCGTCACGAAGTTAGTAATCTCCGATCGCTGAGCCACCCGGTCATGAGCCCACCTCAAAGCACGAGGATAAATGTCATCCTCAATAACTGTGGGGCGACGAACAGGCAGGTACTCATAGCTCCACCATATAAAAAAGGGCTAGAAACTAGTCACACTGCCCCAACGGGAAGAAGTTCGGACCTGCATGTAAGCACCCATTTTTGCCCACTCGGCAGTCTACGCTTCGTCCAGACTTGTACTCAAGTCAATATGGATGTATTCCAATCGAAATAAACTCTCTGAGTCTAATCCCATCTATCAATCGCTTCGTGGGCCCACTAGGCCCAAATAGAGGCAAAATAACCAAAATGCCCTTAGGGGCATTGTTCTTTCCAATTTCAATTCCAATCCCTCTCTCGAGACAGTTGATTTCTCGAGACGGTAAATCTATTCTAAATCAGGCACATCTTTCCAAAGACGGTAAGTCCCTTTTCCAATTCCAAATTAGGCATATCTTTTCAACGACGGTAAGTCACCTTTCCAATTCCAAATCAGGTGCGTCTTTCCGAAGATGATAAGACCCCTTTCCAATTCTAATTCCTCTCTCGAGACAGTTGATTCCTTGAGACGGTAAATCTACTCCAATCAGGCGCGTCTTTCCGAAGACGATAAGGCCCCTTTCCAATTCTAATCCCTCTCGAGAGACAGTTGATTCCTCGAGACGGTCCGGCACATTTCTCGAAGAAAATCTCTTCAAGATGGTAAGTCCCTTTAAACCTATCGGCCGGGACGAAACCCCAAGTCCCGTGAATGGTAGAACGGTCCACCTTTGGCACCTGCTAGCCTGCTAATGCAGAAATGTCCGTTTAGGCATGCCTTTCAAGAAAGTTAACTTCTCAGGCGCTAAGTCCCTTTAGCAGCTTCCCGAGATCAGGCAGTCTCGGGAATGATCGCAAACTGTTAGAGTAGCGAAAATACTCACAAACATCACACCCGTTAGAGTAGCAAAAATACTCACAAGCAGGTTGATATAGGGAATTGCCAACAAACCCATGTATCACGTGACCGTCGTCAGAGTGATGGAAACACTCAAAACCTAGGTGAACACTGGTGCCTGCTAGCCCACTTCGGTGAAAAATGACCAAACTGCCCCTTGGGCCTTTTTCGAGACTTTCCGGCCAAGATGACCATTTTGCCCCTAGGCATCCGAACTCCCCGGGAACCACACCGACTTTAGGTATCAAACCGGTAACCTCTCGAGAATACTTCTTATAGTTTTCCTGACCTTCCTCTATTTTTCTGGATCATTCCGAGTTAATTCCGGCAAACCCGGTACAAAATGACCGTTTTGCCCCTAGTAGGCCGGTCGCCTTTTTCTAGCCACGCCGGCTCTGGGTATCAAACCGGTAACCTTATGAGATTTCTTCTTATAGTATTCTCAACCTTCCTTTACCTTTCCGGATCATTCCGAGTCAATTCTAGCAAACCCGGTACAAAATGACCGTTTTGCCCTTGGTGGGCCGGTCGCCTTTTTCTAGCCACGCCGGCTCTAGGTATCAAACCGGTAACTTCCCAAGAATAGTTTTTATAGTATTCTCAACCTTTCTTTATCCTTCCGGATCATTCAGAGTCTGCTTCGGCAAACCCGGTGCGAAATGACCGTTTTGCCCCTAGTGGGCCGGTCACCTTTTCCGATCACACCGGCTCTAGGTATCAAACCGGAAACCTTTGGAAACATTTTGAATAATGTTTCCAAATCTCGAGTCTTCTTCAGGGACAATCTGAGTCTGTCTCGGCAGCTTCCCGATCTGATTGACCGTTTTGCCCCTAAAGGCCCGGTCAACCCTTTCGACACATCCTATTCTCATTTTTTAAGTCAAATACCTCCAAGACACTATTATAAGTGTTTTTACTCTTTTCCAACCTTCCGGGTCAATCCTGGTCCCTTAAATCCTTCCCAGACTTTCCGAAGTCACTCCTAGTGAAGCTAGGCTAAAAATTGCATGGTAGTCACTAGTACAAGCGCCCAAATCTAGTCAAAGATATGTTGCCTGCCAACCTTAATAGTTTCCTAATTGGCTGGCACCACTACTAGTGGCGCCAAGCCAATATTTGGCCTGGCGCCACTCTTAGTGGCGCCAGAAGCATTTTTAGTCTGGCGCCACTGTAATAGGCGCTAGGTTTATCCCATCTCTATAAATACAAAGCCTCCTCCAGCATGAAAAAGGTCCGCAAACTCAGTCTAAAAATCCTAAAATTCGATATACAGAGTTCGTACACTCCCAAAATCCTAGCTTCCCTAGGTTTTCCAATCCCTAGCCACCATATACAAACCCTAAGCCTTATATACACTCATACAGGCCCCTATACACTTATAAACTAGCCTCCAACTCTCCATTGAACACTTGAATTGCTGCAACTATGAAGATTTGAAAACCGAAGACGAGCCCTCGAAGATCAAGACTGAAGTGAAGCGAAGACCGAAGAAAGCACGGCGCGTAAAATAAATAAGACACAAGGTAGGCTTTCATTTTACATTTCTGCACTTCCCCCTCTCTCTTCTCTTTCATAACCCACTTGAGTTTTCTCTATTTTAATCCTCCATCTCTTTTCCCCCCTTCTTGCATGCTTGAAACAAGGGGACTCCCGGTCCATGTGTAGGATTAGACTATTGGAGGGTTACCATGCTGGGGGTTTTCCTTTAGGCTAACCGGAGACCACGTGGGTTCGGCCCCCTTGATTATGTGGTGAAGCCTTAACCTTGTATGTTCATAACTCCAAATTTGCATTGTGCATATCATGATCTTGCATCTTCCAAAACTCGTTTTCAAACTCGTTTGCAAAATTTGCATTAAACTTGTTTTCAAAATTGCATCAAAATCTCATTTTCAAAAACTTGTTTTTAAAATCACAATCTTAGGGTGATTCTAGCCTTTCCATGGCTAGAGTTGCTTTAGGAAAGTGTTACATTTAAAGTGACTTTTATGGTCCATATTTTCAAATCTTATTGTTTTCAAAACCACTTTCGTAAAGTGGTTCTAGCCTTCTTATGGTTAGAATTGCTTTAGGAAAGTGCGACATTTTTATACCTTCTAAAAACTCTCTTTTTAAAAGTCTCTTTTCCTAAAAATCTCTTTTCCAACATGCTTTCCAAAAACTCTCATTTCCAAAGTTGTTTTCAAAAACTCCTTCCAAAAATCTATTTTTCAAAATTCCCTTTTTCAACTCCTTTCCAAAATACTCTACTCAAAATCCACTTTATAAAAACGCTCTCTAAAAATCTTTCCAAAAACTCTCTCTAACAATCTTTTACTAAAAAACTTTCTAAAAACTCTCTTCCCAAAATTTTCATTTTAGAAACTCCCCTCTAGGATTTTCCTTCTAAAAACTCGTTTCCAAAAATTCACTTTCCACAAACTCCTTTTTTTTTAAATCTCTTTCCAAAAACTCTATCTTCAAATTTACTTTCCAAAAACTCTTCTTTAAGATTCCCTTATAAAAATTCTCGTTTCCAAAAACACACTTTCCAAAATCATTTTCCTTAGAACCCAAGTCAAGCCCTAGAACCTACGATTAGGAAACCCTAATTTTCTTTCCAAAAACATGATTTTCAAATTTGCCTTAAAACTTAGGTTTCCAAACCTCTTGTTTTCTACATCAAAACTACTCATATTTCTAAAAACCTCTTTTCTACGTCGAAATTATAGTCTTTCAAATTTAGGATTTCTAAAACTTCCCTTTCTAAAGCCTTGTCAAATCAAATCTTCCCTTTAGGACACCAAATCCAATCTTCCCGTTTAGGAAACTAGATCCAATCCTCCATTTTTGGAAAAAAATCGAACCTTCTTTGTTTTTAGAAACAAAATCCAATCCCTTGTTTTAGGAAATAGGAATCTTAACCCTTCCTAGTTTAAACCTTTCCCAATTCAAATCCTTCATAAACTTCTACTTTCCTAAATCTTAAGTTTCCAAAACATGAACATAAAGATCTTTCCCAAATTTTAAAACTTAACTTCCACATCTTTCCTAATTTAACCATTTCCTAATTCTACCCCTTTTCAAATCTTAACTTTTCAAACCTAAGTTTTCAAATCTTTCTAAAACTCAAACCTTTCTTAATCTCAAGATTTTCTAAAATTCAAACTCTAAAACTTTCTAAATCTTAAACTTTCTAAATTTCAAATCTTTCCAAATTTCAAAACTTTCTAAACTATAAACTTTCTTATTTTTAAAACTTCCTTGTTTTCTAAACATTCCAAATTCAAAACTTTCCTAAGTTAAAACATTCCTAATTCAAAACTTTCCTAAGTTGAAACTTTCTTAATTCAAAACTTTCCTAATTTAAAACTTTCCTAAAATGAAAACTTTCCTAAACCGGAACTTTTTTAATTTGAACCTTTCCTAATTCACACATTTTCTAAATCTAATCTTTCCTAATCTTCCAAGTCCAACATTCGAGTCAAATATTTCTAAATCTCAAGTCTTTCCCAAGTCTCCTATCTCTCCTAAGTCTAGGTTTCCTAAACCTCCATCTTTCCAAAATAAGTCTAAATCTTTCTTTTAAGTTCTATCTTTCCAAATCAAAATCTAATCTTTTCAATTTCACAATTCTAAATTCCAATTTCCAATCGTCTATTCTAAATCAAATCCTCTTTCCAATTCAATCTCTTTCTTCCAATCAACCCTTCAATCTTCTATCGGACTCTTGTCCGAACTACGACTGATTGATTCCTCCAAAAGGATACGTAGGCAACCCCCATAGGTGCGGTCTCCACATTTTCCAAATCTCAAATTCCACAATCTTTTCAAATCTCCAATCTATTTTCAAACTTCCAATTTAAAATTTTTATTTCCAAATCTCTATTTCTAATTTTTCAAACTTTCCAAATTCAAATCTATCCTTTCAAATCTTTCTTCTAAAATCAAGTCAAATTCTTCTTTTCAAATCTATTTCTAAATCAACTCTCTTTTTTTGCACTTGCATATCATGCAGCATGTCTTTTTAAAACATTGTTTTCTAAAGTGGATAGGATTGAACATTAGTTAGTTAAAGACTCTCATAGGTGAATCTAGGGTAAATTGACATGTAGGTACCGAAAGGGCGGGGTA
Organism: Euryodendron excelsum; assembly: GCA_033060915.1. Lineage (NCBI taxonomy): Eukaryota > Viridiplantae > Streptophyta > Magnoliopsida > Ericales > Pentaphylacaceae > Euryodendron > Euryodendron excelsum. The sequence continues at coordinate 23,038,745 of CM065395.1, forward strand.
GGGTGATGGCTTAGTGCGTCTTCCCTATACGTAACCAACCTCCGAACCTAGGATCACTGTTTTTGAAAGACCAGAAAGGAGTTATTTTTCAAAAAGGGCTAAATGTTTTCCAAAGGTTGCCAAATAACCTGTTTTCTTAAAAACCCTCTCTTGAGGTGGTATTTTCAAAAACCTTTTCCAAAAACCCTAAGTGTAGTCTTTGGATTATTCTTAGTTTTTAGGTGACCTAACTTACCTTAATCAAGTTAGGTGGCGACTCCAAATCTTTTCTAAAAGCCCTTTATTCAAATCTATTTTCAATTCAAACCTAGCACTCATTCTTCTAGGAGGGTGAGTTCTAACGAGAGAGTACAACATTTTTCCCGCTTGTGTGTGTATTCCTCGAGTGCGAAAAATCTAAGCACGACACTGCATCAATCGAAGGAAGCAACCAAAGGAGAAGGATCCCCAATCCAACTTAGATAAAGCCCCAAGATCAGCTACTATGCTCACTAACCGAAAAGGCACAAGCAACCTATTATTGTTACAGAAGCAACTGAAGATGATATACAGAACAAGTCGTTAAAGATGATATACAGAACAAGTCGTTGCCTCATGATGTCGCGCTGAGCAAAGGATGGCTCAACAGCAAAGGTACGGTCATCCCGACTGAGCCAGGAAACTGAAAAAGCAAGACGCTCGAGAGGGGGCAAGTCTAATAGAATGCATGTATCGTCTCTATTGGCTGACGATAAGGTGATCTGCTGGCCGACAAAGGAAAGGCCCGTGATGATAGCCCAGTCCACGGGGGTAGGACCTAACTTAAAGCCAACAAAATGGAAGGTCCTCGTCTCTCCAAACCACCTCTCAATCAGTGCCAACACAAGATATCTGTTCAGGCAGTGAGCCTGTAATCCCATGAAAACCCCGAACCCGATCTCAACCAAGAAAGCACGATATGATGGAGTAGCCTGCTGCATGGTTATGAAGACCTGATGAACAGCCCCTCTAAAAGCTGTGTGTACTTACGGAGGGGGCAAATGCTGTCTAGAATATACACTAGGGTCATAAGCAAGATCCCCGAGTGGTGGGATGTCCGATATCTCCAGGTCACCCAAATTAGCATCTGTGTGTCTATGTCTATAGGAGACTCTTTTATAACCAGTCACTTAATCCCCAAGAACCGGTACCTCCTCCTTAGCACCAATCTCCTCTACAAAGGCCTACTCAACCAAAGGAAAGGGGTCGACAGGTGGCCCTACTCCCCCATCCACTCTAACTAGATGATGTTTATCCAATAGATCATCGGCTACCCTTGAATCGACTGGAACCACTGGCGGAATCTGTTCGGGCCGCCTTCCCAGAGCGGCGTATCCTCTCGGAACCATTATCACCCGCATCTACCATCCTGAAAAAAAGTAAGCCAACATAAGAAGTGTTAATATACGATATATGCAGATAAAAATAATAATAAAATAAATAAATAAATAATCAAAACAAACAAAAAATAATGAAATAACATTAAAAAAATTTCAAATTGTAAGTCAAAATGAATTTCCTACACATTTTGATTTAAAATCCAATTCTAAGTCAAAATGAATTTCCTACATATTTTGATTTCAACTCCAATTCTAAGTCAAAATGAATTTCCTACACATTTCGATTTTAAACTTCCCATTCCGATTCAAAACGAATTTTCTGTACGTTTTGTCCAAAAATTTCAAATAAGCCTTAAGTCAAAATTTCAAAATCTTGCAATCAAAATTCATCCCAAGCTTTTTCTATCCTAATTAAAATTTTCTAAAAACTTCTTCCTCCAAAAAATTTTCTTCAAACTCAATTCTCAAAATTTCAATCTTTCGAAATTCTTATCAAAATCCCGAGTTTTCCAAAGTCAAAATCTATTTTCAAAACATGTCCTTTTCCCAAATTTTTATTCCAATAGTTTTAAGGCCCCCGAATTTCTCGGAGTCTTCTCCGCCAAAAAGGCTTCATCCTCAATGGTTTTATAGCTTTTTCCTTCAAAAAGATTTTATTCCAAAATTTCTCCAACCCTTTCTCTGAATTTGTAAAAAATTCGGTAGAGTTCCGCTTGAAAAACGGTCCCTATAACACCTACCACATCAACACAAAACACAAACCGTACACTTCACAATGTCATAATCACATAACATCAATACCCACACATAATCTTCAAATTTTTTAATTTTTCAAAACACATGTTTTCTTTTTCAATAAGTTAACGGTTTTCAAAGATGTCCTAAAATTCTTCAAAATCATTTCAAATGTTTTCTAAAATATTTTCAAATTTTTCTAAATTTTAAACTCTAAAATTTCATCAATTTCTTAAATTTTCTTAATTTTTCAAGTATTTTTCTATTTTTCAAAAATTCAAAAATTCACTGAGTTTTCAAAAAATCACGAAACTTCATACGGCTATTAAACACATTTTTATAAGGCACACAATATAAAAATCTAGCCGAAAAACTCAACAACCAAGCTTGTAGGAACAAACTCCCAATTTCTATAGAAACCCCATTCACATAATTGCGCAAAATCACTCAAATTCAATCAAACAAATATCAAAATGCAAAAATAACTTTAGCACAGTATTCAAAACATCAATTTTCACTATTCACACGACTTAAACAGAATTCTACACGTCCAAATAGACATAAAATAAAAAACTCACCTTTTGGAGTTCTCCGGCGAAATCCTCTATTCTGGCGACTTTTCCGGTAATGTGGCCTACTTCCGGCAATCCCCCGTGGTCTCCAAGAAGCGCTCTTTCAACGTTCAGGTTGGTTTCCTCACGAACACTTTTGATTTTTCAAAAACTCTTCACATCCCACAAGTGTTGGAACTAGAAATTTTTCTGGTTTTGATCCTAAGCCTGCTAGTGGCGCCAAGCTATTTCTTCCAAAGGCGCCACTACTAGTGGTGCCAGTTGCCAATTCCAGGCAATTTTGCCCTTTTTCCTGCTAAACCTCGATTTCAAAAGCCTTTTGGGCCCAATATCTGTTTCCACACTCCCGTCTTTCAAAATTTTCAAAGTTTGCCTCACCTACCGTCTCACGGTCAACATAGGACCCTTAGTTTATCGTCTTCTGTCTTCGACAAGCAAAGACAGAAAAAGAGAGGTAGCTGTAAACACCCCATTTTGCCCGCTCGGTAGTCTCCAGTCCGTCCAGACTTGTATTCAAGTCGATATGGATGTGAGAGAGAGAGAGAGAGAGAGAGAGAGAGAGAGATAAAGTCAAGTTTAAAATATTATAATCAAATAAATTCAAAATATAAAATTTTAAATTAGAGTTTAAAAGGGAAGTTATCCATATCAATACAAAATTGATGATCACTTTCCATGTGTATTTTTAATTTTATAAATTTAGAAATCTTAAAAATTTAATGTTTGGTTTGAGTTGGGATTGAATGGATAGACATACATGTATAGGGAGACACAATCAAGATATCACAATTAGATGAAGATAAAATATAAAATTTAAAATTGTTAAGATTTAACATTGAACTCCTAACTCTAAATTTATCACCTTTTGATCCTTGAAGAGAGAAAGTTGTGACAACGGGAATCAACTAAATTTGATATTTAAATCTATGGACTGATTTAGAATTAAATTATTTTATCAAATTTTAAATGCTTTATATAGAGAAATAAGTTCATGTTTAAAATATTACAATCATATAAAATTAAAATATAAAATTTAGAATTAAAATTGAAATTAAAGTTTAAAAGGGATCTTATTCTTATTACTTCAAAATTTGTGATCACCTTGCATGTGTATTTTTCACTTTATAAATTCAAAAATCTTAAAATTTTAATGTTTTGGTTTGAGTTCGGATTGAATGGATAGACATACATCTATAGAGAGATACAATCAAAATATCACAATTAGATGAAGATAAAGTAAACAATTTCAAATTGTTAAGATTTAAAATTGAAGTGTAAATAGAAAATATATTATCTTTATCAATAAAAATAAATGACTGCATATAACATAGATGAACCAGTGATCATTTACATGTGCATTTTTTTATTTTAAAAACTTTAAAAAATCTAGAAATTTTGGATTAAGTTTTTCAAGTTTACAGGCCTTGCAACGTTTTGCTATTTATAATAGTATAAATTATAATAACTTGTTCGATCTCAGAGCTTAGAAGGCCTAATTCAATTTTTCTAGATTTTTCAATATATAAACGAGTTTAACTCTGATAAACAGTTAGTATACAATTTTATTTATTTATTTATTTTTATACAAACATGTGTAAGCACCCCATTTTTGCTAGCTCAGCAATCTCCAACCCGATCGGACGCACATTCAAGTCAACACAAACACTTTCAAGCCTAAACCAGCTTTCCAGACTCAATCCAGTCAATCAACCGCTTCATGGGCTTGCCCGGCCCAATAGAGGCAAAATAACCAAAATGCCCTTGGGACACTGCTCGGTCCAATTCTAGTTGGCACGTCTTCCTAAAGATTGTAAGTCCATATCTCAACCTTAATTTCAGTTTTAATTTTAATCTAGGCCAGTCAAATTCAATCTAGCACGTTTACCAAGAAAACTCCTCAGAACGTTTAGTCCCTTCAAAACTGTCGACCAAGACTGAACCTAAGTTCCCGAGATGGTAAAATGATTCACTTCTGGTGCTTGCTAGCCCGCCACCATAGGATGTCCACTATCCAGCACGTTGATTAGGAAAGTACATAAGGCCCTGAGATGATAAGTGTAATATCTCGTACCTCTATTATTTGATTTAATGTAAATTTTTTAAATTTTGTATTTTTTAATGAGCCCTTGGGTCAAAATGACCAATGGTAATGCATGTTATAGCATATGCCTTATGTGTGAGACATATGGGATTAATTCCATTGGTTGTCTCCTATTACACCCCCCCCCCCCCCAACGCACACGCACATGCACACGAACACACACACACACACTCTCCCTATTGGCTAAAAGAGGGAAGAAGAAAAAGAAGAAGAGAATATGGAAAAGAAAGAAGAACAAGAAATGAGAAGATTGAAGGAAGAAGAAGCTTGGGAAGTCTCAACCCAAGTTAGAAATCACCATTAATGAAGCTTGAGGAGCCTTAGAAGAAGGTAAGATTTCACCAACCCTTGTATGAGCATGTACATATATGTGTTATATTTGTGTTGGGTGACTCCATTGAATCCCAATTACTTGGGTTTTGAGAAGTATTGGCAGAGTTTGGGGTGGTTTGGATTTGAAAATCTTAGGCTTGGAGAAGCCATTTTCAAACCAAAATGTGTAGGGATCATCAGGACACTGTGTATTATCGTCCTGACAGTCAGTTTTAAAGTTTAAGGTGGCCATAGGTCGTCAAGGCGCAACATTTATCATCCTAATGATGGTATTTTTAGAGATGTTAAGCTCTCGGATCATCCTGATGCTGGTGCTTGACAACTTTGACACTATTTAGAAAAATGGCATAACTTGCTCTAGAAAACTCGAATTGATGCACTGTTTGAAGCGTGAGAAAGTAGACTCATAAAAATTTCTACCCATATAAGGTTTGTTACTTTAATTCCTTATATATCAAGAGATATTGAAGTTTAAAGTTGATCCAAAATTTCTATTGGCAATATTATATTTCAGAATTTTAGTCCATTTTCCACGGGACATAACATCTTCATCCGAAATGAATTTTTGACCCATGGCCTATCAAATTAAAGATCTTTAAGCCTATTTTCAAATGAAATTGACCTAGAATATAGTCTCATTGTTTTGATGTGTATGAGATGCAATGAAGAAATTGATGTTTAGGGATTCATATTTCAAACCTCAGCTTTTATGATTCATGCTTTGCATTGGGGTCTTGTGTTTGACGATTCTATGTACTTATGTGTACGAACATGCTTGTTAGCACCAATCTTTAAGGATAAAGATGAGTAACGATATGCCATGAGTAAAATCCTATTACTTTCCAAATGTTTTAAGTCTAATTACATTTCATACAATGTTTTTCATATGATTTTAATGCCTTAATATTTATACTCAATTATAAATGTCATACTTTTAATGCATGCAAGTTATACTTATGTTATGAATCGAAATCCATGGACTAGAATGTTTACATGAAAGAGATGCAAGATTTCCAATATATGATACTAACTAGAGGTCTTTCTGTGGCAAGACCTTAAATTTGCTCGATAGTCCTATGATAGGCAACGTGAAATAAACTATCAACATGTTGGGAGACATCCCTTGGCCTAAAGATCCTATGTGTGACCTAAGAGGGTTACTATGGAGCCTAACTCATATGTCGAGTTGTAGCACACTTATGCTTTTAAAATAAGAACCAAGATATGTTCAAATGTTTATGACAAGCTATGTTATCTTTTATTAAGAACAAGATACGTTGCATCTGTCCCTTACGATATTATGATTTGAGACTCTATGTTGCTACTGACTGAGCATAGCTTTTAATGACAGAACGTACTATGATTGAGCCTTGCTCTCATACTTGGCCTAAAGCACTTTAGGTTGCTAAAGACTGAGCGTGGCTTTTAATGACTAAGCCTATAATGACCGAGCCTTGCTCTCATACTTGGCCTAAAGTATTCTATGTTGCTAATGACTGAGTGTAGCTCTTAATGACTGAGCCTACTATAGTTGAGCCTTACTCTCATAATTGGCCTAAAGTATACTATGTTGCTAACGAACAGAGCGTAGCACTTAATGATTGAACTTAGCTCTCATGACTAGCCTAAAGAGCCTTCTGCATGATCCTTGCGGTTACTATGATGCCCAAGACCAGAAAAATCTCTTAAGTGGGGTGAAGTGAAGGATATGTTGGCTATACGTGACTTTTACTGTTACTATATTGGCCTAAAGAGTCTTATGTCACACCCCGATTTTTGGACCAAGTCCTTTCGATTGGGAAAAAAAGCACGGAACTCTGTTGTTAGAACTCATCCTCCTAAAAGGACGAGTGCGACTAGGTTTGAATTTGAAATTGGTTTAATTAAGGGCTTTTTAGAAAAATAAGAGTCGCCACCTAACTTGATTAAGGTGAGTTAGCTCACCTAAAACTAAGTATAATCCTAAGATCAAACTTAGAGTTTTTGGAAAAGGGTTTTGGAAAACCTCCATAAGAGAGAGTTTTTAAGAAAATAAGTTGTTTTGGCAATCTTTGGAAAATTTTAAGCCCTTTTTGGAAATAACTCTATTTTGGTCATTCAAAAACATAAATTTATGGTTCACGGGTTGGTTACGTGTAAGGAAGATATTTTTAAATCATCACCCTGCCCCGCCCTTTCGGTACCTACATGTCTATTCACCATTTGTTCACTCACTAGAATAACTGGTTACCATTATACACTTAATATCCACTTTAGAGTTTTAAAAATGGAGTTTGGTTATCACTTTTTGGATGAATGATGCATGATGCAAGCCTTGAAAGTTTGAAGGGATTTGGAAATAGAAGTCTTGAATTGACGAAAACTTTTGAAAAAGAACTTGGGTTGAAAATAGAAGTTATGACCGCACTGTTGCACCCAGATTTTTTGCACTCAAGGAATACACACACAAGCGGAAAAAATATTGTACTCTCTAGTTAGAACTCATCATCCTAGAAGAATGAGTGTGACTAGGTTTGAATGGAAGGTTGATTTGAATAAAGGGCTTTTGAAAAATAATTTGGAGTTGCCACCTAACTTGATTAAGGTGAGTTAGGTCACCGAAAAACTAAGCACAATCCGAAAACTACACTTAGGGTTTTTTGAAAAACGATTTTGAGAATACTTCCTCAAGAGAGGGTTTTTAAGAAAACAGGTTGTTTGGCAACCTTTGGAAAACTTTTAAGCCCTTTCATGAAAATAAACTCCATTTTGGTCTTTCGAAAAACAGTGATTCTAAGTTCGGAGGTTGGTTATGTATAAGGAAGACGTACTAAGCTATCACCCTACCCCACCCTTGCAGTACCTATATGTCTATTTACCCTAGATTCACCTATTAGAGTCTTCAATTAACAAATGTCTAAAACTATCCACTTTGAAAAGAATATTTAGAAAGAAATTGATATGATGCATGATATGCAAGTGCAATCGAAAGATTTGATTTGAAAATAGATTGAGAAATAAATTTGAAAAGAACATGATTTGATTTGAAAAGAGATTTGAAGAGATATATTTAATTTTGAAAGAAATTTTGAGATTGGAAATAGAGATTTGGAAATAGAAATTTGGAATCGGAAGTTTGAAAATAGTTATGGAATTGGAGATTTGAAAAAGGTTGTGGAATTAAAAATTTGAAAAAGGTTATGACCGCACCCATAAGGGTTGCCTACGTATCCTTTTTGAGAAATCAGGTCAGTCGCAGTTCGGACAAAAGTCCAATAGAAAATAGGATGTTTGATTTAAAAAAGAGATTTTGATTTGAACTTAGAATAGAAAATTGAAAATTGAAATTTTGGAATCGAAAAGATTAGACTTGGATTTGGAAAGATTGATGTTTAGAAAACGTAGACTTAGGAAGATAGGATTTAGGAAGACCCTGAGATTTAAGAAAGACTTGACTCGAATGTTGGACTTGGAAGATTGGGGAAAGATTGGATTTAGGAAATGTTCGAATTAGAAAAGTTTCATTTTAGGAAAGGGTCATTTAGGAAAGGTTTCAAATTAGGAAAGTTTTCAAAATAGGAAAGTTTCGTTTTAGGAAAGATTTCGAATTAGGAAAGAATTAAAATCGAAAAGTTTTGAAATTGGAAAGTCTTCTTTTTATGAAAGAGTTGTTTTTTGGAAAGAGTTGAATTAGGAAAAGTTTAATTTAAGAAAGATTTAGAATTTTAGAAAGTTTAGGATTTAGAAAGTTTTAACTTAAGAAAGTTTTGAAATTTAAAAAGTTTTAACTTAGGAAAGGTTTCACTTTTAGAAAGTTTTAACTTAAGAAGGTTTCGAAAGTTTTAAATTTAGAAAGTTTGAAATTTAGAAAGTTTAGGATTTGGGAAAATTTGAAATTTGAGTTTTAAAAATACTTGAGATTAGGAAAGGTTTGAGTTTAAGAAAGATTTGAAAACTTAGATTTGGAAAGTTTAAATTTGAAAAGATTTAAATGTTTAAGTTTTGAAAACTTAAGGTTTAGAAAAGTATGAGATTAGAAAGGAGTGGATTAGGAAAGGTTTAGACTAGGAAGGATTGAGATTCCTATTTTCCTAAAACGAAAGATTGGATTTTGTTTCTAAGAAGAGATGGTTTGATTTTGTTTCAAAAAACGGAGGATGGAATCTAGTTTCCTAAACGAGGAGATTGGATTTGGTTTTCTAAAACGGAGGATTTGATTTAACATGGATTTGGAAAGATGATGTTTTTCAAATCCTAGATTTTGGGAAGACTGTAGTTTTGATGGAGAAAATAATTTTTGGTAACTTATAATTTAGATGTGAAGAAGAAGATTTTGGAAGCCTAGATTTTGAGGCAAGATTGAAAATCATATTTTAAGTAAGGAAATTAGGGCTTCCTAATCGTTGGCTCTAGGGCTTAACTTAAGCTCTAAGGAAAGAGATTTTGGAAAGTGAGTTTTTTTTTTTTTTAGAAACGAAGATTTTTAGAAGGAGATCCAAAAAATGAGTTTTTGGAAAAAGTTTTTAGGAAAGCGTTTAGGGAGTGTTTCTAGAAAGTGAATTTGAAAAAGGTGTTTTGGAAAGGAGTTTAAGAAGACGTTTTGGAAAATAGATCTATAAAGGGAATGTTTTAGAAAACAATTTTGGAAAGAAATTTTGAGAAAAGAGATTGGAGAGAGTTTTTAGAAAGTACTTTGGAAAATAGGTTTTTTAGAAAGAGAGATTTTTGAAAAGAAAATTTTTGGAAAGTCCATAAAAATATCTCACTTTCCTAAAGCGATTCTAACCATAAAAAGGCTATAACCACTTTAAGATAGTCGTTTTGAAAACAACAAAGATTTGAAAATATGGACCACATTGGTCACTTTAAATATAACACTTTCCTAAAGCAATCCTAGCCATGGAAAGGCTAGAATCACCTTAGGATTGTGATTTTGAAAACAAGTTTTGAAGAAGAAGATTTAATGCAAGTTTTGAAAACGGTTTTGATGCAAGTTTTGGAAACACGTTGGAAAACGAATTTTGGAGGAATGCAAGATCACGATATGCATAATGCAAGTTGGGGTCATGAACATACAAGGTTAAGGCTTCACCACATAATGAAAGGGGCTGAACCCACGTGGTATCCGGTTAGACTAAGAAAGCCCTCGACACAGTGGCTCTCAATAGCCTAATCTTACACATGGATCGAGAAGTCCCTTGTTTCAAGCATGCAAGAAAGGGGGGGAAGAAGATGAGGGATTAAAATAGAAGAGCACCATAGTGGGTTCAAAGGGAGAAGAGAGAGGGGGAAGATGCGTAAACTTAAATAGAAACCCTACCTTGTGTCTTCTTTATTTTGCTTTGCTTTGCGCACTTTTTTTTTCTTGCTTTGCTTCGGTCTTCACTTCAATCTTCGCCTTGATCTCTGGGAATGTCTTGATCTTCGAGAACTTTGGGTTGCAGTACTTCAAGTCTTCAATAGAGGCTTTAGAGGCTAGTGTATGAGTGTATGGGAGTATATGAGAGCTAGAGTTTGTCTATGGGAGCTAGGGTTTGGAAAACTTAAAGAAAACTAGGGTTTAGGGAGGCTACGAGCTTTGTATATCGAAGATTAGGGTTTTTAGACAGAGTTTGCGGACCCTTTTCACGCTAGAAGAGGCTCTGTATTTATAGAGAGAAGAACAACCTAGCACTTGTTGCAATGGCGCCAGGCCAAAGAACATCCTAGTGGCGCCAACCACTTAGGAAAGCTTTAAAGTCGGCAAGCAATGTATCTTCAGAGGATTTAGGCACTTGTACTAGTGACTACCGTGCAATTTTTAGTCTGGCTTCACTAAGAGTGGCTCCAGAAGGTTCGGGAATGATTTGAAGGGGCCGAGAATGACCCGGAAGGCCGAAATGGGATAGGAACCCTTAGAATAGGGTCTTGGGGGTAACGGACTTAAGAAATGATGTCAAGATGTGTTGGAAAGGTTGACCAGACCATTAGGGGCAAAACGGTCAATAGGGCTGAAAAGCTGCCGGGACGGACTCAGAATGTCCCAGAAGAAGAGTCGAGGCTTGAAAACATTATTTAGAATGTCCTAGGAGGTTACCAGTTCGATACCTAGAGCCGATGTGGTCGGAAAAGGCAATCGGCCCACTAGGGGCAAAATGGTCATTTTGCACCAAGTTTGCCCGAATTGACTCGGAATGATCCGGAGAGATAATAAAAGGTTGGGAATACTATAAAAAGCAGTCTCGGGAGGTTACTGATTTGATACCCAGAGCCAGTGTGGTTCCTGGGGCATTCGGATGCCTAGGGCCAAAATGGTCATCTTGACCGAAAAGTCTCAGAATTGGCTGGAAACTGACTAGAAGGCACCTAATCATGTCGGATTGCATTTAAGACAGTCTTGGAAAGGTGGACGTATCGTTCTGAGGACTTAGGTACTTGCTCAAGAAATGTGCCAGGAATGACCCTAGGAGCAGTTTGGTCATTTTCTCCGAAGTGGGCTAGCAGGCACCGGTGTTGAGTTGGGTTTTGAGTGTTTCTGCCACTCTGATGGCGGTCCCATTATACTGGGGTTTGTTGGCAATTCCCTATATCAACCTGTTTACGAGTGTTTCTGCCACTCTGACAGTTGCGATGTTTACAAGTATTTCCGCTACTCTAACGGTTCGCGATCATTCCCAAGACTGCCTGATCTCGAGAAGCTGCTAAATGAACTTAGCATCTGAGGAATCAACTTTCTCAGAAGGCGTGCTGGAACGGACATTTCTACATTGGTGGGCTAGTATGCTCCAAAGGTGGACCGTTCTATTATCTCGAGGACTTGAGGTCTCATCCCGGTCGATGGGTTTAAAGGGACTTACCATTTTAAAGAACTTTCTTCGAAAAATGTGCCATATAGGATGGACTTACCGCCTTGAGGAATCAACTTTCTCAAGGGACGGATTGGAATTTGGAATTGGACTCAAAGTTTGATTGGAATTAGATTTGAAAAGGGGACTTATCATCTTCAAGAAGACGTGCTTGTTGGAATTGGATTGAACAATGCCCCTAAGGGTATTTTGGTCATTTTACCTCTATTTGGGCTCGACGGGCCCGTGAAGCAACGTATTGACTAGATTAGACTTGAAAAATTGAGTTGACTCATAATATGTCCATATTGACTTGAATACAAGTCTTGATGGACTGGAGACTGTCGAGCGGACAAAAATGGGGTGCTTACAGTTGCCCCTTTTTTTCTATCTTTGCTTGTCGAAGAAAGAAAACAATAGAGTCAGGGTCCCATGTTAATCGTGAGGTGGTCGGAGGGACAAATTTTAAAAATTTTGGAAGACGGGAGTGTGGAAACGAACATTGGGCCCAAAAGGCCTTTGAAATCGAGTTTTGGCGGGAAAAAGGGTAAAGCTACCCCGAAATTGGCAACTGGCGCCACTAGTAGTGACGCCTTTGGAAGAAATGGCTTGGTGCCACCAGGCTTAGGATCAAAACCAGAAGAATTTCTAGTTCAAACACTTGCGGGATGTGAATAGTTTTTGAAAAATCAAAAGTATTCGTGAGGAAACCAACCTGAATGTTGAAGGAGTGCTTCTTAGAGACCATGGGGGATTGCCGGAAGTAGGCCACGTCGCCAGAAAAGTCGCCATAATAGAAGATTTTGCCGGAGAACTCCAAAAGGTGAGTTTTTGATTTTATGTCTATTTGGATGTGTAGAATTCCGTTTAAGTCATGAGAACAGTGAAAATTGATGTTTTGTTATGTTTTGAACACTGTGGTGAAGTTATTTTTAACATTTTGATGTTTGTTTGATTGAATTTGAGTGATTTTGCGTAATTATGTTAAGGGGGTTTCTGCAGAAATTGGGAGTTTGTTCCTACAGGCTTGGGTGCTGATTTTTTCGGCTAGATTTTTATACTGTGTGCATTAGGAAAATGTGTTTAACAGCTATATAAAGTTTCATGATTTTTTTAAAACTCAGTAAATTTTTTATTTTTTGAAAAATAGAAAAATACTTGAAAAATTAAGAAAATTTAAGAAATTGATGAAATTTTAGAGTTTAAAATTTAAAAAAATTTGGGAATATTTTAGAAAACATTTGAAATAATTTTGAGGAATTTTAGGACATCTTTGAAAACCGTTAACTTATTGAAAAAGAAAACATGTGTTTTGAAAATTTTAAAAATTTGAAGATTATGCGTAGGTGTTGATGTTATGTAATTATGACATTGTGAAGTGTACGATTTGTGTTTTGTGTTGATGTGGTAGGTGTTGTAGGGACCGTTTTTTAAACGGAACTCTGCTGAATGTTTTAGAAGTTCAGAGAAAGGGTTGAAGAAATTTTGGAATAAAATCTTTTTTAAGGAAAAAGATATAAAACCATTGAGGATGGACCTTTTTGGCGAAGAAGACCCCGAGAAACTCGGGGGCCTTAAAACTATTAAAAGAAAAATTTGGGAAAAGGACTTTTTTGAAAATAGATTTTGACTTTGGAAAACTTGGGATTTTGATAATAATTTCGAAAATTGAAAATTTGAGAATTGAGTTTGAAGAAAACTTTTTGGAGGAAGAAGTTTTTAGAAAATCTTAATTATGATAAAAGAAGCTTGGGATGAATTTTGACTGGAAGATTTTGAAATTTTGACTTAAGACTCATTTGAAATTTTCAGACAAAACGTATAGAAAATTTATTTTGACTTCGAATGAGAAGTTTAAAATCAAAATGTGTAAGAAATTCATTTCGACTTAACACGAAAAATTTAAAAACAAAATGTGTAGGAAATTCATTTTGACTTAGAATTGGATTTAAAATCAAAATGAGTAGGAAATTCATTTTGACTTCGAATTTAAAATTTTTTTTATGTTATTTTATTATTTTTTGCTTGTTTTGATTATTTATTTATTTATTTTATTATTATTTTTATTTGCATATACCGTATATTAACACTTCTTACGTTGGCTTACCTTTTTAGGATGGCAGATGCAGGTGATGATGGTTCCGAAAGGAGACGCTGCTCCGAGAAGGCGGCCTGGACAGATTTCGCCAGTGGTTCCAGTCGATCCAGAGGTAGCCGACGATCTACTAGACAAGCATTGTCTAGTCAGAGTGGACCGGGGAGTAGGCCACCTGTCGACCCCTTTCCTCTGGTTGAGCAGGCCTTTGTAGAGGAGATTGGTGTTGAGGAGGATGTACCGAGTCTTGGGGATCAGGTGACTGGTTATAGGAGAGTCTCCTCTACATATAGACACACAGATGCTGATTTGGGTGACCTGGAGATACCAGACATCCCATCGCTCGGGAATCTTGCTTGTTACCCTAGTGTATATTCTAGACAGCATTTGCCCCCTCCACGAGTACACATAACTTTTAGAAGGGTTGTTCATCAGGTTTTTGTGACCATGCAGCGGGCTGCTCCATCATATCGTGCTTTCTTGGCTGAGATCAGGTTCGAGGCTTTCATAGGATTACAGGCTTACCGCCTGGACAGACATCTTGTGCTGGTACTGATTGAGAGGTGGTTTGAAGAGACGGGGACCTTCCATTTTGTTGTTGGGTCCTACCCCCTTGGACTGGGCTATCATCATAGGCCTTTCCTTTATCAGCCAGCGGATCACCTTGTAGTCAGTCAGTACAGACGATGCGTGCATCTATTGGACTTGCCCCCTCCAGAGCGTTCTGCTTTTCCAGTTTCCTAGCTTAGTCAGGATGACCGTGCCTTTACTATTGAGCCATCCCCTGCTCAGCGCGACATCATGAGGTGGCGACTTGTTCTGTATATCATCTTTAGCTGCTTCTACAACAACAACAAGTTGCTTGTGCCTTTTCGGTTAGTGAGCATAGTAGCTAATCTTGGGGCTTTATCTGAGCTAGATTGGGGGTCCTTCTCCTTTAGTTGCTTCTTTCGATCGATGCGGGTTCGGACTTCTTCCCGTTGGGGCAGCATGACTAGTTTTTGGCCCTTTTTTGTCTGGTGGAGCTATAAGTACTTGCCTGTTCGTCGCCTCGTGGTTATTGAGGATGACCTTTATCCTCCTACTTTGAGGTGGGCTTGTGACCGGGTGGCTCAACGATCGGAGATTACTGACTTCGTGATGCTACGAGCGAACCTGGAGTTGATTAAGGCGAGGGACGTGACTTGGCGGCCCTTCATTGGATTAGTGCATTATGAGACAGTGTGGTACTTGGTTCTGTTGTCCTTATCGAGGGCTGCTTTTCTTAGTGACGATTCTTGGGAGTCCTATCTAGGAGAGCGATACTGGCGGCAGTTTCATGAGGAGTTCCGATCAGTAAGAGATCCGCCGGAGTATATGTTTGGAGCTTTAATGGCGGGAGTGCCTATCCCCTATCAGGAGCAGCAGTCGGGTGCCAATTTCTTGCTTCCTCTGGATACGGACTATGCAGTGCACTTCGGGGCTTATTTTGTCGGCGCCTTCACTCAGTTTGAGGTAGTAGTCGGCGAATACGTTGTGGGCTAGGAGGTGGTTGACTTGTGGTGCTATGTCGGGGGATACATGCCCTAGGCTGAGTTTATCGCTGTGAGGGATCAAAGAGATCGGTACCAGACTGAGCGAGATCGTATCAAGTAGAGGTGGCTTCCTTGACGGCTTGGTTAGCCCAGATGGGAGGTGGCGGGTATGTCGTCTTTTCTCTCCTTCTTCTCGCTCTGTTGTTGTTTAGTCCTTCTTTCATGTGGCTGATTTCGGTTCTATCTTCTTTACAGGATGCTGGTGCTTTGAGTAGCTATTCGCCTCCTCTGGATCCAGGTTTGGAGGACTTCAATCCTTAGGACATTGATTTTGATCTTGGACAGATGCCCCTTGCCGTAGACCCTGATCTTCCTTTGTCCCTATTCCTGAGATGTATTTATGTTAGACAGTTTTATTTTGTAAATCTTATACAAAGATGGATGTTTATCGTAGTTAGATGTATGGACATGCAAAGACTTTTATGATTTCAACAGCTAAGTATATGATCCAACGCATGGATAGAGATGATGATGGTGTATATTTATCACATGAGATAATATTGTATTGGTGACTTCTGTTTCTATAGGGAGTTATGTCCTATGTATGCAGAGCTCATGCCAATTTTTTTTCTTTCTTCTTTTTTTTTATATGAATATGCATGCACGTATTAGAGATATTCTAGCTAAATGGAATGACAAGGGGTGTTGTCGAACTCGGTATCTTCGGAATGATAACTCCTTCCTTTTCGAGGGGGCTTGGCCTCTCCTTTGGCTCAACCTTACCTTGACTGGATGATAGCATTTCGTACCTTTCTCAACCTTTTGATTGCCTCGAACTCTCTACCTCGGGGGTTAGTGTATAGGGTTCTTGGGCTGAAACTCTCAACTCCTGTGGTTTTAGCAACAGCTTACCTGACCTTTAGCAAAGCGATAAGCAGCCAATCTTTCAATCCGAGGAGACTTTGCTTTAGGGCCATAATGTAGGCTAAGTTATGGGGTTTTCAAAACAATGGGATGTGTAGGCTTAAATTCGATGTTGTTTTCAACAGGGTTTAGATCCGTACCATCCTTGACTCTCTTTCTCAGTAGGGTTAGCATCCTTCTTTAGCTTCGGTAACTTATCTAGCTCATTTAGATCAAGCAATCTATTTTCAATTAGAGTAGACTTTAGTTGGGTTGTAATGTAGGCTATGGTTTCGGGATTTTGCAAGAAAGGGTAAATGCTCGAACCTATTGTTTTTACTGGATTTCTTTGTAACCTAGGATCACCTTTAGTTCTTCTCTTTGTTCTTACCATACACTTCTCAGGGTGACCATAATTCTTTTCTTTTGAACTTTCTATATGCTTTTTGAGATCGATATGACTCACTTCTCTTTCAGCCTTCCTACCATGCTTTTCAAGATGGCACAATCATGGTTTTTTTCTTCACCCCCCACCCCCCCCCCCCCCCCCCCCCCCCCCCCTTTTTTTTCTTTGCCCCTTCGCAATTTTTCCTTTGCTTCTTTTTTTCCATTTTATCTCTTTTCTTTCCTTTAATGAAATGAATAATTCTACAACCCCCCCCCCCCCCCCCCCAACAACCTTTTTTTTTTCCTTAGAGCTTTAACAATTCAATCTAACCCAATACGGGTGATGATCCCTAGGTTACGGGGTTTTCTCAAAAGAAGATAAATGGCTCAATGGGTCTGACAAGGGGTTGCTTTGGACTGTATAGGAAAAACAATGAGGGCCTCTCTTTACTTTGAACTAGATTGCTTGATCCATAGAGCCTTCTATGCTACCCTAACATGATAGAGGGTGGATACCGTTCCTAAAGTTCTCAATTATTGTTTACCCCAGTGTGGGATAGTCTTAGATCGGGATTGACAAGGAGAAT
Organism: Euryodendron excelsum; assembly: GCA_033060915.1. Taxonomy (NCBI): domain Eukaryota; kingdom Viridiplantae; phylum Streptophyta; class Magnoliopsida; order Ericales; family Pentaphylacaceae; genus Euryodendron; species Euryodendron excelsum. The sequence continues at coordinate 23,056,133 of CM065395.1, forward strand.
TTTTGCTTTCTGCGAGCCACTAGGGGTTAATCAAAGGGAATATAAGATTTTTTTATTTACTTTATAAATATATTGGAAAATGAAAGATGGCTCCTCTTCATTTTGATAAACTGGCCACTCATCGCTTAGTTTCGGTGTTTTGCAAGTATTGTCTTTGGGGAGTCTCCTCACTCGTCCTTATACTTTTTTTTTTTCAAAAAACATGATCATTTGGCGAGTGGTTAACCCATGCTATCATCGTTTCACGTCGGATCATTCCATAAGATAAACCATACCCGTTGCATAGAAAGCAGTTACCATTCACGAGAAAAAAGAAGATAACAGCAATGAATAAAAATACTTAATCATTTCATTATACTAGTGGAAAGAATATAATTCTGTTTAAAGAAAAAGAAGTATAGATATATTAATTTAAGAACAAAAATATAAAGGGATAGAAAGAGGGTGGGTGAAAACACCCCTCTCTTGTACGCTTTTGAAGGAAACCCATTTCAGTAAGGCCTTGGGAGAATGCCCACATCTTCAATACTCCATTCGTGATTTAGGTCCTTGGCCAAGGCAAGACAGGCAAAGGCTTCTTCTAACGCTCCAAATATGTCGATGTTGACGGCACGGTTGTCAACCTTATTGATCTTCTTATTCTTTGCAGCAGGTTCTTTTGTAAACAAGGCGGTTAATTCACCCCCTTCTAACTCGAACGACTCCATCTATGCTCTTAGCTCTTCTTGCCCCCAACCCATGTCTTCATAGTTGTACTCGGTCGCGGGCCAAGGGTTCTCCAACAAGTGACGCTCAGCTACTGCATACTTCGGGTGTAGAAACTCAGCACTCCATCTATTAGCAGCTATGTTTTCGATATGCTCTTCCTTCAGGAACATTGGCTCCTCAATGGGCTAGTCAGAAGCATCAGGCACCTCACTAGGGTTATAGAGATAAATCGGACACAATGGGAGATCCTCCTTCCAGTCATCCTCTTCATCAGTCTCCCAATCCTCTTTATAACTTTCTGCTATGGGCTCATCGAATTCTCCCTTGCCTTCCATTTCTATGAGTATCATATTAATGGCGTGGTCCGGCAGAGGGTTGGTGGTCACATTGGGAGTAGGAGCGGGTTTCACCGGTTGCAGATCAATGGTCTTGTTGTCTATCAGGTCTTGAATTTTATGCTTGAGAGAGAAGCAACTTTCGGTATCATGCCCTTAGCCACCCGAATGGTATTCACAAGTAAGGGCGGCATTGAAGGTTAGGGAAAAGGGCTTGGCAATGGATGAGCAAGTATGGGCTTTAAAATATTCTTGTTCAGAAGGTTGTGGTAAGCCTCGGTTTGGGTGGAGGCTAAGGTATCAAAGGTGCAGGTGCATTAGACAAGCATATTAAAGTTAGGTTGTGCTCCAGCAGGGCCGTAGTTAGGGGTTGGAGCAGGCATGGTTAAAGTAGGCAAGGGTAGGACAGGGTGTGATTATGGTGGCGGTCGGTATTGGGGTAGTTGGCCAGGCAGAACAGTATATTGGGGTGATTGGCTAAGTAGGATAAATAGAGGTTTCTCTCAAAGTTCCAAGCGACTTGGCAGTGATGATGCAATCGTCGACTTCCTTGACTGTCTTGCCTTCCTTTGCTAGTTCCTTGGTTTTTCCAATAAACCAATTGGGTAGCTTTTCTTCTTCTAGCTTAATAGACTTGACCCGAGCTCGAGGTTTTCTACTCTGGCATCCGGCCGTGCCCCAGTGTTCCTCAGGCATGCATAACGGCGAGTTCTTATTACTGAGCTTGAATGGCTCCTGGTCAATCTTCTCGGCAAATTCATCTACGAGTTCATATTCGGGGACCAGCACTTTATTGAGGTTGCACTATGACCAGGGCTGACACTGTTCTTCATCTTCGCATTCCATTTCTTCCCCATCCTTGTAATATATCTCTTGGCATGTAGCGAAACAAACCTTGTCGTTACCAAATTTTTTAATGACATTGACGGTGTGGTCTAGACAAGGGTCCGTAGTGGCGTTTGGAAGAGGGTTCACTGGTCGTAAGCCGATGATCTTGTTATCTATCAGGTCTTAAATCTTATGCTTGAGGGTGAAACAAACTTTAGTATCATGTCCTTGGCCACCTGAATGGTACTCACAGCTTGCTGCGGATTCAAAGTAATGAGGTAGAGGATTGGGCTGGGGTCGAGCAGGTATAGGTTTCAAATATCCGGCCGCTAGGAGACCAAAATAGGTCGTGGTCTGCAAACATGCGAGTTTAGTAAATGCCCATTTTTTTCCACTTGTTCGCCTAGGCTGAGATAGTGTTGCAAACGTTTTTGAAGATTTGGAACCCAGTTTTGGTGAGGTCACAACCGGGCTGGTGGTTCGGGAATGAAAAGGGCTTTGGGCTCCATGATTCAAAGTGGGGCGATTTTTGGTGTTAGGACCCAATGGATTGGGCTGGTATCCGTAAGAGAGATTATATAATCCAGGGGTTTGGTTAGCAGTTGGTTTGGAAGGTATCGGGGCAAGGCCCTTGGCTTAGGGAGGTCGTTGGTGAGCAGTGGTTGGGGCATAGTCTTGGTCTTCCTTTTTCATCCTTTTTCGTCCATCATGAGTTTGGGCTTACGAGGACTCTGCTTGCTTATGGGTTGTAGTTCCTGCATTAGATAAGAGTGAGGAGGGTATGCCTTCTATTTTAGTCATCTTATATCTGAGTCCTTTTGCTTCCGCTAGTATTAGAGTTATGGCGTCGAGTGTGAGTGACTCCATGGGTGTTCTTTAGTTTTCGGCTTGTAACGATAGGGGGATGAGGAGAGGTACCTAAAAATCAACAAAGGAAAAAGTTAGTGTCTTATTTTGACAAGCCTTTATGCCATGCATGTCCTAAGGATGCTCCTACTCGAGAAGAAAACTAATTATGATGTATTGGCTCAGTTTTGGAGATAGGGGGTTTGCCCCTGTATGTAGATACCTTACCGTTTGGGGGAGAACATGCGTTCATTCAAAAGTGAGGGGATATATTGGACTTTTGGAGTCTAAATACAATAAAACCAAAATGCATTTTAAGAGAGGGGGGGGGGGGGGGGGGGGGGGGGGGGGGGGGGGGGGGGGGGGGGGGGGGGGGGGGGGCGGGGGGAAGGGAACAATTTCCCTGGAATTTCTGCCTATGTAGTTTTACATGAGGAAACCTAAACTACTCTTGAGTCTTTGGATTTGCCTTCGTTGGATTTGATGTCGAAGAGGTCGTTGAGAGACCCTGTTGATTGATTGTCCCCTTGTCTTCTTGGCAATCCTATCTCCGTGAGCATAGAGGGATTGGGGCCCTTCTTATAGGATGACTTGAAATGCATGCCATGAGTCCTTAGGGTTACACGAGAACCCTTAGGGTTTGGGTAGGTTTAATGCAAGGGAGAGTGAACTAGGTGTCACTCTTTTTGGGTTGATCATATGCATGAGAATGCAGTAGCTTGAGTTACTTGGAACTCTCGTCTTGACATGGAATATGAAATGTATGAAAATGGATGCATAGAGTATAAGGAGAGAGAATACAGTTGGAGTAAACATGTATACATGAGCAGTTAGACAGTCATTATAATAGTAAGATTATAGTCATTATAACAACAGGAATAAACAAGTATAAATGAAAGTAAGAGCAGTTGCCCTTTCCTCCATAGTTTTGAAAAACGGTGCACGTGTCTTAAATCTGGCAGAGGTTTGGCTATGCAAGGTGTCTATATAAGCACGAGGTTGAGGGTTGACTAATGCGTTCCAAAAAGGCTCGGTCCCCGGACCTTCAAACCTAGGCCCACTCCTTGAGGTAGTGCCATGATTGGTTGGTGATCCGAGTGGGGGAGCCATCAAGAGATCGTAGGTGAAGAAACTGACACAGCATCTTGCCCACAACTAATATACTATTCCCTCTTTCTAACTAGAAGGGTCATATCAGCGTAACAATGCAAGTATGTAAAATGCAAGTGCACGTGCAATGTGTGTGTGATTTTTGAAAACAGAGGAAAGAGCCCAACAATTCCCATTCATCCTGTTCATCATATTCATGCATAACAGTTGTAAGCAACTCATTTTTGACAGCTCGGCAGTCTACACTCCGTCCAGACTTGTTTTCAAGTCATTGTGGGCATATTCCTATCAAAATCAATTTTCTAAGTCCAAATCCCATCTGTCCATCGCTTCGTGGGCCCACCAGGCCCAAATAGGGGCAAAATGACCAAAATGCCCTTAGGGGCATTGTCCTTTCCTTTCCAATCCCTCTCTCGGGACAGTTTATTTCTCGAGACGGTTCCAATCCAGGCACGTCTTTTCGAAGACGGTAAGTCCCCTTTCCAATCCCTCTCTCGAGACAGTTTATTTCTCGAGACGGTTCCAATCCAAGCACGTCTTTTCAAAGACGGTAAGTCCCCTTTCCAATCCCTCTCTCGAGACAATTTATTCCTCGAGATGGTTCCAATCCAGGCACGTCTTTTCGAAGACGGTAAGTCCCCTTTCCAATCCTACTCTCGAGACAGTTTATTCCTCGAGACGGTTCCAATCCAGGCACGTCTTTTTGAAGACGGTAAGTCCCCTTTCCAATCCCTCTCTCAAGACAGTTTATTCCTCGAGATGGTCCGAGTAGTGAAACTACTCACAAAAACCGTTAGAGTAGCGTAAATACTCACAAATAGGTCAATATAGGGAATTGCCAACAAACCCCTGTGTCATGACGATCGCTGTTAGAGTGGCGGAAACACTCAAAACCCAAGTCAACACCAGTGTCTGTTAGCTCACTTCGGTGAAAAATGACCAAACTGTCCTTTGGACCTTTTCCGAGACTTTCCGGTCAAGATAACCATTTTGCCCCTAAGGATCCGAATGCCTCGGGAACCACACCGGCTCTGGGTATCAAACTGGTAACCCTATGAGATTACTTCTTATAGTATTCTCAATCCCCCTCTACCTTTTCGGACCATTCCGAGTCAGTTCCGGCCAACCCGGTACAAAATGACTGTTTTGCCCCAAGTGGGCCGGTCTCCTTTTCTGACCACACCGGCTCTGGGTATCAAATCGGTAACCTCCTGAGACTACTTTTTATAGAGTTCTCTACCTCCCTTTACCTTTCCGGATCATTCCGAGTCAGTTCCGGCAAACCCGGTATAAAATGACCGTTTTGCCCCTAGTGGGCCGGTCTCCTTTTCCAACCACACCGGCTCTAGGTATCAAATCAGAAACCTCTAGAAACATTTTGAATAATGTTTCCATATCCCAAGTCTTCTTCTGGGACAGTCTGAGTTTGTACCGGCAGTTTCCCGGTCCAATTGACCGTTTTGCCCCTAAAGGCCCGGTCCACCCTTCCGACACATCCTATTCTCATTTTTCAAGTCAAATACCTCTGGGACACTATTCTAAGTGTTCCTACTCTTTTCCGGCCTTCCGGGTCATTCCCGGTCTTCCAAACTCCTTCCCGGACTTTCCAAAGTCACTCCTAGTGAAGTCAGGCTAAAAATTGCATGGTAATCACTAGTACAGGCGCCCAAATCTAGTCAAAGATTTGTTGCTTGCTGACCTTAAATATTTCCTAAATGGTTGGCACCACTACTAGTGGCGCCAAGCTAAAAATTAGCCTGGCGCCACTCCTAGTGGCACCAGTGTAAACTTTGGCCTGGCGCCACTACAACAGGCGCCAGTGTTGTCTAACCTCTATAAATACAGAGCCTCTTCCAACGTTTAAAGGATCTGCAAATTCAACCTAAAAATCATATAATTCGATATACAGAGCTTGAGCACCTCCAAAACCCTAGCTTCCCTAGGTCTTCCAAACCCTAGCCACCACACACTAAACCCTAGCCTCCTATACACTTATACACACCCCCATACACTCATATACTAGCCTTCAACCCTCCTTTGAAGACTTGAAGAGCTGCCATCTAAAGCTTGAAGACAACTCTTGAAGATTGAAGACGAAGATCAAGACGAAGACCGAAGATCGAAGACAAGCAAGGCGCGCAAAATAAACAAGACATACGGTAGACTCCCTATTTAAATTTCCGCACTTCCCCCCTCGCTCTTCTCTCTCCTAACCCACTTGGGTTTTCTCTATTTTAATCCCCCATCTCTTTCCCCCGCTTTCTTTGCATGCTTGAAACAAGGGGATTCCCGGTCCATGTGTAGGATTGGGCTATTGGAGAGTCACCATGTCGGGAGCTTTCTTCTAGTCTAACTAGAGACCACGTGGGTCCGGCCCCCTTGATTATGTGGTGAAGCCTTAGCCTTGTATGTTCACGACCCCAAATTTGCATTGTGCATATCATGATCTTGCATCTTCCAAAAGTTGTTTTCAAAGTCGTTGTCAAAATCGTTTTCAAACTCGTTTTCAAAATTACATCAAAATCCTCTTTTTCAAAAACATGTTTTTAAAGTCACAATCCTAGGGTGATTCTAGCCTTTCCATGGCTAGGGTTGCTTTAGGAAAGTGTTACATTAAAAGCGACCAATATGGTCCATATTTTCAAATCTTGTTGCTTTCAAAACCGCTTTTCTAAAGTGGTTTTAGCCTTTTTATGGTTAGAATCGCTTTAAGAAATTGAGATGTTTTTACACCTTCTAAAAACTCCCTTTTCAAAAATCTCTTTCTAAAAATCTCCTTTTTCAACATACTTTCCCAAAAACTCTTCTTTCCAAAATTGTTCCCAAAAACTCCCTCAAAAGATCTATTTTTCCAAGCTCCCTTTTTCAACCCCTTTCCAAAACGTTCTCTTCAAAGTCCACTTTTCAAAAACGTTCCCTAGGTCTCTTTCCTAGAAAAACTCTCTCTAAAAATCTTTCCAAAAACTCTCTTTCCAAAATCTCCCTTCTAGAAATTCCCTTCTAAGATTTTCTTTCTAAAAACCTTCGTTTCCAAAAACGCACTTTCCAAAAATCTTTTTCCTTAGAGCCCAAATCAAGCCCTAGAACTCGCAATTAGGAAACCCTAATTTTCTTTCTAAAAACATGATTTCCAAACTTTGCCCCCAAACCTAGGTTTCCAAAACCTCTTGTTTTCACATCCAAACTATACACGTTTTCAAAACCTATTTTCTACGTCAAAACTATAGTTTTCCAAATTTAGGGTTTCTAGAATCTCCCTTTCCAAATTCTTGCCAAATCCTATCTTCCCTTTAGGCAACCGAATCAAATATTCCCGTTCAGGAAACCAAATTCAATCCTCCGTTTTTGGAAACGAAATCAAACTTTCTCTTTTAGAAACCAAATCCAATCCCTTCCTAATCCAACTCTTTCCTAATTCAAATCCTTCCTAAAATTTCACTTTCCTAAATCTTAAGTCTCCAAAACTTGGACATAAAAATCTTTCCTAAATTTTAAAACTCAATTTCCATATCTTTCCTAATTCCACCTTTTTCCAAATCTCAACTTTTCAAATCTAAGCTTTCAAACTTTTCTTAAACTTAAACATTTCCTAATTTCAAAATTTTCTAAAACTCTAAAACTTTCAAAATCTTAAACTTTCTAAATTTCAAATCTTTCCAAATTCAAAGTTTTCTAAATTCAAAACTTTTTTAAGTAAAATCTTTCTAAACTCCTAAATTGTCTAAATTTTAAACTTTCCTAAAACTTCAAATCTTTCCAAATCTAAAACTTTTCTAAACTCAAAACTTTATTAATTCAAGACTTTCTTAAGTTGAAACTTTCTTAATTCAAATATTTCCTAAATTGAAAACTTTCCAACTTTTAAAACTTCCTTAAGTTGAAACTTTCCAATTTTCAAAACTTTCCTAAGTTGAAATTTTCCTAATTCAAAACTCTCCTAAGTTGAAGCTTTCTTAATTTAAAACTTTCTTAACTTCAAAACTTTCCTAATTCGAATACTTTCCTAAAATGACACTTTCCTAAAATGGAACTTTCCTAAATTGAACCTTTCCTAATTTGAACCCTTCCTAAATCCAATCCTTTTCTAAATCTTCCGAGTCTAATGTTCAAGTCAATTCTTTTTCAAAATCTTTCCAAGTCAAATCCAATCCTTCTTTTTGAAGTCCTTAAGTTTAGGTTTCCAAAACCAAGTCTTTCCAAAATCAATCTTTCCAAAGCAAGTCCAATCTTTTCAGTTTCAATTTCCAATCTCCTCTTCTAATTTCAAATCAAATTCAATTTCTAATTCAATCTCCTTCTTCAAATCAATTCTTCTATTTTCAATCAGACTCTTGTCCGAACTACGACTGACCTGATTCCTCCAAAAGGATACGTAGGCAACCCTCATGGGTGCGGTCACAACCTTTTTTTTCAAATCTCAAATCCCACAATTTCTTTCAAATTTCAAATTCCACAATTTCTTTCAAATTTTCAATTCCACAACTTCTTTCAAATTTCAAATTCCTCCATATTTCCCAAATCTCAAATTCCAAAATCTTTCCAAATCTCCAATCTATTTTCAAATTTTCAATTTCAAATTTCTACTTCTAAACCTTCAATTTCAATTTCCAAAATCTTTTTTCCAAATTCAAACTCCTATCTCTTTCTTTTCAAATCAAATCAAATCAAATTCTTCTTTTCAAATCTTTTTTCAAATCTATTTTCTAAATCAACTCTCTTCTATTGCACTAGCATATCATGCATCATGTTAGCTTCTTTTCAAACATCATTTTTCAAAGTGAATAGGATTGGTCAATAGTTAGTTGAAGACTCTCATAGGTGAATCTAGGTTAGATTGACATGTAGGTACTGAAAGGGCGGGGTAGGGTGATAGCTTAGTGCGTCTTCCCTACACATAACCAACCTCCGAACCTAGAATCACTAATTTCAAAGACCAAAAAGGATTTGTTTTTCCAAAAGGGCTAAATGTTTTCCAAAGGTTGCCAAACAACCTGTTTTCTTAAAAAAACCCCTCTCTTGAGGAGGTATTTTCAAAAACCTTTTCCAAAACCCTAAGTATAGTCTCCGAATTATTCTTAGTTTTTAGGTGACCTAACTCACCTTAATTAAGTTAGGTGGTGACTCCAAATTTTTTTCCAAAAGCCCTTTATTCAAATTTATTTTCAATTCATACCTAGTCGCACTCATTCTTCTAGGAGGGTGAGTTCTAACGAGAGAGTACAACATTTTTCCCGCTTGTGTGAGTATTCCTCGAGTGCGAAAAATCTGGGCGCGACAACAGTTAATAAAATAATATTGCAAACAAAAGTGCACCTACAAAACAAAGACGTATGAGTTAGTATGTGGATGACAATCTTAATACAAGATAATAGGAATGGAGTTAGATGTATGCTTTTGAAAATAACTTCGACAATTCGACTTTGAAAACTGAAGGGGGATAAAATTGGACAAGTTAATTAAAGACTCTACAAGGGTGAAGGGTGCAAATACCTGACTATGGCCTAACCGTCTAAGTGTCCCCAATGGAGTCGCCAGCTGTCACGCCCAGATTTTTTGCACTCGAGGAATACACACACAAGCAGAAAAAATACTATACTCTATTGTTAGAACTTATCCTTCTAGAAAAATTAGTGCAACTAGGTTTGAATGGAAAGTTGATTTGAATAAAGGGCTTTTGAAAAACAATTTGGAGTCGCCACCTAACTTGATTAAGGTGAGTTAGGTCACCTAAAAACTAAGCACAATCGGAAGACTACACTTACGGTTTTTTGAAAAACGATTTTGAGAATACTTTCTCAAGAGAGGGTTTTTAAGAAAACAGGTTGTTTGACAACCTTTAGAAAACTTTTAAGCCCTTTTTTTTTTGAAAATAAACTCCATTTTGGTCTTTCACAAAATAGTGATTCTAAATTCAGAGGTTGGTTACATGTAAGGAAGACGCACTAAGTCATCACCCTACCCCGCACTTGCGGTACCTACATGTCTATTCACCCTAGATTCACCCATTAGAGTCTTCGATTAACAAATGTTCAAAACTATCCACTTTGGAAAGAATTTTTAGAAAGAAATTGATATGATGCATGATATGCAAGTGCAATAGAAAGATTTGATTTGAAAATAGATTGGGAAATAAATTTGAAAAGAACTTGATTTGATTTGAAAAGAGATTTGAAGAGATAGATTTAATTTTGAAAGAAAGTTTTCAAGATTGGAAATAGAAATTTGGAATTGGAAGTTTGAAAATAGTTATGGAATTGGAGATTTGAAAAAGGCTGTGGAATTGGAAATTTGAAAAAGGTTGTGACCGCACCCATGAGGGTTTCATATGTATCCTTTTTGAGGAATCAGGTTAGTTGTAGTTCGAACAAGAGTCCGATAGAAAATAGGATGTTTGATTTAAAAAAGAGATTTTGATTTGAACTTAGAAAAGAAAATTGGAAATTGAAATTTTGAAATCGAAAAGATTAGACTTTGATTTGGAAAGATTGAGGTTTAGGAAACCTAGACTTAGGAAGATAGGATTTAGGAAGGCCTTGAGATTTAAAAAAGACTTGACTTGAATGTTGGACTTGGAAGATTAGGCAAAGATTAGATTTAAAAAAGGTTCAAATTAGGAAGTTCCGTTTTAGAAAAGTTTCATTTTAGGAAAGGTTTCGAATTAGGAAAGTTTCATTTTAGGAAAGATTTCAAATTAGGAAAGAATTAAAATAAAAAATTTTTGAAATTAGAAAGTCTTCTTTTTAAGAAAGAGTTGATTTTTGGAAAGAGTTGAATTAGGAAAAGTTTAATTTAAGAAAGATTTAGAATTTTAGAAAGTTTTGACTTAAGAAAGTTTTGAAATTTAAAAATTTTTAACTTAGGAAAGGTTTCGCTTTTAGAAAGTTTTAACTTAAGAAGTTTTCGAAAGTTTTAAATTTGGAAAGATTTGAAATTTAGAAAGTTTGGAATTTAGAAAGTTTAGGATTTGGGAATATTTGAAATTTGAGTTTTAGAAATACTTGAGATTTGGAAATGTTTGAGTTTCAGAAAGATTTGAAAACTTAGATTTAGAAAGTTTAAATTTGGAAAGATTTAAATGTTTAAGTTTTAGAAATTTAAGGTTTAGGAAAGTATGAGATTAGGAAGGAATGGATTAGGAAAGGTTTAGACTAGGAAAGATTGAGATTCCTATTTTCCTAAAACAAAAGATTGGATTTTGTTTCTAAGAAGAGATTGTTTGATTTTGTTTCCAAAAACGGAGGATGAGATCTAGTTTTCTAAACGGAGAGATTGGATTTGGTTTCCTAAAATGAAGGATTTAATTTAACATGGATTTGGAAAGATGATGTTTCTGAAATCCTATATTTTGGGAAGACTATAGTTTTGACATAGAGAATAGGTTTTGGTAACTTATAATTTAGATTTGACGAAGCAGATTTGGAAACCTAGGTTTTGAAGCAAGATAGAAATAAAGAAAATCATGTTTTAAGTATGGAAATTAGGGTTTCCTAATCATTGGCTCTAGGGCTTGACTTAGGCTCTAAGAAAAGAAATTTTGGAAAGTGAGTTTTTTTTTTTTTTTAGAAAGGAGGATTTTTAGAGGGAGACCCTAAAAAGGATTTTTCGGAAAGAGTTTTTAGGAAAACGTTTATGGAGTGTTTCTAGAAAGTGAATTTGTAGAAGGCGCTTTGGAAAGGAGTTTAAGAAGACGTTTTGGAAAATAGATATTTGAAGGGAATGTTTTAGAAAACAATTTTGGAAAGAAATTTTGAGAAAGTGATTGGAAAGAGTTTTTAGAAAGTACGTTGGAAAAGTGGTTTTTTAGAAAGAGAGATTTTTGAAATGAAAGTTTTTGGAAAGTCCATAAAAATATCTCACTTTTCTAAAGCGATTCTAACCATAAAAATGCTAGAACCACTTTAAGATAGTAGTTTTGAAAACAACAAAGATTTGAAAATATGGACCATATTGATCACTTTAAATATAACACTTTCCTAAAGCAACCCTAGCCATGGAAAAGGTAGAATCACCTTAGGATTGTGATTTTGAAAACAAGTTTTGAAGAAGAAGATTTAATACAAGTTTTGAAAATGGTTTTGATGCAAGTTTTAAAAACAAGTTGGAGAACGAATTTTGGAGGAATTCAAGATCATGATATGCACAATGTAAGTTGGGGTCGTGAACATACAAGATTAATGCTTCACTACATAATCAAGGGGGTCGAACCCATGTGGTCTCCGGTTAGACTAAGAGAAAGCCCCTGACACGGTGACTCTCAATAGCCTAATCATACACATGGATCAAGAAGTCCCTTGTTTCAAGCATGGAAGAAAGGGGGAGAAGAAGATGGGGGATTAAAATAGAAGAACACCCAAGTGGGAGAAGAGAAAGGGGGAAGATGCGTAAACTTAAATAGAGAACCTACTTTGTGTCTTCTTTATTTTGCTTTGCTTTGTGCGCTTTGTTTTTCTTTCTTTGCTTCAGTCTTCGCTTCAATCTTCATCTTGATCTTCAGGAACTTGTCTTGATCTTTGAGAGCTTCAGGTTGCAGCACTTCAACTCTTCAATGAAGGCTTTGGAGGCTAGTGTATGAGTGTATATGAGTGTATGGGAGTATATGAGAGTTAGGGTTTGTGTATGGGGGCTAGGGTTTGGAAAACCTAAAGAAAACTAGGGTTTAGGAAGGCTACGAGCTCTGTTTATCGAAGAGTATGGTTTTTAGACTAAGTTTGCGGACCCCTTTCACGCCGGAAAAGGCTTTGTATTTATAGGGAGAAGAACAACCTAGCGCTTGTTGCAGTGGTGCTAGGCTAAAGAACACATTGGTGCCATTAGGAGTGGCGCCAGCCACTTAGGAAAGCTTTTAAATTGGCAAGCAACGTATCTTCAAAGGATTTGGGCACCTATACTAGTGACTACCGTGCAATTTTTGGCTTGACTTCACTAAGAGTGGCTCCAGAAGATCCGGGAATAATTTAAAGGGGCCGGAAATGACCCAGAAGGCCAAAAAGGGATAGGAACCCTTAGAATAGGGTCTCGGGGGTAACAGACTTAAAGAATGATGTCAAGATGTGTTGGAAAGGTTGACCGGGCCATTAGGGGCAAAACGGTCAATCGGGCTGAAAAGCTGTCGGGACGGACTCAAAATGTCCGGGAAGAAGACTTGAGATTTGGAAACATTATTTAGAATTTCCCTAAAGGTTACCGATTCGTTACCTAGAGCCTGTGTGGTCAGAAAAGGCGACCGGCCTACTAGGGTCAAAATGATCATTTTGCACCGGGTTTACCGGAATTGACTCGGAATGATCTAGAGCGATAATAAAGGTCGGGAATACTATAAAAAGCATTCTTTGGAGGTTATTGGTTTGATATCTAGAGCCGGTGTGGTTCTCGAGGCATTCAGATGCCTAGGGGCAAAATGGTCATCTTGACCGCAAAGTCTCGGAATTGGCCCGAAATTGACTAGAAGGCACCTAATCATGCTGGATTGCCTTTAAGACAATCTTGGAAAGGTGGACTTACCATTCTGAGAACTTAGGTACTTTCTCGAGAAATGTGCTGGAAATGGCCCTAGGAGCAGTTTGGTCATTTTTCACCGAAGTGGGCTAGCTGGTACCGGTGTTGACCTGGATTTTGAGTGTTTCCACCACTCTGACAGCAGACCCATGGTAAAGGGGTTTGTTGGCAATTCCCTATATCGACCTGTTTACTAGTGTTTCCACCACTCTAACGGTTGTAATGTTTACAAGTACTTTCGTTACTCTGACGGTTTGCGATCGTTCCCGAGACTGTCTGATCTCGAGAAGCTGCTAAATGAACTTAGCACCTGAGGAATCAACTTTCTCGGAAGGCGTGCTGAAACGGACATTTTTACATTGGCGGGCTAGTAGGCGCCAAAGGTGGACCGTTCTACCATCTCGGGGACTTAGGGTCTCGTCCTGGTCGACGAGTTTAAAGGGACTTATCGTTTTGAAGAACTTTCTTAGGAAAACGTGCCAAATAGGATGGACTTACCTCCTCGAGGAATCAAATTTCTCGAGGGATGAATTGGAATTTAGAATTGGACTCGAAGTTTGATTGGAATTTGATTTGGAAAGGGGACTTATTGTCTTCGAGAAGACGTGCCCATTGGTTGAAGCGATGAATTGACTAAATTAGACTTGAAAATTTTAGTTGACTCATAATATGTCCATATTGACTTGAATACAAGTCTGGATGGACTAGAGACTGTCGAGCTGGCAAAAATGGGGTGCTTACACGCACCATTTGGGTTTCCTACATATCTCATTTGGCGAGAATCAGGTCATTCGTAGTTCGAGCAAGCGCCCGATAGAAAATAGGCACATTAGGGCCTTGGGAAAGTTTAAAGACACTTTGAGATCTTTGAAAAGTTTGAAGGCACTTTGAGGTCTATGGAAAGAGAGAACTTGAGAGTTTTGATTTGAAATCGGAGAGTGGAGTGTTTTGAAATAGAACTTTGGAACTCTTGAAAGGGGGTTTTGTAATGTTTTGAAATGTTTTTGGAACAACTCAAGGGAGCTTTGGGAATGCTTTGAAATAACTCAAGAGAATTTTGAAAATGTTTTAAAGTCTTGTTTTGAGAACGTTGGAGGTATGAAAAAGTTTTTGAAAGTGGTTTTTGAAAACACCTAGGACTTTGGAACTTTAATATGGACAATCTTGAAGGTTGAATTTAATGTATCATTGTCGCACCCAGATTTTTTGCACTCGAGGAATATACACACAAGCGGGAAAAATATTGTACTCTCTCGTTAGAACTCACCCTCCTAGAAGAATGAGTGCAACTAGGTTTGAATTGAAAATAGATTTGAATAAAGGGCTTTTAGAAAAGATTCAAAGTCGCCACTTAACTTGATTAAGGTGAGTTAGGTCACCTAAAAACCAAGAATAATCTGGAGACTACACTTAGGGTTTTTGGAAAACGATTTTGAAAAACATCCTCAAGAGAGGGTTTTTAAGAAAAACAGGTTGTTTGGTAACCTTTGGAAAACATTTAGCCCTCTTTAGAAAAATAACTCCTTTTGGTCTTTGAAATCAGTGATCTAGGTTCAGAGGTTGGTTACGTGTAGGGAAGACGCACTAAGCCATCACCCTACCCCGCCCTTTCGGTACCTACATGTCAATCTACCCTAGATTCGCCTATGAGAGTCTTCAACTAACTATTATTTAATCCTATTCACTTTATAAAACAATGTTTAAAAACCATCATGATGCATGATATGCAAGTGCAGGAAAAGAGAATTGAAGAATTGATTTGGAAAGAAATTGATTTGATTTGAAAAGAGATTTGGAAAGATAGATTTGAAATTGGAATTGAAAAGAGATTTGAAAAGAGTTATGGAATTGGAAACTTGAAAAATGTTGTGAAATTTGAGATTTGAAAAATGTTGTGGAATTTGACATTTGAAAGAAGTTGTGAAAATAGAAATTTAAAAAATGTTGTGACCGCACCTATGAGAGTTGCCTACGTATCCTTTTAAAGGAATCAGGTCAGTTGTAGTTCGGACAAGAGTCCGATTGAGAGGAGATTGATTTGGAAGAAAGAGATTGAATTGAAAATTGGATTAGAAGATTGAGAGATTTGAAAAGACTTGACTTTGGGAAAACTCGGTTTTAGGAAACCTAGACTTAAGAACTTCAAAAAGAAGGATTGGATTTGACTTGGAAAGATTTTGAAAAAGAATTGACTTGAACATTAGACTTGGAAGATTGGAGAAAATTTGAAATTAGGAAAGGTTCGAATTTGGAAAGTTTCATTTTTGGAAATTTTCAATTAGGGAAAGTTTTCAAGTTAAGAAAGTTTCAAAATTAGGAAAGTTTTGAATTAAGAAAGTTTCAACTTAGGAAAGCTTTGAATTAGGAAAGTTTTAACTTAGGAAAGTGTTGTTTTAGGAAAGGTTTTGAAATTAGGAAGTTTTGAAAGTTGAAAAGTTTAGAATTTGGAAAGTTTTGAAATAGGAAAGTTTTAAAAGTTGGAAAGTTTCGTTTTAAGAAAGGTTTTGAAATAGGAAAGTGTTGAATTTAGAAATGTTTTGAATTAAGAAAGTTTCAACTTAAGAAAGTCTTGAATTAAGAAAGTTTTGAGTTTAGAAAAGTTTTAGGTTTGAAAAACTTCGAATTTGAAAAGATTTGAAATTTAGAAAGTTTAGGATTTAGAATGTTTTAGAGTTTGAATTTTAGAAAATCTTGAGATTAGGAAAGGTTGAGTTTAAGAAAAGTTTGAAAACTTAGGTTTGAAAAGTTAAGATTTGAAAAGAAGGTAGAATTATGAAAGGGTTGAATTAGGAAAGATTTGAGAGTTGAGTTTTAAAATTTAGGAAAGATTTTTATGTTCAAGTTTTGGAAACTTAAGATTTAGGAAAGTGAAAGTTTAGGAAGGATTTGAATTAGGAAAGATTTGGATTAGGAAGGGATTGGATTTTGTTACTAAAAGGGAAGGTTTGATTTTGTTTCTAAAAACGGAGGATTGGATCTAGTTTCCTAAACGGAAAGATTGGATTTAGTTTCCTAAAGGGAAGGTAGGATTTGGCCAGGATTTGAAAAGGGAGATTCTAGAAACCCTAGATTTGGAAAACTATAGTTTCGACGTAGAAAACAAGTTTTGGAAACATGTATAGTTTGGATGTGAAAACAAGAGGTTTTGGAAACCTAGGTTTGGGGCAAAGTTTGAAAATCATGTTTTTGGAAAGAAAATTAGGGTTTCCTAATTGTGGGTTCTAGGGCTTGACTTGGGCTCTAAGGAAAAAGGATTTTTGAAAAGTGCATTTTTAGAAACGAAGGTTTTCTAGAAGGGAATCCTAAGGAAGAGTTTTTGGAAAGTGAAGTTGAAGATAGAGTTTTCAGAAAAAGATTTTAAAGAGAAGGAGTTTTTGAGAAGTGTGTTTTTGGAAACAAGTTTTTGGAAGAAAAATCCTAGAGGGGAGTTTCTAGAAGGGAGATTTTGGAAAGAGAGTTTTTGGAAAGATTTTTGGAGAGAGTTTTTCTAGGAAAGAGACCTAGGGAACGTTTTTGGAAAGTGGATTTTGAAGAGAGCATTTTGGAAAGGGGTTGAAAAAGGGAGCCTGGAAAAATAGATCTTTGGAGAGAGTTTTTGAAAACAATTTTGGAAAGAAGAGTTTTAGGAAAGTATGTTGAAAAAGAGATTTTTAGAAAGAGATTTTTGAAAAGAGAGCTTTTTTGGAAAACGTAAAAGATCTCACTTTCCTAAAGTGATTCTAACTATAAGAAGGCTAGAACCACTTTAGGAAAGCGATTTTGAAAATAACAAGATTTGAAAATATGGACCATATTGGTCACTTTAAATGTAACACTTTCCTAAAGCAACCCTAGCCATGGAAAGGCTAAAATCACCCTAGGATTGTGATTTTGAAAACATGTTTTGAAAAAGGAGATTTTGATGCAATTTTGAAAACAAGTTTGAAAACAATTTTGAAAACGACTTTTGGAAGATGCAAGACCATGATATGCACAATGCAATTTTGGGGTCGTGAACATACAAGGTTAAGGCTTCACCACATAATCAAGGGGGCCGAACCCACGTGATCTTTGGTTAGACTAGAAGAAAGCCCCCGACACGTTGACTCTCCAATAGCCCAATCCTACACATGGACCGGGAATCCCCTTGTTTCAAGCATGCAAAGAAAAGGGGAGGGGGGGTGGGGGAAAGAGATGGGGGATTAAAATAAAGAAAACCCAAGTGGGTTAGGAGAGAGAAGAGAGAGGGGGGAAGTGTGGAAATTTAAATGGAGGACCTACCTTGTATCTTGTTTATTTTGCGCGCCTTGCTTTCTTCGGTCTTCGTCTTGATCTTCATCTTCAATCTTCAAGAGCCGCCTTCGATCTTCAAACTTCAAATTGCAACTTTTCAAGTCTTCAAAGGAGGGTTGAAGGCTAGTGTATGAGTGTATGGGGGTGTATAGAAGTGTATATGAGGCTAGGGTTTGTGTATAGTGGCTAGGGTTTGGAAAACCTAAGGAGGCTAGGGTTTAGGGAGTGTTCGAGCTCTGTATATCGAATTATATGATTTTTAGATTGAGTTGATTGATCTTTTTCACGTTGGAAGAGGCTCTGTATTTATAGAGGTTGGACAACACTGGCGCCTGTTATAGTGGCGCCAGGGCAAACTTTACACTGGCGCCACTAGGAGTGGCGCCAGGCCATTTTTGGCTTGGCGCCACTACTAGTGGCACCAGCCATTTAGAAAATGTTTAAGGTCGGCAAGCAACGTATCTTTGACTAGATTTGGGTGCCTGTACTACTGACTACCATGTAATTTTTAGCCTAGCTTCACTAGGAGTGACTCCGGAAAGTTTGGGAAGGAGTTTGGAAGACTGGGAATGACTCGGAAAGCTGGAAAAGAGTAGGAACACCTAAAATAGTGTCTTGGACATTTTTGACTTGAAAAATGAAGACAAGATGTGTTGGAAGGGTTGACCGGGTCTTTAGGGGCAAAACGGTCAACCGGATCGGGAAGCTACTGGGACAGACTCGGACTATCCCAGAAGAAGACTCAAGATTTGGAAACATTATTCAGAATGTTCCCAAAGGTTTCCGGTTTGATACCCAGAGCCGGTGTGGTCGGAAAAGGTGACCGGCCCACTAGGGGCAAAACAGTCATTTTACACCGAGTTTACTAGAACTTACTCGGAATGATCCGGAAAGGTAAAGGAAGGCTGAGAACACTATAAAAAGCAGTCTCAGAAGGTTATTGGTTTGATACCCAGAGCTGTTGTGGTTCCCGGGGCGTTCGAATGCCTAGGGACAAAACGGTTATTTAGCTTTAAGTGGGCCCTATGGGCCCGAGAAGCGACTGGTGGACTAAATTCAAGTTAAAAAGGTGGGCTAAGAGTCTAAATATGCATGTGATGTGTGAAAGTGAGCTTGGTCAGCTCGGAGATTGCCGAGCGGGCAAAAATGGGGTGCTTACAATCACCTTCCCTTTGAATTCCTAGCCATAAAAGGGGTAAGGATACCTTAGGGTTGGGAGTTCTTGAAAACATTTTTGAAAATAATTTAAAGATAGAGTGTAGGAGTATTAGAAAAGGCTTATGGAGTTGGTTTTTTAAAATCTCATGAGAGTAGGAGGTTTTTGGAGAAGTGGATTATGAGAATAGTTTTGAATTGAAAGACCATTTGAAAAGGGGTCCTTGAGTTGGAACCTTGAAGCTTACTAACCTAGGTTGAGTTAGCCTAAAGTTAGGGATGACCTAAGGTTAACTTGGGTTAGGTTAACCTGGAGTTAAGGTGACATAGGGTTAATCGACTAGGGTTTGGTTAGTCCTAGGGTTAAGGTGACCCAGGATTAACTAACTTGGGTTAGGTTAACCTAGGGTTGGACAACTAGGGTCAAGTTAACCCAAGGTTGAATTGAACTAGAGTTAACTAACTAGGGTTAGGTTAACCTAGGGTCAAGGTGGCCTAGGGTTAACTTACTTGAGTTAGGTTAACCTAAGGTTAGGCAACTAGGGTCAGGCAACTAGGGTCAAGTTAATCTAGGGTTAGATTGGAAGGTGGTTTTGAAATGTGGTTTTATGCATTTTTGAAAAGGGTTTTGGAAAACAAATCATGTCATGCAAAGGACCTTGGTACCCTTTTTGAAGATTATTTCCATAAAAATTTACTCTAGTCAAGTATATGGTTTATATTGTTGATGTTTGAAAGCCTTTCCAAAGAAGGTTTCCTTTAGGACCATTATAACATTTATCTTGAAAATAGTAGGAGTTTTAAAAATCAACACAATAATGACAACCTTTTGGAAAAACATTTTTAATGCAAAGATGAAGGGAATGAACTTTTGAAAACCACTTTTTACGGGAAAATTTTGAAAACCATTTCTAAAGAAACCATTCTAACAAGTTAGGGTTTCTATGACCAATGTAAAGGGAAACCACTCAAGAGAGGGTTCCATGGGGCCATTCCAACTACTAAATTTGAGAGAATAAAAACCTTAGAAATTAGAGAGTTTGAAAAGCATTTTCATAGAAGAATAAAAGGAGAAAGGAACCATTCTAACAATTAAGGGCTCTTATGGCCAATGTAAAGGGAAACCACTCAAGAGAGGGTTTCATGGGGCCATTCCTACCACTAAACTTGAGAGAATAACAACCTTATAAATGAGAGGGTTTGAAAAGCATTTTTATGCAAGTTGGAATACAAGGGTGCAAAAATGTGAATTAGGGGTTAATAGAGAGATTTTCTAAGGCATGATTACCTAAGGTCTCATTCTAAGCTTCAAGGGACCAACTCTTAGAATATTGAGCTTGAAAATGGCATGGAAATGAGAATAGTGTAAGTTTTGTAAAACATGGTTATAAACACGAAAATAAAACCAAGCACACAAAACATGAACAAGATAGCAATATGCAAAGGGGGTTATGACTCCATACAAGGCTTTAGACTACACCACATAATCAAGGGGTTCAAAGGCCATACCATCTCAAAGTAGGCTAGTGAGAGATCCCCCTACACGATGACTCTCACTAACTTTCCTCTAGGCATGAACTAAAAGCCCTCTTGCTCAAAGCATGCAAGAAAAGGGGGGTATAAGATGGGGATTAAAATAGATAATAGCCTGAGTAGGCTAGGAGGGAGATGAAAGGAGTGGGGGAAGACAAAAATATACATCCAATCTTTTATAGATATTTTGACTTGAGCTAGGAGGGCTTTAAGTATGCTTGAGGGGCTGGAATGAGGTATTCTATGGACTGAGAGGCAATGTAGGTAAAGTGTATTGGTTAGGTGGAGGTGGAATCTAGCCTAAGTGTTTGAGGTATGGGATGTATATAGGAATTCGAGATTCTGGAGCAGTTTTTGCAGAGCTTCACTATCAATTTCAATTCTGGAATATGCAACAGGGGAGGCCTGTATTTATGAGCAATCTGGGAGAAGCCTAGCGCATATGGTACATGTGCCTGGGCAAAATTTGCCCTGGCGCATGTGGTACTCTCTGTGGGCGTTCAAATGGTGTTCGAAAGTGTTCAAATGCCACGTGGCACCCATTGTACTATCTAAATCTTGACGGTTAATCAAAATTTGGCTGATTTGATCAAAATATGGGCTCATGTAGCATACGCTCCATCACCGGGAGTGTTCGTTTAAACTTTGCCTCGATAATTGAGCCAACCGGGAAGGTTTCGGAGGAATCGGTTGTATCCATGGTGTTCTCTTTGGGTTTCTCATAAACTTTCATGTTTTTTAAAAGTTTAAATGGTGTTCGAAAGTGTAAGATATCATCTCAAAAAGTGTGCATAAAATTACATCTTTGCGAAGCGTCTGTGATACTCTCTGTGGGCGTTCAAAAGTGGCTGTTTTTCTACCGCATGATCGAGGCCTTCGGAATGCGATCTCTCCGATCGGACTATACCGATGGAAAGTACTTTGGAAATACTTTCAAGAATTCCCTAATTTACACATTTCTCAAATCGTTTGATGGTGCATTATTATCAGGGAATTAGGAAAAAAGTCAATCTTGGCGGAGCGTCTGTGAAATGCTCCAGGGGTTGCTGAAAGTGGCAGTTTTCGAACCACTTGATGAGGGACTTCAGGGAGTGATCTATCCGATCGAGCTGTATCAATGGAAAGAGCTATGAACGAGCTTTTGGAAATTCCTCGGTTTATGCATTCTCAAGTCATTTGATAGTGCGTTAGAACCAGGGAATCGAGAGAAAAGGCAATTTTTGGTCCAAGGAAACTTTATTGAGTCGGGGGTGTTTAGTGTCACAAGGTCCTCTTCAAGTTAAACAGTGGTGTGTGACAAGAACCACCTTTAATATTCTAGGACCGGTGTAATTTTCGAGGTGTATTCGTGTTGTCAAGGGCAAAATGGTCATTTTGAGCCGGGTTTGGTCAAAAATGGCTAGGAATGGATCGAAGTGTTATGTTAAGCGTGTTGGGTCATTCAGGGGTGATCCTAGGAGAGTCTTTCATTGTTCGGTGGAATTTGTGCAATGCTAGGGTATTCAGGGGCAAAACGGTCATTTTGACCGGAGTTAGCCATAATGGGACCGAAATTGGATAGAATGGCGTGCAGAGTACGCCTAAATGCTTTGTAGCACTTTGGAATGGTGGACTTACCATTTTGAGGGATTTTCAACTTTCTCAAAGTGTGCCTGGAGGCCTAAGGGGCAGGTTTGGTCATTTTTCACCGAGTTGGGCGAGTAGACACTGGTGTTGACCTAGGTGTTGGTTTCCGCAACCGCCCGGTCTCAAAAAACTACCTATGCAGTGTTGGTCCTTGAGACTGCCTGGTTTCAGAGAGCTACCTGTAGGCGTGGTGTTGGTTTCTGAGAACGTTTAGTCTTAGAAAGCTACCTGTGATGGTGGTGTTGGTCTCCGAGAACGCCTGGTTTGGGAGAACTACCAAATGACGAACATTCTACATTGGTAGGCTAGCAGGCGCCAGAAGTGAACCGTCTAGAATTTGATAAGGTGTTGGTCCTCAAGATCGCCCGATCTCAGGAAGCTACCTAGATGGCGTTGGTTTTCGAGACCGTCCGATCCTGGAAAACTACCTGGAATGCCTAGGGGCATGATGGTGTTCACAGCTTCGATTGGACCTAGTGGGTCCAGGAAGCTACTAGTTGACTGGATTGAGTTTGAAAGACTCGTTTTGGGCTTGCATGTGTTGAAAACTATGTCTGGTCAGGCCAGAGATTGCTGAGCGGGCAAAAATGGGGTGCTTACACCTTATGCGTGACCTTTACAATTACTATATTGGCCTAAAGAGCCTTATGTGTGACCTTTACGATTTGTATCTCACTCCTAGGATATTATATTTGAAATATTAACATTTCGTTATGACAACTTATGATATAATGTTCAATATGATGCTATGCTACCTATGTTTTCAAATCTATACTTTATACATTTTCAAGAACAACGATATTGATGTGTCTAATGTTATACGACGAGCTAAGATGTACACCTACAAGCTTATGATATTTTATGCTAATGACAAGTATGTCATACTCTATGAGATCATGCTACGATATGCATGCCTCTCTTTTAAGAAAGTGAATTTTGAGGAGAGTGTTTTGGAAATGAGTTTAAAGAGAGAAGTTTTGGAAAATAAATTTTCGGAGAGAGCTTTTAGAAAACAATTTTGGAAAGAAATTTAAAGAGAGTTTATGGAAAGCATGTTGGAAAAGAGATTTTTAGAAGGAGATTTTTGAGAGAAGAGATTTTGGAATGTATATAAAATATCTCACTTTCCTAAAGCGATTCTAACCATAAGAGGGCTAGAACCACTTTAAGATAGTGGTTTTGAAAATAACAAGATTTGAAAATATGGACCATGAAAGTCACTTTAAATGTAACACTTTTCTAAAGCAACCCTAGCCATGGAAAAGCTAGAATCACCCTAGAATTGTGATTTTGAAAACAAGTTTTAGAAAAGAAGGTTTTGATGCAATTTTGAAAACAAGTTTAATGCAAGTTTTGAAAACGAGTTCAAAAACGATTTTTGAAAGAATACAAGATAATGATATGCACAATGCAAATTGGGGTTATGAACATACAAGGTTAAAGGCTTCACCACATAATCAAGGGGGCCGAACCCACGTGGTCTCCTGTTAGACTAAAAGAAAGCCCCCAACACGGTGACCCTCCAATCGTCTAATCCTACACATGGATCGAGAATCTCCTTGTTTCAAGCATGCAAAGAAAGGTTGGAAGAAGATGGAGGATTAAAATAGAGAAAACGCAAGTGGGTTAGGAGGGAGAAGAGAGAAGGGGATGTGCATAAGCTTAAAGAGAAAACCTACCACATGTCATGTTTATTTCGCTTAGCTTTGCGCGTCTTGCTTTTCTTCGGTTTTTGCTTCACTTTAGTTTTAGAGGGCTTGTCTTTGATCTTCAAAGCTTGTAGTTGTAGCAATCCAAGCCTTCGAGGGAGGGTTGGAGGCTAGTGTATAAGTGTATAGAAGTGTGTATGAGTGTATAGGAGGCTATGGTTTAGTGTATGATGGCTAGGGTTTGGAAAACCTAGAGAAGCTAGGGTGTAGGAAGGCTACGAGCTCTGTATATCGAATATTAGGGTTTTCAAATTGAGTTTGCGGACCTCTTTCACGCTGGAGGAGGCTCTGTATTTATAGATGAAGGAATGCACTGGCATATGTTGCAGTGGCGCCAGGCCAAAAATTACATTGGCGCCACTAGGAGTGGCACCAGGCCATTTTTTAGCTTAGCGCCACTACAGCCATTTAGGAAATATTTAAGGTCGGCAAGCAACGTATCTTTAGAAGATTTGGGCACCTGTACTAGTGACGACCATGTAATTTTTAGCCTGGCTTCACTAGGAATGACTCTGGAAGGTCCGGGGATGAATTGAAGGGGTCGGGAATGACCCGGAGAGCCGGAAAGGGATACAAACCCTGAGAATAATGTCTCGGTGAGCCTAGTCAGGCCGGAGATTGCTGAGCGGGCAAAAATGGGGTGCTTACAGTTATGTACTGATTTTGGGCTAGACATTTAATGTTTTGTAAATTTATAATGATATACATTTGCGATAGCCTTGCATTAGGCGCATATGTATGTTTATGCTTTGGGATTAGGCACAACTCTGCCATGTATGACACGTATTATTTTAAGTTTATAAATTTTAAATTCTGCAACTATGTATCATTTTAAATGATCACACACAGGTGTTCAACTAGTTTATGTAATGCGGCCTGAGGTAGCCAAGCTACTGGCCGGTTATGCATCCCAAATCTGTATAGGGTTACTGTAATACCCATAATTTTCTTTGACTGCATTACCCCTAACGGGGCTGAATAAGGCATGACCATAGGGCCACAAGTCAAAAATGAGGCTTTTCCGATTCTAACCCTGTCCAGATGTCAAAACTCGATTCCCCAAAAAAGGTTCGAAGCTCATCACCCGACAATTCGCACCAAAACGGCACCCTAACTTTAAGCGGAGCTTTCTCCCTCGTCTTTCGTCAAATTTTGACGAATTAGATGTCCAAAATTATCGCCTTTTCGAGCCCGATGCCTTGGTAATCTCAGAATTCCATTCTGTAGAGTGTCGGTTCTCCCAAAAGCCCCCGCAAGCCACTGCACTTGGAAAATCGCACCTAAATCCCCTGTAACTTCGATTTGAGGTTTCTCGCTAGCCCGGTGTCGGAATTGTACAAAATTGGTGCCTAAACTGATTAATTTTTCAAAAGCTTTCTACTTACGATATTAGGTCAGGCATTTGATGAAAAATTCGAACATTGAATTTAGCCACTTTAAACTAAGAACTCCCTTATGTTTTTACGAGATTGCCCCCACCCCACCAATTTGCACGGCCAGCCCTTACTTAATGCCATGTATAGCACTCATACATGAGTATATATAAGCATGCACGTGTACATGCATTACCTAGCCAAAGTCCTACCTATATACACGTGTGTAATATAGTTGCATCCTACCATGTATCATAATACAACTAAGGCGCATGTTATAAACGCACTCACACTATCACAATAGCATAACAGCATTGTAAACCCAATTGATACACTTATGTAGCTGTCCCTTTATACATAACATTGCGGCTAAGATTAAGCCCCTAAAACGCGCACGCACACACACACACACACACACACGTATCACTAGTTGTCTAATCCATGCTTCCCTACCGCCCTTAGCAACCTATGAAGACTCAGAACAAGAGAGAGAGAGAGAGAGGGACGCTGGGAGTGTATAGTTTTAGAGAAAGAGAGAGAGTTCGTCCATCTCACCATCACCTCTGTGAAACACACCCCGCCTCTATAAATACTCACACACTCCCCTCCCTCATAGGGTTACACAGTAGGAGCTTGGAAAGGAAAGTTACAGAGAGAGAGACAGGGAAACCGAGAGAGAAAAGAAGAAAGAGAGCGGGGAAGAGGGAGCTCAAGGTTGTGGAATTTGAAAGCTAGGTGAGGAACCCATCTTCACCACCCCATTAACCTCCCAAACCCAGCACAAAACAGCCTATAACCTCACTGTATGAACCGAGAGCTGAGAGAGAAGAAATGAATGTGAAAAACACAACCCACCTCACTCTGACAAAATCGGGAGACGAGGGCTATCACAGGGGCTTGGGACTTCTTGGGGACCCCTTCTGGGTGTCCTAAAGAGGTCCACGGCCTCTGTGCATGCACCGAGATCCTCCGTACTGCCGAACCCGCCAAAAAATGTTTAAAAAATCAAAACTCCGGCCACCGGCAAGCTTTACCAACCGTACCACTTGGGGATGAACCGTCTCTGGGCTAGGAACAAATGTCATGAAGGGACCATGGTCGGATTATCACTGGAAGCTAGCAAAAAACGCGGTTGCAGGTCAGTAACCCTAGGGTTCCACCATGCAGTCGGCGTTTTTGGCCATGCAGGCCATCTCCGACCATCTCTGGCCAAGATCCGACCATTAATGTGTGACCCAAGTCCTTGCCAATCTCTGGGTCACACATGCATGGCCAGGGGGTGTAGGGAATGGCCGGAAAATGAACTGGAAACGCTGCCAGCCGCGCGGGAGGAAGAAGAAGGCCAAGCCTTCCACCCCCACACGCTACTGGTGGCGTGTGCCGCCGTGTGTGAGGTTCAATGAGGCTAAAATTTTTATGGCAGCCTTTATAATACTTTGAGAGGCTACCCTAAAATTTTCAGGGCAATCGGAGACTTATGTGAATTTTCATGATTTATTTACAATTGGAAGGATGGAAATTCACAAAAAATAATTTATAAGTAGAAAATTTCTGAAAAATTATTGGGATACCCCTAAATATTCAGGGAACCCAAAAATGGGAGAGTGGCCTTAATAGCCCCCTGAATAAAAGTTTCCAGAATCTCTCTACTTTGAGTCACAGGCAGTTTTGTTCCTAGCTCAGCAATGTATATCACCCCAAAGGGGAAGCTCGAACCTTCCACCTTATTGCACTTAAGTGCTCACTGATTTAACTTACCCCTCCCCACTTAACCATGTTTTAACAAAATCCTTTTATAATGAGATGACTAAACGACTAAGGTAGGATATTCTTTTCTTTTACAGAAATACTAAGTTAAGAACAATCTTGATCTAGACAAACCCTAAGGGTAGGAATCTATGCATTTCCTTAAGATTCATGCTCACATTTTCCTCAATTGGATGATTTGTATATTGTTATGCTTTATGCTTTCTTGTCAAGTTATCTTTCCGTTATAAATGTCTTTCCATACTTAACTTCAAAATATACAAATATTGCTTGCATGATTTCATCACTGAGGAGGTATAAGGGTGTTACAACCAGAAAGGAAAAGACCCTAGGTTTTTATATCACGGGTGTACCTGACTGGCTTGATACTTAGAGCTATCATGGGTTGGTATCACTAGCTTGATATCGGGCTAGATGATCATGGATGGGCCCCACTAGACTTGATGATAGAGGATGAATCATGGGTGGGTCCCATAGGCTTAAATTGGCTCGGATAGGACATACCGGTAAGGATCCTGATATTGATGACACGAAAAAGAAATTACAAGGGTCATATGCATGCCATGATATTCTTTTACTGCATTATCTTTTACCTTGCACCTTATAGAAATCTTAGGTCTCCTACTAGGCTTTGCCGCTCATTACTATCTTATGGGACATTTTCAGGAATAGAGGCACCAAACTGATTTCCAAGGGAATGGGCATATGAGATCAAGTCCCCTTATTATCTTATTTCTTTTAATTCTTAAGTTAGTTTATACTGGACTGTAATGTTATAAGACTTGCACTGGTTTACGGCCTTGATGTAATATTCCTGGACCATCTATAATATGTTCATGTTTATGTTGTTGTGTTAAAATTATAAACTCCATCACCTCACCGTAAACCCAACCTTAGACCATCATCACTGTTGCGGCCTAGTGAGAGCGGAGTCAGGTCGTGACAGTTACGGGGCATGACAATAAGACCATCCAGCAGCTTCCCAAGATTAGGTAGTCTCGAGAATGAATGCACACCATCAAAGTGGCAAAAACACTCACAAATATCGTAACCGTTAAAGTGGCGCAAATACTCGCAAACAGATCAATATTGGGAATTGCCAACAAAACTCCTATGTCATGGGATCGAACATGCCTCTTGGCAGTGACACATTTACCAGGGGATAGGATACCTTTGGAAACCAACTCGTCACATGCCATCAGAGTGATGGAAACACTTAAAACCTAAGTCAACACTAGTGCTTGTTAGCCCACTCTAGTAAAAAATGACCAAACTACCACATGGGCCCTACTGACACGCTTCTGAAGATAGTACCTAAGTCCTCAAAGTGGTAAGTCCACCCTTGCAAGGTTGTTCCAAAGATAATATAGCACGTTCTAGTGCCTTCCAGTGGCTTCTAGATAAACTTTGAGAGCATCCAGTCAAAATGACCATTTTGCCATTAGGCATCCAATCGCCTCTGGGAACCACACCGACTCTAGGTATCAAACCTGTTACTTTCCAAAGATGCTTCTAATAGTATTCTCAACATTTCAATACCTTTTCGGACTATTCTGAGTCTATTCTGGTGAGCCTAGTGTAAAATGACTATTTTGCCCCTAGTGAGCCAGTCGCCTTTTCTAACCACACCGACTCTAGTTATTAAACCGAAAATCTATCGGAACACTCTCAATAGTGCTTCCAACCTTCAAGTCTACTTAGGGGTTACTCCAGGTCCATTTTGGTGTTCCTTTGATTCAAATGATCGTTTTGCCCTTGGTGGGGCTGCTAACCTTTCCAACTATTCTAGTATTGTTTCTCAAGCTAGTTACATCTGGGACACTCTTTCAAGGGTTCCTGTCCATTCCCGACTAAGTCTAGTTACTTGAAAATTTTCGGATAATTCCCGAACTTCCTAGAGTCACTCATAGTGGAATTAGGCTAAAAATTACATGATAGTTACTAGGACAAGCGCCCAAATCTTCTACCTTGCGTCACAAGAGTCAAAAATCTGTTTCTTGCCGCCTCTAAAGTTTCCCAAAGGGGCTGGTGCCACTAGTAGTGATGCTAAGCCAAAATTGGTCTGGCGCCACTCCTAGGGGCTCTAAGGTTAAAAACACATTGATGCCACTGTAACAAGTGCCAGTTCCTATTTTGTTTGCCTATAAATACAAAGCCGCCCCCTGCATATTCTGTGTCTGCAAAATCACTCTAGAAACTCTGCCTTTCTAAAAACAAAGCTTAAGTTCCCTCAAAACCCTAATTCTCTCATGCCTCCTCAAACCCTAACTTCTATACACTTCAAACATTCAAATACAAGCCTTCAAACATCCATTGAAGATCAAGTGCTGTGTATTCAAGGCTCTCATGGTGAAGCAAAAAAAAGCAAGTAAAGCAATCAAAACAAAATAAAGAGACAAGGTAGATTTTCGATTTAGTTTATGCAATTTTCCCTTTCTCTTCTCTCTCCTAACCCACTTGGTTTTTTCTTCTATTTTAATCCTTATCGTCTACCTCCTCTTCTTGCATGTTTGAAAAAATGGACTTTTTGATTCATGCCTAGGAAGAATTGTTGAAGATCACCGTACTGGGGGCTTTCTTCAAGTTTAACCTAAGACGGTGTAGATTCGACCCCCTTGATTATATGGTGAAGCCTAACCTTGCATGTTCACGACCCTCTTGTATTGTGGTTGTCATGTTCATGCATTGCATTCAAAATTGTGTTTAAAGTTATTTTCAAACTTCCATCAAAATTCTCTTTCTAAACTTGCATCCAAAACCTCTTTCTTTCAAACTTGTTTTCAAAATCACACTCCTAGAATGATTCAAGCCATTCCATGGTTAGGGTTGTTTTATGAAAGTGTTATATTCAATGTGACTATCAAGGTCCAAATTTAAGTTCAAGTCTTAAGTTGTTTTTCAAGAAATCAAAATTCTAAAGTGATTCTGGCCATTCCATGGTTAGGGTTGCTTTAGGAGAGTGTTACATTCAATGGGATCATCAAGGTCCACATTAGGGTTTCAAACCCTACTTGTTTTCAAAATCACAACCCTAAGGTGATTCTAACCACTCCATGGTTAGGATTATTTTAGGAAAGTGTTACATTCAATGTGATCATTATGGTCCATATTTCAAACCCTAGTTATTGTCAAAATCATAACGCTAAAATGGTTCTAATCTTTTCATAGTTAGAATCGTTGATATTCAAAAGACTTGTAAAAGGCTATATTCAAGCATTTCTAAAAATAGTTTTCTGTAAGTTTACTTCCTAAAAACTCTTTTCAAAGATTTACTTTCCAAAACTCCTTGTCTTGAGAGTCCAAGTCAAAACCCTAGAATTCATGATTAGGAAATCCTAATTGCTTTCTTAAGATCATGACTTTCTAATTGCCTCGAATCATAGATTTCCAAATTCAAAATTTTCAAAACTCAAACTTTCCAATTCCATGTCAATCAAATATGAAACAAAATCAAATCCTCTATTTTTGAAAGTAAAATCCAATCTTTAATTTTAGTAAATAGGAATCAAATCTTTCATAATTTCAAACCTTTTTAAATCCCGACTTTTTAAATTTCAAATATTTCATAATTTCAAACTTTTAAATTTTTTCTAATTTCAAAACTTACATTTTTCAAACTTAACTTTCCAAATTCAATGTTTCTTAATTCAAACTCTTTCTTATTTCAAACTTCCAATATTTCTTAATTTCAAATTTTTCTAAATTCAAAACTTTTCAAAATTAACTCTTTCTTAAAAAGGAAACTTTTCTAATATGAAAATTTCCTAATTTGAAACTTTTTTAATATGAAACTTTCTTAATTCAAAACTTTCCTAAAATTCAACTTTCAAAAACACAAACTCTCCTATTTCAAGTGCATGTTTCAACCTTAAGTTGCATAAATTCTGGGAGGCCAAAACCATATTTTGACCCTAACCCTAAAATTATGAAGTTTCAACTCTTTTCTATACCAAGATGATTTTTCAAACTCTCATTCACGTCAAAATGATTTCAAAGCTCAACTGAATTTTTTCAAATCAAGTTCAAAATCAATTTCAAATCAAAGTTCAATTTCAATCTTTCATTCAAAGCTCGAATCAAACCATTTTCAAGTCAAACTTTTCAAAGACCCAAAGTGTCTTTTTAAATCAAATATGACCTCATAGTGTCTATTTTCAATAATCAAAACTTGAGTCCGAACTACAACTAACTTGATTCCCAACATAGGGATACGTAGGCAACTATCATAGGTACGGTCACAACCTTTTTCAAGTTTTCGATTTTCACAACCTAATTTAAAATTTCAATTTTGTCTTTCAAAATCTCTCTCCAAATTCAAATTCTTTTCTTACACTTGCATATTATGTATCATATCAAATCCTTTTTCTAAAATTCTCAAAATGGATATGATTAGACATTGGTTAATCGAATATTCCACATGAGTGAACTAAGGGTGAAAAGACATGTAGGTACCGCAAGAGCGGGATAGAGAAATAGCCTAAGTGCATATTCCCTATTCGTAACCAATCTCTGAACCAATTATGGATTAATTTTCCAATATGAATATTTTTTTTAATATGAATATTTTTTCTAATATAAATATTTTTTTATGAATATGGATAAATTTTCAAATTTAATTTTTTTAAATAAAATTGTTCTCCAAATCAATTATTACATTATCACCATAGGTTATGATATCTTTTATGTTGAAAGTACTAATCCGGATTTCTCAAAATTTAGATTACTAAAATGCAAATATATAACTTCATACTTTTAGTTCTTTCCAATAAATTTCTTCAATTATGCTCCTTCTACAAAATCTTTAATTAAAAATAGATCTGATTCCAATGTACACGCGTCACAAAATTATTAGTCCCGAGTCATTTATTATCTAATTACCAAGGCAATCTTTTCTTATCGGTCAATCTGTCAGTAGCTAATAGACCTCTTTGGAAATGTTTAAAAATTAATAGCAGAAATAAGTCAACCTTTCGACAAAACCCAAATCAAACTAATAGTTCTTTCACTCTCGATAAAAAGAATGATTTATTTGTATTACCAAGCATGAAATTGAATTAGTAGTGATTGTGTTACTTAACCTTAGTAACCTAATTAAACAGAGAAGCAAATTTTCAAATAATGCTCAGGTCTAAATCAAGTATACTGTCAATAAAAAGACACAATAAATATTTCAAGTGCTTTCATTGCACTATTCTAATATAATTACATGTCTTTGGCAAGCTTGGTGGTGAATAGCACAACCATTTTGGAAGGAAATTTTTATATTATAAATGCACATGTCTAGGCTAGGTCAACATTTTTAAGTTGAATCAATTATATCAATAAAAATTTATTGCCAGCAAACTAAAAAAATTCTTATGGAGATGAAATTATTATTTTGTTTTGTTATTATTTGTTTAAAAAGGTTATATGTAACTTTTTTATCCATAAAATCAAATTAATGTTGAGAGAGGTGTTTATACCTATTACTTTAGTCAGACCTGCACGTATCTTTATTCATGTGACGCATAGTTTGAGTTAGCCTAATCTAAATTTGCATACCAACTATGAAAGTATCGTGCTAGCCCAGTTGAGCTGTGAATGCAAAACCTTAAATTAAAGTTTTAGGACCATGATTTTAAAATTGACAATTTAAGAATGAATTTATCATATAAAATTAAATTGGAAATCGTATTCTACTAAATGTATTAAAGTTCAAGCGATAAACTACCAGTTTTAAGTGATATGTTAAATGCACTGACTAGATGATGCACCATGTGATTATCTACCAATATATATATAGTCATGGTACCAATATATATATATATATATATTGGTACCATGACTATATATATAGTCAATTGTACCATGTCTCATCAACTAACTTTTACTTGCAATGCCATGCTTGTTATAGTTAATAATTAATAATAATGTCCTTCATAAATCAATTGTTTTTCTTTTTTGCTTTCTGCTCGGTAAAAAGAAAATTTTATTGAACACACCAACGTCATCTATTATGTTTTTTCTTACTATTCAAATGGTATATACTAACTTTTGAATGTTTGAATGTAATTCCTCAAAAGCTTTTAAAATCTAGTTTTTAAAGAGAGTTATTTTTCTTCATATTTTTCTATAATAATAATATGAATAATTCATATTATAACTACCAGCACCATCAAAATCATCAATCTGATAAAATTTTCAAAATTTGGAAAGAACTTCCAACTTTATATATTCGTATAATATATAAATACTATAATGTCATCTTCTAAGATGCAGTTCTACAAAACTGAAAAAGTAATGCAGCCCCTATCAGTTCTGTACAAGGCCGAAGCTAGAAATTAGGACTGAAACTTTTGGATGGATTGGGCTTGGGCTGACATTGGGCTGAGTTGGAACTAACCTCTGAACAGCACCTATCAATTCTTATGAAGGTTTCATTCTCTTTGTTTTTTTGGTTGTTTATATGAAATTATGGGTTATTGAGGGAAATGAAAATTGAGAAAAGAACAAAATTAGATGTGTTTGGACAGATTTGTGATGGCTGGCTTAACGGAATCTTGAATTAGAGGGAAGGGAAAAGAGTACTTTACGATGCATTATGATGCAACGACTTTATTCTAGGGCTCCTCTCTCTCTCTCTCTCTCTCTCTCTCTCTCTCTCTCTCTCTCTCTCTCTCTCTCTCTCTCTCTCTCGTAACATGATATTAGAACTATTCTAAGATGGTATCACAACCACCAATCTATGATCTACTTAGCGTAAACAATCTTATTTTGTCACATGCGCTTAGATTTTCTCTACAGGCCTCACATGTCTAATAATTGAGCCTTTCTTTATTTTTTTTGGCTCCTCTCTCCTTGAGTCCTTGAATCTTTTTGGCTCCTCACGCACTGGGTATCTCTGCATGCATATACTCACACTCGCTCAGTTTATTCGGGTCTGGTTAGCAATTTCTCGACCTGATTAATCTGTTCATGACTGTTTTTATGATAGTGCAAAATACCACTTGGTTTTCAAATTGAAGTTAGTATCTATTTTACCTCCTTGAGTTTGAGGGAATGTGAGAATGTAACGCATATTAGTTTCTTACATCTAGTTTATTTATTTCTATTGTTTCTTGTTATTTATTCCTTGTTCAATGCTCCAGTTGTGCCTAATATATAGAGACTCTTTCAATGCAAAGTTAATTTATAATGCATTATGATACAAAGATTTTGTTATATGGTTGTTCTTCTATTTCTCGTATTATTTTAAGATTGTATCAGAACTATTCAAACATAGGTATTTATAAGAATAAATTTGTTATTTTTTGTTTGGTTAACCATGAAAAAATAAATATATAAGAAATTCATTACCCTCTTATTTTTTTTCTTGACAAATCTAAGATTCAAACATAATATAACAAAAAAGAAAAAAAGTCAGTGAACTCCTATATACTTTGAGTCTCAGTTGATAGCATAGTTACTAATCTTGTACCCGTACGGGAAATATCGATCAATACGTACCAGACCGGTCTTCATATGGTATAAATGAATGTAAATATCGTACCAGCTAAAGTACCGATCAATATTGGTGGTACTGCATTTACCGGTCGATACTGGTTTTATATAATTCATTTTAAAATAATTTAATTTTATTGTCTTTTGATAATAATTGTCAATTAAAATTTATTTTAGGCATGTACTAGATAATAATATGTATTTTAAGTATTTTAAATATATATTTGAGTTGGATAACACGTTTACATCACATTAAAACCCTTGACATTTTATATATATATATATATATATTTATAGCATATAATATTTATAGCTATAAATCCAAGATGATACCCAGTATTGCAAAGGTATCAGTACATACCATACTAATAGCAAAAATG
The DNA here is from genome assembly GCA_033060915.1 of Euryodendron excelsum. Classification (NCBI taxonomy): domain Eukaryota; kingdom Viridiplantae; phylum Streptophyta; class Magnoliopsida; order Ericales; family Pentaphylacaceae; genus Euryodendron; species Euryodendron excelsum. The sequence goes on from CM065395.1 coordinate 23,090,749, forward strand.
ATACATTGGCCTGTATGATATTGATAACTATGGTTGATAGATCAAGCTCTTATCAGTCCAATAGGGTACACTTTTGCATGGTACCATTCATATTTCACCAATCTATTAGTTGGAGAGAAATCTCATAAGCCAGGGCTGCCATATTTGATTCTGCTTGCAGTAGGCTACACTTTTGCATAGAACTGATGTCCCTCCTTCCCATGCACGTAAGCATCCTAGTAGTTTTCATGCACTTTAATGACCCCAAAGAAAATCGTAAATGAAGGCAAAAGGATTTTGGATATAATAAAGCAAAAATGAGCAAATGATCGCTTGAGGAATCCCTGGTTTCCTTTTAGCGGAAGAAAAGAATAAGAGAAACTGATTAAAAGGAAAAAGCAGCAGCAGCAGCATGTACAATCTCTCTCTCTCTCTCTCTCTCTCTCTCTCTAGTTTTTTCAGTTTTGCTGTTTAAATTAAGCTTCTTCTGAAATGGAATGTCATTGTCTTCTCTTTTATGTACAAAAGCCCAATCTTGTCATAGTGACATCGGCGAACCTGAGGAAATTCAGTGAAAGTCCAGCAATGAAATACTTATAATTTAAATTGATTAAAAAGCACAAATCACACTACTACGTGCCCTTGAGATGTAATGAAAAGTTAGACACGTCCCACCTCGTTCTAGAAATTACATATTTTTAATCTTTTGGAATAGATTATATTCTCTTACTGTTAAGAAGCCGTTAGCTTCTGCGACCTGTTGTTGCCAATTAACTTCAATAAACATGGCCATGCAATATTACTAGAAATACCTTTAGATGTGAGGGTAAAAATACTCTTCTTTGGAAGGGAAGGCAAATTACGCTAAAATGAACTGAATATGCATTTCAATGTAGTTTGATTAGTTTACTATAAAACCCAAACCAAGTGAAATGTTCTTTGTAACATACACAAAAGGTCAGAGAGAGAGAGAGAGAGAGAGAGAGAGGCAGTCGAAGACAATGAAAGAGGGCGAGGAAGAAGGTCCAACTAAGGCAGAGCTAGAGGAAGGGGCAGGAGAGATTGCATAAACGAGGAAGTTGAAGACCCAATGAGAAGGAAAAATGTAACATCATAACAACACATTTTAGTTTTACACTAAAATGGTTGCAAAATATGTATTTGTTCTAGTCTTTGTGTTAAAAAAAAAAAAAACTAAAATTAATTTATGGCATAGATTTTTTTTTTTTTTTTTTGTGTGCTCGTAATTTGGTCTTGAAATGAATGAAACTTCCAAATATGTTGTGTACTGGGTTTTAAATTGCACCTTACTAATGTTTAACCAGCTACATTTCTATAACATCCGCCACCGGCTGAGAAGAGCGCAAACATTTCTCTCTCTCTCTCTCTCTCTCTCTCTCTCTCTCTCTCTCTCTCTCTCTCTCTCGTATACAATTGCTTTTTTTTTCATAAGAAACAACAAGAGTTGGGGTTACTCTTCAAACTTTTAATCAAATTCTATCTACACTTCTGCCTAATTGCAACAGTCCATACAAAGAAGAAACATTCAATATTTGGTATCCTCTTTTAATAATTTCTATGCACAAGAGATTCAAGAACAAAATAAAATGTTATGTTAGAGATCAATAAACAATATTACAAATAATCAATAGTGTTATATGCCAAAATAATTTAGAGAGGCAACCATGATCAAAGGTCTTGCGTACTATTCTTTTTTTAAAGTAATAATATTTAACACTAATAATAATAATAATAATACAATAAAAAAAAGATAGACAAATAAAAAGTGTTTTGTAGTTGTCTTCCAGCTCGTTGAAGCACCTGCGTGAGTAAGGCAATATTATCCATAAGCACTATCTTTATTGTAAAATCGTGCAATTTATCAATAAGTAGGTGAACTTGTACCTCAACCTCTTGGTCCATATAGAAATTGCATAAGTATTCTCATAGCATTTACTGATCCACGCATTTGGTCGACTTTGGCATGTCCTTCATATGACTATTAGTTGAGAGTATTAATTATATTAACCTTAAGAGAGAGTGTGTTGAAAACTTAGAAATAATTTATATAATCGGAGTGCACTTACCTTTGGGAGTGCCAAGCTCTTTCGACAATCTTTGCCTATTACTTGATTGATTGATGAGCAGATCAAAATGTGTGAATGAGACAAGTTGTTCTTCTTAGTCGATAAACTAACATAAACTTGTGTATCCTTTTTGGCCGATAAATCTTGCTTTAAATTACCTAATTTTGCCACAAAATTTTTTCCAACACATCTTTTAATGATTCACCTTCTTTGAATTCCGCTTTAGTTTCTTCCCTACATCAGAACTCATTGTTACAAAAGTATTTTCTTGAGTCATACTTTGAACCGATGACACATCACTAAGGAGTATGAAGCAGTTTCTGTCTGAATCATGTGAATTCATTTTTTGAAAACAAACAATTAAAAAATTAGGGCCAACTATAGAAAATTACAAAACAAATTTGTAAACAAAAAGAATTAAAAAATTAGGCCCAACTTTTAAAAAATCAAGTAATGATGCGAGAGACAATAATAAAAAAATAAAAAAAAGGTATTTGAGGATCTCATTAGCGACCCATATCCTCAAATGCGTTATGCGCAATCCTTAAATTAGGGACAAAAAGGTTTAGGACCAGAACAAAAATCATAATGACCAAATATAGGCATACGTTTGATGAAACACAAAATGAAAAGCAAACTGAAAGAAGAGAGATGATCTAAGCAGTGCATTTATGTCATGGTGGTTTCCTCACTATAATGCTTAAATTATAATGATAGTAGTTGGTACTACTTTACCACTAAATATTTGTTCCATTCAAGATAGTTAGTATATTCCCTAACCCTAACAGCTCCATTCATAGTGAGGGAGAAAGATAGAGAGACCTGCAAATGGTGTTCATCCATTATGGAGATGTGCATGCACTGCATAATGGAAATCTGAAAAACAGAAACCCCAAAAAAAAAAAAAAAGCAATGATGTTGGGCTTGATATTCTATTAATCCAGGACTCGATTTCTCACTTTGGTGAGTACTTAGAAATGTATGAATCTTTTGTTGGATCGTTTGATATTTTTTTTATTTGTTTATATTTTTTTCAAGGACCCATACTGATCGCCCCCTAAAAGGATAATACTTAACTGCAAGAACACGGCCGCGATGTAGTAATAATTTCTCGTAAGTACGAGGTCGATCCCACAAGGAAGATGGTTTACATAAATAGAAAAACTTGCCTTGGATAAAAAATCTTAAGAAAAATACTCCAATAAACAAAAATCTGATTTTCGATTGAGAAAAAATTTGAAACTTTATAAAGAAGTGACTCAGAATCAATTGATCCGATTAGTTGAGTTTTTCGGAATCCTAATGGAGGTTTCGTATGACTCAAATCCTTCAACTACGTCATGAGTCTCATATTCGAAAGATTTAGCTTTAAAACCAATAGTTCTTTCAATCTTCAACTTCTAGAATAGATCGGGTTGTTATAGTCAAGGACGTGCATCATCGATTCATGCAATGCATATACTAAATCCAACTCATGCATAAACGTTACAAGGCAGCATATATACTGAGTGTGGTATTCACGCATAAGCGTTACCGAACATAATAGGATGCCCAGGTTTTCGAAAATATCTAGAATAAAGAAGAAGAAGAAGAAAAATCAAGAAGATATAGCAATGAATTCAACCTTATCTCCATTGTTCATCCTCAATCCCCTATCAATCTTCACAATCGATTTCGAGTTAAGAAAGTTAGCCGCTCATGGCCATGGAAAAAAATTAACTATGTATTGAAAACTTTCTAGAATGTGAAAACTATAAACGAACTATGAATCTTGAATTAATTGTAGAAACTATGAATTCTTGAACAAAATCTAGAATTAAAGCAATAAAACTTGAGTTTAATGGAAGTATTTACAAGAATAATGAAAACCCTAATTACTCCTATGAATCTAGACTAAAAAGTAGTAAAAACCCTCAAGAAATCGTCTTTCTTCTCTAGAAAATCGAAGAGATATATAGATCGTGAACTGAGTCCTAACAGGAATAGGAAACTTCGACCCAAAATCCTTCTTAGAGTTCGAACTTTGTCAGGAGAGTTCGAACCCTCAGAGCAGTGTTTGCCTTATTTTCTTTCTTAGAGTTCGAACACCTCTTTCCCATTATAATCAGGGTTCAAACGCTAAGGCCTGCATATGCTTCTTCGAAGTGTCTAACCTCTGGGAGTTCGAACCCTCATATGGGAGTTCGAACCCTAAGGCCAAAATACCCTTTTTCTTCACCTTTTACTAGCCGCCGTTCAAACTCTCACTTGCTTCTTGTTTCCACCGTTCGAACTCTCGGTGTATTTTTTCACAATTTCCACTGTCTTCCCCTTATTTCTTTGCAGCTCCGTTCAAGGCTTTTGGAGTCCATTTCTCACTATGTTTATTAGACGTGAACTTGTATAACTTTGGAAAATCTTTCCACCAACGCATCTTTCATTCCATTCCGAGTTACGGATGATAAGTTGCACGTTTCCTAAGATAAATCTCAGCAATGGCCCTCGATATGCGTGCCAGCACTCCGAATCGCTTTTATGACTCCAAATCCTCTTCTTTATCAACATTTACCTATAATGAACTCAAAATACGACTCTCAATACAATATACACTAAAAAGGGTATAATTAACCTACTCTAAAGCTAACTTAGGTCTGTTTAGTTGTATTAAACTGCACTTATGCAGCTCAATCACATACATATATTTCTCAAGAAGGAAAAGCCATTGCATTGGTAACTACCAATCCAAAAATTTATCTAATCTGGCCTTTTTTTTTTTAATCTTTTTTTGAGTTGTTTTATTTGCGAAATGCTCATAGAAAATGTATTTTGCTATTTTTCAAAAACAATTATCCTAAATACAATGCCTATAGTAAGAGAAATTCATACAATTCATACAAATTAATTTAGAAGAAAAGAATCACAATAAAGATACTAATCACATGGCTTTCAAGTCAAGCCTTGATGGGCATACCAACCGGTATACTATTTGGTAGCAATAACCAAGCAATCATTGCACTAACTTTTAGCTAACAAGGTATTACCTTTTAATGTTTAATTTGGATGTGAAATGAATATTCAAGTAGTAATAAAGTAATACCCTCGTCTGTTTAATTTGGATTTGAATAATTTGCATGTGCAATGAATATTCAATTAGTAACAAGGCAATACCTTCTAATGTTTAATTTGGTTGTGGATGCTTAATGAATATGCAAGCAATACTCTATTCTAACATATGCATTTTCTAAATGGAGAGTGGAGACCCATATAGTAGAACTGGCTTGTGAAAGAAAGTTCTATAAGACCAGTCCAAATGTATCAACAATATATTGTTTCTGTAATGTATAACGTTTCATTCGCCACTTATTCAAATACCAATGGACCTGACAAATACTAAACAACATGCTATATGATGATGTAGCTAACTCGTGGTGTCTTGTCCCCAGGCCTGAGACAGGCTCTCCTACCAGCTGATCGGCAATACCCTGCACTAAACCCACCGATGCGGTGGCAGCCAAAGGCCCTCCGGTGTTCAAGTTAGATTCCAAATAATGATATTGCTGGGAGTGTTTAGTTTGCTAAGGTTTTTCGTATATGTACCTGGAGAAAGGGTTGATTTTTCCCTTTGTATGTTTGCATGGGAGGGGTTGGTGGCTTTTCCACATGGCATCCTTTCATTAGAGGGTCAGAATTGTGGCAGGGCACTCGAGAGGATCTTCCCTACACTCCATGGTGGCGTGTGTCAGAACCGTATCATGGGTAAGGTGGTTTTCACTTGCACACTCCACGCCCATGCCCCAAGTGCGTGCTAGGGTGTTCGGTGTCAGGTGTGGGCCCTATTAACATGGTCGCCAGGCCGACCAGAGTAGGGTACACTTCTGAACGAGCGGCCTGCTCAGGACGGACTAGGGTTTAAAGGGACCTGATCGGGGGAAGACCAGGTGATGTGGTTGTCTGGTCGGGGACCAATCAGGAGTTCGTATGGCCTCTAGTCGGGTCAGGAAAGCATCATCGCCAGATGCCCCCAATTCATCTGGCCATCTGCTCAGGGCCAGAGGAATTCCACAAGGCGGCCCAACCACGAAACGCGGAGGGCATTTATGGCAAGAATGGGGGAATGATGACGGGTGTTGTCGCGTCGCTTGACGGACCGCCACGTGACAGTGCAAGGTTGGTCGTCATTAGTTGAAAAGACATATCGAATTGCAGCCGTTAGAGTCTCATCATCACAGGCCATCTGGGCCATTGATTTCAAAGACATGGGGGGGTTTTGTGAGGCGGTTGCCCCTGTTTTGCCCCCCATTTGTCTTTAGAGCTTTCCACAAAATACACACACACACACACACACACACACACACACACAGAAAAACCTCCGTTGTTCCCAGCCTCCATCTTCGTCGTCTCCGGTCGATTGAAGAGACACCCGTCTACGCGACGCTCCACTGGCTGTTTACTGAACACGTCATGGACACTTTGCCCCGTGGTAAGATTTGCTTCCTGGTTGCATGTACAAGTTGATTACCCGTTGTGTGTCGATATTTAAGGGAAGGGGCTAGATTCCCGACCTTTTATGGTTTTTTGATAGAACGGAACTCTTAGAATCTGTCCTTGGGGACTTGAATGAACTGTTCAAACCGATGTTTGATAGGATTATGGGTTGTAGGCCCTTAGGTACAAAGTCGCAATAACCATCTTCGAGGGCATACTGACTGGCAGTCTTTACGTGCTGTTTTCTCGACCAGTTAGGGAAATTCTACAGAGGTTTCGCCTCTCTCCCAGACAACTTGCGTTGAATGCCTAGCGGATCATAATAGGCTGCATGATCCTCTGGCAGATCGTCCACAGGAGGGACGTGACGCCAGAGGAATTCTTATATTGCTACAGGCTAGCCAAGCATGGGAGGGGCTACTGGTACTTCTCGAGTTGGTCAAAGGAGCTTGATCTGATCAACGAGCTTCCGTTATCACACAAGAACTGGAAGGACCGGTTCTTCTTCATTAGCGAAGAGGGTTGAGAGTTTTGCCCCTAGGAGATAGACTTCTTTTCTCTGATCCCTAGGCAATGGGGTTACCCAAGTAAGAAGGGTATGTTCTTTTCCCCAAGTCTTTTATTTTTCGTTTGTTTCCATGTGTCGTCCGTTCTGGCTTAGTTGTCTTATGAGTGTCAGGTCGAGTTCAGCCCCTTCTGTCTGCAGAGTATGAGTTTTGAACCTCCAAAGACCTAGTGACTGTCGAGGCGCTTGCTTAGTATCTCTTGGGGCCCGAACCGACTAAAGAGGCTTTGGCTGCTGAACGTGAAAGGAGTGAGTAGATTTTAGTTTTCACTAGGCTGATCTTTATCAAACTTCTGCGACTTCTCTTTGTAGATCACCAGTCTCCTGTTACTGGTCAGGCCGATCCCGTGGTAGCCCAGTCCGATCTCCCAACAGCTCAGCCAGCTTCTAAGCCAGAGGTGATGAGTTTTAACATCAACTTCTTGGCTAGGAAGAAGGCAGCAGCAGCGGGTGCCTAAGGAGCCAAGCGCCAAAAGACCGCTGAGGCGGTGGACGCAGCGAAGGAACTCCCCCCCTCCTTCTAAAAAGGTGTCCCCCCAAAAGGGGAAGGGCCAAGTTTCATTGGTCGTCAGGCCCCCTCCCGAGTATTCAGGGGAGCTCCAAACGAGGCGCAACACGGTCGCGCTGGCAAACTCCCAAACCCACGCTAGCCCAGCTACTTCTGCCCCGACCAATGTCATAGATTGCTCGGACGTGGCTTGGGAGAGAGTGGCAGATGCTATAAAGCTGTCAAATGTCACGAGGTTAGGCAAGTATCTGAATACGCGTCTGGCTAAGGACGCAAACCACGACCTTTTTAAGGTGAGCCCCTTTATACAGTTGTCATTATGTTTTGCCTTGACCTGTGTATAGTCGACTTCTAACTATTCGATTTTCAGTCTCTTGCCAGGGTCATGACTCTAGGCCACCGTCTGGGGACTTCGGAGAAGGCCCTTTAGGAGGAAAAGGTGGCCAGCACGGTGCTCATCCAAAAGGTCCAATCCCTGAAGGATGATGTCTCTATTGCCCGAGCCGAGAGGGACTCTGCCCTGGAAGAGCTTAAGTCGGCTCGCGAGGATAACGAGGGGCTCACAAGGCAGGCTAATAAGCTACTGTTGGACTTCTTGGCTAAGTAGGGCAAAAGGCACGAGCTAGAGAGGACTGTGGCGGCCTTCGATGAGGAGCTCAAGAGGGTAGGGGCCGATGCCATACAGCAATTTAAGGACGGGGACAACTTTCAAGCCTTACTAGAGCCCACTTTTCTCCAGGGCTTCAACCTTGCTAGGAAGAAAGCGTTTAAGAAGTAACCTGACTTAGACTTCTCAAGCCTAGATCCCCTCGAGGAGGAAGCCCTGCCTACTCCTGAAGTGGTTGATTAGGACACTACAGGAGAGGCGGCGACTGGGGCCATAGAGGAGGCCCATCAGGGGGTCACTGACAAAGCTTGAGTCGAGGAGGCCCAACAGCAGGTTGCCGAGGGGGAATAGGGGCAAACAGCTAGGCAGGCTCAAAAGTGATTATAGCTTGACTTCGCTCTTTTACATTTTTTTTTTTTTTTTGTAAAAGGGGTGTTTTGCCTTTGTACTCCTTTTCATTTTAATGAAAACTTCTTGTAGCCAGCACTCATGGAACACTTTGCTGAGATAATTTTTGTAGAATTCTTTGCATTCACATGTGATTGGATGCTAATGTTGGGTACTATGGTTACATTCTTTAATTTGCTTTGCTCGGTCTTGTGGACCGAACAGATTCAATGCCATTGCCGTAAAGGCTTTCTGGCTCTGCTCGTTCACATGGACTGAGTGGATTATATGTCATTGCCATGAAGGCTGTCTGGCTCTGCTCAGCCACATAGGTGTAAGCACCCATTTTTGATCGCTCGGCAGTCTACACTCCGTTAAGACTTGTTTTCAAGTCATTGTGGGCATATTCCAATCGAAACCAATTCTCTAGGTCCAAATTCCGTCTTTCCATCGCTTCGTGGGCCTGTCAGGCCCAAATAGAGGTAAAATGACCAAAATGCCCTTAGGGGCATTGTCCTTTCCTTTCCGATTCCAATCCCAGTCTCGAGACAGTTTATTCCTCGAGACGGTTCCACTCCAAGCACGTCTCTTCGGAGATGGTAAAACCCCTTTCCAATCCCACTCTCGAGACAGTTTATTCCTCGAGACGGTTCCAATCCAGGCGCGTCTCTTCGGAGACAGTAAGACCCCTTTCCAATCCCACTCCCGAGACAGTTTATTCCTCGAGACGGTTCCACTCCAGGCACGTCTCTTCGAAGATGGTAAGACCCCTTTCCAATCCCACTCTCGAGACAGTTTATTCCTCGAGACGGTTCCAATCCAGCACGTCTCTTTGGAGACGATAAGTCCCCTTTCCAATCCCACTCTCGAGATAGTTTATTCCTCAAGACGGTTTCAATCTAGGCACGTCTCTTCGGAGACGGTAAGACCCCTTTCCAATCCCACTCCCGAGACAGTTTATTCCTCGAGACGGTTCCACTCCAGGCGCGTCTCTTCGGAGACGGTAAGACCCCTTTCCAATCCCACTCCCGAGACAGTTTATTCCTCGAGACGGTTCCACTCCAGGCAGGTCTCTTCGAAGATGGTAAGACCCCTTTCCAATCCCACTCTCGAGACAGTTTATTCCTCGAGACGGTTCCAATCCAGCACGTCTCTTTGGAGACGATAAGTCCCCTTTCCAATCCCACTCTCGAGATAGTTTATTCCTCAAGACGGTTCCAATCTAGGCACGTCTCTTCGGAGACGGTAAGACCCCTTTCCAATCCCTCTCTCGAGACAGTTTATTCCTCGAGACGGTTCCAATCCAGGCACGTCTCTTCGGGGACGATAAGTCCCCTTTCCAATCCCACTCTCGAGACAGTTTATTCCTCAAGACGGTTCCAATCCAGGCACGTCTCTTCGGAGACGATAAGTTCCCTTTCCAATCCCTCTCTCGAGACAGTTTATTCCTCGAGACGGTCTGAGTAGCGAAACTACTCACAAAACCGTTAGAGTAGCGGAAATACTCACAAATAGGTCAATATAGGGAATTGGCAACAAACCCCTGTATCACGACGACCGCCGTTAGAGTTGCGGAAACACTCAAAACCTAGGTCAATACCAGTGTTTGTTAACCCACTTTGGTGAAAAATGACCAAACTGTCCTTTGGACCTTTTCCGAGACTTTCCGATCAAGATGAACATTTTGCCCCTAGGCATCTGAATGCCCCGGGAACCACACCAGCTCTGGGTATCAAACCGGTAATGTCCCAAGAATACTTTTTATAGTATTCTCAACCTTTCTTTACCTTTTCGGGTCATTCTGAGTCAGTTCCGGCCAACCCGATACAAAATGACCGTTTTGCCCCTAGAGGGCCAGTCTCCTTCTTCGACCACACCGGCTCTGGGTATCAAACCGGTAATGTCTCGAGAATACTTTTTATAGTGTTCTCAACCTTCCTTTACCTTTCCGAACCATTCCGAGTCAGTTCTGGCAAACCCGGTACAAAATGACCGTTTTGCCCCTGGTGGGCCGGTCTCCTTTTCCGACCACGCCAGCTTTGGGAATCAAACCGGCAACCTCCGGGAACATTCTGAATAATGTTTCCAAATCCCAAGTCTTCTTCCGAGACAATCCGAGTTCGCCCCGACAGCTTCCTAGTTCGATTGACCGTTTTGCTCCTAAGAGTCCGGTCAACCTTTCCGACACATTTTGTCCTCGCTTTTCAAGTCAAATACCTCCAGGACACTATCTTAAGCGTTCCTACTCCTTTCTGGCCTTTCGGGTCATTCCCAGCTCTTCCAAATCATTCCCGGACTTTCCGGAGTCACTCCTAGTGAAGCCAGGCTAAAAGTTGCATGGTAGTCACTTGTACAGGCACCTAAATCTAGTCAAAGATACATTGCTTGCCGACTTATAAAGTTTCCTAAGTGGCTGGCGCCACTAGTAGTGGTGCCAAGCCAAGAATTGGCCTGGTGCTACTACTAGTGGCCCCAAGAGCAATTTTGCCCTTGCGCCACTGCAACAGGCGCTAGGTTTGTCCAACCTCTATAAATACAGAGCCTCATTCAACGTAAAAGGGATCCGCAAACTCAACCTAAAAATCATATATTTCGATATACAGAGCTCGAGCACCTCTTAAACCATAGCCTCCTTAGGTTTCTCCAAACCCTAGCCACCCTACACAAACCCTAGTCTCCTATACACTCATACACACCCCCATACACTCATACACTAGCCTTCAACCATCCTTTGAAGACTTGAAGAGCTACCATCAAAAGCTTGAAGACAACTCTTGAAGACTGAAGGTGAAGATCAAGACGAAGATCGAAGACCGAAGACTGCACGGCGCGCAAAATAAACAAGACGTACGGTAGGCCAATCCTACCTTGTATGTTCACGACCCCAAATTGCATTGTGCATATCATAGTCTTGCATCTTTCAAAAACCATTTTCAAAGTTGTTTTTCAAATCGTTTTCAAACTTGTTTTCAAAATTGCATCAAAATCTCTTTTTCAAAACCACGATTCTAGGGTGATTCTAGCCTTTCCATGGCTAGGGTTGCTTTAGGAAAGTGTTACATTAAAAGTGACCTTTTTGGTCTATATTTTCAAATCTTATTATTTTCCAAAACCACTTTCTTAAAGTGGTTCTAGCCCTCTTACGACTAGAATCGCTTTAGGAAAGTGAGACGTTTTCATACTTTCCAAAAAAAACTCTCTCTTCAAAAATCTCTTCCTAAAAATCTCTTTTTCAACATACTTTCCTAAAACTCTCCTCTTCAAAATTGTTTTCAAAAACTCCCTTCCAAAATCTATTTTTCAAAACTCTCTTTTTTCAACTCCTCTCCAAAATCTTTTCCTCAAAATTCACTTTCTAAAAACATTCCCTAGATTCACCTTCCTAAAAACTCTCTAAAAACCTTTCTAAAAAACTCTCTTTCAAAAATCTTCCTTCTAGAAATTTCCTTTCTAGGATTTTCCTTCTAAAATCTACGTTTCTAAAAACACACATTCCAAAACTCCTTCTCTTTAAAATCTTTTTCCAAAAACTCCCTCTTCAAATTCACTTTCCAAAACTTCCTCCCTAGGATTCCCTTTTAGAAAAACCTTCGTTTCCCAAAAATGCACTTTCCAAAAACTCTTTCCTTAGAGCCCAAGTCAAGCCTTAGAGCCCACAATTAGGAAACCCTAATTTTCTTTCCAAAAACATGATTTTCAAACTTTGCCCCAAACCTAGGTTTCCAAAATCTCTTGTTTTCACATCCAAACTATGCATGTTTCCAAAACCTCTTTTCTACGTCAAAACTATAATTTTCCAAACCTAGGGTTTCTAGAATGTCCTTTTCCAAATCCTTGCTAAATCTTATCTTCCCTTTAGGAAACCGAATCAAATCTCCCCGTTTAGGAAACTAGATCCCGTCCTCCATTTTTTGAAACAAAATCAAATCTTTTCTTTTAGAGACCAAATCCAATCCCTTCCAAATCCAAATCTTTCCTAATTCAAATCCTTCCTAAACTTCCACTTTCCTAAACCTTAAGTTTCAAAAACTTGAACATAAAAAATCTTTCCTAAAATTCTAAAATTCAACCCTTTCTTAATTTAACCCCGTTTCTAAATCTTAACTTTTCAAATTCAAGTTTTCAAAACCTTTCCTAAATTCAAGCCTTTCCTAATTTCAAGACTTTCTAAAAATTCAAACTCTAAAACTTTCTATATCCTAAACTTTCTAAATTTCAAATCTTTCTAAAATTCTAAGCTTCCTAGATTCAAAACTTTCTTAAGTTCAATCTTTCTAAACTTCCAAACTTTCTAAATTCTAAACTTTCCAAAACTTCAAAATCTTTTCAAATCTAAAACTTTTCTAAACTCAAAACTTTCTTAATTCAAGACTTTCTTAAGTTGAAACTTTTCTTAATTCAAACATTTCCTAATTCGAAATATTTCCTAATTTTAGAACTTCCCTATTTCAAAACTTTTCAATTTTCAAACTTTCTTAAATTCCAAACTTTCCTAATTTCAAAACTTTCCAAAAATGAAGCTTTCTTAATTTGGAACTTTCCTGATTTGAATATTTCCTAAACCCAATTCTTCCTGATTTTCTAAATCTTCCAAGCCGAGTCAAATCTTTCCTAAGTTTCTTCTCTTTCCTAAGTCTAGGTTTCCTAAACCTTCGTCTTTTCAAAATAAGTCTAAATCTCTCTCTTCCAAGTTCGATCTTTTCAAATCAAAATTCAATCTTTTCAATTCCAAAATTCTAAATTCCAATTTCCAATCCTCCATTCAAAGTTCAAATCCTCCAATTCAATTTCCAATTCAATCTCTTTTCCAAATCAGCTCTTCTATTTCTAATTGGACTCTTGTCTGAACTACGACTGACCTGATTCTCCCAAAGGGATACGTAGACAACCTTCATAGGTGCGGTCACAATACTTTTCAAACTTTCAATTCCACCCTCATGGGTGCGGTTTCCAAAATCTTTCCAAATCTCAAATTTCAATCTATTTTCAAAATTCCAATTTCAAAATTTCTATTTTCAAAATTCTATTTCCAAATTTTCAAACTTTTCAATTTCAATTCAATCTCTTCAAATCTCTTTTCAAATCTATTTTTCAAGTCTCTTTCCTTACACTTACATACCATGCATCATGTTAGTTTCTATTCAAACATTGTTTTTCTAAAGTGGATAGGGTTGAACATATGTTAATTAAAGACTCTCATAGGTAAATCTAGGGTAGATTGACATGTAGGTACCGAAAGGGCGGGGTAAGGTGATAGCTTAGTGCGTCTTCCCTACACGTAACCAACCTCTGAATCTAGGATCACTGTTTTCAAAGACCAAAAAGGAGTTATTTTTCTAAAAAGGGCTAAATATTTTCCAAAGGTTGCCAAACAACCCGTTTTCCTAAAAAAACCCTCTCTTGAGGATGTTTTCCAAAATCATTTTCCAAAATCCCTAAGTGTAGTCTTCGGATTATTCTTAGTTTTTAGGTGACCTAACTCACCTTAATCAAGTTAGGTGGCGACTCCGAATCTTTTTCAAAAGCCCTTTGTTCAAACCTGTTTTCAATTCAGACCTAGTCGCACTCATTTTTTTAGGAGGGTGAGTTCTAACGAGAGAGTACAGCATTTTTCCCGCTTGGGTGAGTATTCCTCAAGTGCGAAAAATCTGAGCGCAACAGCTGGCGACTCCGCTGGGGAAACTTAGAGGGTTAGGCCGTAGTCATGTCTCTTTACCCTTCACCCATGTAGAGTCTTCAATTAACTTGGTTCAATCCTATTCACTTTAAATTTTCAGAACCAAATTTTCAAAATTGTTTTCAAAAAAAAAAAAAACATGCATTTATTCATATTATCTTGTATCATGTTTGTTATCCACATACTGACACTTGCATCTTTGTTTTGTAGGTGCGCTTTATGTTTAAATTTTGTTAACTGATTTGCATGAATGTGATGTACAGGATGAATGAGAGTTGTTGGGCTCTTTCCTCCACTTTTAAAAATCACACACACACACTGCATGTGCACTTGCATTCTGCATACTTGCATACCCTGATATGTCCTTTCAAGTTAGAAAGGGAGAACGATATATTGGTTGTGGGCAAGATGCTATGTCAATTTCTTCGCCTACGGCCTCTTGATGGTTCCCCCGCTCGGATCACCAACTGATCATGGCACCACCTCGGGGAGTGGGCCTAGGTTTGAAGATTCGGGGACCGAGCCTTTTTAGGACGCATTAGTCAACCCCCAACCTCATACTCATGTAGAGACCATGCATAGCCGAACCTCTACCGGATTTAGGACACGAGCACCGTTTTCAAAATCACGGAAGAAAGGGTGACTGCTTTTACTTTCATTCATACTTATCTATTCCTGTTGTTATAATGCTTGTATTTATATTGTTATAATGTCTGTTTAACTGTTCATGCATGCATGTTACTTCAATTGTACCTTCTCTCCCTATACTCTTTGCATATCCATGTTCATGAATTCAATATTCCATGTCAAGACAAGAGTTCCAAGTAACTCAAGTCACTGCATTTTCATGCATATGATCAACCCATTGAGAGTGACACCAACGTCACTCTCCCTTGCATTAAACCTACCCAAACCCTAAGGGTTCCCGCGTAACCCTAAGGACTCATTGCATGCATCTCGATTCATTCCATAAGAGGGGCCCCAATCCCTTTATGCTCACGGAGATAGGATTGCCAAGAAGACAAGGGGCAATCAATCAATAAGGTCTCTCAGCGATCTCCTCGACATCAAATTCAAGGAAGGCGAATCCGAAGACTCAAGAGTAGTTTAGGGTTTGCTTTTGTAAAAGTAGATAGGTGGAAGTCCAAAGGAAAATGTTCCCCCTCCCCCTATTAAAATGTATTTCAATGCTTTTGTATTTCAAACCCAGAATTTAATGTACTTCTTTATTTTTTATGAATGAATGCATGAATGGCTGAAGGTTCCCACCTGACGGTAAAGTGTCTGCATACAGGGACAAACCCCCTATCTCCAAAAGTGAGCCAATACATCATGTTTAGTCTCCCTCTCAAGCAGGGGCAACCCTAGGACATGCATTGCATAAAATTCTCTAAAAACCAAAAACTAACTTGTGACTTGTGTTTTTGTCTTTTTCTTTTTTTCTTTTTATTTCTATTTACAGAAGTCACCTTGCACTGAGTCAACATTGCTCCCAAGAAAGTGCAACATCCACCTAGGGATCCTATTATCACTCGGCACAAAGCATCACTGATGGCTGCTAACCCTGAAGAATCCTCTCAAGTCTCTCGAGAGGAAGTTAATGAAATGAGGACTAAGATGGATGAGATGCTCAAACTCATTCAAACTCTGGCCATGAAGGATGCTACTGCGGTCCCGTCATCATCAATGACTTCATCTAAAGACCTTGAACCCACTAATCCAAGGATCATGCTTCAATCCGACAGTGCTAGGAAAACTAAAGAAGATACCAAAAGGGTCAATACTGGAGAAGAAGAGACCATATTACTTTCACCCGTCATAAAGAAGGCCCCTCTAGACCCTCTCAGTCTGAAAATCCAAGGGTTGGAGGATTCATTGCGAAGTCTCCATGGCTATGATGCTTATGGATTCACTTCTTATGATGAACTCTGTTTCTTCCCTGACCATCTGAGACCTGCTAAATTTAAAATGCCTGACTTCCAGAAGTACGACGGTACTGGTAACCCCGTTGCTCATCTTCGCCTATACGCGGGAGCACTAAGTGGACATGGCAACGACCCAAAGCTCCTCATGCAGTTATTCCAACACAGCCTCACAGGGTCGGCTCTGCAATGGTTCACTCGTCTGGACTTAAGGAAGATCACAATGTGGATGGAGCTAGTCAACCCGTTCAAAGCCCAATACCGTCACAACATCGACCTCACTTCTGATCGATGGTCCTTGATGACAATGAGCAAGGGTGAGAAGGAGAGCTTTAAAGCCTATGCCCTGAGATGGAGGGAGGCCGCTGCACAAGTTAATCCCCCGTTAGAGGAAAAGGAGTACGTACAACTGTTCGTACATACTTTCCAAGGTATATTCTATGAGAAGCTCTACACAAGCATGGGAAAAAGCTTTTCCAAGCTCATCATGCAGGGAGAGATGATAGAAAATGGCCTCAAGACAGGAAGAATTACAGATCCCTATGCCAAGACTGGAGAAAATACCACCAACATAGCCAGGAAGGTGGCTACTACAAGGGGCACGATCAGGAAGGAAAATGAAGTGTCTGCTATTCTGCCTAGCCAACCACCTCAATACCGACCTCCGCTCCAATCACCCCAGGTCCTGCCCTTACCCACCTTGACCATGCCTGCTCCAACCCTAAACTATGGTCCCGCTGGGGCACGACCAAACTTCAATAGACTTGCTCGACGTACCCGTATCTTCGACACCTTAGCCTGCACCCAAACTGAGGCGTACCATAGCCTTTTGAAAAACAACATCTTAAAGCCCGTACCTGCTCGCCCCTTGCCAAGCCCTCTGCCTCCGACCTTTAATGCCGCTCTTACATGTGAATATCATTCAGGTGGCCAGGGGCATGACACCGAAAGCTGCTTTGCTCTCAAGCACAAGATCCAAGACCTGATCAACAATAAGACTATTGATCTGCAGCCAGTAAAACCTGCTCCCACTCCCAATGTGACTGCTAACCCTCTGCCAGATCTCACCGTCAATATGATACTAGTAGAAATCGAGGGCGAGGGAGTGTTTGACGAGCCCGAAGCCAAGGACTATGACGACGATTGGGGGACTGAGGAAGAAGATGACTGGGAGGAGGATCTCCCATTATGCCCAATCTATCTCCATAACCCTGATGAAGTGCCAGATGCTTCCGACTGGCCCATTGAGGAGCCGATGTTCCTAGAAGATGAGACTACTGAAAACATGATTGCCGATGGGTGGGGTGATGAATTTCTACACCCGAAGTATGCCGTAGCTGAAAGTCACTTGCTGGAAAACCCTTGGCCCGTAACTGAGTACAACTATGAAGACATGGGTTGGGGACTAGAAGAGTCAAGAGAACGAGCAGAGCCATTCGAATTGGAAGGGGGTGAACTAGTCACCCTGTTTACAAAAGAACCCCCTGCAAAGAACAATAAGGAGGCTGACAACCTCATCAACAGTGCCAACATCTTTGGAGCTCTAGGGAAAACCTTTGCTTGTCTCACCTTGGCAGAGGATCCGGGTCGCGAATGGAGCATAAAAAATGTGGGAATTGTCCCAAAGCCGTATTAAAAGGGGTTCTTTGCACAAGCGTACAGGAGAGGGGTGTTTTCACCCACTTTCTTTCTATCCCTTCACTTTCTAGCTTTAAATTAATGTCTACATTTTCTTATTGCTTAAGAACTTGATGCTTTTCGTAATAATAATGATCAAATAATAGTCTTTTATTCCATTATGGTTGTCTTGTCTTCCCTGGGAAATAGTGATTACTTTCTACGCAAGGGGCATGGTTTGTCTTATGGAATGATCCAACTTGAGGGGATGATAGCATGAGTTAACCACTCGCCAAACGATTAGCTTTCCAGAGAGAGGACAAGGATGAGTGAGGATACTACCCAAAGGCAGCACTTGCAAGACTCTGAGGCTAAGTGATGTGTGGCCAGTTTATCAAAATGAAGAGGAGCCATCTTTCATTTCCCCACACATAAAGAATAAATAACTAAATAAATGAACAAATGTGCTCGTATTATCTTTGCTTAACCCCTAGTGCCTCACAGAAAGCGAAAATTTTCTTTGTCAACCCTGATCTAAGACTGTCCTCCCCACACTGGGGCAAACATTAGTTGAGAATTCTAGGAGTAGTGTCCACCTCTATCATGCTAGGATAGTGTTGAAAGCTCTATAGATCAAGCAATCTAATTCAAAGTGAAGAGAGGCCCTCATTTCATTTCCCATACAGTCAAAAGCAACCCCTTGTCAAACCTGTTGAGCCACTTATCCTTTCTTAACAAAACCCCAACCTAGGGATCACCGCCTACACTGGGTATATTGAGCCACCAAGGAAAAGGTTTAAAGGGAAAGGGTTAAAGAATTGCTTCGTTTCATAAAAGAAAAGAAAAGAAATAGAAAGAAAAAGCAAAAGAGCGGAGTTGCCAAGGGGCAAGAGGCCGAAAAAAAAAAAAAAAAAAAACCATGATTCTAAGGAAAGGCCTAAAGGAGCCATGATTGAGTCATATTCAAAAGCATGATAAGAAGATCAGATGAGAAGAAAGTCATGTCTCTCTCAAAAAGGTATATAAAAAGGGTGAAAGAACAAGATTATTTTCACCCTGAGAAATATATGGTCAAAAGCAAGAAGGAAATTTAAAGGTGATCCTAGGTTACAAGGAAACCCAGTAGGTACAATAGATTTGAGCCTTTACCCTTTCTTGCAAAACCCCGAAACCATGGCCTACATTACAACCCTATTAAAGTCCCCTCTGATTGAAAGCAGATTGCTTGATCTAAATGAGTTAGATACGCTGCCAAAGCTAAAAGGAAAAAAAGAAAAAAAAAAGATGCTAATCCTACTGAACAACGATTAAGGACAGTTTGGATCTAAACCTTGCTGAAAACAACATTGAATTTGAGCCTACATATCCCGTTGTTTCTAAAACCCCATAACCTAGCCTACATTACGGTCCTAAGCAAAGTCTTCTCGGATTGAAATGACTAGCCACTTATCGCTTTGCCAAAGGTCAGGTAAGTTGTTGCTAAGACCCCGAGAGTCGAGAGTCTCAGCCCAATAGCCCTATACACTAACCCTAAGACAAAGAGTTGGGGGCGATCAAGAGGTTGAGTACAGTACGAAATGCTATCACCCAATTGAGGTAAGGTTGAGCCAGAAGAGAGGCTAAACCCCCAAAGAGGAGGGAGTTACCATTCCGAGGACTACAAGGCTAACAGCACCCTGTGTCATTCTATTAACATATTTCTAACTTGTGCATATGTAAAAAAAAAAATAACTAAATAAATAAAATAAATAAATAAATAAATAATAATAAAAAATGAGCATGGCTTTGCACATATAGGATATAACTCCTTGTAGAAATAGAAGTCATCAGCATCAACTCATGGAATAAATATCACATGCATCTGGTCATATGCCTAGCTGTAAAGATCATGAATGTATCTGTCTACCCATGCATCTAAGTACCATAAATATCTATCCTTATACAAAACTATGCAAAATAAAACTGCCTAACATCAATACATCTCGGGAACAAGGGGCAAAAGAGGATCAGAATCTCTACAAGGGGCATCTCTCACAAGTCAAAGTCAATATCATCTGGATCAAAATCCCCGAAGCCCGGCATCGGAGGAGGTGGATAACTACTCGAAGCACCACCATCCTGCAGGGAAGATAGAACTGAAATCGGCTGCATACAAAAGAAACTAAGTAACAGCAAAGTAATAAGGAGCAAAGAGAGAATAACTTACCCCCCCACCACCCATCTGAGATAACCGAGCCGTCAGGGAAGTTACCTCGGCCTGGTACTGATCCCGCTCCATCTGGTACTGGTCTCTTTGGTCTCTCACAGTAGTAAACTCGGCCTGGGGCACATATCCTCCAGCACGGCGCCATAGGTCAACCACCTCCTGGCCAACAGCGTACCCGCCGACTACTACCTCAAACCGGGTGAAGGCACCAACCGAATGGGCTCCAAAGTGCGCAGCATAATCCGTATCCGGAGGGAGTAAGAACTCGGCACCTGGCTGACGCTCCTGATAAGGGATAGGCACTCTCGCCACCAGGGCTCCAAACATATACTCTGGCGGAGCCCCTATTGATCGATACTCCTCGTGAAACTGCCTCCAGTGCCGCTCTCCAAGGTAAGACTCCCAGGTGTCATCACTGAGAAAAGCAGCTCTCAACAAGGACAACGGGACAAGGTACCGGACTGTCTCGTAATGGACTGATCTAATGAAGGGCCGCCAGGTCACATCCCTTGCCTCAATCAACTCCAGGTTAGCCTGGAGCGTCACGAAGTCAGTAATCTCCGATTGCTGGGCTACCCGGTCACGAGCCCACCTTAAAGCGTGAGGATAGAGATCATCCTCAACAACTGCAGGGCAGCGCACTAGCAGGTACTCATAACTCCACTAAACAAGGAAGGGCCAAAAGCTAGTGATGCTGCCCCAACGAGAAGAAGTCTGAACCCGCATCGATCAAAGAAAGCAGCCAAAAGAAAAGGACCCCCAGTCCAACTCAGACAAAGCTCCCAGATCGGCTACTATACTCACCAAACGGCACGGCACGAGTGACTTGTTGTTGTTGCAGAAGCAATTAAAGATGATATACAACACAAGTCGCTGTCTCATGATATCCCGCCTAGCAGGCGATGGCTCAATAGCAAAAGTACGCTCACCCTGACTAATCCAAGAGACTGGGAAGGCAGAACGCTCAGGATGAGGCAAGTCCAATAGCAAACAGGCCTCGTCCCTGTTGACTGGGTGCAGGGTGATCCGCCGGCCGACAAAGGAGAGTCCTGTAATAATTGCTCAATCTAAAGGACTGGGGCCTAACTCGAAGCCGACAAAATGGAAGGTCCCAGTCTCCCCGAACCACCTCTCAACAAGTGTCAGTACCAAATGCCGGTTCAGGCGGTTAGCCTGTAATCCCATAAAGACGCCAAACCCGATCTCTGCCAAGAAGGCGCGGTATGATGGGGCAACATGCTGCATGGTCACAAAAACCTGATGAATAGCCCCTCGGAAAGCTGTATGTACCCGCGGAGGTGGCAAATGCTGTCTGGAGTATACACTAGGATGATAGGCCAGATCCTTGAGTGGTGGGACATCTAGTATCTACAGATCTCCCAAGTCGGCGTCTGTCTGCCTATGCCTGGAAGAAGCTCTCCCATAGCCGGTCACCTGGTCCCCAAGGCCTGATACCTCCTCCTCAGTATCAATCTCCTCGGCAAAAGCCTGCTCAACTAGAGGAAAGGGGTCGACAGGTGGCCTACTCCCCTGCCCGCTCTGGTTAGATGAAGATCGTCCGGTAGGTCGTCGACTACCTCTAGATCGACTAGAGCCATCAGCAGAATCTGTCCAGGCCGCCTTCCCTGAGCGGCGCCTCCTCTCAGAATCGTCATCACCTGCATCTGCCATCTTGAAAAGGTAAGCCAAGGTAAGTGATGTTAGTATACCATCCGTGCATCTTAAATAACACTAAAATAAAACAAACAAATAACGCAAACAAAACAAATAAAGGATTTCGAATAAAAAATCAAAAATAAAATTTCCACACTTCTTGATTTTTCCAACTCCAAATCGCATCTCAAGGGTTCTCTGCCTTTTTCCTTCAAAAAAGATTTTATTCCTAAAACTTTAACCAACTCTTTCCATAATTTCTAAAAAAAAATTTCGGCAGAGTCCCATTTAAGAATGGCCCCTACAACGCCCATGACATCAACACAAAATACAAAATGTGCACTTTCCAACAATCACATAACAATGGCACCCGTGCACACTTTTCAATTTTTCAAAATTTTCAAAACACATGTTTCATTTTTCAAATAAATCAATGGTTTTCAAAAGACTTCCAAAATTTTTCAAAATCACCTCAAATGTTTTCAAAAATATTCCAATCTTTTTCCAAATTTCAAACTTTAAAAATTTCATCAATTTCTTAAATTTTCTAATTTTTTCTAATTTTCTAAATATTTTTCTATTTTTCAAAAAATAAAAAATTTACCGAGTTTTTAAAAAATGACGAAACTTCATATGATTGTTAAATACATTTTTCTAAGGCACATTGCACAAAAACATAGTCAGAAAACCCAATACCCATGCCTGTAGGAACAAATCCCCTAGTCCTGCAGAAAACCCTCTTCGCATAATCATGAAAAATCATTCAAATTCAATCAAACAACCATCAAAATGCAAAAACAACATCACCAAAGTGTTCAAAACATATCAAAACAATAATTTCCGCTATTCACATGATTCAAACGAAATTCTACACATCAAAATTAACAAAATTTGAAAACTCACCTTTTGGAAGTTCTCCGGTGAAATCTTCTCTTCCGGCGACTTTTCCGGCGACGTGGTCTCCTTCCGGCAATCACCCACGGTCCCCAAGGGGTGCCCCTTTAAGGTTCAAGTCAAGTCTCACGGAGAATCTCTTGGATTTGCAGAATTTCTCCAAAATGCCGTGACTGTTCGAACCAGAAATTTTCTGGTTTTTAACTTCAAGCCTGGCGCCACTAGCAGAGGCACCAGTTCTTTTTTGCCAAAGACGCCACTACTAGTGGCGCCAGTTATAAATTCTGGGCAGTTTTGCCTTTTTTTCCCGCCAAAACTCGTTTTCGAAGGCCTTTTTAGCCCGTTATCCGTTTTCCACCCTCGTTGTCGGAAGATTTCCAGTGTCCGTCCCTCCGACTGCCTCGCGGTCAACATGGGACTCTTACTCTTATCGTTTTCTGTCTTTGACAAGCAAAGACAGAAAAAGAGGGGCAGTTGTAAGCACCCCATTTTTAACCGCTCGGCAGTCTACACTCCATCCAGACTTGTTTTCAAGTCATTGTGAGCATATTCCAATCGAAACCAATTCTCTAGGTCCAAATTCCGTCTTTCCATCGCTTGGCGGGCCTGTCAGGCCCAAATAGAGGCAAAATGACCAAAATGCCCTTAGGGGCATTGTCCTTTCCTTTCCGATTCCAATCCCACTCTCGAGACAATTTATTCCTTGAGACGGTTCAACTCCAAGCACATCTCTTCGGAGACGGTAAGACCCCTTTCCAATCCCACTCTCGAGACAGTTTATTCCTCGAGACAGTTCCAATCCAGGCGCGTCTCTTCGGAGACAGTAAGACCCCTTTCCAATCCCACTCTCGAGACAGTTTATTCCTCGAGACGGTTTCACTCCAAGCACGTCTCTTCGGAGACAATAAGACCCCTTTCCAATCCCACTCTCGAGACAGTTTATTCCTCGAGACGGTTCTAATCTAGGCACGTCTCTTCGGAGACGGTAAGACCCCTTTCCAATCCCACTCTCGAGACAGTTTATTCCTCGAGACGGTTCCAATCCAGGCACGTCTCTTCGTAGACGGTAAGACCCCTTTCCAATCCCTCTCTCGAGGCAGTTTATTCCTCGAGACGGTTCCAATCCAGGCAAGTCTCTTCGGAGACGATAAGTCCCCTTTCCAATCCCACTCTCGAGACAGTTTATTCCTCAAGACGGTTCCAATCCAAGCACATCTCTTCATAGATGGTAAGTCCCCTTTCCAATCCCACTCGCGAGACAGTTTATTCCTCGAGCGGTTCGAGTAGCGAAACTACTCACAAAACTGTTAGAGTAGCGAAAATACTCACAAATAGGTCGATATAGGGAATTGGCAACAAACCCCTGTATCACGACGACCGCCGTTAGAGTGGCAGAAACACTTAAAACCCATGTCAACACCAGTGTTTGTTAACCCACTTTGGTGAAAAATGACCAAACTGTCATTTAGACCTTTTCCAAGACTTTCCGGTCAAGATGACTATTTTGCCCCTACGCATCTAAATGCCCCGGGAACCACACCGGCTCTGGGTATCAAACCGGTAATGTCCCAAGAATACTTTTCATAGTATTCTCAACCTTCCTTTACCTTTCCGGGTCATTCCGAGTCAGTTTCGGCCAACCCGGTACAAAATGACCGTTTTGCCCCTAGAGGGTCGGTCTCCTTCTTCGACCACACCGGCTCTGGGTATCAAGCCGGTAATGTCCCGAGAATACTTTTTATAGTGTTCTCAACCTTCCTTTACCTTTCCGGACCATTCCGAGTCAGTTCCGGCAAACCCGGTACAAAATGACCATTTTACCCCTGGTGGGCCGGTCTCCTTTTCCGACCACGCCGGCTTTGGGAATCAAACCGGGAACCTCCGGGAACATTCTGAATAATGTTTCCAGTTCCCAAGTCTTCTTCCGGGACAATCCGAGTTCGCCCCGGCAGCTTCCTAGTCCGATTGATCGTTTTGTCCCTAAGGGCCCGGTCAACCTTTCCGACACATTTTGTCCTCGCTTTTCAAGTCAAATACGTCCAGGACACTATCTTAAGTGTTCCTGCTCCTTTCTGGCCTTCCGGGTCATTCCCATCTCCTCCAAATCATTCTCGGACTTTCCGGAGTCACTCTTAGTGAAGACAGGCTAAAAGTTGCATGGTAGTCACTAGTACAGGCGCCCAAATCTAGTCAAAGATACGTTGCTTGCCAACTTATAAAGTTTCCTAAGTGGCTGGTGCCACTAGTAGTGGCGCCAAGCCAAGAATTGCCCTGGCGCCACTGCAACAGGCGCCAGGTTTGTCCAACCTCTATAAATACAGAGCCTCATTCAGCGTAAAAGGGATCCGCAAACTCAACCTAAAAATTATATATTTCGATATACAGAGCTCGAGCACCTCTTAAACCCTAGCCTCCTTAGGTTTCTCCAAACCCTAGCCACCCTACACAAACCCTAGTCTCCTATACACTCATACACACCCCCATACATTCATACACTAGCCTTCAACCATCCTTTGAAGGCTTGAAAAGCTGCCATCAAAAGCTTGAAGACAACTCTTGAAGACTGAAGGTGAAGATCAAGATGAAGACCGAAGACCGAAGACCGAAGACCGAAGACTGCACGGCGCGCAAAATAAACAAGACATACGGTAGGCTCCCTATTTAAATTTCCGCACTTTCCCCCTCTCTCTTCTCTCTCCTAACCCACTTGGATTTTCTCTATTTTAATCCCCCATCTCTTTCCCCCCCTTTCTTTGCATGTTTGAAACAAGGGGATTCCCGGTCCATGTGTAGGATTGGGCTATTGGAGAGTCACCGTGTCGGGGGCTTTCTTCTAGTCTAACCAGAGACCACATGGGTCCGGCCCCCTTGATTATGTGGTGAAGCCTTAACCTTGTATGTTCACGACCCCAAATTGCATTGTGCATATCATAGTCTTGCATCTTCCAAAAACCGTTTTCAAAGTTGTTTTTCAAATCGTTTTCAAACTTGTTTTCAAAATTGCATCAAAATCTCTTTTTCAAAAACTTGTTTTCAAAACCACGATTCTAGGGTGATTCTAGCCTTTCCATGGCTAGGGTTGCTTTAGGAAAGTGTTACATTAAAAGTGACCTTTTTGGTCTATATTTTCAAATCTTATTGTTTCCCAAAACCACTTTCTTAGAGTGGTTCTAGCCCTCTTACGGCTAGAATCGCTTTAGGAAAGTGAGACGTTTTCATACTTTCCAAAAAAAACCCTCTCTTCAAAAATCTATTCCTAAAAATCTCTTTTTCAACATACTTTCCTAAAACTCTCCTCTTCAAAATTGTTTTCAAAAACTCTCTTCTAAAATCTATTTTTCAAAACTCTTTTTTTTCAACTCCTCTCCAAAATCTTTTCCTCAAAATTCACTTTCTAAAACACTCCCTAGATTCACCTTCCTAAAAACTCTCTCCAAAAACCTTTCTAAAAAACTCTCTTTCCAAAATCTTCCTTCTAGAAATTTCCTCTCTAGGATTTTCCTTCTAAAATCTACGTTTCTAAAAACACACTTTCCAAAACTCCTTCTCTTTAAAATATTTTTCCAAAAACTCCCTCTTCAAATTCACTTTTCAAAACTTCCTCCCTAGGATTCCCTTCTAGAAAAACCTTCGTTTCCCAAAAATGCACTTTCCAAAAACTCTTTCCTTAGAGCCCAAGTCAAGCCTTAGAGCCCACAATTAGGAAACCCTAATTTTCTTTCTAAAAACATGATTTTCAAACTTTGCCCCAAACCTAGGTTTTCAAAATCTCTTGTTTTCACATCCAAACTATGCATATTTCCAAAACCTCTTTTCTACGTCAAAACTATAATTTTTCAAACCTAAGGTTTCTAGAATCTCCTTTTCCAATTCCTTGCTAAATCTTATCTTCCCTTTAGGAAACCGAATCAAATATCCTCGTTTAGGAAACTAGATCCCGTCCTCCGTTTTTGGAAACAAAATCAAATATTTTCTTTTAGAGACCAAATCCAATCCCTTCCAAATTCAAATCTTTCCTAATTCAAATCTTTCCTAAACTTCCACTTTCCTAAACCTTAAGTTTCGAAAACTTGAACATAAAAAATCTTTCCTAAAATTCTAAAATTCAACCCTTTCTTAATTTAACCC
This sequence comes from Euryodendron excelsum, assembly GCA_033060915.1. NCBI lineage: Eukaryota > Viridiplantae > Streptophyta > Magnoliopsida > Ericales > Pentaphylacaceae > Euryodendron > Euryodendron excelsum. Next base: position 23,117,443 of record CM065395.1, read on the forward strand.
CCTTTCTAAATCTTAACTTTCCAAATTCAAGTTTTCAAAACCTTTTCTAAATTCAAGCCTTTCCTAATTTCAAGACTTTCTAAAAATTCAAACCCTAAAACTTTCTATATCCTAAACTTTCTAAATTTCAAATCTTTCTAAAATTCTAAGCTTCCTAGATTCAAAACTTTCTTAAGTTCAATCTTTCTAAACTTCCAAGCTTTCTAAATTCTAAACTTTCCAAAACTTCAAAATCTTTTCAAATCTAAAACTTTTCTAAACTCAAAACTTTCTTAATTCAAGACTTTCTTAAGTTGAAACTTTTCTTAATTCAAACATTTCCTAATTCGAAATATTTCCTAATTTCAAAACTTCCCTATTTCAAAACTTTCTAATTTTCAAAACTTTCCAGTTTTCAAACTTTCTTAAATTCCAAACTTTCCTAATTTCAAAACTTTCCAAAAATGAAGCTTTCCTAATTTGGAACTTTCCTGATTTGAATATTTCCTAAACCCAATTCTTCCTAATTTTCTAAATCTTCCAAGCCGAGTCAAATCTTTCCTAAGTCTCTTCTCTTTCCTAAGTCTAGGTTTCCTAAACCTTCGTCTTTTCAAAATAAGTCTAAATCTCTCTCTTCCAAGTTCGATCTTTTCAAATCAAAATTCAATCTTTTCAATTCCAAAATTCCAAATTCCAATTTCCAATCCTCCACTCAAAGTTCAAATCCTCCAATTCAATCTCTTTTCCAAATCAGCTCTTCTATTTCTAATTGGACTCTTGTCCGAACTACGACTCACCTGATTCCCCCAAAGGGATACGTAGGTAACCTTCATAAGTGCGGTCACAATACTTTTCAAACTTTCAATTCCACCCTCATGGGTGCGGTTTCCAAAATCTTTCCAAATCTCAAATTTCAATCTATTTTCAAAATTCCAATTTCAAAATTTCTATTTTCAAAATTCTATTTCCAAATTTTTAAACTTTTCAATTTCAATTCAATCTCTTCAAATCTCTTTTCAAATCTATTTTTCAAGTCTCTTTCCTTACACTTACATACCATGCATCATGTTAGTTTCTATTCAAACATTGTTTTTCTAAAGTGGATAGGGTTGAACATATGTTAATTAAATACTCTCATAGGTAAATCTAGGGTAGATTGACATGTAGGTACCGAAAGGGCGGGGTAAGGTGATAGCTTAGTGCATCTTCCCTACACGTAACCAACCTCCGAATCTAGGATCACTGTTTTCAAAGACCAAAAAGGAGTTATTTTTCTAAAAAGGGCTAAATATTTTCCAAAGGTTGCCAAACAACCCGTTTTCCTAAAAAAAAACCCTCTCTTAAGGATGTTTTCCAAAATCGTTTTTCAAAATCCCTAAGTGTAGTCTTCGGATTATTCTTAGTTTTTAGGTGACCTAACTCACCTTAACCAAGTTAGGTGGCGACTCCGAATCTTTTTCAAAAGCCCTTTATTCAGACCTGTTTTCAATTCAAACCTAGTCGCACTCATTCTTCTAGGAGGGTGAGTTCTAACGAGAGAGTACAGCATTTTTCCCGCTTAGGTGAGTATTCCTCGAGTGCGAAAAATTTGGGCGCGACAATAGGCTGAGCAAATTGTACGCCATTGCCATAAAGGCCATCTGACTCTGCTCAGTCACATGGGCCAAGCTGATTTTATGCCATTGCCATGAAGGCCGTCTAGCTCTGCTCGGCACGTGGACCAAGCAGATTCTATGCCATTGCCATAAAGGCCTTCTGGCTCTACTCGGCATGAGGACCAAGTAGATTATATGTCGATTCCATGCAAGTAGACAATTGTTGAACTGTCCTTTTCATTGATAGTCTGTCAAATTACAACAAGAAGACTTTCAAAAGTAGTACTTTCTCAAGTGTTCTGCATGCCATGGGTGTGGAAGTTCTTTGCCCTCCCAGTTCTTCAGTCTGTAGGTCCCCTTCCAGGTACTGTTGATCACCTTGTAGGGGCCTTCCCAATTGGGCCCGAGCTTTCCTTCTCCTAGATCTTTGGTAGATTGGCTGACCCTTTTCAAAACAAGATCTCTAGTCGAGAGATCTTTAGGCCGGACTCTAGAGTTATGGTATTGGCGCATCTTCAACTGGTAGGACGCCACCCTCATAGCTGCCTGTAGCCTCCTTTCCTCTAATAGATCTAGATCCACATTCATGGCTTCCTTGTTAGCTACGAGGTTGAACTGCATTGTCCTCGGGCTCAGGAGGCCGATCTCTACTAGAATGATGGCTTCGGTGCCAAAAGTAAGCGAGAACAGCGTCTGCCCCGTGGACACTCTCTCCGTTATTCTGTAGGCCCAAAGGATGTTAGGGAGTTCTTCTACCCACAGGCCCTTGGCCTTCTCCAACTTCGTCTTGAGTATCTTCAAGAGGGATTTGTTGGTAACTTTGACTTGGCCGTTGGCTTGAGGATGCTCGGGGGAGGAAGCGTGGTGGCTGATTCGCAGGTCGGTGCATAACTGGTTGAACTGTCTGCTCTCGAACTGTTTGCTGTTGTCTGTGATGATGGTCCGAGCGATTCCAAACCTACAAACGATGTTCTGCCACAAAAACTTCTTCATGCTTTCTTTAGTGATGGTTGATGTAAGCACCCCATTTTTGACCGCTCGGCAATCTACGCTCCGTCCAGACTTGTACTCAAGTCAATATGGACATATTCCAATTGAAACCAACTCTCTAAGTCTAAATCCCGTTTTTCCATCGCTTCGCGAGCCCGCCAGGCCCAAATAGAGGCAAAATGACCAAAATTCCCTTAGGGGGATTGTTCTTTCCAATTCCAACTCCAATCCCTCTCTTGAGACAGTTTATTCCTCGAGACGGTTCCAAATCAGGCACGTCTTTCCGAAGACGGTAAATCCCCTTTCCAACCCCTCTCTCGAGAAAGTTGATTCCTCGAGATGGTAAACCAATTCCAAATCAGGCACGTCTTTCCGAAGACGGTAAGTCCCCTTTCCAATTCCAAATCAGGCACTTCTTTCCGAAGACGGTAAGTCCCCTTTCCAACCCCTTTCCCGAGACAGTTTATTCCTCGAGACAGTAAACCAATTCCAAATCAAGCACGTCTTTCCGAAGATGGTAAGTCCCCTTTCCAATTCCAAATCAGGCACGTCTTTCCTAAGATGGTAAGTCCCCTTTCCAATTTCAACCCCTCTCTCGAGACAGTTGATTCCTTAAGACGGTTCCAAATCAGGCACGTCTTTCCGAAGACGGTAAGTCCCCTTGCCAATCCCAACCCCTCTCTCGAGACAGTTTATTCCTCGAGACGGTAAACCAATTCTAAATCAGGCACGTCTTTCCGAAGACGATAAGTCCCCTTTTCAATTCCAATCCCTCTCTCGAGACATTTTATTCCTCAAGATGATTCCAAATCAGGCACGTCTTTTCGAAGACGATGTGACCCCTTTCCAATTCCAATCCCTCTCTCGAGACAGTTTATTCCTCGAGATAGTTCGGCACGTTTTTTGAAGAAAATCTCTTCGAAATGGTAAGTCCCTTTAAACCTGTCGACCGGGACGAGACCCCAAGTCCCCTAGATGGTAGAACGGTCCACCTTTGGCCCCTACTAGCCCGCCAATGCAGAAATGTCCATTTAGGCACGCCTTTCGAGAAAATTGACTTCTCAGGCGCTAAGTCCCCTTTAGCAGCTTCTCGAGACCAGGCAGTCTCAGGAATGATCGCGAACGGTTAAAGTAGCGGAAATACTCGCAAACAGGTCGATATAGGGAATTGCCAACAAACCCCTGTGTCACAACGACAGCCGTCAGAGTGGCGGAAACACTCAAAACCCAGGTCAACACCAGTGCCGGCTAGCCCACTTCGGTGAAAAATGACCAAACTATCCCTTGGGACTTTTCCGAGACTGTTCGGTCAAGATGACCATTTCGCCCCTAGGCTTCCAAACGCCCCGGGAACCACACCAGCTCTGGATATCAAACCGGTAACTTCTTAAGAATGCTTCTTATAGTATTCTCAACCTTCCTCTATCTTTTTGAATAATTTCAAGTCAGTTCCGGCAAACCCGACACAAAATGATTGTTTTGCCCCTAGTGGGCTGGTCTCCTTTTCCGACCACACCGGTTTTGGGTATCAAATCGGTAACCTTCTGAGACTGCTTTTTATAGTGTTTTCAACCTCCCTTTACCTTTCCAAATCATTCCGAGTCAGTTTCGGCAAACCCGGTACAAAATGACCGTTTTGCCCCTGGTGGGCCGGTCACCTTTTTTCGACCACACCGGCTCTGGGAATCAAACCGACAACCTTTGGGAACATTCTGAATAATGTTTCCAAATCTTGAGTTTTCCCCCGGGACAGTCCGAGTTCGTCGTGGCAACTTCCCAATCCGATTAACCGTTTTGCCCCTAAAGGCCCGGTCAACTCTTCTGACACATACTATCCTCATATCTCAAGTCAAATACCTCCGGGACACTATTCTAAGTGTTCCTGCTCCTTTTCGACCTTCCGGGTCATTCCCGGCCTCTTCAAATCATTCCCAGACTTTTCGGAGTCACTCTTAGTGAAGCTAGGCTAAAAATTGCATGGTAGTCACTAGTACAGGCACCCAAGTCTAGTCAAAGATACGTTGTTTGCCAACTTACAAACTTTCCTAACTGGTCGGCGCCACTAGTAGTGGCGCCAAGCCAAGAATTGGCCTGGTGCCACTCCTAGTGGCACCAAGAGCAATTTTGCCCTAGCGCCACTGCAATAGGTGCTAGGTCTGTCCTACCTCTATAAATACAGAGCCTCTTCCAGCGTGAAAGAGGTCCACAAACTTAGTCTAAAAACCCTAAAATTTGATGTATAGAGCTCGAACACTTCTTAAACCCAAGCTTCCTTAGGTTTTCCAAACCCTAGCCACCATACACTAAACCCTAGCCTTCTATACACTCATACACACCCCTACACACTTATACACTAGCCTCCAACCCTCCTTGGAAGACTTGAAGAGCTGCAATCTGAAGTTTGAATATTGAAGACAACCCTTGAGGATTGAAGACAAAGATAAAGAAGAAGACCGAAGACAAGCAAGGCGCGCAAAATAAACAAGACACAAGGTAGGCTTTCGTTTTACGTTTTCGCACTCCCCCTCTCTCTTCTCTCTCCTAACCCACTTGGCTTTTCTCTATTTTAATCCCTCATCTCTTTCCCTCCCCCCCCCCCTTTCTTTACATGCCTGAAACAAGGAGACTCCCGGTCCATGTGTAGAATTAGACTATCGGAGGGTCACCGTGTCGGGGGCTTTCCTTTAGGCTAACCGGAGACTACGTGGGTTTGGCCCCCTTGATTATGTGGTGAAGCCTTAACCTTGTATGTTAACGACCCCAAATTTGCATTGTGCATATCATGATCTTACATCTTCCAAAAATTGTTTTCAAACTCGTTTTCAAAATTTTCATTAAACTTGTTTTTTAAATTGCATCAAAATCTCTTTTTTCAAAACATGTTTTCAAAATCACAATCCTAGGGTGATTCTAGTCTTTCCATGGCTAGGGTTGCTTTAGGAAACTGTTATATTTAAAGTGACTTTCATGGTCCATATTTTCAATCCTTGTTGTTTTCAAAACCACTTTCTTAAAGTGGTTCTAGCCTTCTTATGGTTAGAATCGCTTTAAGAAGGTGAGATGTTTTTATACTTTCCAAAAAACTCTATTTTCAAAAATATCTCTTCCTAAAAATCTCTTCTCTAACATGATTTCCAAAAACTCTCCTTTCCAAAGTTGTTTTCAAAAACTCCCTCCAAAAATCTATTTTTCAAAACTTCTCTTTTTAAATCCCTTTCCAAAATGCTCTCTTCAAAGTCCACTTTCCAAAAACGTTCTCTAGGTTTCCTTTCTAAAAATACTCCCTAAATTCACTTTTCTAAAAACTCTCTCCAACAATCTTCTACCAAAATTTACTTTCCTAAAAACTCTTCCCAAAATCTTCCCTCTAGAAATTACTCTCTAGGATTTCCTTCCAAAAACTTGTTTCCAAAAAACACACTTTCCAAAAAACTCTTTTCTTGATGCCTATGTCAAGCCCTAAAATCCACAATTAGGAAACCCTAATTTTCTTTCCGAAAACATGATTTTCAATCTTGCCCCAAACCTAGGTTTCCAAAACTATATCAAAACTATACATATTTTTAAAAACCTATTTTCTACGTCAAAACTATAGCCTTTCAAATCTAGGGTTTCTGAAACTTCCCATTTCCAAATCCTTGTCAAATCAAATCTTCCCTTTAGGAAATCAAATCAAATATTCTCGTTTAGGAAACTAGATCCTATCCTCCATTTTTAGAAACAAAGTCAAGCCTTCCCTTTTAGAAACAAAATCTAATCCCTTCCCAATCCAAATCTTTCCTAATTCAAATCCTTCTTAATCCTCCACTTTCCCAAATCTTAAGTTTCCAAAACTTGAACATAAAAATCTTTCCTAAATTTTAAAACTCAACTTTCAAATCTTTCCTAATTCAACCCTTTCTTAATTCTACCCCTTTTCCAAATCTTAACTCTCCAAATCTATGCTTTCCAATCTTTTCCTAAACTCAAACCTTTCCTCATTTCAAGATTTTCTAAAACTCAAACTTTAAAACTTTCTAAATTCGAATCTTTCAAACTCTAAAATTTTCTTAGTTCTAAACTTTCCTAAACTTCAAATCTTTTTTAAGTCTAAACCTTTCCTCATTCCAACCTTTCTTAATTCCACATCCTTTCCAAACTTTAACTCCTAAATCTAGATTTTCAAAATCTTTCTAAAACTCAAAATTTTGAATCTTCCAAAAATTCTAGAAGCTTTCTAAATTCAAATCTTTCCTAATTTAAAATCATTCTAAAATTCTAAGCTTTCCAAATTCAAAACTTTCTTAAGTTGAAACTTTCCAAATTCTAAACCTTTCTGAAACTAAACTTTCCTAATTCAAAATATTTTTAAATTCAACACTTTCCTATTTCAAAACCTTTCTTAAAAAGAAAATTTCCAATTTTTAGAAGTTCCCTATTTCAAAACATTTCAAATTCAAAACTTTCCTAAGTTGAAACTTTCCTAATTCCAAAACTTTCCTAAGTCGAAAATTTTCCTAATTCGAAACTTTCCTAAATCGGACATTTCCTAATTCGAAACTTTCATAAATCGGACCTTTCGAACATTTCCTAAATCGAATCCTTTCCTAAATCTTCCAAATCCAACATTCAAATCCAATCTTTCTTAATCTCAAGTCTTTCCCTAAAATCCTATCTTTCCTAAGTCTAGGTTTCCTAAACCTTCATCTTTCCAAAACAAGTCTAAATCTTTCTTCCAAGTTCTATCTTTCCAAATCAAAATTCAACCTTTTCAATTTCAAAATTCTAAATTCCAATCTTCAATATTCTATTCTAACTTCAAATCAAATCCAAATTCCAATTCAATCTCTTTCTTCCAATCAACTCTCTATTTTCAATCGGACTCTTGTCCGAACTACGACTGACCTGATTCCTCCAAAAGGATACGTAGGCAAGCCTCATGGGTGCGGTCACAACTTCTTTCAAATTTCAAATTTCTCCACATTTTCCAAATCTCAGATTCTACAATCTTTTCAAATCTCCAATCAATTTTCAAATTTTCAATTTCAAATTTCTATTTTCCAAATCTCTCTATTTTCAATTTCCAAAACCTTCCTTCCAAATTTAAACTTCTATCTCTTCCTTTTCAAATCAAATGCTGGTTCTTAAATCTATTTTTCAATTCTCTTATCTTGCACTTACATATCATGCATCATGTTAGTTTATTTTCAAACAATTTTTTTCTAAAGTGGATAGGATTGAACAATAGTTAGTTAGAGACTCTCATAGGTGAATCTAGGGTAGATTGACATGTAGGTACCGAAAGAGTGGGGTAGGGTGATGGCTTAGTGCGTCTTCCCTACACGTAACCAACCTCCGAACCTAGATCGCTGTTTTCGAAAGACCAAAAATGGAGTTATTTTTCAAAAAAGGGATAAATGTTTTCTAAATGTTGCTAAATAACCTGTTTTCTTAAAAACCCTCTTGAGGAGATATTTTCAAAATCGCTTTCCAAAAACCCTAAGTATAATTTTTAGATTATGCTTAGTTTTTAAGTGACCTAACTCACCTTAATCAAGTTAGGTGGCGACTCCAAACCTTTTTCAAAAGCCCTTTATTCAAAATTATTTTCAATACAAACCTAGTCGCACTCATTCTTCTAGGAGGGTGAGTTCTAACGAGAGAGTACAGTATTTTTTCCGCTTGTGTGTGTATTCCTTGAGTGCAAAAAATCTGGGCGCGACAGCTGGCTATTCCATTGGGGACTCTTAGAGGGTTAGGCCATAGGCATGTCTCTTTACCCTTCACCCATATAGAGTCTTCAATTAACTTGTTCAATCCTATTCACTTAAAATTTTCAAAATTATTTTTAAAAACACATGCATTTATTCGTATTATCTTGTATTATGTTTGTCATCCTCATACTAACACTTGCATCTTTGTTTTGTAGGTCCACATTTTGTTTAAATTTTATTAATTGCTATGCATGAAAGTGATGAACAGGATGATTGGGAGTTGTTGGGCTCTTTCCTTCATTTTTAAAAATCACACACACACTGCATGTGTACTTGCATTCTGTATACTTGCATTATTACCCTGATATGTCCTTTCTAGTTAGAAAGGGGGAATGGTATATTGGTTGTGGGCAAGATGTTGTGTTAGTTTCTTCGCCTACGGTCTATTGATGGTTCCCCCGCTCGGATCACCAACCGATCATAGCACCACCTCAGGGAGTAGGCCTAGGTTTGAAGATCCGGGGACCGAGCCTTTTTAGGACGCATTAGTCAACCCTCAACCTCATACTCATATAGACAACATGCATAGCCGAACCTCTGCCGGATTTAAGACACAAGCACCATTTTCAAAACCACGGAGGAAAGGGCGATTGCTCTTACTTTCATACCTATCCATTCCTGTTGTTATAATGCCTGTATTCTTACTGTTATAATGACTGTCTAACTGCTCATGCATGCACATTTACCTTGCTATCGCATTCTCTCTCCTTATACTCTTTGCATACCTATGTTCATGCATTCCATATTTCATGTCAAAACAAGAGTTCCAAGTAACTCAAGTCACTGCATTCTCATGCATATGATCAACCCATTGAAAGTGACACCAAAGTCACTCTCCCTTGCATTAAACCTACCTAAACCCTAAGGGTTCCCACGTAACCCTAAGGACTCATGGCATGCACCTCAATTCATTTCATAAGAGGGGCCTCAATCCCTCTATGCTCACGGAGATAGGGTTGCCAAGAAAACATGGGGCAATCAATCAACAAGGTCTCTCAGCGACCTTCTTGACATCAAATACAATGAAGGCGGATCCAAAGACTCAAGAGTAGTTTAGGTTTTCCCTTTGTAAAAGTAGATAGGTGGAAGTCCAAAGGAAAATGTTCCCCCTCCCCCTATTAAAATGTATTTCAATTTTTTTGTATCTTAAACCCAAAATTTAATGTACTTCTTTACTTTTATGAATGAATGCATGGATGGCTGAAGGTTCCTGCCGGGCGATAAGGTATCTGCATACAGGGGCAAATCCCCTATCTCCAAAAGTGGGCCAATACATCAATACTAGTTTCCCTCCTAAAAAGGGGCATCCTAGGACATGCATTGCATAAAGTTTTCTAAAAACTATAAACTAATTTGCAACTTGTGTTCTTGTCCTTTTGTCTTTTCCTTTTTATTTACAAAGGTCACCCTGTACTGAGTTAACATTGCTACCAAAAAGGGGCAACATCCACCTAGGGATCCCATTATCACCCGACAAAGAGCATCATTGATGGCTGCTAACCTTGAAGAATCCTCTCAAGTCTCTCGAGGGGAAGTCAACGAAATAAGGACTAAGATGGAGAAGATGCTCAAACTCATTCAAAATTTGGCCATGAAGGATGCTACTGCACTCCCATCATCATATCTATGACTTCATCCAAAGATCTGGAACCCGCTAATCCAAGGATCATGCTTTAGTCTGACAATGCTGGGAGGACTAAGGAAGATGCTAAAGGGGTCAATGCTGAAGAAGAAGAGACCATATTGCTTTCACCTGGCATAAAGAAGGCCTCTCTAGACCCTCTCAGTTTGAAAATCCAAGGATTGGAAGATTCGTTGCGAAGTCTCCATGGCCACGATACTTACGAATTCACTTCCTATGATGAGCTCTATTTCATCCCTGACCACCCGAAACTTGCTAAGTTTAAAATGCCCGACTTTCAGAAGTACGACGGTACCGGTAACCCCGTTGCTCATCTTCGTCTATATGCTGGAGCACTAAGTGGACATGGCAACGATCTGAAACTCCTTATGTAGCTATTCCAACACAGCCTTAAAGGGTCCGCTCTATAATGGTTTGCTCGTCTGGACTTAAGGAAGATCACAACCTGGATGGAGCTAGTCAATGCATTTAAAGCCCAATACCGTCACAACATCGACCTCACTTCCGATCGATGATCCTTGATGACGATGAGCAAGGGTGAGAAGGAAAGCTTTAAAGCATACACCCTAAGATGGAGGGAGGCCGCTGCACAAGTTAATCCCCCGCTGAAGGAGAAGGAGTATGTACAACTGTTTGTACATACTTTTCAAGGTATATTCTATGAGAAGCTCTGTACAAGCATGGGAAAAAGCTTCTCCGAGCTCATCATGCAGGGAGAGATGAGAGAAAATGGCCTCAAGACAGAAAGAATTACAGATCCCTATGCCAAGACTGGAGAAAATACCGCCAACATAGCCAAAAAGGTGACCACTACAAGCAGCACGATCAGGAAGGAAAGCAAAGTGTCCGCTATTTTGCCTAGCCAACCACCCCAATACCGACCCCCGCTCCAATCACCCCCAGTCCTGCCCTTACCCACCTTGACCATGCCTGTTCCTACCCCAAACTATGGTCCCGTTGGGGCACGACCCAACTTTAATAGACCTGCTCAACGCATCTGTACCTTCGACGCCTTAGCCTGCACTCAAACCGAGGCTTACCATAGCACTCTGAAGAGCAACATCTTGAAGCCCGTACCTGCTCACCTATTGCCAAGCCCTCTACCCCCAACCTTTAATGCTGCCCTTACATGTGAGTACCATTCGGGTGGCCAGGAGCATGACACCGAAAGCTGTTTTGCTCTCAAGCACACAAAATCCAAGACCTGATCGATAATAAGACCATTGATCTACAGCTGGTGAAACCTGCTTCTACTCCCAATGTGACTGCTAACCCTCTGTCGGATCACACCGTTAATATGATACTAGTAGAAATGGAAGGCGAGAGAGAATTCGACGAGCTCGGGGCCAAAGGTTATGAGAACGATTGGGAGGCCGATGAAGAAAATGACTGGGAGGAAAATCTCCCATTGTGCCCGATTTATCTTTATAACCCTGAGGAGGTGCCTGATGCTTCTGACTGGCCCATTGAGGAGCCAATATTTTCGAAAGATGAGATGACCAAGAACACAGTTGTTGATGGATGGGGTGCTGAGTTTCTGCATCCGAGGTATGCCGCGGCGGAACATCACTTACTAGAAAACCCTTGGCCCGCAACTGAGTACAACTATGAAGACATGGGTTAGGAGCTAGAGCAGTCAAGAGAACAGACAGATTCTTTCGAATTGGAAGGGGGTGAGCTGGTCACCCTGTTTACAGAAGAACCCACCGCAAAGAATAAGAAGGAGGCTAACAACCGCGCTAGCAGCGTCAACATCTTCGGAACCCCAGGAGAATCCTTTGCTTGTCTCGCCTTAGCCAAGAATCCGAGTCGCGAATAGAGCATCAAAGATGTGGGAATTGTCCCAAAGGCGTACTAAAAATGGGTTCCTTGCAAAAGCGTACAAGAGATGGGTGTTTTCACCCACTTTCTATCTATCCCTTTCACTTTCTATCTTTAAATTAATGTTTACATTTTCTTATTGCTTAAGAACTTTATGCTTTCCGTAAAAATAATAATAATAATCAAATAACAGTTTTTTATTCCATTGTTGTTGTCTTGTCTTCCCTGGAGAATAGTGACTATTTTCTGCGTAAGGGGCATGGTTTATCTTATGGAATGATCCAACTTGAAGGGATGATAGCATGAGATAACCACTCGCCAAATGATCAGCCTTCCACAGAGAGAGAGAATAAGGATGAGGATACTCCCCAAAGGCAGCACTTGCAGGACTTTGAAACTAAGCGTGTGTGGCCAGTTTATCAAAATGAAGAGGAGCCATCATTCACTTCCCCACATATAAATAAAAGGAATGAATCACTAAATAAATAAACAAATGTACCCATATTCCCTTTGTTTAACCCCTAGAGCCTCACAATAAACGAAGTTTTCTTTGTCAACCCCGATCCAAGACTGTCCTCCCCACATTGGGGTAGACAACAGTTGAGAACTCTAGGAGTGGTATCCACCTCTATCATACTAGGATAGTGTCGTAAGCTCTATGGATCATGCAATCTAATTCAAAGTGAAGAGAGGCCCTCATTTGATTTCCCATACAGTTAAAAGCAACCTCTTGACAAACCTACTGAGCCATCTATCCTTTTCTCGAGAAAACCCCAACCAAGAGATCACCGCCCACACTAGGTAGATTGAACTACCAAGGAAAAGATCTAAGGGAAAAGGGTCGAAGAATTATTCATTTCATAAAGGAATAGAAAGAAAAAGCAAAGGAAAGGAGTTGCCAAGGGGCAAGAAGCAAAAAAAAAAAACAAACAATGATTCTAAGGAAAGGCCTAAAGGAGCCAGAATTGAGTCATCTTCAAAAGCGTGATATGAAGATCAAATGAGAAGAAAGTCATGTTTATCTCAAAAAGTATATAGAAAGGGTGAAAGAACAAGGTCATTTTCACCCTGAGAAGTATATGGTCAAAAGTAAGAAGGAAATTTAAAGGTGATCCTAGGTTACGAAGAAACCCAGTAGAAACAATAGGTTCGAGCCTTTACCCTTTTCTTGCAAAACCCCGAAACCATGGCCTACATCACAACCCTATTAAAGTCCCCTCTGATTGAAAGCAGATTGCTTGATCTAAATGAGCTAGACACGCTGCCAAAGCTAAAGAAGAATGCTAATCCTACTGAAAAGTAGTCAAGGATGGTATGGATCTAAACCCTATCGAAAACAACATCAAATTTGAGCCTATATATCCCGCTGTTTCTAAAACGCAATAACCTACCCTACATTACAGTCCTAAACAAAGTATCCTCGGATTGAAATGACTAGCCACTTATCGCTCTGCCAAAGGCCAGGTTAGCTATTGCTAAAACCCCGAGAGTCGAGGGTCTTAGCCTAATAAACATATACACTAACCCTAAGACAGAGATTTGGAGGCGATCTAGAGGTTGAGAAAGGTGCGAAGTGCTATATCCAATCAAGGTAGGGTTGAGCCAGAAGAGAGGCTAAATCCCCGAAAATGAGGGCTTTACCATTCCCAGGACTACAAGTCTAACAGCACCCGGTGTCATTCTATTAACATATTTCTAACCTATGCATGTGTTAAAGAAAAAAAAGGGAAAAAAAAATCAGCATGGGCTTTGCACACATAGGATATAACTCCATGTAGAAATAGAAATCACCAACATCAACTCATGTAATAGATACATAACATAATCATCCACCCCAGGCAGATCATATACTTAGCTGAAAAGATCGTAAATGTCTTTGTCTATCCATGCATCTGAATACCATAAATATTCATTTTTGTACAAAATATCAAAATAAAATTATCTGACATAAATATAACTCAGGGACAAGGGGCAAAAGAGGCTCAAAGTCTCTACAAGGGGCATCTATCACATGTCAAAGTCAATATCATCTGGATCAAAATTCCCGAAACTCGGCATCAGAGGAGGTGGATAATTACTCGAAGCATCACCATCCTGCAGGGAAGATAGCACCGAAATCAGCTGCATACAAAAGGAATAAGCAACAGCAGAGCAAGAAGAAGCAAAGAAAGAATAACTTACCCCCCCACCACCCAGCTGAGATAACCGAGCTGTCAGGGAAGCTACCTCAGCTTGGTACTGATCCCGCTCCATTTGGTACTGATCTCTCTGGTCTCTCATAGCAGTAAACTCAGCCTAGGGCACGTATCCTGGCCAACAGCATACCCGTCGACTACTACCTCAAACCGAGTGAAGGCACCAACCAAATGAGCCCCAAAGTGCGCAGCATAATCTGTATCCAGAGGAAGCAAGAACTCAGCACCTGGCTGACGCTCCTGGTAAGGGATAGGCAATCCCGCCACCAAGGCTCCAAACATATACTCCGACGGAGCTCCTGCCGATCGGAACTCCTCATGAAACCATTGTAAGCACCCCATTTTTGACCGCTCGGCAGTTTATGCTCCATCCAAACTTGTACTCAAGTCAATATATACATATTCTAATTGAAACCAACTCTCTAAGTCCAAATCTCGTCTGTCCATAGCCTCGCGGGCCCAACAGGCCCAAATAGAGGCAAAATGACCAAAATGCCCTTAGAGACATTATCTTTCCCAATTCCAACCCCTCTCTCGAGACAGTTTATTCCTCGAGACGATTCCAAATCAAGAACGTCTTTCCGAAGACGATAAGACCCCTTTCCAATTCCAACCCCTCTCTCGAGACAGTTTATTCCTCGAGACGGTTTCAATTCAGGCACGTCTTTCTGAAGACGATAACACCCCTTTCCAATCCCTCTCTCGAGACAGTTTATTTCTTAAGACGGTTCCAAATCAGGCACGTCTTTTCGAAGACGATAAGACCCCTTTCCAATTTCAATCCCTCACTTGAGACAGTTTATTCCTCGAGACAGTCCGGCACATTTTTTGAAGAAAATCTATTCGAAACAGTAAATCCCTTTAAACCTGTCGACTGGGATAAGACTCCAAGTCTCCTAGATGGTAGAAAGGTCCACCTTTGGCGCCTGCTAGCCCGCCAAAGTAGAAATGTCCATTTAGGCATGCCTTTCGAGAAAGTTGACTTCTTAGGCCCTAAGTCCCTTTAGCAGCTTTCTGAGATCAGACAGTCTCGGGAATGATCGCAAACCGTCAGAGTAGCGGAAATACTCGCAAACATCGCAACCGTCAGAGTAGCAGAAATACTTGCAAACAGGTCGACATAGGGAATTGCCAAACCCTTGTGTCACGGTGACCGCCATCAGAGTGGCGGAAACACTCAAAACCCTGGTCAACACCAGTGCTTGCTAGCCCACTTCAGTGAAAAATGACCAAACTACCCCTTGGGCCTTTTCTGAGACTTTCCGGTCAAGATGACCATTTCGCTCCTAGGCATCTGTACGCCCTGGGAACCACATCGGCTCTAGGCATCAAACCGGTAATCTCCTGAGATTGCTTCTTATAGTATTCTCAACCTTCCTTTACCTTTTCGGATCATTCCGAGTCACTTCCGGCAAACCCGATACAAAATGACCGTTTTGCCCTTGGTAGGCTGGTCTCCTTTTCCGACCACACCGGCTCTGGGTATCAAACCGGTAACTTCTTGAGAATATTTTTTTTATAGTATTCTCAACCTTTCTTTGTCCTTTCGGATCATTCTGGGTCAGTTCCGGCAAACCCAGTATGAAATGACCGTTTTACCCCTGGTGGGTCGGTCACCTTTTCCGACCACACCAGCTCTGGGTATCAAACTGGCAACCTTTGGGAACATTCTGAATAATGTTTCCAAATCTTGAGTCTTCTTTCGGGACCATCCGAGTCCGTCCTGGCAGCTTCCTGATCCGATTGACCGTTTTGCCCCTAAAGGCCCGGTCAACCCTTCTGACACATCCTATCCTCACTTTTCAAGTCAAATACCTCCAGGACACTGTTTTAAGTGTTCCTACTCTTTTTCGGCCTTCCGGGTCATTTCCGACCTCTTCAAATCATTCACGGACTTTCTAGAGTCACTCTTAGTGAAGCCAGGCTAAAAATTGCATGGTAGTCACCAGTACAGGCGCCCAAATCTAGTCAAAGATACGTTGCTTGCTGACCTAAATACTTTCCTAACTTGCTGGCACCACTAGTAGTGGCGCCAAGCCAAAAAATGGCCTGAGTGACGCCAGGAGGAATTTTTCCCTAGCGCCATTGCAACTGGCGCCAGGTCTGTCTTACCTCTATAAATACAGAGCCTCTTCTAACGTGAAAGAGGTTCGCAAACTCAGTCTAAAAAGAGCAATATTCGATATACAGAGCTCGAACACTCCCTAAACCCTAGCTTCCTTAGGTTTTCCAAACCCTAGCCACCATACACTAAACCCTAGCCTTCTATACACTCATGCACACCCCCATATACTTATACACTAGCCTCTAACCTTCCATTGAAGACTTGAAGAGCTGCAATCTGAAGTTTGAAGATTGAAGACAACTCTTGAGGATTGAAGATGAGGATCAAGACGAAGATCAAAGACAAGCAAGGCGCATAAAATAAACAAGACAAAAGGAAGGCTTTCATTTTACGTTTTTACACTTCCCCCTCTCTCTTCTCTCTCCTAACCCATTTGGGTTTTCTCAATTTTAATCCCCCATCTCTTTCCCCACCTTTCTTTGCATGCTTAAAACAAGGGGACTCCCGGTCCATGTGTAGGATTAGACTATTGGAGGGTCACCGTGTCAGGGGCTTTCCTTTAGGCTAACCGGAGACCACGTGGGTTCGGCTCCCTTGATTATGTGGTGAAGCCTTAACCTTGTATGTTCACAACCCCAAACTTGCATTGTGCATATCATTATCTTGCATCTTCCAAAAATCGTTTTCAAACCCGTTTTCAAAATTTGCATTAAACTTGTTTTCAAGATTGCATCAAAATCCTCTTTTTCAAAACATGTTTTCAAAATCACAACCCTAGGATGATACTAGTTTTTCTATGGCTAGGATTGCTTTAGGAAAGTGTTATACTTAAAGTGACTTTCATGGTCCATATTTTCAAACCTTTGTTATTTTCAAAACCACTTTCCTAAAGTGGTTCTAGCCTTCTTATGGTTAGAATCGCTTTAGGAAAGTGAGACATTTTTGGTACCTTCTAAAGACTCTATTTTCAAAAATCTCTTTTCCTAAAACCTCATTTTTCAACGTGCTTTCTAAAAATTCTTCTTTCCAAAGTTGTTTTCAAAAACTCCCTTCAAAAATCCATCTTCCAAAACTTCTCTTTTCAAACTCTTTTCCAAAACACTCTCCTCAAAATTCACTTTCCTAAAAACTCTCTCCAACAATCTCCTTCCAAAAATCTTTCTAAAAAATTCTCTTTCCAAAATCTTCCCTCTAGAAACTCCTCTCTAGGTTTTCCTTCCAAAAACTTGTTTTCAAAAAACACACTTTCCAAAAAATCCCTTTTCTTGATGCCTAAGTCAAGTCCTAGAGCCACAATTAGGAAACCCTAATTTTCTTTCCAAAAACATGGTTTTCAAACTTGCCTTAAAACCTAGGTTTCCAAAACCGCTTGTTTTCTACACCAAAACTATACATATTTCCAAAATCTCTTTTCTACGTCAAAACTATAGCCTTCCAAGTCTAGGGTTTCTAAAACTTCCCCTTTCCAAATCTTTGTCAAATCAAATCTTCCTGTTTAGGAAACTAGATTCAATTCTCCGTTTTTGGAAACAAGATCAAATACTTCTTCTTAGAAACAAAATACAATCCCTTCCTAATCTGACATTTCCTAATTTAAATCCTTCCTAAACTTCTACTTTCCTAAATCTTAAGTTTTCAAAACTTGAACATAAAAATCTTTCCTAAGTTTTAAAACTCAAAATCTAAATCTTTCCTAATTTATTAAACCATAAGTTTCCGAAAACTTTCAAATCTTTCCTTAAACATTAAACTTTCACATTTTTCCTAGTTCTACCCCTTTTCAAATCTTAACTTTCCAAACCTAAGTTTTCAAACCTTTTCTAAACTCAAACCTTTCCTAATCTGAAGGTTTTCTAAAACTCAAACTCTAAAGCTCTCTATATCCTAAATTTTCTAAATTCAAATCTTTCCTAATTTAAAATCCTCCTAAAATTCTAAGCTATCCAAATTCAAAACTTTCTTAAGTTGAAACTTTTCAAATTCTAAACCTTTCTTAAACAACACTTCCTTATTTTAAAACATTCCAAATTCCAAAAAAAATTTTAATTCAAAACTTTCCTAAGTTGAAACATTCCAAATTCAAAACTTTCCTAATTTGAAAACTTTCTAATTTGAAACTTTCCAAAAATGGAACTTTCCTAATTCGAAACTTTCCTAAATCGGACCTTTCCTAATTCGAACCTTTCCTAAATCTAATCTTTTTTAAAACTCTTTCAAGTCAAGTCAAATCTTTCCTAAGTCTCTTTTCTTTGCTTAAGTCTAGGTTTCCTTAAACCAAGTCAAGTCTTTTCAAATCTTCCAATCAAAGTTCAATCTCTAAATTTTCCAACCTAATTTCCAATTCAATCTCTTTCTTCTAAATCAACTCTTCTATTTTTAATCGGACTCTTGCCCAAACTATGACTGACCTGATTCCTCCAAAAGGATACGTAGGCAACCCTCATGGGTGCGGTCACAACATTTTTCAAATTTCTATTTCCACAATCTTCTTCAAATCTTCAATTTTACAATCTTCTTCAAATCTCCAATTTCATATCTATCTCAAGTTTCCAATTCCAAAAATCTATTTTCAAATCTTTATTTCCAATTTCTAAAACTTTCCAATTTCAATTCTATCTCTTCAAATCTCTTTTCAAATCAAATCAATTTCTTTTCAAATCTTTTTCCAAATCAAGTCTCTTTTCTTGCACTTGCACATCATGCATCATGTTAGTTTCTTTTCAAACATTCTTTTTCAAAGTGGATAAGATTGAACATTAGTTAGTTAAAGACTCTCATAGGTGAATTTAGGGTAGATTGACATGTAGGTACTGAAAGGGCGGGGTAGGCTGATGGCTTAGTGAGTCTTCCCTACATATAACCAACCTCTGAACCTAGATCACTGATTTCAAAGACCAAAAACGGAGTTATTTTCTGAAAAGGGCTAAATGCTTTCCAAAGGTTGCTAAACGACCCATTTTCTTAAAAACTCTCTCTGGAGGTGATATTTTCAAAAACCTTTTCCAAAAGCTCTAAGTGTAGTCTTCAGATTATTCTTAATTTTTAGGTGACCTAACTCACCTTAATCAAGTTAGGTGGCGACTTCGAATCTTTTTCAAAAGCCCTTTATTCAAATCAATTTTCAATTCAAACCTAGTTGTACTCATTCTTCTAGGAGGGTGAGTTCTAACGAGAGAGTACAACATTTTTTCCGCTTGTGTGTGTATTCCTCGAGTGCAGAAAATTTGGGTGCGACAGCTGGCGAATCCACTGGGGACACTTAGAGGGTTAGGCCGTAGTCATGTCTCTTTACCCTTTACCCATGTAAAGTCTTCAATTAACTTAGTTCAATCCTATTCACTTTAAATTTTCAAAACTAAAATTTCAAAACTGTTTTCAAAAAAATGTGCATTTATTCATATTATCTTGTATTATGCTTGTCATCCACATACTAACACTTGCATCTTTGTTTTGTAGGTGTGCTTTTTGCTTAAGTTTTATTAACTGCTATGCATGAATGTGATGAACAGGATGAATGGGAGTTGTTGGGCTGTTTCCTCCACTTTTAAAAATTACACACACACTGTACGTGCACTTGCATTCTGCATACTTGCATTATTACCCTGATATGTCCTTTCTAGTTAGAAAAGGGGAACGATATATTGGTTGTGGGCAAGATACTGTGTCATTTTCTTTGCCTACAGCCTCTTGATGAATCCTCCGCTCGGATCACCAACCGATCATGGCACCACCTCGGGGAGTGGGCCTAGGTTTGAAGATCGTGGGACCGAGCCATTTTAGGACGTATTAGTCAACCCTCAACCTTATACTTATATAGACACCATGCATAGCTGAACCTCTGCCGGATTTAAGACACAACCACCATTTTCAAAATCACAGAGGAAAGGACGACTGCTCTTACTTTCATTTATACCTGTCTATTCCTGTTGTTATAATGTCTGTATTCTTACTGTTATAATAACTGTCTAACTGCTCATGCATGCACGTTTACCTTGCTATTGCATTCTCTCTCCTTATACTCTTTGCATACCCATATTCATGCATTCAATATTCCATGTCAAGACAAAAGTTTCAAGTAACTCAAGTCACTGCATTCTCATGCATATGATCAACCCATTGAGAGTGGCACCAAAGTCACTCTCTCTTGCATTAAACGTACCCAAACCCTAAGGGTTCCCACGTAACCCTAAGGACTCATGGCATACTCATCAATCCATTTCATAAGAGGGGCCCCAATCCCTCTATGCTTATGGAGATAAGATTGCCATGAAGACAAGGGGCAACCAATCAGTAAGGTCTTTCAGCGACCTCCTCAACATCAAATCCAAAGAAGGCGAATCCGAAAACTTAAGAGTAGTTTAGGTTTTTCCTTTGTAAAATTAGATAGGTGGAATCCCTAAAAGACAATGTTACCCTTCCCCCTATTAAAATGTATTTCAATTCTTTTGTATATTAAACCTGAAATTAATTGTATTTCTTTACTTTTCGTAAATGAGTGAGTGAATAAATGCATGAACGAAGCAAGGGTTCCCGTCCGACAGTAAGGTATCTGTATACAGGGGCAAACCCCTTATCTCCAAGAGTGGGCCAATACATCATGACTAGTTTCCCTCTTTAAGAGGGGCACCTTAGAGCATGCATTGCATAAAGACTTGTCAAGGTCAAACACTGACTCTTTCCTTTTGTTGGATTTAAGTACCTTCCCTCGTTCCCTAGTCTTACAAGCATGGAATTGCTTTCTCTTGATACCTTAACTCAATTACTAGCAGAGGCAAGAGGAGTCAAGCATAAGATGACCGAAATGGAAGGCATGCTTTCCTCACTCTTATCCCACGGAACCCCTGAGCAAGCAGAGTCCTCACAGGCCCAAACCTGTGATGGACGAAAAAGGATGAAGAAGGAAGACCATGACTATGCCGCCACCATTGCTTACCAACGACCTCCCTAGGCTGAGGCCCTTGCTCAAATGCTTTCCAAACCAACCCCTAACCAAACACGAGGATTATATAATCTCTCCTTCAGATATCATCCCAACCCTTTTGGCCCTGCCACCGAAAATTGTTCCATTTTGAAACATAGAACCCAAAGCCCTTTCAATTCCCGAACCATCAACCCAGCTGTGACCTCACCAAAACTTGGTCCCCAATCATCAAAAACATCTGCAACACCTCCTCAGCCTAGGCAAACAAGTGGGAAAAAGCGGACGTTTACTAAACTCGCGTGTTTATAGACCGCAGCTTATTTTGGCCTCTTAGCAGCTGGATATCTGAAACCTATACTTGCCCGACCTCAGCCCAATCCTCTACCTCATTACTTCAAATCTACAGCAAGCTGTAAGTATCATTCGGATAGCCAAGGACATGACACTGAAGATTGTTTGACCCTCAAGCATAAGATTCAAGACCTAATAGATAACAAGATCATTGGGGTACGACCAGCAAATCCTTCTCCGAACAGGCCTACAAACCTTTCACTGGACCGCACCATCAACATCGTTACAAAGTTTGGTAACAACAAGGTTTGTTTTGCTGCATGCCAAGAAATATATTACAAGGATGGGGAGGAGATGGAATGCGACGATATGGAATAGAGTCGTACTTGGTTACGATGCAACCCCGATAAAATGCCGACCCCCAAAGACAAACTCGTATGTGAATCTGTGAAGAAAATTGACTAGGAGCTATCCAAACTAGGTAATAAAAATCTCCCATTGTGTACACCTAAGGAGCATCGAGCCCCTATTGGAGGCCAGAGCAGAAAACCCCTGGCACGACCTATCAAGCTGGATGAATACGAGTCGCCCGAGTGGTTTGTTAGAGAAACTCTGGAGCAAACAAATGAAGGCAAGACAGTCAAGAAAGCCGACAATTACATCATCACCGCCAACTCACTTGAAACTCCGGGAGAAGCATCTACCTATCCTGCCTTGGCTGAAAATCTCAACCGTGGATGGAATGTAGACGAGGGCACCGGCCCAAGACCTTACTAAAAATAGATTCCTTGCAAAAGCATACAAGAGAGGGGTGTTTTCACCCACTTTCTTTCTATCCCTTTCACTTTCTATCTTTAAATTAATGTTTACATTTTCTTATTGCTTAAGAACTTTATGCTTTCCGTAAAAATAATAATAATAATCAAATGACAGTCTTTTATTCCATTGTTGCTGTCTTGTCTTCCCTGGGGAATAGTGACTACTTTCTATGCAAGGGGCATGGTTTATCTTATGGAATGATCCAACTTGAAGGGATGATAGCATGAGGTAACCACTCGCCGAATGATCAGCTTTCAATAGAGAGAGAGGATAAGGATGAGTGAGAATATTACCTAAAGGCAGCACTTGCAGGACTCTGAAGCTAAGTGATGGGTGGCCAGTTCGTCAAAATGAAGAGGAGCCATCTTTCACTTCCCCACATATAAGTAAAAGGAATGAATCACTAAATAAATAAACAAATGTACTCATATTTCCTTTGCTTAACCCCCAGTGCCTTGTGGGAAATGAAAATTTTCTTTGTCAACCTCGATCCAAGACTGTCCTCCCCACACTGGGGCAGACGATAGTTTGAGAACTCTAGGAATGGTATCCACCCCCCATGTGCTAAGACAACAATGAAAGCTCTATGGATCAAGCAATCTAATTCAAAGTGAAGAGAGGCCCTCATTTCATTTCTCATACAGTCAAAAGCAACCCCTTGCCAAACTTGTTGAGCCATCTATCCTTTTCTCAAGAAAACCCCAACCTAGGGATCACCGCCCATATAAGGTAAATTGAACCACCAAGGAAAAGGTCTAAAGAAAAGGGTCGAAGAATTAGTGGTTCCATAAAAGAAAAAGAAAGGACAAAGTAAAGGAAAAAGAGTTGCCAAAGGGCAAGGAAAAAAAAACCCATGATTCTAAGGAAAGGCCTAAAGGAGCCATGATTGAGTCATCTTCAAAAGCGTGATAAGAAGATCAAATGAGAAGAAAGTCATGTTTATCTCAAAAAGTATATAGAAAGGGTGAAAGAACAAGGTTATTTTCACCCTGAGAAGTATATGATCAAAAGCAAGAAAGAAATTTAAAGGTGATCATAGGTTACGAAGAAACCCAGTAGAAACACTAGGCTCGAGCCTTTACCCTTTTTTTGCAAAATCTCAAAACCATGGCCTACATTACAACCCTATTAAAGTCCCCTCTGATTGAAAGCAGATTGCTCGATCTAAATGAGCTAGATACGCTGCCAAAGCTAAAGAAGGATGCTAATCTTACTAAAAAGTAGTCAAGGATGGTATGGATCTAAACCCTATCGAAAACAACATCAAATTTGGGCCTGCATATCCTGTTGTTTCTAAAACCCCCATAACCTAGCCTACATTACGGTCCTAAACAAAGTCTCCTCGGATTGAAATGACTGGCCACTTATCGCTCTGCCAAAGGCCAAGTAAGTTGTTGCTAAAACCCCGAGAGTCAAGAGTCTCAACCCAATAACCATATACACTAACCCTAAGACAGAGAGTTGGAGGCAATCAAAAGGTTGAGAAAGGTGCGAAATGCTATCATCCAATCAAGGTAGGGTCGAGCTAGAGGAGAGGCTAAATCCCCGAAGAGGAGGGAGTTACCATTCCCAAGACTACAAGTCTAACAGCACCCTATGTCATTCTATTAATATATTTCTAACCTGTGCATATGTTTAAAAAAAACAAAAAATCAGTATGGGCTTTGCACACATAGGATACAACTCCCTATAAAAATAGAAGTCACCAACATCAACTCATGTAATAGATACATAACATCATCATCCATCATATGCAACTGATTATATTCTTAGCAGAAAGGATCGTAAATGTCTTTGTCTATCAATGCATCTGAATACCATAAATATTCATTTTTGTACAAAATATCAAAATAAAACTGTCTAACATAAATACATCTCAGGGACAAGGGGCATACATCACAGGTCAAAGTCGATATCATCTGGATCAAAATCCTCAAAATCGGGCATCGGAGGAGGTGGATAACTACTCGACGCACCACTATCCTGCAGAGAAGATAGAACTGAAATCAGCTGCATACAAAAAGAACTAAGCAACAACAGAGCAAGAAGAAGCAAAGAAAGAATAACATACCCCCCCACCGCCCATCTGAGATAACTAAGCCGTCAGGGAAGCTATCTTGGCCTCGTACTAATCCTGCTTCATCTGGTACTAATCTCTCTAGTCTCTCACGGCAGTAAACTCAGCCTGGGGCACATATCCTCCAGCATGGTGCCACAAGTCAACCACCTCCTGGTCAACAGCGTACCCACCGACTACTACCTCAAACCAGGTGAAGGCACTGACCGAATGAGTCTCAAAGTGCGTAGCATAATCTGTATCCGGAGGAAGCAAGAACTTGGCACCTGGCTGATGCTCATGGTAAGGGATAGGAACTCCCGCCACCCTGGCTCCAAACAAATACTCTGGCGGAGCTCCTACCAATCGGAATTCCTCATGAAACTGCCGCCAGTGTCGCTCTCCAAGATAGGACTCCCAAGTGTCATCACTGAGAAAAGCAGCTCTCGACAGGGATAACGGGACCTAGTACCGGACTGTCTCGCAATGGACTGATCCAATGAAGGGCCGCCAGGTCACATCCCTCGCCTCAACCAGCTCCAGGTTAGCCCGGAGCGTCACAAAATCAGTAATCTCCGATCGCTGGGCTACCCGGTCACGAGCCCACCTCAAAGCACAAGGATAGAGATCATCCTCAACAACTGCAGGGCAACGAACAGGAAGGTACTCGTAACTCCACTAGATGAGGAAAGGCCAGAAACTAGTCATGCTACCCTAGAGGGAAGAGGTCCGGACCCGTATCGATGGAAGGAAGCAGCCAAAGGAGAAGGACCCCCAGTCCAGCTTAGATAAAGCTCTAAGATCGACTACTATACTCACCAAACGACAGGGCACAAGTGACTTGTTGTTGTTACAGAAGCAGCTACAGATGATATACAAAACAAGTCGCCGTTTCATGATGTCCCGCCCTGCAGGTGATGGCTTAGTAGCAAAAGTACGGTCATCCTAACTAATCCAAGAGACTGGAAAGGCAGAACGCTTAGGAGGAGGCAAGTCCAATAGCAAATAGGCCTCGTCTCTATTGACTGGATGCAGGGTGATCCGCCAGCCGACAAAGGAGAGCCCTGTAATAATTACCCAATCCAAGGGGTGGGACCTAACTCAAAGCCGATAAAATGAAAGGTCCCGGTCTTCCCGAATCACCGCTCAACCAACGCCAGTACTAAATGCCGGTTCAGGCAGTTAGCTTGTAATCCCATGAGGGTGCCAAAGCCAATCTCGGCCAAGAAGGCACGATATGATGGGGCAGCTCGTTGCATGGTCACAAAAACCTGATGAACAGCCCCTCTGAATGCTGTATGTACCCGCGAATGAGGTAAATGTTGTCTAGAGTACACGCTGGGGTGATAAGCAAGGTCCCCGAGTGGTGGGACATCCGGTATCTACAGATCTCCCAAGTCAGCATTCGTTTGCCTATGCCTGGAACAAGCTCTCCCGTAACCGATCACCTGATCCCCAGGGCCTCGGTAGCTCCTCCTCGGCACTAATCTCCTCTGCGAAAGCCTGCTCAACCGGAGGAAAAGAGTCAACAAGTAGCCCACTCCCCTGCCCACTCTGACTGGAGGAGGATCGTCCGGTAGATCGTCGACTACCTCTAGATCGACTAGAGCCGCCAGTGGAATCTGTCCAAGCCGCTTTCCCCGAGCGGCGCCTCCTCTCAGAACTGTCATCACCTGCGTCTGCCATCCTGGAAAGGTAAGCCAAGGTAAGATATGTTAACATACCATACATGCAATGGAAGTAATAATAGAATAAAATAAACAACTAATACAAACAGAATGAATCAAAGATTTCAAATGATAAAACAAATTTCCTACATGCACATCTTGATTTTCCAACTTCAAATCAAATATCAAGGGTTTTCTGCAATTTTCTTTCAAAAAGATTTTTACTCTAAACCTTTATTTCTAAAAATTTTGGCAGAGTCCCATTCAAAAATGGCCTCTACAACACCCAGGACATCAACACAAAACACAAAACGTGCGCTTCACATTGTCACAATCACATGACATCAGCACCCGTGCACACTTTTCAATTTTTTAAAATTTTCAAAACAAATGTTTTAGTTTTCCAATAAATCAATGGTTTTCAAAAATGTCCTAAAATTCCTCAAAAATTCTTTCAAATGTTTTCCAAAAATATTCCTACCTTTTTCAAATTTTAAACTCTAAAAATCCCATCAATTTCTAAGTTTTCTCATTTTTCTAAATTTTCTAAGTATTTTCCTATTTTTCAAAAAATAAAAAATTCACCGAGTTTTCAAAAAATCTCAAAACTTCATACGGTTGTTAAACACATTTTTCTAAGGCACATTGCACAAAAATATAGCCAGAAAACCCAATGCCCAAGTCTGTAGGAACAAATTCACTATTCCTGCAGAAAACCCTCTTCGCATAATCATGAAAAGTCACTCAAATTCAATCAAACAAGCACCAAAATGCAAAAATAATATCACCATCATGTTCAAAACACATCAAAACATCAATTTCCACAATTCACATGATGCAAATGAAGTTCTACACATAAAAATCAACAAAATTTGAAAACTCACTTTTTGGAAGTTTTTCGGCGAAATCCTCTCATCCGGCGATTTTTCCGAGGACGTGATCTCCTTCCGGCAATCACCTGTGGTCTCCAAGAAGTGCTCCTTCAAGGTTCAAGTCGATTTTCACGCAAAGTCTCTCGAATTTGTGAAAATTCTTCAAAATGCCGCAACTATTTGAACCAGAAATTTTCTGGTTTTAATTCCAAGCTTGGCGCCACTAGTAGAGGTGCCAGGCAATTTCTACCAAAGGCGCCACTGCTAGTGGCGCTAGTTGCCAATTCTGGGCAGCTTTGCCCCCTTTCCCGCCAAATCTCATTTTCGAAGGCCTTTTTTTTTGCCCGCTATCCATTTTCGACCCCCATTGTCAAAAAATTCCCAATGTTTGTCCCTCCGACTACCTCGTGGTCAACATGGGACTCTTACTTTTATCGTTTTCTGTCTTTGACAAGCAAAGACAGAAAAAGAGGGGCAGCTGTAAGCACCCCATTTTCGACCGCTTGGCAATCTACGCTCCATCCAGACTTGTACTCAAGTCAGTATGAACGTATTCTAATCAAAACCAACTCTCTAAGTCCAAATCCCGTCTGTCCATCGCCTCGCGGGCCCACCAGGGCCAAATAGAGGCAAAATGACCAAAATGCCCTTAGGGGCATTATCTTTTCCTCTAGACAGTTTATTCCTCGAGACGGTTCCAAATCAGGCACGTCTTTTCGAAGACGATAAGACCCTTTTCCAATTCCAACCCCTCTCTCAAGACAGTTTATTCCTCGAGACGGTTCCAAATCAGGCACGTCTTTCCGAAGACGATAAGACCCCTTTCCAATTCCAACCCCTCTCTCGAGACAGTTTATTCCTCGAGATGGTTCCAATTCAGACACATCTTTCCAAAGACGATAACACCCCTTTCCAATCCCTCTCTCAAGACAGTTTATTCCTCGAGACGGTTTCAAATTAGGCACGTCTTTCCGAAGACAATAAGACCCCTTTCCAATTCCAACCCCTCTCTCGAGACAGTTTATTCCTCGAGACGGTCCATCACGTTTTTCGAAGAAAATCTCTTCGAAATGGTAAGTCCCTTTAAACTTGTCGACCGGGACGAGACCCTAAGTCCCCTAGTTGGTAGAACAGTTCACCTTTGGCGCCTGCTAGTCCGCCAATGCAGAAATGTCCATTTAGGCACGCCTTTCGAGAAAGTTGACTTCTCAGGCACTAAGTCCCTTTAGCAACTTTCCGAGATCAAGCAGTCTCGGGAATGATTGAAAACCGTCAGAGTAGCGAAAATACACGTAAACATCGCAACCGTTAGAGTAGCGGAAATACTCGCAAACAGGTCGACATAGGGAATTGCCAAACCCCTGTGTCACGACGACCGCCGTCAGAGTGGCAGCAATACTTAAAACCCAGGTCAACACCAATGCCTGCTAGCCCACTTCGGTGAAAAATGACCAAACTGCCCGTTGGGCCTTTTCTGAGACTTTCCGGTTAAGATGACCATTTCGGCCCTAGGCATCCGAACGCCCCGAGAACCACACCAGCTTAGGTTATCAAACCGTTAATCTCTTGAGATTGCTTCTTATAGTATTCTCAACCTTCCTTTACCTTTTCGGATCATTCCGAGTCAGTTCCGGCAAACCCGATACAAAATGACCGTTTTGCCCCTAGTGGGCCAGTTTCCTTTTCCGACTACACTGGCTCTGGGTATCAAACCGATAACTTCCCGAGAATGCTTTTTATAGTATTCTCAACCTTTCTTTTTCCTTTCCGGATCATTTCGTGTCAGTTCCAGCAAACCCGGTACAAAATGACTGTTTTGCCCCTGGTGGGCCGGTCTCCTTTTCTGACCATACCAGCTCTCGGTATCAAACCGGTAACTTCCCAAGAATGCTTTTTATAGTATTCTCAACCTTTCTTTGTCCTTTCCGAATCATTCCAGGTCAGTTCCGGCAAACCCGGTACGAAATGACCATTTTGCCCCTAGTGGGCCAGTCACCTTTTTCGACCACACCGGCTCTAGGTATCAAACTGGCAACCATTGGGAACATTCTGAATAATGTTTCCAAATCTCAAGTCTTCTTCCGAGACAATCCGAGTCCGTCCCGGCAGCTTCCCGATCCGATTGACCGTTTTGCCCCTAAAGGCCCGGTCAACCCTTCCAACACATCCTATCCTCACTTTTCAAGTCAAATACCTCCAGGACATTGTTTTAGTGTTCCTACTCTTTTCCGGCCTTCCGGGTCAATTTCGACCTCTTCAAATCATTCACGGACTTTACGGAGTCACTCCTAGTGAAGCCAGACTGAAAATTGTATGGTAGTCACCAGTACAAGCGCCCAAATCTAGTCAAAACAAGTCGTTGTCTCATGATATCCCACCTGGCAGGCAATGGCTCAATAGCGAAGATACGATCATCCAGACTGATCCAAGAGACTGGGAAGGCAGAACGCTTAGGAGGTGGCAAGTCCAACAGCAAACAGGCCTCGTCCCTACTGACTGGATGCAGGGTGATCCGCCGGCCGACAAAGGAGAGTCCTGTAATAATCGCCCAATCCAAAGGAGTGGGACCTAACTCGAAGCCAACGAAATGAGAGGTCCCGGTCTCCCCTAACCACCTCTCAACAAGTGCCAATACCAAATGCCTGTTCAGGCGGTTAGCCTGTAATCCCATGAAAGCGCCAAATCCAATCTTCTCCAGGAAGGCATGATATGATGGGCCAGCCCGCTGCATGGTCACAAAAACCTGATGAACAGCCCCTCTAAAAGCTGTATGTACCCACAGAAGAGGCCAATGCTGTCTAGAATACACACTGGGGTGATAAGCAAGATCCTCGAGTGGTGGGACGTCCGATATCTGCAGATCTCCCAAGTCAGCATCCGTCTGCCTATGCTTGGAAGAAGCTCTCCTATAACCGGTCACCTGATCCCTAGGGCCTGGTACCTCCTCCTCGGCACCAATCTCCTCGACGAAAGGCTGCTTAACCGGAGGAAAAGGGTCGACAGGTAGCCTACTCCCCTGCCCACTCTAACTGGAGGAGGATCGTTCGGTAGATCATCGACTACCTCTAGATCGACTAGAATCGCCAGTGAAATCTGTCTGAGCAGCCTTCCCTAAGCGACGCCACCTCTCAGAACCGTCATCACCCATGTCTGCCATCCTGAAAAGGTAAGCCAAGGTAAGAGATGTTAACATACCATACATGCAATTCAAGTAATAATTAAATGAAATAAACAACACAAACAGAATGAATGAAAGATTTCAAATGATAAAACAAATTTCCTACATGAACATCTTGATTTTTCAAATTCAAATCAAATTTCAAGGGTTTTCTGTCTTTTTCCTTAAAAAAGATTTTATTTCTAAAAACTTTTTCTAACTCTTTCCCTAATTTCTAAAAATTCTGACAGAATTTCGTTTACAATTGGCCCCTACAACACCCATGACATCAACACAAAACACAAAACGTGCACTTCACATTGTCACAATCACATGACATCAGCACCCGTGCACACTTTTCAATTTTTTAAAATTTTCAAAACACATGTTTTCTTTCTCCAATAAATCCATGGTTTTCAAAAATGCCTTAAAACTCTTCAGGCTCATTTCAAATGTTTTCCAAAAATATTCCTACCTTTTTCAAATTTTAAACTCTAAAAATTCTATCAATTTCCTGAGTTTTCTCATTTTCCTAAATTTTCTAAGTATTTTCCTATTTTTTAAAAAATCAAAAATTCACCGAGTTTTCAAAAAATCACAAAACTTCATACGGTTGTTAAACACATTTTTCTAAGACACATTGCACAAAAATATAGCAAGAAAACCTAATGCCCAAGCTTGTAGGAACAAATTTCCTATTCCTACAGGAAAACCCCCTTCACATATTCACATATAATCACTCAAATTCAATCAAACAAGCACCAAAATGAAAAAATAATATCACCATCATGTTCAAAACATATCAAAACATCAAGTTCCATTATTCACATGATTCAAACGAAATTCTACATATCAAAATCAATAAAATTTGATAACTCACTTTTTGAAAGTTCTCCAGCGAAATCTTCTCTTCCGGCGACTTTTCTAGCAACGTGGTCTCCTTCCGGCAATTACCCGTGGTCTCCAAGAAGTGCCCCTTCAAGGTTCAAGTCGATTTTCACGCGAAGTCTCTTGGATTTGCAAAATCTCTCCAAAATGCAGCCAGTGTTCGAACTAGAAAATTTCTGGTTTTATCCTTAAGCCTGGCACCACTAGCAGAGCGGCTAAGCATTTTCTACCAAAGGCGCCACTGCTAGTGGTGGCAGTTGCAAATTCTAGGCAACTTTGCCCCCTTTCCCGCCAAATCTCATTTAGAAGGCCTTTTTGGCCTGCTATCCGTTTTCGACCCCCGTTGTCGAAAGATTCCCAATGTCTATCCCTTCGACTGCCTCGCGGTCAACATGGGACTCTTACTTTTATCATTTCCTATCTTTGACAAGCAAAGACAGAAAAAGAGGGGCAGCTGTAAGCACCCCATTTTTGACCGCTTGGCAGTCTACGCTCCGTCCAGACTTGTACCCAAGTTAATATGGACGTATTCCAATCGAAACCAACTCTCTATGTCTGAATCCCGTTTGTCCATCACTTTGCGAGCCCGCCACGCCCAAATAGAGGCAAAATGACGAAAATGCCCTTAGGGCCATTATTCTTTCCAATTCCAACTCCAATCCCTCTCTCAAGACAGTTAATTCCTCCAGACGGTTCCAAATCAGGCACGTCTTTCCGAAGACGGTAAGTCTCCTTTCCAACCCCTCTCTCGAGATAGTTGATTCCTCGATACGGTAAACCAATTCCAAATCAGGCACATCTTTCCGAAGACGGTAAGTCCCCTTTCCAATTCCAACCCCTCTCTCGAGACAGTTTATTCCTCAAGACGGTTCCAAATCAAGCACGTCTTTCCGAAGATGGTAAATCCCCTTTCCAATCCCAACCCCTCTCTTGAGACAGTTTATTCCTCGAGACGGTTCCAATCAGGCACGCCTTTCTGAAGATGATAAGTCCCCTTTCCAATTCCAATCCCTCTGTTGAGACAGTTTATTCCTCGAGACGGTTCCAAATCAAGCACGTCTTTCCGAAGACAATAAGACCCCTTTCCAATTCCAATCCCTCTCTCGAGACAGTTTATTCCTCGATACGGTCCAGCACGTTTTTCGAAGAAAATCTCTTCGAAACGGTAAGTCCCTTTAAACCTGTCGACTGGGACAAGACCCCAAGTCCCCTAGATGGTAAAACGGTCCACCTTTGGCGCTTGCTAGCCCACCAAAACAGAAATGTCCGTTTAGGCACGCCTTCTGAGAAAATTGACTTCTCAGGCGCTAAGTCCCCTTAGCAGCTTCCCAAGATCAGGCAGTCTCGTGAATGATCGCAAACCGTCAAAGTAGCGGAAATACTCGCAAACATCGCAATCGTCGAAGTAGCAAAAATACTCACAAACAGGTCAATATAGGGAATTGCCAACAAACCCCTGTGTCACGATGACCGCTGTTAGAGTGGCGGAAACACTCAAAACCCAGGTCAACACTAGTGCCTGCTAGCCCACTTTGGTGAAAAATGACCAAACTGCCCCTTAGGCCTTTTTTGAGACTTTCTGGTCAAGATGACCATTTCGCCCCTAGGCATCCGAACGCCCCGGGAACTACACCGGCTCTGGGTATCAAACCGGTAACTTCTCGAGAATGCTTCTTATAGTATTCTCAACCTTCCTCTATCTTTCAGGATCATTCCAAGTCAGTTCTGGCAAACCTGGTACAAAATGACCGTTTTGCCCCTGGTGGGCCAGTCACCTTTCCGACCACACCGGCTCTAGGAATCAAATTGGCAACCTTTGGGAACATTCTGAATAATGTTTCCAAATCTCGAGTTTTCTCCTAGGACAATCCGAGTCCGTCCCGGCAGCTTCCCAATCTGATTGACCGTTCTGCCCCTAAAGGCCTGGTCAACCCTTCCGACACATACTATCCTCATATCTCAAGTTAAATACCTCCGAGACACTATTCTAAGTGTTTCTGCTCTTTTCCGGCCTTCCGGGTCATTCCGGGCCTCTTCAAATCATTCCCGGACTTTCCGGAGTCACTCCTAGTGAAGCCAGGCTAAAAATTGCATGGTAGTCACTAGTACAGGCGCCCAAATCTAGTCAAAGATACATTGCTTGCCAACTTACAAACTATCCTAACTGGCCGGCGCCACTCCTTGTGGTGCTAAGAGCAATTTTGCCCGAGCGCCACTACAACAAGCGCAAGGTCTGCCCTACCTCTATAAATACAGAGTCTCTTCCAGCGTGAAAGAGGTCCCCAAACTCAGTCTAAATACCCTAAAATTCGATATATAAAGCTCGAACACTCCCTAAACTCTAGCTTCCTTAGGTTTTCCAAACCCTAGCCACCATACACTAAACCTTAGCCTTCTATACACTCATACACACTCCTACACACTTATACACTAGCCTCCAACCCTCCTTGGAAGACTTGAAGAGCTGCAATCTGAAGTTTGAATATTGAAGACAACCCTTGAGGATTGAAGACGAAGATTAAGAAGAAGACCGAAGACAAGCAAGGCGCGCAAAATAAACAAGACACAAGGTAGGCTTTCGTTTTACGTTTTCGCACTCCACTCTCTCTTCTCTCTCCTAACCCACTTGGGTTTTCTCTATTTTAATCTCCCATCTCTTTCCCCCCTTTTCTTTGCATGCTTGAAATAAGGGGACTCCCGGTCCATGTGTAGGATTAGACTATCAGAGGGTCACCGTGTCGGGGGCTTTCCTTTAGGCTAACCGGAGACCACGTGGGTTCGGCCCCCTTGATTATGTGGTGAAGTCTTAACCTTGTATGTTCACGACCCCAAATTTGCATTGTGCATATCATGATCTTACATCTTCCAAAAATTATTTTCAAACTCATTTTCAAAATTTGCATTAAACTTATTTTTAAAATTGCATCAAAATCTCCTTTTTTAAAACATGTTTTCAAAATCACAATCCTAGGGTGATTCTAGCCTTTCCATGGCTAGGGTTGCTTTAGGAAAGTGTTATATTTAAAGTGACTTTCATGGTCCATATTTTCAATCCTTGTTGTTTTCAAAACCACTTTCTTAATGTGGTTCTAGCCTTCTTATGGTTAGAATCGCTTTAAGAAGGTGAGATGTTTTTATACTTTCTAAAAAACTCTATTTTCAAAAATATCTCTTCCTAAAAATCTCTTCTCCAACATGCTTTCCAAAAACTCTCATTTCCAAAGTTGTTTTCAAAAACTGCCTCCAAAAATCTATTTTCTAAAACTTCTCCTTTTAAATCCCTTTCCAATACGCTCTCTTTAAAGTTCACTTTCCAAAAACGTTCCTTAGGTTTTCTTTCTAAAAATACTCCCTAAATTCACTTTCCTAAAAACTCTCTCCAACAATCTTCTTACAAAATTTACTTTCCTAGAAACTCTTCCCAAAATCTTCCCTCTAGAAACTCCTCTCTAGGATTTCCTTCCAAAAACTTGTTTCCAAAAAATACACTTTCCAAAAAACTCTTTTCTTGATGCCCAAGTCAAGCCCTAGAGCCCACAATTAGAAAACCCTAATTTTCTTTCCAAAAACATGATTTTCAATCTTGCCCCAAACCTAGATTTCCAAAACTATAGCAAAACTATACATATTTTCAAAAACCTATTTTCTACGTCAAAGCTATAGCCTTCCAAATCTAGGGTTTCTGAAACTTCCCGTTTCCAAATCCTTGTTAAATCAAATCTTCCCTTTAGGAAATCAAATCAAATCTTCCCGTTTAGGAAACTAGATCCTATCCTCTGTTTTTAGAAATAAAGTCAAGCCTTCCCTTTTAGAAACAAAATCCAATCCCTTCCTAATCCAAATCTTTCCTAATTCAAATCCTTCTTAATCCTCCACTTTCCCAAATCTTAAGATTTTAAAACTTGAATATAAAAATCTTTCCTAAATTTTAAAACTCAACTTTCAAATCTTTCCTAATTCATCTCTTTCCTAATTCTACCCCTTTTCTAAATCTTAACTCTCCAAATCTATGCTTTCCAATCTTTTCCTAAACTCAAACCTTTCCTAATTTCAAGATTTTCTAAAACTCAAACTTTAAAACTTTCTAAATCCTAAACTTTCTAAATTCGAAACTTTCAAACTCTAAAATTTTCTAAGTTCTAAACTTTCCTAAACTTCAAATCTTTCAAAATCTAAACCTTTCCTCATTCCAACCTTTCTTAATTCCACATCCTTTCCAAACTTTAACTTCCAAATCTAGATTTTTAAAATCTTTTTAAAACTCAAAATTTTGAATTTTCCAAAAATTTTAGAAGCTTTCTAAATTCAAATCTTTCCTAATTTAAAATCTTTCTCAAATTCTAAGCTTTCCAAATTCAAAACTTTCTTAACTTGAAACTTTTCAAATTCTAAACCTTTCTTAAACTAAACTTTCCTAATTCAAAACATTTCCAAATTTAACACTTTCCTATTTCAAAACCTTTTTTAAAACGAAACTTTCCAATTTTCAAAACTTCCCTATTTCAAAACATTCCAAATTCAAAACTTTCCTAAGTTGAAACTTTCCTAATTCCAAAACTTTCCTAAGTCAAAAACTTTCCTAATTCGAAACTTTCCTAAATCGGTCCTTTCCTAATTTGAAACTTTCCTAAATCAGACCTTTCTAACATTTCCTAAATCCAATCCTTTTCTAAATCTTCCAAATCCGACATTCAAATCCAATCTTTCTTAATCTCAAGTCCTTCCCCAAAATCCTATCTTTCCTAAGTCTAGGTTTCCTAAACCTTCATCTTTCCGAAACAAGCCTAAATCTTTCTTCAAAGTTCTATCTTTCCAAATCAAAATTCAACATTTTCAATTTCAAAATTCTAAATTCCAATCTTCAATATTCTATTCTAAGTTCAAGTCAAATTCAAATTCCAATTCAATCTCTTTCTTCTAATCAACTCTTCTATTTTTAATCGGACTCTTGTCCGAACTACGACTGACCTGATTCCTCCAAAAGGATACGTAGGCAACCCTCATTGGTGCGGTCACAACTTCTTTCAAATTTCAAATTTCTCCATATTTTCCAAATCTCAGATTCTACATTCTTTTGAAATCTCCAATCAATTTTCAAATTTTCAATTTCAAATTTCTATTTCCCAAATCTCTCTATTTTCAATTTCCAAAGCCTTCCTTCCAAATTCAAACTTCTATCTCTTTCTTTTCAAATCAAATCAAATCAAATGCTTCTTTTCAAATCTATTTTTCAATTCTCTTATCTTGCACTTGCATATCATGCATCATGTTAGTTTCTTTTCAAACATTGTTCTTCTAAAGTGGATAGGATTGAACAATAGTTAGTTAGAGACTCTCATAGGTGAATCTAGGATAGATTGACATGTAGGTACCGAAAAGGCGGAGTAGGGTGATGGCTTAGTGCGTCTTCGCTATACGTAACCAACCTTTGAACTTAGATCGCTATTTTCGAAAGACCAAAAATGGAGTTATTTTTCACAAAAGAGCTAAATGTTTTCCAAAGGTTGCTAAATAACCTGTTTTCTTAAAAACCCTCTCTTGAGGAGATATTTTCAAAATTGTTTTCCAAAAACCCCAAGTGTAATTTTCGAATTATGCTTAGTTTTTAGGTGACCTAACTCACCTTAATCAAGTTATGTAGCGACTCCAAATCTTTTTCAAAAGCCCTTTATTCAAACCTATTTTCAATTCAAACCTAGTCGCACTCATTCTTCTAGGAGGGTGAGTTCTAACGAGAGAGTACAGTATTTTTCCGGCTTGTGTCTGTATTCCTCGAGTGCAAAAAATCTGGGGGCGACAGTTGGTAGGGCCTTTGCCTCTGCCCATTTAGTGAAGTAATCGATTGCCACCATTACAAACTTCCTCTACCCTTTGCCGAGCGGCAACAGTCCCACGATGTCGATCCCCCACTGGGCAAAGGGCCATGGGGTCTGGATTGGGGTTAGCTCCGGAGCTGGCAGTCTCGGGATATTAGCAAATCGTTAACAATTGTCGCACTTCTTGACGAATTCCTGGGCATCTTTCTCCATGGTGGGCCAATAGTAGGCCATTCGTAGGATCTTCTTAGCAAGGGACCGACCACCAGAGTGGTTCCCATACACCCCTTCATGGACCTCCTACATTACGTAGTCTGCCTCTTCCTCGTTGGCACATCGAAGTAGTGGCATGGCATGCCCCATTTTGTAGAGAATCCCGTTCTGTATGAGGTACCTGCTCAAACAGTACTGAATTCGCCTCGCTTCGTTCCTATCTTTAGGAAAGGCTCCGCTTTCCAAGAAATTTCTGATTTGGCTCATCCATGAAGCTTTGGGCTCGATCTGGTCGACTTCTGGGCTCTGGATGCTCGGTGAATCAAGAATCTCGATTGGGACATTCGGGTCCAGCTCGTTGGATGAGGCAATCTTGGCAAGCTGGTCCGCCTCTTCGTTTTGTAATTTCAAGACACATTCTAGTAGGATCTTCGCGAACCTCCTGGCTAAGCTGTTCACCATTTGGTAGTATTGTTTCATGTTATCATCTCTGGCTTCGTACTCTCCCTTAACTTACTCCACCACCAGTTGAGAGTCGTTGCATATCACTATCTGTTCAACCCCCATTCTTCGAGCCATCCTGAGTCCGATAATGAGTGCTTCGTATTTAGCAACGTTGTTGGTGGCAGGAAACTTAAAGCAGAGAGCATACTCCATCTTGTCACCATTCGAGGTGATGAAAACCATGCCGGCACCATTGGAATCATGAGTGGAGGAGCCATCGACATTCAAGACCCGATGGTTTTTGGTGAGATCCTCTTTGAGGGTAGTAGGGGGTGGGTTAGTGAATTCTGCGATGAAATCCACAACAGCCTGTCCTTTGATTACTGTTCTGGGTTGGTAATGGATATCGAACTAACTGAGCTCAACTGACCATTTTACCAACCTTCCTGATGTTTTTGGCTTATGTAGGATGCTCTTCAAGGGCTAGTCACTTAGTACCATGATCGTATGAGCTTGGAAGTAGGGCCTCAAGCAGCGAGCCGCAGTCACTAGCGCGAGGGCCATGAGTTCCATCCTCAGGTACCGTTCTTCTACTCTATGCCAAGTGCGACTGGTGTAGTATACTAGCCTCTGGATTCCTCCATCCTCTCAGACAAGAGCTGAGCTCACTGCTGTCGTCGACACTGCCAAATAAAGAAATAGTTCTTCTCCCGGGACAATTCAGCTGGGCAGCAGAACTGAGCTCAAATATTGTTTAAGTTGGTTGAAGGCCATTTCACACTCCTCGATCCACTCGAATGCCTTGCGTAGGATTTTGAAGAAAGGCAAGCACTTGTCGATGGACCTCGAGATAAACATATTCAATGCGGCTACACACCCAGCTAGCCATTGAACATCTTTCGTCGTCTGAGACGCTTGCATGTGAATAATGGCATGGATCTTTTCTGGATTCACTTCAATCCCCCTGTGTGAGACCATAAAACCAAGGAATTGCCCTGAGGTAACGCCGAGGCACATTTGGTAGGGTTGAGCTTCATTTAGTACTTGCACAGTGTTCGGAATGTCTCTTCAAGGTCCTGTAGATGATTGGCAGCTTCCTTGCTCTTCACCAGTATGTCGTCCACGTAAATTTTGACATTACGCCCAATTTGTGATTTGAACATGAGGTTGACCAACCACTGGTATGTTGCTCTAACATTCTTCAGTCCGAATGGCATAACGTTGTAGCAATAGAGCCCCCGGTCTGTAATGAAGGCTGTATGCTCCTGGTCGCGCTCGACCATCTAGATCTGGTTATAGCTTGAAAAAGCTTCCATAAAAGTTAGCATTTCATACCCTACGGTAGAGTCAACGAGGAGGTCAATGGTTGGCAGGGGAAAAATGTCCTTTGGGCACGCTTTGTTTAAGTCGGTGAAGTTAACGCACATTCGCCATTTCCTATTGGACTTCTTTACCATGACGACGTTGGAGAGCCAAGTGGGGTAATGCACTTCTCTTATGAACTTCGCCTGCACCAGCTTCTCCACTTCCTCAGTAACTATATCATTTCTGTCCGGCGCAAATTTCCTTCTCTTTTGCTTGACCGACTTGGCCTCAAGGTCGATGTTCAAGTAATGAGCTGCTGCTTGCGTGTCAATACCCAGGCATATCCTTGTGAGACTAGGCGAACACGTCAACGTTGTCCTTTAGGAACTTCCACAGCAACTGCTTCAACTCCTCCGGTGCAGTAGCCCTAATCATTATCGTTCTATTCTGCACTTAAGTGCTGACTGGTACTTCTTCTAGCTCCTCTGCTGGCTCTCCCCTCCTGATCTCTTCTTCGTCCCTTAGTTCGAGCTCTTCGACGACTAGGGTCTCTCTGTTGAGTTCCCCTTTCAGGGAAGCTATGTAATATTTTTGTGCCTCCTTCTGGTCGCCCCTGGTGCATCCGACCCCAGAGTCGATCGAGAATTTGATCCAGAGATGGTATATGGAAGTGACTGCTTTGAACCAGTTCAGAGCAGTTCGTCCCATGATGGCGTTGTATGTAGATGGGCAATCCACTACCAAGAAGTGGACCATTTTTGTCACCCGGTGTGGTTCCTCCCTAAAGGTCACAGGTAAAGTAATGGACCCGAGAAGGACCACCCGGTCTCCTGTAAAGCCGACCAGCGGAGAGTTGACTGGCTGTAACTTTTCCTTGCCGATTTACATCTTCTCAAAGGCCCCCCTAAATAGGATGTCTGTTGAGCTTCCGCTGTCAATCAAGATTCTCCAAGTTTTGAAGTTGGAGATCATCGCCGAGATGACCAAAGGGTCATCGTGTGGCTGGTGTAGCTCGATAGCTTCTTCTTCCATGAAGGTGATCACGAGGCATTCGGTCTTCATCTTCTTGTTGGCCACCCCAACCAGCATCACTTCTGCCTCGGTTCAGATATCCCTACCATACTTCTTCCGTGCTGAAGAGGACTCCCCTCCTCCAGCAAATCCTCCTGCAATGGCCCTTATCTCTCTAAT
This sequence comes from Euryodendron excelsum, assembly GCA_033060915.1. Taxonomy (NCBI): domain Eukaryota; kingdom Viridiplantae; phylum Streptophyta; class Magnoliopsida; order Ericales; family Pentaphylacaceae; genus Euryodendron; species Euryodendron excelsum. The sequence continues at coordinate 23,157,123 of CM065395.1, forward strand.
GGATTGGGTGGTTGTTTTGGCCTGTGCTCGACTGCGTTGCTCCCCCTTTGTTCGGTCTCGGCCAGCCACATAGCGACCCTGTTTTCCTCGTTTGATCAAATCCTCGATCTGTTGTTTTAGGTCAATACAGTCTTCCATGTCATAGCCGTGATCACGGTGGAACCTACAGTATCTCTTTCTGTTCCTCATGCTCGAGGGTGTCTTCAGAGGCTAGGGCCATTTCAGGTTTGGGTCGTCCCTGATCTCCATCAGTACATCCTTTAACTTTGTCGTGAGTGGGGTGAAAGTTTGGTCTAGACCATGATATTACTCACGTCTTTCTTCTCCTCGGCTCAGTGTCCGTTTACTGGTCCTGCCTACCTTGGTCTCCCTTTCCTCATTTGAGGTACCACCCAACCTCTTTTTCTCTGTGCACGAGCCATTCCCTTCGTCGTTGTCTTGCCTTATGCTCATGGCATCTTCTGCATTCATGTGCTTCTGAGCTCGAAGTATTAACCCGGCCATGTCTTGGGGTGGCCACTTCGACAAGGAGAATAGAAGATTCCCGGTTCTTAAGCCGCTCATGAATGCCGTGACGGCCACCTTGTCGTCCACATAGTCCACGGCCAGAGTTTCCTAATTGAACCTTCCCACATACTCCCGCAGTATCTCCTCCTTCTTCTGCCTCACAGTCAACAGGTATGCCATAGGCCTCCTTTGCCTCTAGGCCCCGATGTGGTGGCTCACAAAAAGCTTGCTAAGTTCTTTGAAGGTGGAGGTCGTCGCTGGTTTGATCTTATTGAACCAAGTTCGTGCTGAGACTTTCAACGTGACTAGGAAGGCTCTGCATATGTTCTCGTCCGGCTCTGCCTGCAAATGCATGAGCGCCCTAAATGTCTCCAAGTGGTCCACCAGGTCTTTGGATCTGTCGAATGCATCCACGGTCGACATTTTGAACTTTGGGGGGAGTGGGTAGTCCATCACCTTTTGGGTGAAGGGCAAAACTGTCCTTCCGATGAGCACATCCACTGTGTTTGGGGCTTTGGCTTCCACAGCGGCCAAAACTCCTGCCATCTGGGCTTGCATGGCCTTCAGTTGTTCGTCCCGCATGAGAACTCTCCGGTTTGTCGCTTACTATTTTTGTTATCGACGAGATGGCATGGCTGGTTTGTACTGCCTCGATGTGGGGCTCACAGTAGAGGAGAGGGTCCTCAACTTGTCCTCCATTTTCATTTTCGTTGTCGTTGGGGGGAATGGAAGGATCCTTTTTGACCTCCTGTTCCTCTTGTTTTGCCGCCGGCAGATTGGGTGGTAGTGGAATCTCTGCTGGAAGAACTGGAGCTTATTGAAGTAGCTTTGCGTTTTGACGGGCCAGTTGTTGCATGCTGGCCATCATGTCAGCCACCGTCTCCTCCAGGGTGGCTACCGTGTCTGGGGTAAGGTGGTTGTCACTTACACACTCCACGCCCACACCCCAAGTGCGCGCTAGGGTATCTGGTGTCAGGTGTGGGCCCTATTAACGTGGTCGCCAGGCCTACCAGAGTGGGGTACACTTCCGAACGGGCGGCCTGCTCGAGACGGACTAGGGTTTAGAGGGACCTGATCGGGGGAAGACTAGGTGATGTGGTTGTCTGGTCAAAGACTAATCAGGAGTTCATAGGGCCTCTGGTCGGGTTAGGAAAACATCATCACCACTATATATGTAGGTTTGTATATGTTTCCAATGATAACTCTATAGCTATTGATGTGGAGTATTAATGTTAGCAAATAAATGGATAAATCTTGAGAGATGCATAAAATTATTTGCTCCTAAAAGTATCTACTTTGTTTATAAGGAAGCAGACCCAGAGGAGTCCCTAAAATTACAAACATGCAAATTTCTAAAAGCAACATAGTAGTAATGTGTGAGAGTTTCTCGTATGATGCTGTAACATCCTTGTTTCTGTTAATTGTCCCAATGAACAATTGAACAAATTTAAAAAAACAAATTAAAAAATAGTAGTTGACAGTTTCATGCATGACCCCTTTCATTGAACAATTGATGCACAACTCTTAAAACATGAAAACAAGTTTGGGACCAGAACAAAAATTTAAATTGACTGAACATAGATATACGTTTGGTGAACACTAATGCTCCGTTTAGAACTTGAATTTTTGGTGGAAAAAGAAAAAGGTGAAAGAAAATAAAACAAAATAAAAGAGTAATTTTACTCTATTTTCTATCATGTTTTCCTTTTTCTTTACTTTTCCAATCCAAAATTCGGGTTCCAAACAAAACGTAAATGAAAAAGGCAAACATGAACAGTGTAAGTCTAACCTTGGTAGTGCAAGATTAGAGCATTGCTATCTGGTGATATTGTTTTTTAATAGGGGTAATTACACTTTATCCCCTTATGGTCTAAGCCAAAATCAGATGAGCCCCTTGTGGTTTAAAAGTGAATACATTACCCCCCTATGGTTTGGACTTATCTACAAAATAGATGAAAACCGTTAGATTTAACAGAAATTCTATCATATGGGTATTTTTGTCATTTTATCTCCCTAAATTACAACATCAAAAAGACAATTTGGTGAAATAACAAAAAAAAAAAATTGATAGACAAGCCTTTATTTTTGCATAAAAGGGCCAAATCACTTTTTTGATGTTCTAATTTGGAGAGATAAAATGACAAAAATACCCAAATAATAGAATTTCTATTAAATCTAACGATTTTCATTTATTTTGCAGATAAGTCCAAACCACATGGGGGTCATGTGTTCACTTTTAAACCATAAAGGGGTCATCTGATTTTGACTCAAACAACGAAGGGGTAAAGTGTAATTATCTCTTTTTAATATCTAGGCAATTACAATGTCAATCTACTTGTAGAGGTTGAAGGGCGTGTTGATCAAATCAAGACAATCGTGATACTAATATGCTTTTCAAAGTTGAGGGATGCAATGATAAACACATTTTTTCAGAGGGATGTAGTGATACCAAGATTGTTGAGGAACGATCTTTCGTAACAAAATGGTTAATTGGTGACTGGTCTCTTATGGTAACGGACGTGGTGAATATACAATAGATTTGATAGTTGGCATTGCAGCTGAGAAGTTGGTTGAAACTGTAGGTATGAAATTTTGATGGCCTTTGGCATTGTGCTTAAAGAATGTGGCCGAAACGGCGGGTTTATTTTTTGAACTGGTGGTATGGAATTTTAGATTTTCAGGAAGGGCATTATTTTTTGAACTAGTGGTATGGAATTTTAGGTTTTCAGGAAGGGCATTATCTGAAAAGAAAGTGTGGAAAACAACTCTGACCCTTCACTCTTTTAAAGTAGTAGAGACTAGTAAAAAAAAGTCAAAAGATAAATTCAAAAGTTTATAAAAAGCTGTATGCAAGGACCATTATGTTTTCTATTTTAACTTGAAAACAAATTTATACCTATGATAATAATAAAAAAAATTTCAAATGTCATAAACATATCATGGCTATCTGTTTATTATTGATCATAATTTTCATTTTACCAAAAGTAGATTGATCTCTTCTAACAAATCTTTTCATTTTTATTAGCTTTTCTACGCTGTTGGTGGCAATTATGCCCTTTTTAATAATGAAAAACTATAGCATCATTAATTAGAATGATCCTATTCTAATTCTAATTAATGCTAGAAGTCCATAACCCATATTAGAATAACCTAAATTAATTATTGGAATAACATTAGACGTCTAACGAATCATTGACTCTTATGTTGGGCAGACATAATTCTACCCCATCTTGAATTGGCATGAGTCAGTGCTACTAAGGTTTACTACAACCCAATAGACCATATACAAACGAGCTTAACAAGTACTTCTCTTTCAGCGTTTGTCATCAACCCATTTTTAGTAAACCCAAAACAAAAAAGCAATCAATGTCAGCCCATAATATATATATATATATATATGTAGAGAGAGAGAGAGAGCGAGAGAGAGAGGATGATACGAATCCGACCAAAAAGAATGAGACCCGATACAATGAGGAACCCAAGAAAGTTCTATGATCAGGTTCTGACTGAAGACCTCGACCCGTTGTTTACGACAAACAAGAACCTCGGTATATATGACCTCAACCCGTTGCTTGATGCGAAACAAGAACCTTGGTATAAGGAAGACGCCACAAACGGTGGTGGAGCTCCGTTTGATAAGTCGTTGGTGAACGCCACGGGAAATCCGATAAGTTCGAATAGTTCTTCAAAGAACCGTAGAGAATACTCTCACAATTTGCTGAATAATGATCTACTTTTTATTCATTGCATATATGCCTATTTAAAGGGCTAGCCATTACAAAGAAACTCCCTAAATGGTATCCTAATTAGGGCTAAAAATCTGGTGCAAAATATCTCTTAGTTGCCTAAACGATACTTGCCTAAATGAAAAGATACTCAACCCTTTTAAGTAGCCGATCACATGCATAAACTAGAAAAGGAAATTTGGGAATGGATGTATCCAGCCATATACACCCATATAAGCAAATAAAAAAAAAGGAAATTAATTGGCATGCAAGCCTTACATATAAATCCAAAAAGGAATGTTTTTATTCTTGGCCAGATTCTTCTAGAACATGAATCATATTGATGATTCCGTGCTGCTCACTTGGATCATGCTCAATGGTCCTCCACGAATATGCTTGATTTGCTTGAGCCCATGCCTCTTGAATCAATCCATTGAGTACCTCTTTAAATTTCTTGGCCCGTGCTCTTGTCACCGGCCCAATTGGGACTTGGACTTGATCCCTTGGAGATATGTTGACATTGATTGCATCATTCCCCTCCTCTTGAAAAGGATTTGTCCTCAAATCATCTCCTACATCAAAAGGGCTCAAATCAGTAACATTAAAAGTAGCACTTACATTGTACTCACAAGGTAAATCTAGCTTGTAGGCGTTGTCATTGATGCGCTCTATGACTTGGAAAGGACCATCCCCTCTTGGAAGCAATTTGGAACGTCTTTGCGCAGGAAATCTTTCTTTTCTCATATGCAGCCAAACCCAATCTCCCGGTTCAAAAAGTAGCTTGTGACGCCCTTTGTTGGCTTGTTGTGCATATTGTTCCGTTCTTCGCTCAATGTTGAGTCTTGCTTTCTCATGAATCTGCTTGACAAAGTCAGCCTTCTTTTTGCCATCTAAATTAACATGCTCAGTCAAAGGCAAGGGAGATAAATCCAATGGGGTTAAAGGATTAAATCCATACACAATTTCAAATGGTGAAAATTTAGTAGCAGAGTGGACAGATCTGTTATAAGCAAACTCAACATGTGGTAAACATTCTTCCCATGTTTTGATGTTCTTTTTAATAATTGCCCTCAATAAAGTAGACAAAGTCCTATTTACTACTTCAGTTTGACCATCAGTTTGTGGATGACAAGTAGTAGAAAACAATAGCTTAGTGCCTAGCTTACACCACAAAGTCTTCCAAAAATAGCTCAAGAACTTAGCATCTCTATCTGAAACAATTGTCCTAGGTATGCCATGTAATCTCACAATCTCTCTAAAGAACAAATCAGCAACATGTGAGGCATCATCTGTTTTGTGACATGGAATAAAGTGTGCCATCTTAGAAAATCGATCCACTACCACAAAAACTGAATCTTTCCCACGTTGAGTCCTAGGCAATCCTAACACAAAGTCCATTGAAATATCAATCCAAGGCTCACTAGGAATAGGTAAAAGGAGTATACAAACCGTTGGGCTGCACTTTGGATTTAGCTTGCCTGCACGTGACACATCTACCACAAATTCTTTCAACATCTCTTTTCATGTGAGGCCAATAGAAGTGTTCCTGCAAAACAGCTAAGGTCTTTGCAACTCCAAAATGTCCCATTAATCCCCCACCATGAGATTCCTGCACTAACAACTCTCTCAAGGAACAATTAGGCACGCATAACTTATTCTCTCGAAATAGGAATCCATCAAACCTAAAGAACTTGCCACAAGCAATTTTCTCACAAGCTCGGTATTCCTTACCAAATTCATGGTCATCAGCATATAAATCTTTAATGTGCTCAAAACCAAGCAATTTTGCATCAAGTGTAGCAAGTAATGCATACCTGCGAGAAAGGGCATCGGCGACCACATTCTCCTTACCTTGCTTATATCGGATGACATATGGGAACGTTTCAATGAACTCCACCCATCGCGCATGCCTTTTGTTTAGCTTATGTTGGCCCTTCAAATGCTTCAAGGACTCATGGTCGGTGTGAATCACAAATTCCTTGGGCCATAGGTAGTGCTGCCATGTCTCTAAAGCTCGAACCAAGGCATACAACTCTTTATCGTAAGTTGGGTAGTTTAAGGCTGCCCCGTTTAGTTTCTCACTGAAGTAAGCAATTGGTCGTCCCTCTTGCATAAGAACTGCGCCTATGCCAACACCTGAAGCATCACATTCAATTTCAAACGTTTTCAAAAAATTAGGTAAAGACAATAAGGGGGCGTTGGTCAGCTTCTCTTTGATTAATTGAAACGCCTTCTCTTGTTCTTATCCCCAACTAAATCCAACGTTCTTCTTGATCACTTCAGTGAGTGGTGCGGCTATGCTACTGAAGTCTTTCACAAACCGCCGGTAAAAACTAGCAAGTCCATGAAAACTACGAACATGACCTACACTTGTGGGACTTGGCCACTCTTGGATTGCACGTACCTTCTCTTCATCAACCTGTATACCTTGTGCACTAACAACAAATCCAAGAAACACAAGCTTATCTGTGTAAAAAGTACACTTCTTCAAATTAGCAAACAACTTTTCTTTCCTAAGCACATCTAAAACAGATTTTAAATGTACTTCATGGTCTGCCACATTTTTGCTATATATGAGTATATCATCAAAGTAGACAACAACAAACCGGCCTATAAATGCTCGCAAAACATGGTTCATAAGTCTCATAAAGGTGCTCGGAGCATTAGTCAAGCCAAAAGGCATAACTAACCATTCATACAAACCATATTTCGTTTTAAAGGCAGTTTTCCATTCATCTCCTTCCTTTATTCTAATCTGATGATAACCGCTCTTTCAATCAATTTTAGAAAATACACAAGAACCATGCAGCTCATCTAACATGTCATCTAAGCGAGGAATAGGATGACGATACTTTACCGTGATGTTGTTGATAGCCCCGCAATCAACGCACATTCTCCACGTCCCATCCTTCTTAGGTACAAGTAAAACTGGAACGGCGCATGGGCTCATGCTCTCCCTCACGTGCCCCTTTTCCAACAACTCACTTACCTGCCGTTGAAGCTCCTTTGTCTCCTCGGGATTGCTCCTATAGGCTGGTCGGTTTGGAATTGTCGCACCTGGAACAAAATCAATTTGGTGCTCAATCCCTCGGGTTGGAGGTAACCCGTGTGGTGTTTCCTCGGGAAAGACATCCTCATAATCCTGCAAAAGAGAAACAACAGAACTAGGCAAAGCAAGGTCAAGTTTATTAGTATTTAAAAATGCCTCTTTGTACAAAAGTACAATCATTGGCTGTTTTGAAAACATTGCTCGCTTGACTTCACTCATTGTTGCATAGAAATTCTTTTGTTTTCTCTCTGATTTTCTCTCAAGGCCCAAATTTTGATTTTCTTTTTCTCTCCCATCTTTCTCGGCCTCTCTTTGATTTTCACTCCTTTTTTTTTGCTCACTCTCTTTCTTTTGTTCACTCTCTTTTTGCAATCTCACTTGATCCTCATATACTTGCTGTGGAGTCAACGGTACAAGAGTGATTGATCATTGATTGAGCACAAAAGAGTATTTGTTTGTAAAGCCATCATGCTTTACTTGCCTATCAAACTGCCATGGACGCCCTAGCAATAAATGTCCCGCTTGCATTGGCACTACATCACACAACACTTCATCTTCATATTTACCTATTCGAAATGCAACTAACACCTGCTTGTTCACCCTCATTTCCCCACTATCATTCAGCCATTGCAACTTGTATGGCCTAGGGTGCTTCAACACGGGTAGTCCCAATTTTTCAACCATGATTGTGCTGGCCACATTAGTACAACTACCACCATCAATAATCACACTACATACCTTGTCCTTGACGTAGCACTTAGTGTGAAAGATGTTCTCCCGCTGCACTTCATCCTCTTCTTTTGCTTGTAGGCTTAACGCTCTCCTCGCCACTAATGTCAATGCATCAGGGGCAGAATATTCCTCCCCGGAAATGTCCTCCAATGGTGGCATGTCGTCGGTGTCGGAATCTTCATTGTCGGTCACAATTTCCCCATTGTCTTGCAATAGCATGACTTGCTTGTTTCGACATTGACTTGCTATGTGTCCCCTGCCTTGACATTTAAAACATTTAATATCACGATTCCTAGAGGTAGCAGTATCGGTTTTACCTTGAGGAACGTGGCTGGTGTTTGCAGACTTGAGCTCAGATTTGGACGTTTGGGACTTGTCCATCTGCTTGGTATAACTCGGTTTCCAAGATGTAGCACTAGTATTATGGGCTGCACGTGATCCACCCCCCCTCTTGAGTTGTTGTTCCACTTTGATGGCCATGTGCACCATATCTTCCAACTCCACATAATGCTGCATCTCTACCCTATCTTGGATTTCCCGGTTTAATCCAAGTAAAAACCTAGCCATTGTAGCCTCTCGATCCTCCTCGACATCAGCCCGAATCATAGCAATCTCCATCTCCTTGTAGTAATCTTCCACACTCCGGCTGCCCTGTCTAAGTCCTTGTAGCTTTTTGTGCAACTCCCTATAGTAATAACTTGGAACGAACCGCTTTCTCATCACTGTTTTCATTGCCTCCCATGTCTCTATTGGTCGTTCTCTATTCCGCCTCCTGTTTATAACAAGCTGATCCCACCATGTAATAGCATAGTCAGAAAATTCAATCACAGCTAATTTTACCTTCTTTGCTTCGGAATAGTTGTGGCAATCAAATACGAACTCCATCTTCTTCTCCCACTCAAGGTATGCTTCAGGATCGGATTTACCTTGAAAAGACGGAATCTTCAGCTTAATACCTCCCAAGTTGTTATCTTCCTAATTCCTGGCTTCTATAAACCGCCCTCCACGCCTCCTATTGCTAACAACAGAATCCCGATCATCTTCATCCTCAAAACCAGCCCCATAAGGATCTTCATCTTCAACCCTTACTTCCCTTGGTTGAATTCTTTCCCTTCTACGCACAATAGGGACGTTGTGTGGCTGCTTCTCACGTGTGCTCTCCATTTGGTCTATCCGTTCATGCACTTGCTCCAGTTCCAACTTCATCACACGCCTCATCTCACTCATCATAGCCTCCATAAACATCTTCAGATCAGCCAAATTCATTGCACCTTCGGCATTGCTTTTAGAACTATTATGAGACATGTTTGCTGCAAAACAATGTTAGAAAAAAAAAAAAAAAAGACCTCCCAATACTCTCCCTTACGTGTTTACACTCAAGAATGTAAATCACTCTACACTCGTGTTTCACTCAAAACGTGGCTTTTAACCCTCTAATGTTCTCACCACTCTTGCCTTTTTCCACTCAGTAATTCCCTTCCAGTTCTTTTAAAACTAAACAAACAGTACTCAAAATTTCCAGCAACAATTCAACAAGAACTCATCAAGGAATTTTAGATTTTTAGGACAAGAATACAAAGAACGCAGCTAATTAGACTTTCAGAAGCACAATATAGCAAACTTTTCACAAAAAGGAAAAAAGAATATTTGGTTTTGGAATAAAGTGATTTTGGCCTTAGTGGAACCAAAATGGAAGAACCAAGCAATCTTTTTTTTTTCTTCTTCTTCTTTGGACGTTTTCCCCTCTTTCTTCTGTTTTTTTTTTTTTTTTTTCTCTTCTTTTCTTACTTCTTTTTTTTTTTTTTTTTTTTTTTTTACTTGAGCTAGATTCGTGAACAGTAACAATGAATAGTTATGGGGACAAGATGGGATGAAAACAAGAAACAAAGATAGGTGGATGGTGAACCTGATTTTAGAAACCTGGGAGCTCTGATACCAAATGATACGAATCCGACCAAAAAGAATGAGACCCGATACAATGAGGAACCCAAGAAAGTTCTATGATCAGGTTCTGAATGAAGACCTCGACCCGTTGTTTACGACAAACAAGAACCTCGGTATATATGACCTCAACCCGTTGCTTGATGCGAAACAAGAACCTTGGTATAAGGAAGACGCCACAAACGGTGGTGGAGCTCCGTTTGATAAGTCGTTGGTGAACGCCACGGGAAATCCGATAAGTTCGAATAGTTCTTCAAAGAACCGTAGAGAATACTCTCACAATTTGCTGAATAATGATCTACTTTTTATTCATTGCATATATGCCTATTTAAAGGGCTAGCCATTACAAAGAAACTCCCTAAATGGTATCCTAATTAGGGCTAAAAATCTAGTGCAAAATATCTCTTAGTTGCCTAAAAGATACTTGCCTAAATGAAAAGATACTCAACCCTTTTAAGTAGCCGATCACATGCATAAACTAGAAAAGGAAATTTGGGAATGGATGTATCCAGCCATATACACCCATATAAGCAAATAAAAAAAAAGGAAATTAATTGGCATGCAAGCCTTACATATAAATCCAAAAAGGAATGTTTTTATTCTTGGCCAGATTCTTCTAGAACATGAATCATATTGATGATTCCGTGCTGCTCACTTGGATCATGCTCAATGGTCCTCCACGAATATGCTTGATTTGCTTGAGCCCATGCCTCTTGAATCAATCCATTGAGTACCTCTTTAAATTTCTTGGCCCGTGCTCTTGTCACCGGCCCAATTGGGACTTGGACTTGATCCCTTGGAGATATGTTGACATTGATTGCATCAGAGGATTCTCCCACCATGGGCAACGTTGACTACTAGTTTAATTTTGAAAACATCGAATCCTGGTTACAATTGCTAGCATCTTTGTCAACAGGCACTACTAAAAAAGTCACTTTTTGCGACGGGACCTTGCCGTCGCAAAAGCCTCAAGAGCTGTCGCAAAAAGGCTTTTGTGACGGCTATGCGATGACAAAATAGCCATCGCAAATAGTGGCGTCACAAAAGCTTTTTGCGACGGCTATTTGCGACGGCAAGTGAGCCGTCGTAAAAAGCAGACGCCTTAGGTAGCCTTTCTGCAACGAGTGAGACCGTCACGTATGCCGTCGCAAATACTAGATTTTGCGACGGCAGGATTAGTATTTGCGACGAGCGAAGCCGTCACAAAAAATTAGTATTTACGACGGTTAAAAGTATTTGCGACAGAAATTATTGGCACAAATGCTAGCTTTTGTGACGACAGAATTAGTATTTGCAACAGGCGTAGCCGTCACAAAAAATTACTATTTACAACTGGTAAAAATATTTGCGATGGGAATTATTGGCACGAATGCTAGTATTTGCGACGACTGGAATATTATTTGCGACGGGGGCAGCCGTCACAAAAACTTGTGTTTGTGACAGCTATTTGTCGTCACAAATAATATTCTAGCCGTCACAAATACCCTGTCTATTTTTAAATATATATTTTTAAAATGAAATTTCTATAATTCCTATACACCTGGCATAAATCAATAAAAATATCTCATTCATCTTATAATTGCATAAATCAATAAAATATTCATTCACAAAAATATAATCTATAAAATGAAGTTCAAATAATATATATAATATAAATCCATATCATCCATACATTCAAAATGAATACATTAGGAATCTGTTATCCATACAAATTAGTTTTTTTTAATCCAAAATACACAACCTATTGTCCAACATAAATACATCAAAAAATAACACAATCCATTCATTAACTTGCGACTCCATCGCTCCCGAAAATGAATAACAGCCGCCTACTCCTTTAGAATAACCTGAGTAAAAATAAAATAATAACAATACAATTAGTTAAACTATTAATATATATAGGAATGTAATTAACGAAAAAATAAATAAAACAAAGTTGTAATTTACATTAATAGATTTCCATGCAACGTGTCACCCAACTGATTCACTCACAATTGCAATCCCTTCGCATGGTATCTCTAAAGGAGCATTAGGTTTTCTAGCATTTTCAACAAACATTTTGTAGAAATTTAGACCCACAAGTATACCATCCACTTCTGACAATAGGTCCATACTAATAAGAAGTCCCTCAGCAACCTCGAGTTTTGGCAGCCCAAAACCAAGTAAACTTATTTTTACAAAATCCTACAGCCATATATAAAATGTTTTAATAAATAATTCAATATAAAACAATGATTAAAAATGAACTTTGAGCTCTAACTCGTAAACCAGGAGACCCGTGACCATTCCGTCAGTTTTCACACGTCACCCGTGCCTAGACCGTGCTACGTACTAAGTTTGGGGCCGTTCGGGGGTCGTTTGGGAATTTAGAACCGTTAATACCCAAAACTTAACACTTTATAACTTAAGTTGTTCTAAAACGAAAAAAATTTGATAACTCCCAAATCGAGAGTCACGCGACCATTCCCGCAGTTCCCACACGTGACGTGCCTAGACCGCGCTATGTACCAAGTTTGGGGCCGTTCGGAGACTGTTTGGGCATTTAAAGCCATTAATCCCCAAAACGTAACACTTTATAAATTAAGTTGGTCTTAAACCGAAAAAAAATTTGATAACTCCCAAACCGAGAGTCGCATGACCATTCCGTCAGTTCCCACATGTCACACGTCCCTAGACTGTAGTACATATCAAGTTTGGGGCCGTACAGAGACCTTTTGGGGATCTTGAGCTATTAATTCCCAACACTTAACACTTCATAAATTAAGTTGTTCTAAAATGAATTTTTTTTTGATAACTCCCAAAACGGGAGTTGCATGACCATTCCGTCAGGTCCCACACGTCACACCAGCCTAGACCGTAGTACGTACCAAGTTTGGGGCCGTTCGGAGGCCGTTTGGGTATTTGGAGCCGTTAATACCCGAAACTTAACACTTTCTAAATTAGGTTGTTCTAAAACAGAAAAAATTTGACAACTCCCAAACCGAGAGTCGCGTGACCACTCCGTCAGTTCCCACACGTCACCCATGCCTAGACCGTGCTACCTAACAAGTTTGGGGCCGTTCAGAGGCCGTATGACGATTTTGAGCCGTTAATCCCCGAAACTTAACACTATAAATTAAGTTGTTCGAAAATGAAAAAAATGAGATAACTCCTTAACCGAGAGTCGTGTGACCATTCCGTTAGTTCGCACAAGTCACCTATGGTTAGACTGTGCTACGTACCAAGTTTGGGGCTGCTCGAAGGCTGTTTGGGAATTTTAAACCGTTAATACCCAAAACTTAACACATTATAAATTAAGTTGTTCTAAAACGGAAAAACTTTTATAACTCTCAAACCGAGAGCCGGTGACCATTCCATCAGTTCGCACACGTCACGCATGCCTAGATCGTCCTACATACCAACTATGGGGCCGTTCGAAGGCCGTTTAGAGATTTTGACCGATTAATCCCCAAAAATTAACACTTTATAAATTGAGTTGTTCTAAAACAAAAAAAAAATTTGATAACTTCCACACCAAGAGTCGTTTGACCACTCCGTCAGTTCCCACACGTCACCCATGCCTAGATCGTGCTACCTACTAATTTTGGGGCCGTTCGAAGATCGTATGGGAATTTTGAGCCGTTAATTCCAGAAACTTAACACTTTATAAATTAAGTTGTTCTAAAATGGAAAAAATGAGATAACTCCAAAACCAACAGTTGTGTGACCATTCCGTTAGATCCCACACATCACCCGTCCCTAGACAATGCAACGTACCAACTTTGGGGCCGTTCAGAGGCTGTTTGGGGATTCTAAGCCATTAATCCCCGAAACATAACACTTTATAAATTAAGTTGTTCTAAAACGGAAAAAATTTGACCACTCCCAAACTGAGAGTCGCGTGACCATTCCGTCAGTTTGCACAAGTCACCCGTGGTTAGACCATGCTACGTACCTAGTTTAGGGCCTCTCGGAGGCTGCTTGGGGATTTTAAGCCGTTAATACCCGAAACTTAACACTTTATAAATTAAGTTATTCTAAAACGGAAAAAATTTTATAACTTTCAAACCGAGAGCCGGTAACCATTCCATCAGTTTGCACACGTCACCCACACTTAGAGCGAGCTGCGTACCAACTTTGGGGCCGTTTGGAGGCCATTTAGAGATTTTGAGCCGTTAATCCCCGAAACTTAAGACTTTATAAATTAAGTTGTTCTAAAATGGAAAAAATTTGATAACCCTCAAACCGAGAGTCACGTGACCATTCCGTTAGTTCCCACACGCCACCCATGCCAAGACTGTACTACGTACCAAGTTTCGGGCAGTTCAGAGGCCGTTTGGAGATTTTGAGTCGTTAATTCCTAACACTTAACATTTTTTAAATTATGTTGTTCTAAAACAGAAAAATTTTGATAACTCACAAACTGAGATTCACGTGACCATTCCGTCAGTTCGCATAGGTTACCCGTGTCTAGACCGTGCTACGTACCAAGTTCAGTGCCATTCGGAGGCCGTATGGCGATTTTGAGCCGTTAATCCCCAAAACCTAACACTAAATTAAGTCATTCGAAAACAAAAAAAATGAGATAACTCCCTAACCGAGAGTCACGAGACCATTCCGTCAATTCGCACAAGTTACCTATGCTTAGACCGTACTACGTACCAAGTTTGGGGCCACTCGGAGGCTGTTCGGGGATTTTAAGCCGTTAATACCCGAAACTAAACACTTTATAAATTAAATTGTTCTAAAACGGAAAAAATTTTATAACTCTCAAACCGAGAGCCGGTGACCATTCCATTAGTTCACACACGTCACGCATGCCTAGACCATCCTACATGCCAACTTTGGGGCCGTTCGGAGGCCGTTTTGAGATTTTGAGCGATTATTCCCCGAAAATTAACACTGTATAAATTATGTTGTTCTAAAACGAAAAAAATTTGATAACTTCCAAACCGAGAGTCGTGTGACCACTCCGTCAGTTCCCACACGTCACCTATGCCTAGACCGTGCTATGTACCAAGTTTGGGACCGTTCGGAGACTGTACGGGGATTTTGAGCCGTTAATTTCAGAAACTTAACACTTTATAAATTAATTTGTTCTAAAACGGAAAAAATGAGATAACTCCAAAACCGAGAGCCGTGTAACCATTCCGTTAGATCCCACACGTCACCCGTCCCCAGACAGTGCAATGTACCAAGTTTAGGGCCGTTCAGAGGCCATTTGGGGATTCTAAGCCGTTAATCCCTGAAACATAACACTATAAATTAAGTTGTTCTAAGACGAAAAACATTTGACCACTCCCAAACCGAGAGTCGCGTGACCATTCCGTCAGTTCGCACAAGTCACCCGTGGTTAGACCGTACTACGTACCAAGTTTAGGGCTGCTCGGAGGCTGTTTGGGAATTTTAAGCCGTTAATACCCGAAACTTAACACTTTATAAATTAAGTTATTCTAAAACGGAAAAAATTTTATAACTCTCAAACGGAGAGCCGGTAACCATTCCATCAGTTCGCACACGTCACCCATGCCTAGAGCGTGCTACGTACCAAGTTTGGGGCTGTTCGGAGGCTGTTTGGAGATTTTGAGCCGTTAATCCCCAAAACTTAACACTTTATAAATTAAGTTGTTCTGAAATGGAAAAAATTTGATAACCCCCAAACTGAGAGTCTCGTGACCATTCCGTCAGTTCCCACATGCCACCCATGCCTAGACGGTGCTACGTACCAAGTTTCGGGCCGTTCGGAGGCTGTTTGGGGATTTTGAGCGGTTAATCCTTGACACTTAACATTTTTTAAATTATGTAGTTCTAAAACGGAAAAATTTTGATAACTCGCAAACTGAGAGTCACGTGACCATTCCGTTAGTTCGCATAGGTGACCCGTGCGTAGACCGTGCTATGTACCAAGTTTGGGGCCGTTCGGAGGCCATTTGGGGACTTTAAACCGTTAATCCCTGAAACTTAACATTTTATCAATTAAGTTGTTCTAAAACAGAAAAGATGAGATAACGCCCAAACCGAGAGTCGCGTGACCATTCTGTTAGTCTTACAGCTCACCTGTGCCTAGACCGTGCTACGTACCAAATTTGCGGCTGTTTGGAGACCGTTTGGAGATTTTAAACCGTTAATTTCCGAAACTTAACAATTTATAAATTAAGTTGTTCTAAAACGGAAAAAAATTGATAATTACCAAACCGAGAGTCGCGTGACCATTCTGTTAGTTCACACACATCACCCGTGCTTAGACCGTGCTACATACCAAGGTTGGCACCGTTCGGAGGTCGTTCGGGGATTTTGAGCCGTTAATTCCCCATAACACTTTATAAATTTTGTTGTTCTAAAACGGAAAAAATGAGATAACTCCCAAATCAAGAGCTGCGTGACCATGCCGTCAGTTCGCACGCGTCACCCGTGCCTAGATCGTGCTACGTATCAAGTTTGGGGCCGTTCGGAGGCCATTTGGGGATTTTGAGCCATTAATCCCCAAAACGTAACACTTTATAAATTAAGATGTTCTAAAATGAAAAAAATTTGATAACTCCAAAACCGAGAGTCGCGTGACCATTCTGTAAGTTGCCACACGTCACCCATGCCTAGACCGTGCTATATACCAAGTTGGGGCCGTTCAGAGGCCGTTTGGGGATTTCGAGCCGTTAATTCCTGAAACTTAATACTTCAAAAATTAATTTGTTCTAAAATGAAAAAAATTTGATCACACGCAAACCGAGAGTCGCGTGACTATTTCGTCAATTCCCACACTTCACTCGTCCTTAGACCATGCTACGTACCAAGCTTGGGGCCATTCGGAGGCCGTTTGGGAATTTTGAGTTGTTAATCCCTGAAACTTAACACTTCATATATTATGTTGTTTTAAAACGAAAAAAATTTGATAACTTCCCAACCGAGAGTCGCGTGACCATTCCGTCAGTTCGCATAGGTTACCCGTGCGTAGACCGTGCTACATACCAAGTTCTGGACCGTTCGGAGGCCGTTTGGTGATTTTAAACCGTTAATCCCCGAAACTTCACATTTTATTAATTTAGTAGTTCTAAAACAGAAAAGATGGGATAACTCCTAAACTGAGAGTCGTGTGAATATTATGTTAGTTCCTACACATCACCGGTGCCTAGACCGTGTTACGTACCAAGTTTGGGGCCGTTCGAAGCCCGTTTGCGGATTTTAAGCCGTTAATCCCCGAAACTTAACACTTTATAAATTAAGTTATTCTAAAACAGAAAAAATTTGAAAATTCCCAAACCGAGAGTCGCGTGACCATTCCGTCAGTTCACACATGTCACCCGTGCCTATACCGTGCTACGTACCAAGTTTTGGGCCGTTCGGAGGCCGTTTGAGGATTTTTAACCATTAATCTCCAAAAGTTAATACTTTATAAATTAAGTTATTCTAAAACGGAAAAATTTTAATAACTCTCGAACCGAGAGTCGCGTGACCATTCCTTCAGTTCACACACATCACCTGTGCTTAGACCGTGCTACGTACAAAGGTTGGGGCCGCTCAGAGGTCGTTTAAGGATTTTGAGCTGTTAATCTCCAGAACACTTTATAAATTCAGTTGTTCTAAAACTGAAAAAATGAGATAACTACCAAACCGAGAATCGCGTGACCATTCCGTCAGTACGCACACGTCACCCGTGCCTAGACCGTGCTACGTACAAAGTTTGGGGCCATTTGGAGGCCATTTGGAGATTTTGAGCCGTTAATCCCCGAAACGCAACACTTTATAAATTAAGTTGTACTAAAATGGAAAAAATTTGATAACTCCAAAACTGAGAGTCGCCTGACCATTCCGTCAGTTGCCACATGTCACCCATGCCTAGACCATGCTACATACCAAGTTGGGGCCGTTCAGAGGCCGTTTGGAGATTTTGAGTTGTTAATTGCCGAAACTTAACACTTAAAAAATTCATTTGTTCTAAAATAGAAAAAATTTCATAACTCTCAAACCGAGAGTCACGTGACCATTTCGTCAGTTCCCACATTTCACTCGTGCCTATACCATGCTACGTACCAAGTTTGGGGTCGTTCGGAGGCCGTTTGGGAATTTTGAGCCGTTAATCGCTGAAACTTAACACTTTATAAATTATGTTGTTCTAAAATGGAAAAAAATTGAAAACTCCCCAACTGAGAGTCGCGTGATCATTCCGTCAGTTCGCATAGGTTACCCGAGCCTAGACCATGTTACATACCAAGTTTTGGGCCGTTCGGAGGCCGTCTGGTGATTTTAAACCGTTAATCCTCGAAACTTAACACTTTATAAATTAAGTTGTTCTAAAACAGAAAAGATGAGATAACTACCAAACCGAGAGTTGCGTGACTATTATGTCAGTTCCTACACGTCACGGTGCCTAGACCGTGCTACGTACCAAGTTTAGAGCCATTTGGAGGCCGTTTGAGGATTTTAAGCCGTTAATCTCCGAAACTTAACACTTTATAAATTAAGTTGTTCTAAAATAAAATAAAAAATTGATAATTCCCAAACCGAGAGTCGCGTGACCATTCCGTCGGTTCAGACACGTCACTCGTGCCTAGATTGTGCTACGTACCAAGTTTAGAGCCATTCGGAGGCCATTTGGGGATTTTTAGCCCTTAATCTCCAAAACTTAATACTTTATAAATTAAGTTGTTCTAAAACGGAAAAAATTTTAAAACTCTCAAACCGAGAGTCGTGTGACCGTTCCTTCAGTTCACACACGTCACCTGTGCTTAGATCGTGCTACGAACCAAGGTTGGGGCTGCCCAGAGATCGTTTGAGGATTTTGAGCTGTTAATCCCCGAAACACAACCCTTTATAAATTAAGTTGTACTAAAAAGGAAAATATTTGATAACTCCAAAACTAGACTCGCGTGGCCATTCCGTCAGTTGCCACACATCACCCGTGCCAAGACCATGCTACATACCAAGTTGGGGCCGTTTAGAGGCCGTTTGGGGATTTTGAGCTGTTAATTCCCAAAACTTAACACTTAAAAAATTAATTTGTTCTAAAATAAAAAAAATTGATAACTCTCAAACCGAGAGTCGCGTGACCACTTCGTCAGTTCCTACACTTCACTCGTGCCTATACCATGCTACGTACCAAGTTTGGGGCCGTTCGGAGGCCGTTTGGAGATTTTGAGCCGTTAATCGCTGAAACTTAACACTTTGTAAATTATGTTATTCTAAAACGGAAAAAATTGTATAACTCCCCAACCGAGAGTCGCGTTACCATTCCGTTAGTTCGCATAGGTTACTCGTGCCTAGACCGTCATACATACCAAGTTTTGGGCCGTTCGGAGGCCGTTTGCAGATTTTAAACCGTTAATCCCCAAAACTTTATATTTCATAAATTAAGTTGTTCGAAAACAGAAAAGATGAGATAACTCCCAAACCAAGAGTCGCGTGACCATTATGTCAGTTCCTACACGTCACCAGTGCCTAGACTGTGCTACGTACAAAGTTTGGGGCCATTCGGAGGCCGTTTAGGGATTTTAAGTCGTTAATCCCCGAAACTTAACACTTTATAAATTAAGTTGTTCTAAAATGAAAACATTTTTAATAACTTCCAAATCGAGAGTCGCGTGATAATTCCGTCAATTCCCACACATCACCCGTGCTTAAACCGTGCTACGTACCTAGTTTGTGGCCGTTCGGAGGCCGTTTGGGAATTCTGAGCCATTAATCCCCGAAACTTAACACTTTATAAATTAAGTTGTTCTAAACCAAAAACAATTTGATAACTCTTCAACCGAGAGCCGTGTGACCATTCCGTCAATTCCCACACGTCAAGTTTGGGCCGTTTGGAGGCCATTTGGGAATTTTGAGCCGTTAATACCCGAAACTTAACACTTTATAACTTAAGTTGTTCTAAAATGGAAAAAAATTTGATAACTCTCAAACCGAGAGTCGTGTGACCATTCCTTCAGTTCACACACGTTACCCGTGCTTAGACCGTGCTACGTACCAAGGTTGGGGTCGCTCATAGGTCGTTTGAGGATTTTGAGCCGTTAATCCCCATAACACTTTATAAATTCAGTTGTTCTAAAACTGAAAAAATGAGATAACTCCCAAACTGAGAGTCGCGTGACCATTCCGTCAGTATGCACACGTCACCCCTGCCTAGACCGTGCTACGTACCAAGTTTGGGGCCATTTGGAAGCCATTTGGAGATTTTGAGCCGTTAATCCCCGAAACGCAACACTTTATAAATTAAGCTGTACTAAAACGGAAAAAATTTGATAACTCCAAAACCAAGAGTCGCCTGACCATTCCGTCAGTTACCACACGTCACCCGTGCTAGACCGTGCTACATACCAAGTTTTGGGCCGTTCGGAGGCCGTTTGGTGATTTTAAACCGTTAATCCCCAAAACTTAACACTTTATAAATTAAGTTGTTCTAAAACAGAAAAGATGAGATAACTGCCAAACCGAGAGTCGCGTGACTATTATATCAGTTCCTACACGTCATGGTGCCTAAACCGTGCTACGTACCAAGTTTGGAGCCATTCGGAGGCCGTTTGCGGATTTTAAGCCGTTAATCCCCGAAACTTAACACTTTATAAATGAAGTTGTTCTAAAACGAAAAAAATTTGATAATTCCCAAACCGAGAGTCACGTGACCATTCGGTCGATTCACACACATCAACCGTGCCTAGATCGTGCTACATACCTAGTTTTGGGGCTTTCGGAGTCCGTTTGGGAATTTTTAGTCCTTAATCTTCAAAACTTAATACTTTATAAATTAAGTTGTTCTAAAACGGAAAAAAATTATAACTCTCAAACCGAGTGTCGCTTGACCATTCCTTTAGTTCACAAACGTCTCCTGTGCTTAGATCGTGCTACGTACCAAGGTTGGGGCCGCTTGGAGATCGTTTGAGGATTTTGAGCTGTTAATCCCCAAAACGCAACACTTTATAAATTAAGTTGTACTAAAACAGAAAAAATTTGATAACTCCAAAATCGAGACTCGCGTGACCATTCCGTCAGTTGTCACACGTCACCCATGCCAAGACCGTGCTACATACCAAGTTAGGGCCGTTTAGAGGCCGTTTGGGGATTTTGAGCTGTTAATTCTCGAAATTTAACACTTAAAAAATTAATTTGTTCTAAAATAAAAAAATTGATAACTCTCAAAACGAGAGTCGCGTGATCATTTCGTCAGTTCCCACACTTCACTCGTGCCTATACCATGCTATGTACCAAGTTTGGGGCCGTTCGGAGGCCGTTTGGGGATTTTGAGCCGTTAATCGCTGAAACTTAACACTTTGTAAATTATGTTGTTCTAAAACGAAAAAAATTTGATAACTCCCCAACCGAGAGCCGCGTTACCATTCCGTCAGTTCGCATAGGTTACCTGTGCCTAGACCGTCCTACATACCAAGTTTTGGGCCGTTCAGAGGCCGTTTGCGGATTTTAAACCGTTAATCCCCGAAACTTTACATTTCATAAATTAAGTAGTTCTAAAACAGAAAAGATGAGATAACTCCCGAACCGAGAGTCGCGTGACCATTATGTCAGTTCCTACATGTCACCCGTGCCTAGACTGTGCTACGTACCAAGTTTGGGCCCGTTCGGAGGCTGTTTGGGGATTTTAAATCGTTAATCCCTAAAACTTAACACTTTATAAATTAAGTTGTTCTAAAATGAAAAAAATTTGATAACTCCCAAATCAAGAGTCGCGTGACCATTCCGTCAATTCCCACACGTCACCCGTGCCTAAACCGTGCTACGTACCTAGTTTGGGGCCGTTCGGAGGCCGTTTGGGGATTTTGAGCCATTAATCTCTGAAACTTAACACTTTATAAATTAAGTTGTTCTAAACCAGAAAAAATTTGATAACTCTTCAACCGAAAGCCGCGTGACCATTCCGTCAATTCCCACACGTCAAGTTTGGGCTGTTCTGAGGCCATTTGGGAATTTTGAGCCGTTAATACCCGAAACTTAAGACTTTATAACTTAAATTGTTCTAAAATGGAAAAAATTTGATAACTCCCAAACTGAGAGTTGCATGACCATTCTGTCAGTTCCCACACATCACCCATGCCTAGACCGTACTACGTACCATGTGTGGGGCAGTTTTGAGGCCGTTTGGAGATTTTGAGCCATTAATACCCAAAACTTAATACTATAAATTAAATTCTTCTAAAATGGACAAAAGGAGATAACTCCCAAATCGAGAGTCGCATGACCATTCCGTCAGTTGCCATACGTCACTCGTACTAAGAGCATGCTACGTACGAAGTACGGAGGCCGTTTGGGTATTTTAAGCCGTTAATCCCCGAAATTTGACACTTTACAAATTAAGTTGTTCTATAACGGAAAAAATAAGATAACTCCCAAACCGTGAGTCACGTGACCATTCCGTAAATTCCCACGCGTCTCCTGTGCCTAGATCGTGCGTCGTACTAAGTTTTGGGGCATTCGAAAGCCGTTTGGAGATTTTAAGCCGATAATCCTCAAAAGTTAATACTTTTTAAATTAAGTTGTACTAAAACGGAAAAAATGAGATAACTCCCAAACCGAGAGTCGTGTGACCATTCTGTCAGTTCCCACACGTCACCAGTCCCTAAACCGTGTTACGTACCAAGTTTGGGGCCGTTCAGAGGCCATTTGGAGATTTTGAGCCTTTAATCCCCGAAACTTAACATTTTACAAATTAAGTTGTTTTAAAATGGAAAAAATTTGATAATTCCCAAATGGAGAGTCGCATGACCATTCCATTAGTTCACACACGTCACCCGTGCTTAGACCGTGCTACATACCAAGGTTCGGGCCATTCGGAGGTCGTTTGAGGATTTTGTGCCGTTAATCCCCGATACTTAACACTTTATAAATTCAGTTGTTCTAAAACGGAAAAAATGAGATAACTCCCTAACCAAGTGTCGGGTGACCATTCCATCAGTTCGCACACGTCACCCATGCCTAGACCGTGCTACGTACCATGTTTGGGACAGTTTTGAGGCCGTTTGGAGATTTTGAGCCATTAATAACCGAAACAAAACACAATAAATTAAATTGTTCTAAAACGAAAAAAATGAGATAACTCCCAAACCGAGTGTCGCCTGACCATTCCGTCAATTCCCACACGTCACCCGTGCCTAAACCGTGCTATGTACCTAGCACAGAGGCCGTTCGGGGATTTTAAGCCGTTAATCCCCGAAACTTGACACTTTATAAATTAAGTTGTTTTAAAACGGAAAAAATGAGATAACTCCCAAACCAAGAGTCACGTGACCGTTCTGGCAGTTCCCACATGTCACCCGTGCCTAGACTGTGCTACGTACCAAGTTTTGGGGCGCTCAATAGCCGTTTGAGGATTTTTAGCCATTAATCCTCGAAATTTAACACTTTTTAAATTAAATTGTTCTAAAATGGAAAAAATGAGATAACTCCCAAACTGAAAGTCGTGTGACCATTCGGTCAATTCCCACACGTCACTCGTCCTCAGACCGTGCTACGTACCAAGTTCGGGGCCGTTTAGAGGCCGTTTGGGGATTTTGAGCCGTTAATCCCTGAAACTTAACACTTTATAAATTAAGTTGTTCTAAAATGAAAAAAATTTGACCACTCCCAAACCGAGAGTCACGTGACCATTCCGTCAGTTTGCAAAAGTCACCCGTGGTTAGACCGTGCTACGTACCAAGTTTGGGGCCGTTCGAAGGCAGTTTGCAGACATTAAGCCGTTAATACCCGAAACTTAACACTTCATAAATTAAGTTGGTTTAAAATGGAAAAAAATTTATGACTTCCAAACAAAGAGTCGCGTGACCGTTCCATCAGTTTGCACACGTCACCCGTGCGTAAACCATGCTACGTACGGAGTTTAGGGCCATTATGTGGCCGTTTGGAGATTTTGAGGCGTTAATCCCTGAAACTTAACACTTTATAAATTAGTTTGTTCTAAAATGGAGAAAATTTGATAACTCCCAAACTGAGAACCATGTGACCATTTCGTTAGTTGCCACATGTCACCCATGCGTAAACTGTGCTACGTACCAAGTTCGGGGCCGTTTGAAGGCCGTTTGGGAATTTTGAACCATTAATCCTGAGACTTAACACTTTATAAATTATGTTGTTTTAAAACGAAAAAAAATTGACAATTCCCCAATCAAGAGTCGCGTGACCATTTCATCAGTTCGCATAGGTTACCCGTGCCTAGACCGTGCTACATACCAAGTTTTGGGCCGTTCGGAGACTGTTTGGGGATTTTAACTCGTTAATCCGCAAAACTTAACATTTTATAACTTAAGTTGTTCTAAAATAGAAAAGATGAGATAACTCCCAAACCGAGAGTCGCGTGACCATTATGTCAGTTCCTACACATCACCCGTGCCTAGACCGTGCTACGTACCAAGTTTGAGGCCGTTTGGAGGCAATTTGGGGATTTCAAGTCGTCAATCCCCGAAATTTAACACTTTATAAATAAAGTTGTTCTAAAACGGAAAAAATTGCATAATTCCCAAACTGAGAGTCCCATGCCCATTCCGTCAGTTCACACACGTCACCTGCGCCTAGATCGTGCTACGTCCCAAATTTTGGAGCCGTTCGAAGCTTATTTGGGGATTTTGAGCCATTAATCTCCCAAACTTAATACTTTATAATTTAAGTTGTTCTAAAACGGAAGAAATTTTATAACTCTCAAATCGAGAGTCGCGTGACCATTCCTTTAGATCGCACATGTCACCCTTGCCTAAACCGTGCTACGTACCAAGTTTGAGGGCGTTCGGAGGCTATTTGGAAATTTTGAGCCGTAAATCGCCAAAACTTAACACTTTATAAATTAAGTTGTTCTAAAATGAAAAAAATTTCATAACTCCCAAACCGAGAATCGCGTGACCATTCTGTCAATTCCCACACGTCACCTGTGCCTAGACCGTCCTACGTACCTAGTTTGGGGTCGTTCGGACGCTGTTTGGAGATTTTGAGTCATTAATCCCCGAAACGAAACAATTTATAAATTAAGTTGTTCGAAAACGGAAAATATTTGATAACTCGGAAACCGAGAGTCGTGTGACCATTCCGTCAGTTCCTACACATCACTTGCGCCTAGGCTGTGCTATGTAACAAATTTAAAGCCGTTCGAAGGCCGTTCGAGAATTTTTAGCTGTTAATCCTCGAAATTTAACACTATAAATTAAGTTGTTCTAAACTGGAAAAAATTTGATAACTCTCCAACCGAGAGCCGCCTGACCATTCTGTCAGTTTCCACATGTCACTCGTGCCTAGACCGTGCTACGTATCAAGTTTGGGCCGTTTGAAGACTGTTTGGGAATTTTGAGCTGTTAATACCCGAAGTTTAACACCTTACAACTTAAGTTTTTGTAAAACGAAAAAAATTTGATAACTCCCAAACCGAGAGTCGCGTGACCATTCTATCAGTCCCACACATCACCATTGCATAGACCGTGCTACGTAGCATGTTTGGCGCAGTTTTGAGGCCATTTGGGGATTTTGACCCATTAATACCCGAAATTTAACACTATAAATTAAATAGTTCTAAAACGGAAAAAATGAGATAATTCCCAAACCGAGAGTCGCGTGACCATTCCGTCAGTTCCCACACATCACCTGTGCGTAGACTGTGGTACGTACCAAGTACGGAGGCCGTATGGAGATTTTAAGCCGTCAATCCCCAAAACTTAACACTTTATAAATTAAGATGTTCTAAAATGAAAAAATGTGATAACTCTCAAACCGAGAGTCACGTGACCGTTCTGTCGGTTCCCACACGTCACGCGTGCCTAGACCGTGCTACATACCAACTTTTGGAGTGTTCAAAAGTCGTTTGGGGATTTTAAGCCGTTAATCCTCAAAAGTTAACACTTTTTAAATTAAGTTGTTCTAAAACGGAAAAATGAGATAACTCCCAAATCGAGAGTCATGTGACCATTCCGTCAGTTCCCACAAGTCACCCCTCCCTAGACTGTGCTACATACCAAGTTTGGGGCCGTTCAGAGGCCGTTTGAGGATTTTGAGCCGTTAAATTCCGAAACTTGACTCTTTATAAATTAAGTTGTTCTAAAACGGAAAAAAATTGACCACTTCCAAACTGAGACTCACGTGACAATTCTGTCAGTTCTCTTAAGTCACCCGTGATTAAACCGTGCTACAAACAAGTTTCAGGCCGTTCGAAGGCTGTTTGGAGATTTTAAACCGTTAATACCCGAAACTTAACACTTTATAAATTAAGTTATTCTAAAACGGAAAAAATTTTATACCTCTCAAACTGAGAGTCACGTGACCATTCCATCAGTTCGCACACGTCACCCATGCCTAGACCGTACTACGTACGTCGTTTGGGGCCGTTCAGAGGCCGTTTGGAGATTTTGAGCCATTAATCCCCGAAACTTGACACTTTACAAATTAGGTTGTTATAAAATGAAAAAAATTTGAAAACTCCCAAACCGAGAGTCACGTGACCATTTCGTCAATTCCCCCACGTAACCCATGCTTAAAAAGTGCTACGAACCAACTTTGGGGCCGTTCGGAGGCCGTTTGGGGATTTTGAGCCGTTAATCCCTAAAACATAACACTTTATAAATTATGTTGTTCTAAAATAGAAAAAATTTGATAACACCCAAACCGAGAGTTGCGTGACCATTCTGTCAGTTCGCTTAGGTTACCCGTGCCTAGACCGTGCTACATATCAAGTTTTGGGCCGTTCGGAGGCTGTTTGATGATTTTAACCCATTAATCCGCGAAACTTAACATTTTATAAATGAAGTTGTTCTCAAACAGAAAAGATGAGATAGCTCCCAAACCGAGAGTCGCGTGACCATTATGTCAATTCCTACACGTCACCCGTGCCTAGACCGTGCTACGTACCAACTTTGGGGCCGTTCGGAGGCCGTTTAGGGATTTCAAGCCGTTAATCCCCGAAACTTAACACTTTATAAATAAAGTTGTTCTAAAACGGAAAAAAATTGATAATTCCCAAACCGAGAGTCGCGTGCCCAATCCGGCAATTCACACACGTCACCCGCGCCTAGATTGTGCTACGTACTAAATTTTGGACCGTTCGGAGCCTATTTGGGGATTTTGAGCCATTAATCTCCCAAACTTAATACTTTATATTTTAAGTTGTTCTAAAACAGAGAAATTTTTATAACTCTCAAATCGAGAGTCGCGTAACCATTCCTTTAGCTCACACATGTCACCCGTGCCTAGACCGTGCTACGTACCAAGTTTGAGGCCGTTCGGAGGCTGTTTGGAGATTTTGAGCCGTTAACCACCGAAACTTAACACTTTATAAATTAAGTTGTTTTAAAATAAAAAAAATTCATAACTCCCAAACCGAGAGTCGCGTGACCATTCTGTCAATTCCCACACGTCGCCTGTGCCTAGACCGTGCTACGTACCTAGTTTGGAGTCGTTCGGAGACCGTTTGGAGATTTTGAGCCATTAATCCCCAAAACGTAACACTTTATAAATTAAGTTGTTCAAAAATGGAAAATATTTGATAACTCGCAAACTGAGAGTCGCGTGACCATTCCGTCAGTTCCTATACATCACTTGCGCCTAGGCCGTGCTATGTACCAAATTTAGAGCTGTTTGAAGGCCGTTCGAGGATTTTTAGCCGTTAATCCTCGAAATTTAACACTATAAATTAAATTGTTCTAAATTGGAAAAAATTTGATAACTCTCCAACCGAGAGCTGCGTGACCATTCCGTCAGTTCCCACACGTCACTCGTGCCTAGACCATGCTACATACTAAGTTTGGGCCGTTTGAAGGCCATTTGGGAATTTTGAGTTGTTAATACCCGAAATTTAACACCTTACAACTTAAGTTGTTGTAAAATGGAAAAAATTTGATAACTCCCAAACCGAGAGTCGCGTGACCATTCTGTTAGTCTCAACATCACCATTGCCTAGATAGTGTTACGTACCATGTTGGGGGCAGTTTTGAGGCCGTTTGGGGATTTTGACCCATTAATATCCGAAACTTAACACTATAAATTAAATTGTTCTAAAGCAGAAAAAATGAGATAACTCCCAAACCGAGAGTCGCGTGACCATTCCGTCAGTTCCCACACGTCACCCGTGCGCAGACTGTGCTACGTACCAAGTACGGAGGCCGTATGGAGATTTTAAGCCGTTCATCCCCACAACTTGACACTTTATAAATTAAGTTGTTCTAAAACGAAAAAAATGTGATAACTCTCAAACCGAGAGTCACGTGACCGTTTCGTCGGTTCTCACACATCACCCGTGCCTAGACCGTGCTACGTACCAACTTTTGGGGCGTTTAAAAGTCGTTTGGGAATTTTAAGCCGTCAATCCTCTTAAGTTAACACTTTTTAAATTAAGTTGTTCTAAAACAGAAAAAATGAGATAACTCCCAAACCAAGAGTCGTGTGACCATTCCGTCAGTTCCCACACGTCACCCCTCCTGGACCGTGCTACGTACCAAATTTGGGGCCGTTCAGAGGCCGATTGGGGATTTTGAGCCGTTAAACCCCGAAACATAACTCTTTATAAATTAAGTTGTTCTAAAACAGAAAAAATTTGACCACTCCCAAACTGAGAGTCACGTGACCATTCCGTCAGTTCGTGCAAGTCACCCATGATTAAACCGTGCTACAAACAAGTTTGTGGCCGTTCGAAGGCTGTTTGGAGATTTTAAATCGTTAATACCTGAAACTTAACACTTTATAAATTAAGTTGTTCTAAAATGAAAAAAATTTTATAACTCTCAAACTGAGAGTCGCGTGACCATTCCATTAGTTTGCACACGTCACCCATGCCTAGACCATGCTACGTACCAAATTTGGGGTCGTTCGGAGGCCGTATGGAGATTTTGAGCCGTTAATTCCCGAAACTTAACACTTTACAAATTAAGTTGTTATGAAACGAAAAAATTTGATAACTCCCAAACCGAGAGTCACGTGACCATTTCGTCAGTTCCCACACGTAACCGATGCTTAGACAGTGCTACGTACCAACTTTGGGACCGTTCGGAGGCCGTTTGGAGATTTTGAGCCATTAATCCCCGAAACTTAACACTTCATAAATTATATTGTTCTAAAATAGAAAAAATTTGATAACTCCCAAACCGAGAGTTGCGTGACCATTCCGTCAGTTCGCTTAGGTTACCCGTGCCTAGACCGTGCTACATACCAAGTTTTGGACCATTGGGAGGCTGTTTGGGGATTTTAACTCGTTAATTCGCGAAACTTAACATTTTATAAATTAAGTTGTTCTAAAACAGAAAAGATGAGATAACTCCCAAACCGAGAGTCGCGTGACCATTATGTCAGTTCCTACACGTCACATGTGCCTAGACCGTGCTACGTATCAAGTTTGGGGCCGTTCGGAGGCCGTTTGGGGATTTCAAGCCGTTAATCCCCGAAACATAACACTTTATAAATAAAGTTGTTCTAAAATGGAAAAAATTTCATAATTCCCAATCCGAGAGTCGCGTGCCCATTCCGTCAGTTCACACATGTCACCCACGCCTAGACCGTGCTACGTACCAAATTTTGGGCCGTTCGGAGCCTATTTGGAGATTTTGAGCCATTAATCTCCCAAACTTAATACTTTATAATTTAAGTTGTTCTAAAACGGAAAAAATTTTATAATTGTCAAATCGAGAGTCGCATGACCATTCCTTTAGCTTGCACAGGTCACCCGTGTGTAGACCGTGCTGCGTACCAAGTTTGAGGCCGTTCAGAGGCTGTTCGGAGATTTTGAGCCGTCAATCGCCGAAACTTAACACTTTATAAATTAAGTTGTTCTAAAACGGAAAAAGTTTGACCACTCCCAAATTGAGAGTCACGTGACCATTTCGTCAGTTCGCATAAGTCACCCGTGATTAGACCATGCTACGTAGCAAGTTTGGTGTCGTTCGAAGGCTGTTTGGAGATTTTAAGCCGTTAATACCAAAAAATTAACACTTTATAAATTAAGTTGTTCTAAAACAGAAAATTTTTTATAACTCTCAAACCGAGAGTCACGTGACCATTCCATCAGTTCGCACACGTCACCCATGCCTAGATCATGCTACATACCAAGTTTAGGGCAATTCGGAGGCCGTTTGGAGATTTTGAGCCGTTAATCCCCGAAACATAACACTTTACAAATTAGATTGTTATAAAACGAAAAAAATTTAATAACTCCCAAACCGAAAGTTATGTGACCATTTCGTTAGTTCTCACACGTAACCCATGCTTAGATAGTGCTATGTACCAACTTTGGGACCGTTCGGAGGCCGTTTGGGGATTTTGAGCCGTTAATCACCGAAACTTAACACTTCATAAATTATATTGTTCTAAAACAGAAAAAATTTGACAACTCCCAAACTGAGAGTTGCGTGACCATTCCGTCAGTTCGCTTAGGTTACCCGTGCCTAGACCGTGCTACATACCAAGTTTTGGGCCGTTCGGAGGCTGTTTGGGGATTTTAACTCGTTAATCCGCGAAACTTAGCATTTTATAAATTAAGTTGTTCTAAAACAGAAAAGATGAGATAACTCCCAAACCGAGAGTCGCGTGACCATTATGTCTGTTCCTACACGTCACATGTGCCTAGACCGTGCTACGTATCAAGTTTGGGGCCGTTCGGAGGCCGTTTGGAGATTTCAAGCCGTTAATCCCCGAAACATAACACTTTATAAATTAATTTGTTCTAAAATGGAAAAAGTTTCATAATTCCCAATCCGAGAGTCGCGTGCCCATTTCGTCAGTTCACACACGTCACCCACGCCTAGACCGTGCTACGTACCAAATTTTGGGCCGTTCGGAGCCTATTTGGAGATTTTGAGCCATTAATCTCCCAAACTTAATACTTTATAATTTAAGTTGTTCGAAAACGGAAAAAAATTTATAACTGTCAAATCGAGAGTCGCATGACCATTCCTTTAGCTTGCACAGGTCACCCGTGTGTAGACCGTGCTACGTACCAAGTTTGAGGCCGTTCAGAGGCTGTTTGGAGATTTTGAGCCGTCAATCGCCGAAACTTAACACTTTATAAATTAAGTTGTTCTAAAACGGAAAAAGTTTGACCACTCTCAAATTGACAGTCACGTAACCATTTCGTCAGTTCAGATAAGTCACCTGTGATTAGACCGTGCTACGTAGCAAGTTTGGTGCCGTTCGAAAGCTGTTCGGAGATTTTAAGCCGTTAATACCAAAAACTTAACACTTTATAAATTAAGTTGTTCTAAAACGAAAATTTTTTTATAACTCTCAAACCGAGAGTCGCGTGACCATTCCATCAGTTCGCACACATCACCCATGCCTAGATCATGCTACATACCAAGTTTGGGGCAGTTCGGAGGCCGTTTGGAGATTTTGAGCTGTTAATCCCCGAAACTTAACACTTTACAAATTACGTTGTTATAAAAAGAAAAAAATTTAATAACTCCCAAACCAAGAGTCACGTGACCATTTCGTTAGTTCTCACGCGTAACCCATGCTTACACAGTGCTACGTACCAACTTTGAGGCCGTTCGGAGGCCGTTTGGGGATTTTGAGCCGTTAATCCCCGAAACTTAACACTTTATAAATTATGTTGTTCTAAAACGGAAAAAATTTGATAACTCCCAAACCGAGAGTTGCGTAACCATTCCGTTAGTTCACTTAGGTTACCCGTGCCTAGATCGTGCTACATACCAAGTCTTGGGCCGTTCGGAGGCCGTTTGGGGATTTTAAACCGTTCATTTGCGAAACTTAACATTTTATAAATTAAGTTGTTCTAAAATAGAAAAGATGAGATAACTCCCAAACCGAGAGTCGCGTGACCATTATGTCAGTTCCTAGACGTCACCCGTGCCGAGACTGTGCTACGTACCAAGTTTGGGGCCGTTCGGAGGCCGTTTGGGGATTTCAAGTCGGTAATCCCCGAAACATAACACTTTATAAATTAAGTTGTGCTAAAACGGAAAAAATTTGATAATTCTCAAACCGAGAGTTGCGTGACCATTCTGTCAGTTCACACACGTCACCCGTGCCTTGACCGTGCTACGTACCAAGTTTTGGGCCGTTCGAAGGCCGTTTGGGGATTTTGAGCCATTAATCTCCAAAACTTAATACTTTATAAATTAAGTTGTTCTAAAATGGAAAATTTCTTATAACTTTCAAACCGAGAGTCGCGTGACCATTCCTTCAGTTCGCACACATTACTTGTGCCTAAACCGTGCTACGTTCCAAGTTTGAGGTCGTTTGGAGGCCATTTGGAGATTTTGAGCTGTTAATTCCCGAAACTTAACACTTTATAAATTTAGTTGTTCTAAAACGAATAAAATTTGATAACCCCCAAACCGAGAGTCGCGTGACCACTCCGTTAATTCCCACACGTCGCCCGTGCCTAGACCGTGCTACGTACCTAGTTTTGGGCCGTTCGGAGGTCGTTTGGGGATTTTCAGCCATTAATCCCCGAAACTAAACACTTTATAAATTAAGTTGTTCTAAAATGGAAAAAGTTTGATAACTCACAAACCGAGAGTCGCGTGACCATTTCGTCAATTCCCACATGTCACTTGTGCCTTGGCCATGCTACGTACCAAATTTAGGGCCGTTTGAAGGCCGTTTAGGGATTTTTAGCCGTTAATCCTTGAAACTTAATACTTAATAAATTAAGTTGTTCTAAACCGAATAAAATTTGATAACACTCCAACCGCGAGCCGCGTAACTATTCCGACAGTTCCCACATGTCACTCGTGCCTAGACCGTGCTACATACCAAGTTTGGGCCGTTAGGAGGCCATTTGGAAATTTTGAGCCGTTAGTATCTGAAACTTAACACTTTACAACTTAAGTTATTTTAAAACAGAAAAAAATTGATAACTCCCAAACCTAGAGTCTCGTGACCATTCTGTCAGTTCCCACACATCACTCATGCCTAGACCGTGCTACGTACCAAGTTTGGGACAGTTTTGAGGCCGTTTGGGGATTTTGAGCCATTAATACATGAAACATAACAATATAAATTAAATTGTTCTAAAGCATAAAAAATGATATAACTCCCAAACCGAGAGCCGCGTGACTATTTCGTTAGTTCACACACGTCACCCGTGCCTAGACCGTGCTACGTACCAAGTATAGAGGCCGTTTGGGGATTTTAAGCCGTTAATCCCAGAAACTTGACACTTTATAAATTAAGTTGTTCTAAAATGGAAAAATGAGATAACTCCCAAATCGAGAGTCGTGTGACCATTCCATCAGTTCCAACACGTCACCCGTCCCTAGACCGTGCTACGTACTAACTTTGGGGCCGTTCAGAGGCCGTTTGGAGATTTTGAGCTGTTAATCCCGAAACTTAACACTTTATAAATTAAGTTGTTCTAAAATGGAAATGATTTGATAATTCCCAAACAGAGAGTCGCGAGACCATTCCGTCAATTCACACACGCACCCGTGCTTAGATCGTGCTACATACCAAGTTTGGGGCCGTTCGGATATCGTTTGAGGATTTTAAGCCGTTTATCCTCGAAACTTTACACTTTATAAATTCAGTTGTTCTAAAACGGAAACAATGAGATAACTCCCAAACCGAGAGTCACGTGACCATTCCGTCAGTTCACACATGTCACCCGTGCCTAGAACGTGCTACGTACCAAGTTTGGGCCAGTTTCGAGGCCGTTTGCGGATTTTGAGCCATTAGTATCTGAAACTTAACACTATAAATTAAATTGTTCTAAAACGAAAAAAATGAGATAACTCCCAAATTGAGAGTTGCGTGACCATTTCGTCAGTTCCCACACGTAACCTGTGCTTAGACCGTGCTACGTATCAAGTACAGAGGCCGTTTAGGGATTTTAAGCCGTTAATCCCTGAAACTTGACACTTTACAAATTAAATTAGAAAAAACAAGATAACACCCAAACCGAGAGTCACGTGACCGTTCTGTCAATTCCCACACGTCACCCGTGCCTATACCGTGCTACGTACCAAGTTTTGGGGCGTTCCACAGCCGTTTAGGGATTTGAAGCCTTTAATCCTCGAAAGTTAACACTTTTTAAATTAAGTTGTTCTAAATCGGAAAAAATGAGATAACTCCCAAACCAAGAGTCGTGTGACTATTCCGTCAGTTCCCACACGTCACTCGTCTCTAGTCCAAGCTACGTACCAAGTTTGGGGCCATTCAGAGGCCGTTTGGGAATTTAGAGCTGTTAATCCCCGAAACTTTATAAATTAAGTTGTTCTAAAATGAAAAAAATTTGACCACTCCCAAACCGAGAGTCACCTGACCATTCCGTCAGCTCGCACAAGTCACTCGTGGTTAGATTGTGCTACGTACAAAGTTTGGGGCCGTTCGAAGCCTGTGTGGAGATTTTAAGCCGTTAATACCCGAAACTTAACACTTTATAAATTAAGTTGTTCCAAAACGAAAAAATTTTTATAACTCTCAAACCGAGAGTCGCTTGACCATTCCATCAGTTCGCAAACGTCACCCATGCCTAGACCGTGCTACTTATCAAGTTTGGGGCCGTTCGAAGGCCGTTTGGAGATTTTGAGCCGTTAATCCCCGAAACTTAACACTTTATAAATTAGGTTGTTTTATAACGGAAAAAATTTGATAACTCCCAAAACGAGAGTCACGTGACCATTTTGTCAATTCCCACATGTCACCCATGCCTAGACCGTGCTACGTACCAAGTGTGGGGACGTTCAGAGGCAGTTTGGGGATTTTAAGATGTTAATCCCTGAAACTTAATACTTTATAAATTAAGTTATTCAAAAATGAAAAAAATTTGATAATTCCCAAACTGAGAGTCATGTGACCATTCTGTCTATTCACAAACGTCACTCGTGCCTAGACCGTGCTACGTACCAAGTTTTGAGTCGTTTGGAGACCGTTTGGGGATTTTGAGCCATTAATCTCCAAAACTTAATACTTTATAAATTAAGTTATTCTAAAACGAAAAAATTTTTTATTTCTCAAACCGAGAGTGGCGTGACCATTCCTTCAATTTACACACATCACCTGTGCCTAGACCGTACTACGTATCAAGTTTTGGGCCGTTCAAAGGCAGTTTAGGGATTTTGAGTCATTAATCTCCAAAACTTAACATTTTATAAATTAAGTTGTTCTAAAATTAAAATTTTTTTATATTTCTCAAACCGAGAGTGGCGTGACAATTCCTTCAGTTTGCACACGTCACCCGTGGCTAGATCGTACTACGTACCAAGTTTTGGGCCATTTGGAGGTCGTTTGGGGATTTTGAACCATTAATCTGCAAAACTTAATACTTACTAATTAAGTTGTTCTAAAACGGAAAATTTTTAATATTTCTCAAACCGAGAGTGGCGTGACCATTCCTTCAGTTCGCACACATCACACGTGCCTAGACCATGCTACGTACCAAGTTTTGGGCCGTTCGGAGGCCGTTTGGGGATTTTGAGCCATTAATCTCTAAAACTTAATACTTTATAAATTAAGTTGTTCTAAAATGGAAAAAACTTTAT
Source organism: Euryodendron excelsum (assembly GCA_033060915.1). Classification (NCBI taxonomy): domain Eukaryota; kingdom Viridiplantae; phylum Streptophyta; class Magnoliopsida; order Ericales; family Pentaphylacaceae; genus Euryodendron; species Euryodendron excelsum. The sequence goes on from CM065395.1 coordinate 23,192,453, forward strand.
ATTTCTCAAACCGAGAGTGGCGTGACCATTCCTTCAGCTCGTACACGTCACTCGTGCCTAGACCGTGCTACGTACCAAGTTTGAGGCCGTTCGGAGGCCGTTTGGAGATTTTGAGCCGTTGATTCTCGAAACTTAACACTTCATAAATTAAGTTGCCCTAAAACGGAAAAAATTTGATAATTCCAAAACCGGGAGTTGCGTGACCATTCCGTCAGTTCACACAAATCACCCGTGCCTAGACCGTGCTACGTACCAAGGTTGGGGCCATTTTGAGGTCGTTTGAGTGTTTTGAGTCAATAATCCCCGAAACTTAACACTTCATAAATTAAGTTGTTCTAAAAGGGAAAAAATGAGATAACTTCCAAACTGAGAGTCGCGTGACCATTCCGTCAGTTCGCACACGTCACTTGTGCCTATACCATGCTATGTACCAAGTTTAGGGCTGTTCGAGGGCTGTTTGGGGATTTTGAACCGTTAATGCCGAAACGTAACACTTTATAAATTAAATTGTTCTAAAATGGAAAAAATTTGATAACTCCCAAACCGAGAGTCGCGTGACCATTCTGTCTATTCCTACACGTCACTCATGCCTAGACCATGCTATGTACCAAGTTTAGAGGCCGTTTAGGAATTCCATGGCGTTAATCCCCAAAACCTAACACGTTATAAATTAGGTTGTTCTAAAACGAAAAAAAATGAGATAACTCTCCAACCGAGAGTCGCGTGACCATTTCGTCAGTTCCCACACATCACCCATGCCTAGACTGTGCTACGTACCATGTTTGGGGCCGTTTTGAGACCGTTTGGGGATTTTGGGCCGTTAATACCCAAAACTTAAGACTATAAATTAAATTATTCTAAAATCGAAAAAATCAGATGACTCCCAAATCGAGAGTCGCATGACCATTCCGTCAGTGCCTACAAGTCACCCGTGCCTAGACCGTGCTATGTACCAAGTTCGGAGACCGTTGGGGGATTTTAAGCCCCTAATCCCCGAAATTAACACTTTATAAATTAACTTGTTCAAAACCAAAAAAATTGGATAACTCACAAAACGAGAGTCGCGTGACCATTCCATCAACTCCCACACGGCACCTACGCCTAGGCCATGCTACGTACCAAGTTTGGGGCCGTTCGGAGGCCGTTTGGGGATTTTATGCCGTTAATCCCCGAAACTTAATACTTTATAAATTAAGTTGTTCTAAAATGGAAAAAGTTTTATAACTCTCAAACCAAGAGTCGCTAGACCATTCCTTTAGTTCGCACATGTCACCCATTCCTAAACCATGCTATGTATCAAGTTTGGGGCCGTTCGGAGGCCGTTTGGAGATTTTGAGCCGTTCGTCCCCAAAACTTTACACGTTATGACTTAAGTTGTTCTAAAACGAAAAAAATTTGATAACTCCCAAACCGAGAGTCGCGGGACCATTCCGTCAGTTCCTATACGTCACCCACGCCTAGACCGTGCTACGTACCATATTTGTGGCAGTTTTGAGGCCGTTTTGAGATTTTGATCTATTAATGACCGAAACTTAACACTATAAATTAAATTGTTCTAAAATAGTAAAAATGAGATAACTCCCAAACCGAGAGTCGCGTGAAAATTTCGTCAGTTCCCATAAGTCACCTGTGCCTAGATCGTGCTACGTACGAAGTTCAAAGGCCGTTTGGGGATTTTAAGCCGTTAATCCTCGAAACTTGACACTCTATAAATTAAGTTCTTTTAAAATGGAAAAAATGAGATTACACCCAAACCGAGAGTCGCGTGACCGTTCCGTCATTTCCCACAAGCCACCCGTGCCAAGACCGTGCTACGTACCAAGTTTTGGGACGTTCAAAAGCCGTTTGGGGATTTTAAGCCATTAATCCTTGAAACTTCACACTTTCTAAATTAAGTTATTCTAAAACGAAAAAAATGAGATATCTCCCAAACCGAGAGTCGTGTGATCATTCTGTCAGTTCCCACACATCACCCGTCCCTAAACCGTGCTATGTACCAGTTTGAGGCTGTTCAGATGTCGTTTGGGGATTTTGAGCTGTTAATTCCTGAAACACAACACTTTATAAATTAAGTTGTTCTAAAACGAAAAAAATTTGACCACTCCCAAACCGAGTGTCGTGTGACCATTCCGTCAGTTCGCACAAGTCACCCGTGGTTAAACCGTGCTACGTACCAAGTTTGGGGCCGTTCGGAGGCCGTTTGGAGATTTTAAGCCGTTAATCCCCGAAACTTAACACTTTATAAATTAGGTTGTTCTAAAACGGAAAGAATTTGATAAACCCCAAACCAAGAGTCACGTGACCATTCCGTCAGTTGCCTCACGTCACCCATGCCTAGACGGTGCTACGTACCAAGTTTGGGGCCGTTCGGAGGCCGTTTGGGAATTTTCGGCCATTAATCCCCGAAACTTCACACGTTATAAATTATGTTGTTCTAAAATGGAAAAAATTTGATAACTCCCCAACCGAGGGTCGCGTGACCATTCCGTCAGTTTGCATAGGTTACCCATGCCTAGACCGTGCTACACACCAAGTTTGGGGCCGTTTGCAGACCGTTTGGGGATTTTAAACCATTAATCCCCGAAACTTAACATTTTATAAATTAAGTTGTTCTAAAACAGAAAAGATAAGATAACTCCCAAATCGAGAGTCGCGTGACCATTTTGTCGGCTCCTACATGTCACCCGTGCTTAGACCGTGCTACGTACCAAGTTTGGGACTGTTCGGAGGACGTTTGGGGATTTTGAGCCCTTAATTCCCGAAACTTAATACTTTATAAATTAAGTTGTTCTAAAACAAAAAAAATTTGATTATTCCCAAACCGAGAATCGCGTTGTCATTTTGTCAGTTCTCACACTTCACTCGTGCTTAGGCCATGCTACGTACCAAGTTTAAGTCCATTCGAAGGCCGTTTGAAAATTTTGAACCGTTAATATCCGAAACTTAACACTTTATAATTAAGTTGTTCTAAAATGAAAAAAATATGATAATTTCCAAACCGAGAGTCGCGTGACCATTTCGTCACTTCCCACATTTCACCTGTGTGTAGACCATGCAACGTACCAAGTTTGGGGCCATTCGGTGGCCGTTTGGAAATTTTGAGCCTTTAATCCCCGAAACTTAACACTTTATAAATTAAGTTGTTTTAAAGCGGAAAAATTTTTATAACTCTCACACCGAGAGTCGCGTGATCATTCCATCAGTTCGCACACGCCACCCATGCTTAGACCATGCTACGTACCAAGTTTGGGGCCGTTCGGAGGTCGTTTGAAGATTTTGAGCCGTTAATCTCCGAAACTTATCACTTTATAAATTAGGTTGTTCTAAAACGGAAAAAAATTTGACAACTCGCAAACTGAGAGTCACATAACCATTTCGTCAGTTCCCACACGTCACCCATGCCTAGACCGTGCTATGTACCAAGTTTGGGCCGTTCGGAGGCCGTTTGGGGATTTTAAGCAGTTAATCCCTTGAACTTAACATTTTATAAATTATGTTATTCTAAAATGGAAAAAATTTGATAACTCCCCAACCGAGAGTCGCGTGACCATTCTATTAGTTTGCATAGGTTACCCGTGCCTAGACCGTGCTACATACTAAGTTTGGGGACGTTCAGAGGCCATTTGAGGATTTTAAACCGTTAATCCCTGAAACTTAACATTTTATAAATTAAGTTGTTCTAAAACAGAAAGATGAGATAACTCGTAAACCGAGAGTCGCGTGACCATTATGTCAATTCTTACACGTCACCCGAGCCTAGATCGTGCTACATACCAATATTGGGGCCATTCAAAGGACGTTTGGGGATTTTGAGCCTTTAATCCCAGAAGCTTAACACTTCATAAATTAAGTGTTGTAAAACAAAAAAAAATTTTTGATTACTCCTAAACCGAGAGTCGCATGACCATTTTGTCAGTTCTCACACTTTATCCGTGCCTAGGCGTGCTACGTCCCAAGTTTAGGGCCGTTCGAAGGCCATTTGGAAATTTTGAGCTGTTAATATCCGAAACTTAACACTTTATAACATAAATTGTTCTAAAATGGAAAAAATTTGATAACTTGCAAACCGAGAGTCGCGTGACCATTTTATCAGTTCTCACATTTCACCCGTGCCTAGACCATGCTGCGTACCAAGCTTGGGGCCGTTCGGAAGCCGTTTGTGAATTTTGAGCCTTTAATCCCCGAAATTTAACACTTCATAAATTAAGTTGTTCTAAAACGGAAAAAATTTTATTACTCCCAAATTGAGAGTCGCATGATCATTTTGTCAGTTCTCACACACCACCTGTGCCTTGGCTGTGCTACGTTCTAAGTTTGAGCCGTTCGGAGGCCGTTTGGAAACTTTGAGCCGTTAATATCCAAAACATAACACTTTATAACTTGAGTTGTTCTAAAATGGAAAAAATTTCATAACTCACAAACCGAAAGTCGCGTGACCATTCCATCAGCTCCTACACGTCGCCTGTGCCTAGGTCGTACTATGTACCAAGTTTGGGGACGTTCGGAGGCCGTTTGGAGATTTTGAGCTGTTAATCTTCGAAACTTAACACTTTATAAATTAAGTTGTTTTAAAACGAAAAAAATTTGATAACTCCTAAACTGAGAATCACGTGGCCATTCCGTCAATTCCCACACGTCACGCATGCCTAGACCGTGCTACGTACCAAGTTTTGGGTCGTTCGGGGGCCGTTTGGGAATTTTTAGCCGTTAATGCTCGAAATTTAACACTTTATAAATTAAGTTGTTCTAAAACGGAAAAAATATGATAACTCCCCAACCGAGAGTTGCATGACCATTCCATCAGTTCCCACACATAACCCATGCCAAGACCGTGCTACGTACCATGTTGAGGGCAGTTTTGAGGCCGTTTGGAGATTTGGAGCCATTAATACCCGAAACTTAACACTATAAATTAAATTGTTCTAAAACGGAAAAAATGAGATAACTCCCAAACCGAGAGTTGCATGACTATTCCGTCAGTTCCCACACGTCACCCGTGCCTAGACCATGCTACGTACCAAGTTCAGAGGCCGTTTGGGGATTTTAAGCCGTTAATCGCCGAAACTTAACACTTTGTAAATTAAGTTGTTCTAAAGTGAAAAAAATGAGTTAACTCCCAAACCGAGAGTCGCATGACCGTTCCGTCAGTTCCCACATGTCACCCGTGCCTAGACCGTGCTATGTATCAAGTTTTGGGGCGTTTGGAAGCCGTTTGGGAATTTTAAGCCGTTAATCCTCGAAAGTTAACCCTTTTTAAATTAAGTTGTTCTAAAATGGAAAAAAAATTTGATAACTCACGAACCGAGAGTCGCGTGACCATTCCGTCAGTTCGCACACATCACCCATGCCTAGACCGTGCTACGTATTAAGTTTGGGGCCGATCGGAGGTCGTTTGGAGATTTTGGGCTGTTAATCCCCGAAACTTAACACTTTATAAATTAAGTTGTTCTAAAATGGAAAAAAATTTATAACTCTCAAACCGAGATTCGCGTGACCATTTCGTCAGTTCCCACATGTCACTCGTACCTAGACCGTGCTACGTACCAAGTTTGGGCCGCTCGGAGACCGTTTGGGAAGTTTGAGCCGTTAATACCCGAAACTTAACACTTTATAACTGAAGTTGTTCTAAAACGGAAAAAAATTTTATAACTCCTAAACCGAGAGTCGTATGACCATTCCGTCTTTTCCCATACATCACCCGTGCCTAGACCATGCTACGTACCAAGTTTGGGGCCGTTCGGAGGCTGTTTGGGGATTTTGAGCCATTTATCTCCGAAACTTAACACTTTATAAATTAAGTTGCTCTAAAATGAAAACAAATTTGATACTTCCAAACGGAGAGTCGCATGACCATTCCATCAGTTCCCACACGTCACCCATACCTAGACCGTGCTACGTACCAAGTTTGGGGCTATTTAGATGCCGTTTGGGGGTTTTGAGCTGTTAATCCCCGAAACTTAACACTTTATAACTTAGGTTGTTGTAAAATGGAAAAAATTTGATAACTTCCAAACCGAGAGTCGCGTGACCATTTCGTCAGTTACCACATTTCACCCGTGAGTAGACCATGCTACATACCAAATTTGGGGCCGTTCAATGCCGTTTGGGAATTTTGAGCCTTTAATCTCCGAAACTTAACACTTTATAAATTAAGTTGTTCTAAAGCGAAAAAATTTGTATAACTCTCACACCGAGAGTTGCGTGACCATTCCATCAGTTCGCACACGACACCCATGCTTAGACCGTGCTACGTACCAAGTTTGGGGCCGTTCGGAGGTCGTTTGAAGATTTTGAGCCGTTAATCTCTGAAACTTATCACTTTATAAATTAGGTTGTTCTAAAACGGAAAAAAATTTGATAACTCGCAAACTGAGAGTCACGTAGCCATTTCGTCAGTTCCCACACGTCACCCATGCCTAGACCGTGCTACGTACCAAGTTTGGGCCGTTCGGAGGCCGTTTGGGGATTTTGAGCAGTTAATCCCTTGAACTTAACATTTTATAAATTATGTTATTCTAAAATGGAAAAAATTTGATAACTCCCCAACCGAGAGTCGCGTGACCATTCTATTAGTTTGCATAGGTTACCCGTGCCTAGACCGTGCTACATACTAAGTTTGGGGACGTTCGGAGGCCATTTGAGGATTTTAAACCGTTAATACCTGAAACTTAACATTTTATAAATTAAGTTGTTCTGAAATAGAAAGATGAGATAACTCACAAACCGAGAGTCGCGTGACCATTATGTCAATTCTTACACGTCACTCGTGCCTAGACCATGCTACGTACCAAGTTTAGGGGCATTCAGAGGATGTTTGAGGATTTTGAGCCTTTAATCCCAGAAACTTAACACTTTATAAGTTAAGTGTTCTAAAACAAAAAACAATTCGATTACTCCTAAGCCGAGAGTCGCATGACCATTTTGTCAGTTCTCACTCTTCACCCATGCCTAGGCGTGCTACGTCCCAAGTTTAGGGCCGTTCGGAGGCCTTTTGAAAATTTTGAGCCGTTAATATCCGAAACTTAATACTTTATAACTTAAGTTGTTCTAAAATGGAAAAAATTTGATAACTTCCAAACCGAGAGTCGCGTGACCATTTCATCAGCTCCCACATTTCACCCGTGCCTAGACCATGCTACGTACCAAGTTTGGGGCCGTTCGGAAGTTGTTTGTGGATTTTGAGACTTTAATCCCCGAAACTTAACACTTTATAAATGAAGTTGTTCTAAAACGGAAAAAATTTTATTACTCCCAAATCGAGAGTCGCGTGACCGTTTTGTCAGTTCTCACACATCACCCGTGCCTAGGCCGTGCTACGTACCAAGTTTGGGCCGTTCGGAGGCCGTTTGGAAACTTTGAGCCGTTAATATCCGAAACATAACACTTTATAACTTGAGTTGTTCTAAAACGGAAAAAATTTGATAACTCGCAAACCGAAAGTCGCGTGACTATTCCATCAGCTCCTACACGTCGCCTGTGCCTAGGCCGTACTACTACCAAGTTTGGGGCCGTTCGGAGGCCTTTTGGAGATTTTGAGCCGTTAATCTTTGAAACTTAACACTTTATAAATTAAGTTGTTCTAAAACGAAAAAATTTGATTACTCTCAAACCGAGAGTCGCATGGCCATTCCGTCAATTCCCACACGCCACCCATGCCTAAACCGTGCTACGTACTTAGTTTGGGGCTGTTCGGAGGCCGTTTGGAGATTTTGAGCCATTAATCCCGAAACTTAACACTTTATAAATTAAGTTGTTATAAAACGGAAAAAAATTTGATAACTCGCAAACCGAGAGTCGCGTGGCCATTTCGTCAGTTCCCACACGTCACCCGTGCCTAGATCGTGCTACGTACCAAGTTTTGGGGCGTTCAAAAGCCGTTTGGGAATTTTAAGCCGTTAATCCTCGAAACTTAACACTTTTTAAATTAAGTTGTTCTAAAATAGAAAAAAAATTGATAACTCGCGAACCGAGAGTCGCGTGACCATTCCGTCAGTTGGCACACATCACCCGTGCCTAGACCGTGCTACGCATCAAGTTTGGGGTCGTTCGAAGATTTTGAGCCGTTAATCCCCGAAAGTTAATACTTTATAAATTGAGTTGTTCTAAAATGGAAAAAAATTTATAACTCCCAAACTGAGATTCGCGTGACCATTCCGTCAGTTCCCACATGTCACTCGTGCCTTAACCGGTTTGGGCCGCTCGGAGACTGTTTGGAAAGTTTGAGCCGTTAATACCCGAAACTTAACACTTTATAACTTAAGTTGTTCTAAAACGGAAAAATTTTGGTAACTCCCGAACCGAGAGTCGCTTGACCATTCTGTCTGTTCCCAGATGTCACCCGTGCCTAGACCGTGCTACGTACCAAGTTTGGGGCCGTTTAGATGCCGTTTGGGGGTTTTGAGCCGTTAATCCCTGAAACTTAACACTTTATAAATTAAGTTGTTCTAAAACAGAAAAAAATTGATAACTCTCAAACCGAGAGTCGCGTGACCATTCCGTCGGTTCGCACACAACACCCATGCCTAAACCGTGCTACGTACCAAGTTTGGGGCCGTTCGGAGGCCGTTTGGAGATTTTGAGCCGTTAATCTCCGAAACTTAACACTTTATAAATTATGTTGTTTTAAAACGGAAGAAATTTGATAACTCCCAAACCAAGTGTCGCATGACCATTCCGTCAGTTCCCACACGTTACTCGTGCCTAGACTGTACTGCGTAAATTAACTTGTTCTACAACCCAAATAATTTGATAATTGTCAAAATGTAATATCTAAAATCTTAAAACTAATGTACCTGCTCATTAGGTCATGGAGAAGTTGGAGGTGGCGTAGAAGGCGATGCAGATTTAGAAGGTACGTTGTCATCGACAACAGACTCCTGTAAAATTTGGTGGCCACTAGATGCATCAGGAAACAAGAAATTCAAGATTAAACATACCATTAAAACCTTGTCAAGAGTTATGAGATTAATAATATGATTATGAGATGAACTTGAATCACGTGACCGAGGCTTCGCATCAAGAGTTTTAAAGCTACCACAACCTCTTCACCAGTGAAGCCCTCTCTAAACATAAAATGAAACCATAGGAACAAAATTTAAATAATGTATGGCATTCTACTAAAAGAAACACTATACAAACTAGAAAATCACACAAAAAATTTATATACAATGACATGATAGATTTGGGTCTTATCATATCAAATTGAAAGAATTACTAGCTGACAGAATTTATGGGGCTATTTGATAAAACTAAAAATTAAGTGCTGAAAATATTAACTATTGAATTTTGAGTGATAAAATATTTTTGTCCTCGAAGTTTCAACCCTCTTCATTATTACAATTTATTTCTCATTTATGCTCTCATTCTAAAAATATATTTTCATATATATTTCTTAATGTGCCCTTATGCCAACTATTTTAACTTTTTACAATTTTTTTTATCTATCTTAACTTTTGAAATAAGAAAATTTGTTTATCTATTTAAAAGCTATGTTCTATTCATGAAAATAATTAACAAATCTGCTAGTCATTTTCCCTATCAAGAGTACTTTATAGTACTCTTGACAACTTAAGAGAAATTCCTAAATAAGAGAAATACCATAAGGCAACATAAAATAAAATTCCTAAATAAGAGAAATACCATAAAATGAAACTACATTTCCATATCTAATAAGGCAACATAAAATACTTAAACATCATACAAAGTAAATTCATTTTACTTGTCTACCTGAATGTGGAGTTCCGCCTCCTCAGGATGCCATGACCTGAGATACGATCGTGCCGACCAATTGTGTGAGATCATCCATCAACCGTGTCTTGACGTGCTCGAGTACGTGCCGAACAATTTCCTCTAAACCGGGTAACTGTGTGGGCGGCTGTGATGGTGTTGTAGACTGAGAAGGACCTGCACTCTGTTGGTGCACTATAGTTGGCAATATGCCTGTGCCATAGGTCCAGGAATAACCATGTCCACATTTTTACCAAACAAGTCTATGAAGGTGCCATCCCGAACCTCATCAGTACGCTGCTCCTCAAGCACCAACTCTAGTTGCTCATTAAACTCAGCCTAAAAAGTATTGAAGTAGTTAAATGATGCAATAATATTATAAATGAAAATTGAGATAACAAGCATGGTTGGACTTACAATAAATGCCGCCACCTCTTGGTTAGAAGGATTACGAGTATTGATATATACACTCATCCTATCAGTCCTATCACCATCATCTTGCAACTGAAAATTTAAAACACGTACGTTAATTATTTTTCTAATTGTGGGATATTTTATGAAATTAAGTAATGTTATTTATAAGTATTTACCTTGTCCCGTATGTTGGCAAAGTGCTTTATGCCAGTCCGATGCGGTGGACCACGCTGTGCTCGATTACGAGAATTTCGATTCGATATTGCCTACACCATTACATTGAAATAAAAACTCGTATTAACAAAAAGCATACTTGGTTCGCCAAACATAAATAAGATAGCAAAAAGTATACATTCTCCTTTTCGCTCCTTCAATACGCCACAAGCTCTCTCCACACATCTGGCATGATGTCTCGTGGTGGTTTAGTATCAAGAAGGGGGTCATCCTTGTATGGTGTGAAGTGCTTGCTCTTTAACTTGTTCTTCTTATTTTTCTAATTAATTCTACATGAATTCATGAAAAATGGTTTGTATTCAGGTGGACAATGGACCAAATTTTTCAACAATATAACATTTAAATATATTAGCCAACATATATACTATTTATCTAAACTTTAAAGTTAATTAAAGTATTTTACCTCAACGTCTTCCCATATGTGCTGCTTGACATCTTCGGGCACCACATCCCAGTCTAAGTATGTGAATGATACCTTAACCCACACTAGAATGCCGAGCTGGCTAGATAGTAGGGTCATATCATCTTTAACAGGACGGCCCGTTTCATGAAATCGTATAGCAATCTTCTTGCCCAGAACACTCTAACCCGAAATGCCTTTAGCAAGGCCTCGGTCCCTAGCACCTAAAAAATAGCAAATATAATTTAATACATAAATTTACTTATTCAAATACATAATATTAACCTGCATATATACCTGTAGAGTGTGTAGATGATGATGTCTGAGTAGATGTAGCAGCTGGTGGTGATGATAAAGGGGTACTAACAGCTGATAGTGATGATGATGGCCTCTCAATCTCTCCTAATCAAGCACGCCGAGATGGCTCAGTAGTCTGTGATGGAGAGGCCTCATTACTGCCAGAAGTGGGTAACTGAATCGCGTCTAACATGGTACGAGGATGCTTACCACCCCTCCTCAAAGAAGACATCTATCTGTAAAACAAATTATAACATACTATATGTGTGGCAAAGTGTAACAAAAAAAAAAAAAAAGAAAGTGAAATGAAATATACAACAAATTATATAAAAAAAGTGAAATGAAATATATAACAAATTATGTTCACAACTATGTCACTGTCTCATTAATGAAAAGAGATTACAATAGAAACAAAAGAAAAAATATAAAAAAGAGACTATTAATGACCAAGTACATCAACAACCGTCTCTCCTTCAGTTCATTCCCTAACCCAAACAACATCTTTCTCCTGATATGCCATTACATTTTCTTCCAACTGTTGACTTATGTAAGGGTCTGCTTGAGGCTCTGAATTCATATCGAACAAACCCCTCTGAGTCATCTTCAGAACTACATGCCACTGTGGCTCCAAAGCATCTAGAGCATACCAAACTTGCTCTGCTTGAGATGCCAAGATGAAAGGTTCATCAGTAAGTAGATCATTTGGGTACAACAAATGGTTAAAGTTGATTAATGTGAACTTTAATGTGTCTTCCTTCTTCCCGTGATTGTTATCAATCCAATCACACTTAAACAAGACATATGTCTTATTATTATTCTATCAAATTTCTATAATGTCGGTCAACTTTCCATAGTAGTAAACATGCCCAATGTGAGGATTATTATCATTTCGACTACCATAACTTAGTGTCTCTACCTTCAAAGCTACACCACTATTTTGAGTAAGCCGATTGTCATCTGTGCCCTTGACTCGGAAATAAAAACCATTTACAACATAGGCGTTATGCCTCCAAGCTTTGCTATGAGGCACATCTGCCAATATATTGATTTCTTTAGAGAATGTGATATTAGGTGTCCTATTTAAAGTTTGGACCTGTTAAGAACATAAATGTGCAATCAAAAGGCATGCATGTCCTATAATTATGCGAGGTTTAGTGTCATTTATATTTAAATACTTACATAATCTTTGAACCAAGTTTGGAAGGTTTCAAAATGCTCATGCTGGATCTGACGGTCATTTGCATTGGGCATTTTTTCCTTAAGGAATCCAAAGTGCTTGCTGTGTAATTTGTGAGACATATATTACGATCACTACATAATATTTAATGAGAATAAAAATTATATGAGTAAATACTATAACTTACTTTATGAATGGTTGAACTGATTTTGTGTTGAACAAGATATAGCGATGCATCTGGATCCGTTGCTTAAGATCAAGAATAACCTCTAAGCTCTCACCTTGTGTACCTTCGATGTTCCACACCAGTCGGGTGGATTTGGTTTCAACGTCATCGAGATATTGTGCACAGAAATTCATGCACTCTTCCATCAAGTAACCTTTAGCTATTGAACCCTCAGGAAAAGCTCGGTTACGGACATATTCCTTTAAGGTAAAGAGATATCTCTCAATTGAGTACATCCATCGATATGACACTAGACCCACTAATAATGCTTCATCAACTAAATGTATAGGTAAGTGCTCCAATACATCAAAGAATACTGGAGGGAATATTTTTTCAAGATGACAAAGGGTTACAGCAACACGGTCCTGAATATATTGAAAGTCAGTTGCACGGTTGAGTTTTGAACACAGTTGCCTGAAGAAGTTACTCAATTCAATCAATGGTTGAATCACAGTTTTTGGCAATGAGTTTTGTATAGCTAAAGGAATAAGTTGTTGTATCATAACATGATTGTCGTGACTCTTCAAACCCCAAATGGTTCTGTCTTTTAAACGAACATGTCGGGATATATTAGATGCATATCCATCAGGCACTCTAACATCCTTTAATACTTTCAAGAATAAGTCTTTCTCAGTTTTGGACATCGTGAATTGTGTAGGGGGTAAATAGACTTTATTGTTCCCTCTATCTTGTGGGTGTAATGATTTTCTAAGTGCCATTATCTGTAGATCATGTCGAGCATTTGCATTATCCTTAGGCTTCCCCACGACTCCCAGTATTGTCCACAATATATTATCACAAACATTCTTCTCTTTATGTATCACATCGAGATTGTGTCTGATTAGATTGTGCTTCCAATAAGGCAATTCAAAAAATATACTCTTCTTCTTCCAATTATGTGTTTTGGTCCTGGGCTTATCCTTTTCACCTACTCGCTGTGTCTTTCCTTAAGATTATCCCTCCTGTATTGAGTTAGAATACCTGTTGATTCTAATTGTTGCAATATTTCTAAACTGGATAACATTTTAGGTTTCCCTTCCACTTCTTGAGCGCCATCAAAAGATACTCTATCCCTTCGGAATTTGTGACCATCAAGTAAGAACCGACGGTGTCCCATGTAGCAATAAATTTTCCCGTGCTTTAATCTCTTGGATTTAGTCTTTTTATTGCAACAAGGACAAGCAAATTCACCTTTCGTACTCTGTCCTGATAACATTGCATATCCTGGAAAGTCACTAATTGTCCACAGTAAACATGCGTGCAACTGAAACATTTGCTTCGTTGATGCATCAAATGTTGGTACACCCTCATTCCACAATTCTTTCAACTCCTCAATTAATGGCTACATATACACATTAATCTTGTCACCTGGGGATTTTAGGCCATCGATAAGCATAGAGAGAATAAAAAATGGTTGTTTCATGCACATCTAAGGTGGTAGATTATAAGGAGTTAACACTACTGGCCAAGTGCTATAGACTACGTTCATTGACCTAAATGGGTTGAATCCATCTGATGCTAGCCCAAGCCTTACATTACGGCTATCAGTGGCAAAGTCTGGGTTCTGATGGTCAAAATGTTTCCATGCCTGCGAGTCTGCAGGATGCCTTAATCTCCCATCATTTACCCGTTCCTTTGCGTGCCATCTCATTGACTTGGACGTCTTGGATGACATAAACAATCTGTGTAACCTTGACTTCAGAGGAAAATATCTTATCTATTTTGCTGGCTTCTTTTTCTTATCTCGGGATATGGTTGTACCACCACATTCCCTTTTCCATCTAGAACTATTGCATATGGCACATTTATCAAGATTGGTATCCTCATATTTGAATAACATACAACTGTTAGGGCATGTATCCTAAGTCTCATAAGTGAACCCTAAATTGTTAGTTATCTTTTGAGCTTCATAGTATTTATTTAGAAGATTCACACCCTCAAGGAAAGCCTCTCTCAACAAATCTAGCAACATATCTATGGACTTATCCGTCCAATGATTAAGTACCTTCATATGCAGAAGTCGAACGATGAAAGACAATTTCGTAAATTTCGTACACCTCGAATACAATTCAGTTTATGCAACTTCCAAGAGTTTGAAATAATTTGTCGTTTCTACATTTGCCCCTGTCCGGCCCTCCTCAGTGTCAACAATTGTATCTACATGTGGAATAGCCTCATGTACCCTTCCAATCATGTCATCTACAGCCTCAATCCCAATGTTTGAATCCATTAACATATCAGTTGCTTGTTGAGGCTGCAAAGGATGCTGGGCTTCCCCATGACGTGTCCAATTTTTGTAGTTCCTTTCCATTTTGTTGTTGAGAAGATGGTCATACACAACCTCTCATGAATTATGGTAACGATTGTAACAAGTCCTACAAGGACACCATATCACAGAACCTTCAACCTTATCTTTGTATGTAAATGCAAGGAATTATTGAATCCCATCTAGGTTTTCCCTGGATAACCTCTCACCAGAATCAATCCAACTCCTGTTCATAGTACTGTACATGCCCATATTGACAATGTTACTTATCCGCCACAATAAATGAAAAAAACAAGTTATATGCTCATGCATCGTGAAACCTATCCATCCAACTTCTCTCTACAAGGTAGGTGGTCTTATCCCATTCAAGAATGCACAACCTATATAGCATAAAACAACTCAAACTGCTTCGTCCATCTCTCAGAAAAATTCGGCAGCATCTCCTCGCAGTTCTCCATGTACACGACGTAGACGAAGTGTATTGTTATACACAGACATCCAATATTCACACAGAGAACAACAAGATCTGCCGCACAAAATATCTCTCAAAGATGAACAATATCAAGCGATAAGCCACTAACTGCCATATAGATTTATACATTCCCAAACTGTCCGAAACTGGACAATTCAAGAACTGCCTCATCATAGGGAATCCACCAACTCCGATGAGGATTCTTGAACGGGTCTAAGGTTATATGTTTGTACTTCAACAAACTCATGCATGGATGAGTTAATCAAAATATATATGCATGCATGCAACAAACTATCTTAAACAATATTAAGCACATTAAAAACATTTCTTCTACTTATCTAGTAGAAGAAATAATAAATTACACTTTCTATGTTCTTTTTAATCTTTTAAAGGTCAATCATATTACTAATTACCACGTGTACCCTAATCATATTGTTCTAAAAAAAATTTGGGTAGAAAACATATTAGAAAAACACTATCACACATTCCAAAAATGACGAAAAGTAAAAATAAACAAATGGGATTTACAATAATTTCTAATCAAAAATACAAATTAAACAATGTTTAACATGTGTGAAAGCACCATTGGGATCCGCCATTAGAACACCGGCCTAAAGCATGGAAAAAACACACCAAAAGCAAACGCATCCCTACCTAACCCCATTGCCTTTACCTTAACAGATCCATATCCACCAATCTTGACCAACCTAAAAAAACCCCCCAAATTCTAACTAGGAACTATATATACACATTTCTAAAGGGTTTCAAGTTTCAGCCAATCTGTTAGAAAGGTAATGGTGGGTTAAATGGACCTACAAGTAAACTATGACAACTGTGTAAGAAGGAAAAAGACAATTTATAATCTAAAGTTGGTCTTAGCATATGTATAGATTACTTTATGCCATAGTTAAATGCAAATAAGAAGATGATATTATGTGCATTAAATTTGTAGGTAGATCACAAGATTCAGATTATAACATGATTAGAAGTGGTATAGGTTTCTTTTAATTTTATTTTGAACTTAGCAAAATGTATTTTTTCCATGAGAACTAACTTGAAATTTTGTCCAATTCACTCAACCATTGTTGTCTAACTCAATCAATAGGCTGCTTCTGTGGTGTTGATTTGAGATAACTTAGGCACAATTTATAACACCAACTTTGGCCGGATGAAAGTTTCTTCAGCTTTAGCAGCTGAAGCTTTTGCTGCTTATATTGTTGTGGAATGGTGAAGTCATTGAGTTTGAAGAATGTTAATATAGAAAGTGACTCTTTACAACTCATTCAAGTCTTATCGCAAAAGATGGTCCATGTCATTGGGACAATAAGGTACTAGTGGATGATATTTGGGTTTTGACGGAAGGTGAGAGCTGGTCTTTTGCATGGTTTCCTTATAGCTGATTCAAGTCTTATTGCAAAAAATGGTCCATGCCCTTGGGACAATAAGTTACTAAGCTTTGATGTTTCTTAGTTGTACTCTTTTGACTTCTTTGCAATAAAAAACTCAATCAATCTGATCAATGTCTAATTGATGTCGTTGACTTCAAATGGAGAAAACTTAATAACATCTTTTAGAGCAGCTTAATAAAACAAAATGAAAAACCAATGAAGTGAAATTCTGCTAATGGTTTTTACTAAACCTAATACCAATGTAATTAAATTCTTCTAATGGTTTTTAGTAAACCAAATACCTATATACATATTTAAGCTCTTTCTACATAGAAGTAGGATATAAACTATAAAGTGAGTTTGAAAGAAGAAAATGACTTGGGCTTCTAGTTATGTTTTCTGCTTTTGTTTTGTTTATTTGCATTATTTTGCACAAAAAAGTGGGGAAAAGGAAGTGTAAAACACTTGGGTATCCAATATATAACATATTCTTCTCTAGAACTTTGTTTATTCTTAAAATTCTATTCAAGTGATAGTGATTTGAACAAAATGTCAATGACATTGCTTACTTTTGATTAACATGATTAAATTTGTCCATCTACATTTTAGCAGACTATCTAATAAGCATTGTAAAATAAATACCAAAATCTTCTATGTAGAAAACTATTTGCTTAAGAGAAAAGACAACAAGAGAGAGAGAGAGAGAGAGAACTAAAATTAAATTTCTTTTAATTTGAAGTTTGTAAGCTTTATTTTGATTGGACCTATCATAACATTATATTTGGATCTCAGACTTGTTAAGGGAAAAGAAAACGAAAAGAAAAAGATAGGAAATGAAAAATGAAGTGAAAGAAGATAATTTTTTTTTTTTTTTTGGGTTATGGTTTGGATAGGTTAATCAAGAAAAATGAATAGGTATTTGTCAACAAAGATTCAATATTTTTTATTCCATTATGTATAATTTAATTTTTTTTTCTTTTCCTTTACAAATCCACAATAATGTTATCAAGTTCTGGTATATAAATCAAATAATATAATGCAAGCAAAAGTTCCTACATTCATGGAGATATAGAACAAATATTGTTACTTCATGAGGAACTATTATGATCCAAAAAGTTGGAACAAATATGTATATATATATGTATATACGCGTGTATAGAGACATGGGCGCCTGGGTTACCTGGTCAGGCAGTAGCAGCGGAAGCAACGGCAACGAGGAGGTGGAGGTAGTAGCGGCGGCAATAGTAGAGGAAGCAACGGCGGCTGTCGCTGGTGGAGGAGGAGGAGGCGGCAGCTGTGGGGGAGATCGGAGGAGGAGGAGGGGCTGTCTCTCAAATCTGCAGGATGAGGCGTTGGTGGAGGTTTGCTGCTAGACTGTCAACACCTATGGAGGAGAATGGCAGCGAGGGAGAACGTCAGCGTCGACGGAGGAGGAGGAGGAGAAAGGGGGGGGGGGGGGTGGCGGTTGTTCTCTTAGATCTGGTGGAGGTGTGCGCAACGTTTTTCTAAAATGGATCTGGGCATTTTGCTCGGACTGCCGACACCTATGGAGGAGAACAGCGGCGAGGTAACGTCGGCGGAGGAGGAAGTGGGTGTGGGTTGTTCTCTCAAATCCAGTATATGGAGGCACGCTTCTCTCAGAGAGTATTTTGTTCAATCGACTGATGAAAAGGGAGAAAATTTTTTGGCATCAAAACGACGTCGTTTCGTTGCCTATTTACGACAGGAGTCAGCTGTCGCAAAAATCCCGTGGCAAATACTAACCTTTTTGCCACGAAAAATCAGCCGTCGCAAAAATCCCGTGGCAAATACTAACCTTTTTGCCACGAAAAATCAGCCGTCGCATAAACGCCGTGGCAAAAAATTATTATTTGCCACGGGAAATTAGCCGTAGCAAAAACGTTGTCACAAAAGGTTGTATTTGGGACGGCATTTGTGACGACAAATTTTCCGCGACAAATAGCATTTTTTTTCACAGCAAACGAGCCGTCGCAAATACTTCCATCACAAAAAGCTCTATTTTTAATAGTGAGGCATCCCCAAGGAATGCGGTAAATGCAGTATGAGAAATACCTTGTTGCATGTGATCCAATTACTCTATTCTCAACATTGGTTCAACTTTATGATTTCTCACGAAATCCTTTATGTTGCACACTAAATGCTGCACACTAAAACTATGTGTTCTAAGAAACTTTATGCTCACGTGTGACACTTGGTAAGTATGACTTTTGCGAAGATTATTAAGTTTTAGGATTAGTTTTACCTAAACTCTTTGAGATTTGGCGTATTAGTACATAGACATAATATATTTAAAAAATACACCTAAACCTCCTAAGTTTTTGTGTATTGGTGCCTGACCCCTACCATTTGCTTTGTTTGCATGTTTCTATTTGTTGTTGACCAATTGACTTCATGAATTGATAAATTTGCCCCTCTTTCGCAATAAAAAATGAGAAGTACAAAAAGTAGTACTGTACACACTTTAATATTAGTCTATTGCATTTCCAATAGAAGTTGATGGGTCTAGTTCTGTATGTAGAATTATTAATACAATAGTACCTTCAATTTATAGATGGGTCTCTGGTACTAAAAAAAAATTAGGTCATTAGTGCCTAATTACCATCAGAAAGAAATTTTTACAGCAACATTTTTCCATATTAATCGGGCCTTTTTTTATCCCCCCCCCCCCCCCCCCCCCCCCTACAATACAAACCCAGCACCCAAACAAGGGGAAAAAAAGGAAGAGAAGACATACTGATGCTCACTATACGTTACTCCCATACATATAAATTAGTGTATAAAGCCTGTTTGGCCAACACAGTACCACAATCTCTCTCTCTCTCTCTCTCTCTCCACAAGATGCCGCTGCTATAAAACCTTGGCTACTCTGGAAAAAATTTCCAAATATTTAACATCTACTGCACGCTCAATAAGAAATTAAGCCAAAACAATGGAGAAAGAGACAAGACTTCTATGAGACACACTAGAGAGCCTGATTTACTTGTTCTAGTACATTGAAATCCCACTTTTTGATTTTTAATGTCGTATGCGTGTAAAGGGAGGGGCAGCCCATAATCGTTCCAATATTTTTTTCATGAGAACTCATGCAATCACCATAATAAATTTTATTAAAAGTTACTGTAAATTTTGTGTGTTAATTCTCTACCTTTAGTCATCTAGGTACATTCTTATGTACTTTCACTTATTAAACAAGAACCACAAAACCACCGCATGATGCTTCCTTGCTTCTTTTTATTTTATTTTATTTACACTTGTACGCAGTCTTCATTCTTGTTTGTTGGTTTGTTCCTTTCATTAAATGATAGAGGGTATTTCAAATACTTGACGAATATTTGTTTTAGTGAAAGTATAAACTTCAAGGATCCTTCACAACTTTAAGCTTAAGTACTTAGGATTTTTTTATTGCATTTTAGAGTACATATAATACGAGACTTATAGCTTGTGTGGCAGATTTGGTATGGATGCCACCATTTACATGATATATAGGACACTGGAGGAGATGCATAAACAAGCTACAAGTCATGCCAACTGATAATGTTCAACGTCACAGCTGCCGCTGTAATTCACTGCTCCATCCGAACACAACCCCCCCCCCCCCCCCCCCATGTCGATAGCAGATCCCTAGCCATATGTCTCGTTCCCAACACTTGAAGCAAGCATTGTCACCACACCACCGCCACCAACCCCGTAACCCCCTTCACCACCGCTGCATCGACCTCGGCTTTGTTATGACTGTCATCACCTGAATCGGTCACAACTTCTACGGGCTCTGGCCGGATGAAGAAATCTTCCCATGTCATCAGAGGTAGGGGCGGACCTATGCGTGAGTCAAGGGAACTGGTTCTCTGAATTTTTAAAATTATACTTAGATATCATAATTTGATAAAATTTAGTACTTTAACCCCTCAAAGTTTTTAAAATTTTATTGATATCCCACAAATATTTTTTAGTATTTAACATAAGAATATGAGTATTAACTTCTAAAAACTCAAAAAATTTATCTTAACTTTTTACTTTAATTCTCCCTTAAAATTTTTTTTGAGTCCGCCTCTAATTACAGGTGAGAGTGAACGAACGGAGAGAGGAGAGACAAATGATATAGGAGAAAAAGTGTAATCCAGAGAGAAATGAGAGATGCTAAAAATAAAGAGAGATATAAAGGCAAATGTGAGAAAAGACAGTGGGAGAGAGAAATGAGTGTAAATGGGCTGTCCTTTTTAATGGTTTTCGAGGAATTTATATTACATTTTATATATGCGTGTATACATATCAAGTAAAAATAAAAGAGGCTATGCAGCAGGAATGGGCGTGTGAGCTACAGTTCATATGGACGGAAGCTAATGAATGTGCCAATCAGCTGGCACAGGACGCGTTTCTTAGTGCAATACAAATTGAAAATTTGACCTACCCTCAACCTTTGTTCAGCGTGGTTAGATTTAGATACCCTTGAATGGGGTTTTTCTAGACGGTTCTTTGTTTAGTTTGTATAGTTTGTTGTTTGTTTTTTTTTTGGGGGAGGGGGTCTTAGGCCCCGTTGTACCAAAAAAAAAAAGAAGCAAACTGCTCAGTAATTCTCGCAAAATATTCTCAATAATCTGGAAAATGAATTAACCAAAAGGCCAAAACAAAAAAAAAAAAAGTGTATCCAACAACCTATATAGTAGTTTTATAAAAGGCTATTAACCCATTCTGACCGAAACATCACACGGAGCACAAGGACACAAATCATGTGTCCATAAAAGTCTATATATGCAAATTATGGACAAAATCACTATTTTAATTAAAACAATGAGCAACTATATCGTGCGTGGATTGGGCCTTATAGGCTTATTCGTACCGTGCGAGTGCAATGAAGCCCAAAAGTAGGCAAATGAATATTAATTCTTGGATTAATTACACTTTATCCCTTAATTAATTATTGGATTAATTGCACTTTACCCCTTTTTAGAATTAATACTCAAGCCTAAAAGTAAACACATGACTCCCTCTAATTTAGACTTATCAGCAAAATAGATAAAAAATCATTATATTTAACAGAAATTTTATCATATGGGTATTTTTGTCATTTTATTTCTTTAAATCAGAACATCAAAAAAATAATTTGGTGAAATAACTAAAAAAAAATCCTTCATAGACAAGCCTTTATTTTGACATAAAAGAGTTACATTTTTTATGTTCTAATTTAGAGAGAAAAAATAACAAAAATACCCGTATGATAGAATTTATGTTAAATCTAATAGTTTTCATCCATTTTGTAGATGAGTCCAAACCGTTGGGGATCATGTATTACTTTTAAACCACAGAGGGATCATTTGATTTTGACTTAAACCACAAGAGAGCAAAGTGTAATGACTTCTAAATTTCTTTGAGCTACTATGGTTGTCCTATCTTACACATGTCATCATATAGCATTTTACGGCTACTTAAAACCCTGTTTGGTAACATTAATAAGATTTCTTTGTTTTTCTTTAAAAAAACAAAAACTAAAAACAAAAAACATTGTTTATTTAAATTTTTTGTTTTTAGTTTTTTTACAAAATTTAGAAAAAAATTAAAAAAACATTAAAATGGGTGTGGTTTCTGTTTCTAAAACATTGCTTCAATACTGTTAGTATAACGGTAACCTACAAATGTTTATCACCAGATTATAAAAAAAAAAAGCAAAAACACAAAAAAAAAAAAAAAACTAACAGAGTTACCAAACGGGGCCTTAATATTTTTATTTTTTGTTTTTTTTTAAAAAAAACAATGTTTTTTTTATTGATTTTTGTTTTTAGTTGTTTATAAAATTCAAAAATATAAAATGAAAAACACTAAAAAAATGGGTGTGTTTTTTGTTTCCAAAACATTGGTCTGGTACGTTGGCACAACGGTAACTTATTAATGACCATCATCAAACCACAAAAAACACACAATAAAAAAAAAACTGACAGCGTTATCAAACGGACCTAAGAGTTCTTGCATTGTGTTTATCTCTGTTAATAGTATTTGCTAATGTGCTTAAGAATAACAAAACAACCAGACATCTTGAGTCCTCGCCTCCTCTCGCTTCTAGTGGGACGAGTATGGAGTGATAGTAATCAGGTAGGGTCGAATTTGGAGACAAGATGCAATAATCGCTCCGCCTAATCTGCACTTGCACATTTATATATACATATTTTGTTAAAATATGAATATTGCACTTTTTATTATTTTTATGATTTTATCTTTTGCTTTGCCCTTAAGTTTTGAAAAAAATAAAAATAAAAAACTAACATAAAGGAGATAGGGCCAGACGGGCTGGGTACAGGTACGGGTGCAGGTACGAGTACAGGGCAAGGGATCATGATAGGATGGAAATAGAATAGCGGTCTGAAGACTCAAACCCGGCCCCTTATGATCTTAGGTGTTCTCAAATCATAGTTTCGTTGCCTAGTGGGTCCACATATACTGCATATTCCTTTGTGTGAGAAAGCGCTTTGGTTTCCTATACTGTGGGCTTTGATTGCTCATAAAATTCCAACCCAAAAGATGCAATTTTATTACCAAACTTCCATAGCAATTTAGCCCGAGAATTGGGTGAATATTATTGACGCTGAAACCCAAGACCGCAATTATCATGACCCTAAACCTATTTATGTCAATTGATGTCGTGATTGGCAAGTAACTTAGTTACCAAAGACCGAAATTATTGAAAAGGATTATATGAGGATTTATAATTTGTCCTATGATTGACTATAGATGGAATATATTAGCAGAAGGATTATATGATAATTGCAAGTGTTATATATACAATTCCATTCAGAGTAAGTGCCTCCTCCTCAATTTTACATTTTACAATCATAACTTGATATCAAGTTGTTACAAATATTAGGCCATAAAAGAAAGTCACACAAGAAGAACTTGCCATAACCTCAAATATTACAATAATCTTAAAACATATAGCACCTCTCAAAGTCTTCAAAAGATACACCAATACATTTGACTTATAGCAGTTATCTTCTACAATACCAAGTACATAACTCCAGTCATTATCCATAAATCTAACCACATGCTTAGTCTTAAATTTTATTCCTTGAAATGTTTAGCAATAGGGCATGCTATTAGTCTAGTTATTAATGTAAGAAAACGTAAATGAATGTGGAAGCGAATTAACCCTGTATCTTAGTCGCATTAATTTGAAACTTGAAGAGGATATTCTACACACAATCTACAATGATTAGTGTTGTTACAATGAATAACAACATTGTATCTTTACAGCATAGAAGCCAAGTCTTACATCTATATATCTACAAAGATATAATAGTCAAAAGTCTTTTGACGTTGGTTGCACTAGGGGTATAGAAAGACACCCAAGAGGCACCTATGAAAGGGTACCAACCAATTGTACATGTATGTTATTTAACATACATGTTTGTACCCATATGGTTATTGGGTTGACTCACCATAGGTGCCAGATTTGGGTCCGTTACCTAACCCAAATATCAACATTTCCAGCTCGCACATGGTGGACAATTCTATCATTTCTCTTAATGTTTCATATACAAGACTATAAATTCATATAGGCTAATTTGTTGTGTGATCGTTGAGCAAACCTACAATTGGGAGCTCTACACTAGGAACTATTATCAGAGCCAGCATAGAGACACAGACTCTAATCACAAAACATGGTATCTCATGTATTCTAGATCCATTTAGACACATTAGTTCAAACATCTCTAATCCCTCAATAAGTGCATACTTAATGCTTCGAAGCTTTTGCCTATATATTCACATTTTTGTTGCATTATGCTACAACGCCAAAGTTGTCAACAATAAATATATCGCAGGATGTTCCAAATGCCCTCGTGTCATTTAGATAAGAAATAATCGCTTTTCTAGTGATGTCCCGGAAGGCCGAATCATTCATGGCCATAGGTAACATGCCAAAGTAGCTGAACATTATTTCTATCCCCCGATGACATATTGTAAGGTCAAGAGTACTAAAAAAAATTGGTCATATACAAATGACCTAGTCATATAAAAATGACTCGAAGGACTTCACATGGTGAGGAAGTGGGGACCTATTCCTTCACATATGCTTAATCGGTCGTCAAGCACATGTAGTATGAAATACATGCTATGGTGGAGTGTCTCGATCCAACTGAGGAGAGCATATGTCATACTTGTAAGCACCCCATTTTTGCCCACTCGGCAATCTCCGGCCCGATTGGGCTCATTTTCACACAGCACATGCATATTCAGACTCTAACACAACTTCTAAACTCCAATTTAGTCCACCGGTTGCTTCCCGAGCCTATAAGGCCCACTTGAAGCTAAATGACTATTTTGCCCGTAGGCATTTAAAAGCCTCGGGAACCACCCTGGCTCTGGGTATCAAACCGGTAACCTCCCGAGAATGCTTCTTATAGTATTCTCGACCTTTCTTTATCTTTTCAGATCATTCCGAGTCAATTCCGGCAAACTCAGTGCAAAATGACTATTTTGCCCCTGGTGGGCCGATCGCCTTTTTCGACCACATCGGTTCCGGGTATCAAACCGGTAATCTGTGGGAACATTCTAAATAATGTTTTCAAATCTTGAGTCTTCTTCTGGAACATTCCGAGTCCGTCCTGGAAACTTTCCGGCCTAGTTGACTGTTTTGCCCCTAATTGCCCGGTTGACCCCTCTAACAAACCCTGACATCCTTTTTCAAGTCTACTACCTCTGGGACACTGTTTTAAGTGTTCTTGTCCCTTTCTGGCCTTCCAGGCCATTCCCGGTCCCTTAAATCCTTCCCGAACCTTCCAGAGCCACTCCTAGTGAAGCCAGACTAAAAATTACATGCTAGTCACTAGTACACGGACCCAAATCTTCTGAAGATACATTGCTTGCCGACCTTAAAACTTTCCTAAGTGGCTGGCACCACTACTAGTGGTGCCAAGCCAAATTTTTGCCTGACGCTACTCCTAGTGGTGCTAGAAGGTTTTTTAGCCTGGCACCACTACAACAGGCGCTAGGTTATTCCTCTCTCTATAAATATAGAGTCTCCTTCAGTGTGAAAGAAGTCTGCCAACTCGGTCTGAAAACTCTATTATTCGATATACAGAGCTCATAGCCTCTCTAAACCCTAGTCTCCTTTAGGTTTTCCAAACCCTAGCCTCCTATAAACTCATACACACTCTCATACACTCATACACTAGCCTCCAAAGCCTCTATTGAAGACTTAAAGTGCTGTAACCTGAAGCTCTCGAAGATCAAGACAAGTTCCTGAAGATCAAGACAAAGGCTGAAGCGAAGACCCAAGCAAAGCAAGAAAAACAAAGCGCGCAAAGCAAAGAAAAGTAAAGAAGACACCAGGTAGGCTCTCTATTTAAGTTTACGCATTGCCCCCCTCTCTCTTCTCTCTCCGAACCCACTTGGGTTTTCTTCTATTTTAATCCCCCATCTTCTTCCCCCCCTTTCTTGCATGCTTGAAACAAGGGACTTCCCAGTCCATGTGTAGGATTAGGCTATTGGAAGGTCACTGTGTCGGGAACTTTCTTTTAGTCTAACCGGAGACCACGTGGGTTTGGCCCCTTTGAATATATGGTGAAGCCTTTAACCTTATAAGTTCACAACCCCAACTTGCATTGTGCATATCATAATCTTGCATTCTTCCAAAATTCATTTTTTTAACTTGTTTTCAAAAGCTTGCATCAAAATTGTTTTCAAAACTTGTATTAAAATTTTCTTTTTCAAAACCACAATCCTAAGGTGGTTCTAGCCTTTCCATGGTTAGGGTTGCTTTAGGAAAGTGTTATATTTAAAGTAACCAATACGGTCCATATTTTCAAATCCTTGTTGTTTTGAAAACCACTATCTTAAAGTGATTTTAATCTTCTTATGGTTAGAATCGCTTTAGGAAAGTGCGATATTTTATATACTTTCTAAAAACTCCCTTTTCAAATCTCTCCCTCTAAAAATCTCTTTTCTAACATACTTTTTAAAAACTCTCTCCAATCTCCTTTCCAAAATTATTTTAAAAAACTCCCTCAAAAATTCTATTTTTCAAAAACTCTTTTTCAAGCTCCTTTCCAAAAATGATTTCTTCAAAATTCACTTTCTAAAAATGCTCCTTATGTTTCCTTTTTAAACAAATCTTTCCAAAAATATCTGTCCCAAATTCTCTTTCCAAAAACTCTCTCAAAGTTTTACTTTCCAAAAACTCTCTTCAAGATTCACTTTCTAAAAACTCCTCTCTAGGATTTCCTTCCAAAAATCTCCCTTTCTAAAAACTCACTTTCCAAAATCTCTTTCCTTGGAGCCCAAGTCAAACCGTAGAACCCACAATTAGGAAACCCTAATTTCCTTTCTCAAAAACTTAATTTTCAATCTTGCCTTAAAACCTAGGTTTTCAAAATCTCATTTTTACATCTAAATCATAAGTTTCCAAAGCCTATTTTCTACGTGAAAACTATAGTCTTCCAAATCTAGGGTTTCTAAAACTTCATCCTTCCAAATTCATGCCAAATCCAATCTTCCCCTTAGGAAATCAGATCCAATCTCCTATTTAGAAAACTAGATCTCATCCTCCGTTTTTGGAAACAAAATCAAAACACATCTTTTAGAAACAAAATCCAATCTTTTATTTTAGGAAATAGGAATCTCAATCCTTCCAAACCCAAATCTTTCTTAATTCAAATCTTTCCTAATCTCCTACTTTCCTAAATCTTAAGTTTCCAAAATTTAAACTTTTAAATCTTTCCTTAAACTAAGCTTCCAAATCATTCCTAATTCAACCCTTTCCTAATTCCATACCTTCCAAATTTTGACTTTCTAAATCTAAGTTGTTCAAACCTTTCCTAATCTCAAGAATTTCTAAAACTCAAACTTTGAATCTTTCCAAAATTCTAAACTTCCCTAAACTTCAAATCTTTCTAAATGTAAAACTTTTCTAAACTCAAAACTTTCTTACTTTCAAAACTCCCCTATTTCAAAACATTCTAAATTAAAAAATTTTCAATTTCAAAACATTCCTATTTCAAAACTTTCTTAATTTGAAAACTTTTCCAAACCAAAACTTTCCTAAATCAATTCTGTCCTAAAACGAAAAGTTTCCTAAATCGAAACTTTCCTAAAAATGAAACTTTTCTATTTTGAAACTTTCCAAATTTGAATTTTTCCTAAATTCTAATCTTTCCTAATCTTCCAAGTTCAACACTCGAGTCAAATCTTTCTTAATCTCAAGCCCTTCCTAAATCCTATCTTCCTAAGTCTGGGTTTCTTAAATCTCAATCTTCCCAAAACATTTTCCAATCTTTTCAATTCCAAATTCCAACCTTTTATTCTAAGTTCAACTTCAACTCTTTTTCCAATCAAATCTTCTATTTTCTATCGGACTCTTGTCTGAACTACGACTGACCTGATTCTTAAAAAAGGATACGTAGGCAACCCTCTTGGGTGCGGTCACAACCTTTTTTCAAGCTTCTATTTCTACAACATTTTTCAAATCTCCAATTCCACAACCTGTTTCCAATTTTCAATTCCATAATTCTTCTCAAATCTCTTTTCTCAAATCTATTTTCAAAATCAAATCAAATCTATCTTTTCAAATTTCATTTCAATTTCAAGTTCAAATCTATCTTTTCAAATCTCTCTTAAATCAAATCAATCTCTTTTCAAATCTGTTTTCTAACTCTCTTTTTCTATTGCATTTACATATCATGCATCATGTCTTTTTAAACATTCTTTTTCTTAAGTGGATAGGATTGGACATTTGTTAGTTGAAGACTCTCATAGGTGATTCTAGGGTAAATAGACATGTAGGTACTACAAGGCCGAGGTAGGGTGATGGCTTAGTGAGTCTTCCCTATACATAACCAACCTTTGAACCTAGGATCATTGTTTTCAAAGACTAAAATAGAGTTTATTTTCAAAAAAGGGCTTAAATATTTTCTAAAGGTTGCCAAATAACCTATTTTCTTAAAAATCCTCTCTTGAGGAAGTATTTTTAAAATCATTTTCAAAAACCCTAAGTGTAGTCTTCAGATTATGCTTAGTTTTTAGGTGACCTAACTCACCTTAATCAAGTTAGGTGGCGACTCCAAATGTTTTCCAAAAGCCCTTTATTCAAATCTATTTTCAATTCAAACCTAGTTGCACTTATTCTTCTAGGAGGATGAGTTTTAACGAGAGAGTACAGTATTTTTCCTGCTTGTGTGTGTATTCTTCGAGTGCGAAAAATCTGGGCGCGACAATACTTATACACTACACAAATCTTAGTCTAGCCATTACACAAACGTCTAATTTGAGTTCTCTATTTGCACACTATCTAAAGGCACCAAAATTTAAGATCTTGAATTTGGCTAATCAAAACAATACAAACATAACAGACACTGGGTCATAATTAGAATCGACCTTCGCGTCGAGTCTCATCTTATTTACGAATAAGGTGACACTATAGCATACTGTGTTTAATCTTTACTTGCTATTTTAAGCACCAAAAGCAACTAAAATGCTAAATGCATGCTTACCATAAGCGCCAAAGGTGATTACTCATGTGAGTGAGTCAATCTTGCTTGTTGACATAATCAATGTGTGTGCTGAAAAAATGACAAAATAATAATGCAACATTCAGACATAACATAATTAAAACAAACTTTTGTACTGAGGCAATAATATCCCCAAAATGTTAAAATTCAAATAACTAAGTGATCAACACTAACATAAGTACACTATGACAATTTACGAAGTCCTAGAGCTATAATATGACCCAAATAAGTCTCTTGAACTGTAGGCTTAGTTAGGGGGTCCGCAACCAGGCAGGTCATAGATATGCACTTTAAAATCACTTCCTTTTGTGCTACTATATCTCTGATGTAATGATATCTCAAATCTACATGTTTGGTTCTCCCATGATACTTAAAATCCTTTGCACAGGCTAAAGCAGCCATACTATCACAATAAATTGTTATTGGGCCCCAAGGATGTGTGACAACTTTAAGGTGTTGAAGGAACCTTCTTAACCAAACAGCTTCTTAAACGGCAGCAGAACAAGCCACGTACTCTACCTCCATGGTAGATAAAGCTATACAGGTTTGTTTTTTGCTACTCCAAGTAATGGCCCTACCATTAAGTAAAAAAGTATATCTTGACGTGGACTGCTGTTCATCTACATCGCCTCCCCAATCAACATCACAGTATCCTTCTAGGTGCAAATTCAGAAACTGGTAGAGTAGCATACATCAAGCTCCCAACAACACTAAAATAAGGAATGCAGGCCATCTGTTCTTTTTTCTCAAGAGTCTGAGGACACATCTCTAGGCTTAGGTTTTCATTTTTCGCAATAGGAGTATCTATGGGCGTACAGTTTTTGCGTATAGAATTTTCAAGTACTTTGTTAATATAAGTCTCTTGAGACAAACTAAGAAGTTTTTTGAAACGATTCCTAAAGATCTTAACTCCGAGAACATAACTTACTTCACCTAAGTCTTTCATCTCAAAAGTTGAGGACAACCACTTTTAAATAGCAACAATCAAGTCCTTATTATTTTTGGCCAATAGAATGTCATCAACGTACAATGAAAGAATTAAGAAACTATCTGTAGCCTGTTTAACATACATACAATGGTCTTCATCAATCATCATAAACCCATTAGAAATAATAGCTTGATAAAATCTCAAATACCACTGTCTAGATGATTGTTTCAGGCCATAGATGAATTTTTTAAGTTTACAAACTTCCTACTCATGATCCATTGCCATGAAACCTTCAAGTTGATCCATATAGATCTCCTTATCAAGTTCTCCATTAAGGAATGGTTTTAATGTCTATTTGGTATAGTTCTAAATCTAAATGTGTGACAATGGCTGGAATCATGCAAATTGAGGCAAACCTTGCAACTCGAGAGAAAGTTTTCTCAAAGTCAACACCCTCTCGTTGGGTGTAATCCTTAGCCACTAGACGAGCCTTATATGTCTCTATGGATCCATCAACTTTATCCTGGATTTTGAGAATCCATTTATTCCCAACAGTCAACTCAATCCTAGACTTGGTTGACTTTCATAGACTCCATTTCATCATTCATTATAATTGTCCACTTTCATGGACTCCATGTTCACTTCTACGCAATTATGTCTTTAGAGGATCTACGTCCAATGGAAATAGTCCATCATCAGGTAAGCTACTCCCACTATCCCTAGGAGATTGAGGAATTACTTCCCCACCCTCTCCTAAAATAGTTAGAGCATCGTCTTATGGATCCGGTAACTTAAAGAGTTCGATCTCTTGAGACACATCACCTCGATTAGGGAAAATTTTCTCAAGAAAAACTACGACTCAAGTTCAGTCACATTTCTATTAGGCTGCTGACCTAAAAACACAAAGCCCTTATAGTGTTCAGAATAATGAATGAAGATACACTTATTCCCTCTAGGGCCTAACTTCACATGCTTATAAGAAGTGTTGTGTACATAGGCAGTCGATCCCCATAGATGCAAATTACCTAGATCAAGTTATTCACCAGTCCATAACTCATATAGGGTAGAAGGTACTGATTTAAAAGGCACTCGGTTAAGGATATGGGTAGCAGCTAACAGAGCGTCTCCCTAATATGAAATAGGAAGATTAGCTTGCGTTATCATCGATCTAACCATATCCAATAAAGTGCGATTCCTTTGCTCCGCTACGCCATTTTCTTACAGAGTCCTTGAATTGTTAACTGTCTAAGCATTCCTTTATCTTCATAGAGTTTCTTGAACTGTTCAGATGGATACTCACTGCCTTGGTCAGTGTTAAGAGCCTTAATGCTCTTGTTTAACTGATTTTCAACCATTTTGACATAACGTCTAAAGCAATCCAATTCTTTGAACTTATGAGAGAGTAGATAAACATGTCCAAAGCACGTAAAGTCATCTACAAATGTAATTAAATAGGGTGCACCATGTCTTACCTTGATATTCATTAGGCCACAGATATCGGAGTGTATTAATTGTAATGGCATAGATGCCTTTCTGGCTTTGCCAACTAGTTTTCTAGTTAACTTGCCTGCAAGACAATTCTCACAGACAGGCAAATGAATGTTAGCAAGTGGGCCTAAGAGACTTTCTTGAGCTAACCGAGTCATACGATCTTGCCCAGTATAACCTAGTCCAACATGCCATGTAATTGAATCAACATCACTAATAGATGTATTAAAAGAATAAGATCCACACAACTATTATTACTATAATAATCAATATCCAATACAACAAAATTATTTGTTACATAACCAGATCCATAATAATTATGATCCTTATAAATGCTAATGCGCTGAACCTTAAATTGAAAAGTGAAGCCTACATTCATTAAACTATAATTGATAACAAGTTTGTCTAATCCCTAGAGCATATAACACATCATGGAGGTACAAAGTGCACCCATTGCAATTCCAACTGGTAGGTACCATTGCTAAGTACATCGATACTAGACTTGTTCCCCATCGTCTACTTCCTTTTGGAATTTGACGATACTCCATGAACCCAAATATGTGTCTCACTATGTGGTATGTTTCTCCGAAGTCTACAATCCATACATTAGAAGAGTGAGCAACAAAGACTTGACTAGTAACAAAACAGTCAGTTTGAGAGATAGAATTATGGAGTACCTTTTTTGGCTATGTGCATTCATAAGCAAAGTTTCTTGTTATAGTTATAGCAGACCATTATGGCTTTAGTTTTCTTACTACTTTAGGATCCCCCTTTGTGCATATTAGAACCAAGTTTCTTAGGTCTATCTTTAACTTCAACTTTATGCCCACCACGCTAACGTTTGAACTACGCAAAGCACCATCTGCAACATAAGAATTGTTGTCAATTTTAGCATCCTTAAGGTGCTAAGGTTCAAGCTCTAGATGACGCGATAAAGTTTCAAATGTTTTCACACTCTCATTATACTTCATGTTTTGCTATATGTGCTCCCAAGAGTGTGAAGGTGAGCGAAGTACAGCTTGGACTTGCTGTTCATTAGTTAAAACGTGATCGTTAGCACCTAGTTTACGTATCATAACTGACACGACTTGCAAGTGCTGCTTTATTAAATGATGCTGCTTCTTGGTGTATGAGTCAAATCGCATTATCAGCTTGTGAAGTCTTGCTAGAGAAGTAACACCAAACTTCTCTTTAAACGCTTCCCACATTGCATGAGCAGTGGGGTGGTTCTCAAACTCAGCAATCAAGTCATTCTGCATGCTCGCTAACATAGCAAAGCAAACAACTTGATCCTTTTGCAGCCAAGACTCATATACCTTCTTATCTTGGGGAGTTTAGGTCTGTAAGTTTTGGCATAACCAAATCAAGAGATATTAGCACAACACATACTATGATTTTGCTGCAAAAATCTAAATTCAAACTCTAATAACTTTTACAAGTCGCAAGATCGAAAGTTCACTTAGTTTTCCATCATCTCTCGCGCTCCAAGAAATGATTATTAATATTTAATTTAATTAATGCGTAAAATTTCAGTTTATCGATAGTGAAATCTGAAAATTTCTCCACCACGGGTTAAACCTCCCACTTGATCTAGCATCTCTAGGCATGCTAATCAATATTAATTCCATATCATGCATGCATTAATTTTCTAACAAAAAATAAAAATGCTAAACAACTAAAATGATATGGAATTCTAACACAAGATGTAACAAAAACATGTCAATCAACAAAATAAATGCTAAGGAAATTATCCAATATGCTACAATACTAAATTACAGCATATTCAAGGACTACATAAGTAATTAGGCATTTATTATAATTTTTAAAATTTTAAACAATTAAAAATGCCAAAAATAACCTAATGAAAATATCTGGAAACCTTTGAAAAATATAGAGTAGGCTAACACCGAGAACAAAAATGTTTGAAACTTGGAACACAAAACCAGAAACCTGAATAGGCCCTCACGTGCCTCCACGTGCATGAGTGGCTATCAAATTTCCCATTTTTACCATTTTTAAAATATTTAATTCATAAATAAAATTTAAGTTGTTGAAAAGATCTATAAAAATAATAGAAAAATAGGAAATCAATTTCTGAGTATTTTAGAAAAAATCAAAATAAACACAAAGCCCAAAGCAGCCTGTACGCCTTATTGCCTGTGACTAGGACTTGGTTCTCAATCACTATACATCGTCTTCTTTAATGAATTCAAATTATATTTTGAGGGCAACCATATCTCTCAAACTGCAAGTTCAAATGATGCAAATAATATATCGTTGGAAAGATCTTGAGAGGACGAATGCAACCTTATAACAGCAATCGAAAATATTTGTGGATAGAGAACGAAGTAGATGAAGTTTCTGCAATTGCAACTACGGTTGTGATTTCATCTCAATTCACAAGGGATTTAATGACGAAATTTTACAAGTATAATCAACAGTGCATAGGCTACAACATACTAAAAAATCAAGCAATTTTGTGACTATTGGTCTGTGACTCCATTAACGCCCGTTTGCAGTTTTTGTGTGAAAACATTGTTTGTAACTCATGAAAATGCATCTTAACAACACATAAACAATATTTATAGAAATGAGAACACTATAAAAGCTTTGATACCATTGTAAGAAAATGTAAACGAATGTGAAAGCAGATTAACCTTGTACCTTAGTCGCGTTAACTGCGAACTTTAATAGGATGTTCTACGCACAATCTACAATGGTTAGTATTGCTACAATGAAGAACAATAATGTGTTTTCATAGCACACAAGGCAAGTCTTACATTTGTATAGCTACAGAGATATAACGGTCAAAAGTCCTTTGACGTTGGTTGCACTTAGGGTATATAAAGACACCCAATAGGCAATTATGAAAAGGTACCAACCAATGGAACATGTCTGTTCTTTAACAAACATGTTTATACCCATATGGTTACCAAGTCGACCCACCATGGGCGCCCGATTTGGGTCCAAGCCCTAACCTGAATAGCAACAATTAATGTAGGCGTTATAACATTAAAATATTCTTTGCACTTGTATAACTAGAAATATAAGTTATTCGATTGAATCTGAAAGTATTTAAATATACAAGAGATTAACAGTAATAAAAAAAATATCATAGCCTGTGGAATTGAAACTTATAATCTTATTTATGGATATCAGTTCATAAGATGCTCATGTTTTATTTATTTGAACTTATTCATGATATGCTTATATCCAATTTTAGCAGAACTATCCATAACTTCACTTATATCAAAATGTTTAATGTGCTTATGCTGAACATTCCATACAATTCTGTCGCGCCCAGATTTTTCGCACTTGAGGAATACACACACAAGCGGGAAAAATGCTGTACTCTCTCGTTAGAACTCACCCTTCTAGAAGAATGAGTGCGACTAGGTTTGAATTGAAAATAAGTTTGAATAAAGGGCTTTTGAAAAAAGTTTGGAGTCGTCACCTAACTTGATTAAGGTGAGTTAGGTCACCTAAAAACTAAGAATAATCCAAAGACTACACTTAGGGCTTTTGAAAAAGGTTTTGAAAATATCACCTCGAGAGAGGGTTTTTAAGAAAAACAAGATGTTTGGCAACCTTTGAAAAATATTTAGCCCTTTTTAGAAAAATAACTTCTTTGGTCTTTGAAATCAGTGATCTAGGTACGGAGGTTGGTTATGTGTAGGGAAGACGCACTAAGCCATCACCCTACCCTGCTCTTTCGGTACCTACATGTCAATCTACCCTAGATTAACCTATGAGAGTCTCCAACTAGCTAATGTTCAATCCTATCCACTTTAAAAAACAATGTTTAAAAACTATCATGATGCATGAGATGCAAGTGCTAGAAAAGAATATTGAAAAATAGATTTGGAAAGAAATTGATTTAATTTTAGAAGGGAGATTTGAAAGGGATAGATTTGAAATTGAAAAGTTTTGGAAATTGAAAATAGAGATTTGAAAATAGATTTTTGGAATTGGAAGTTTAAAAATAGATTGGAGATTTGAAAAGGTTGTAGAATTTGAAATTTGAAAAATGTGGAGAAATTTGAAATTTGAAAGACGTTGTGACCACATCCATGAGGGTTGCCTACGTATCTTTTTGGAGGAATCAGGTCAGTCATAATTCAGATAAGAGTCCGATTGAAAATAGAAGAGTTGATTGGAAGAAAGAGATTTTGATTGGAAGATGGATTTCATTTGAACTCAAAATAAATGATTGAAAATTGGAATTTAGAATTTCGGAATTGAAGAGATTGGATTTTGATTTGAAAAGATAGAACTTGGAAGAAAAATCTAGACTTATTTTGGAAAGATGAAGGTTTAGGAAACCTAGACTTAGGAAAGATTTGACTTGACTTGGAAGGATTTTTGAAAAGATTTGACCCAAAAGTTGGGCTTGGAAAGATTAGGGAAGACTAGATTTGGGAAAGATGAGAATTAGGGAAGTTTCAAATTAGGAAAGTGTAATTTTAGAAAAGTTTTGGTTTAGGAAAGCTTTGAATTAAGAAAGTTTCATGTTAAGAAAGTTTCATCTTTGGAAAGTTTCGTTTTAGGAAAGTTTCAATTTCGGAAAGTGTTCGAATTGGGAAAGTTTTCATTTTAGGAAAGGTTTTGAAATTAGGAAGTTTTGAAAGTTGGAAAGTTTGGAATGTTTTGAAATAGGGAAGTTTTGAAAATTGAAAAGTTTCATTTTAGGAAAGGTTTTGAAACAGGAAAGTGTTGAATTTAGAAATGTTTTGAATTAGGAAAGTTTAGTTTAAGAAAGGTTTAGAATTTGGAAAGCTTAGAATTTTAGAAAGATTTTAAATTAGGAAAGATTTAGAAAAGCTTTGAATTAAGAAAGTTTCAACTTTAGAAAGTTTTGAATTTAGGAAAGTTTTGAGTTTAGAAAGCTTTGGATTTAGAAAGATTTGAAATTTAGAAAGTTTAAGATTTAGAAAGTTTTAGAGTTTTAGTTTTAGAAAATCTTGAGATTATGAAAGGTTTGAAAACTTAGATTTGCAAAGTTGAGATTTGGAAAGGGGTAGAATTAGGAAAGATGTGGAAGTTTAGTGTTTAAGGAAAGTTTTTAGGAAACTTATGATTTAGGAAATTAGGAAAGATTTGATCTAAGAAAGGTTTGGATTAGGAAGGGGACTGGATCTTGTTTCTAAAAGGGAAGGTTTGATTTTGTTTCCAAAAACGGAGGATAGGATCTAGTTTCTTAAACGGGAAGATTGGATTTGGTTTCCTAAAGGGAAGATTGGATTTGACAAGGATTTGGAAAGGAAAGTTTCTAGAAATCCTAGATTTGGAAAACTATAGTTTTGACGTAGAAAAGAGATTTTGGAAATGTGTATAGCTTTGATGTGAAACAAGAGGTTTTGGAAACTTAGGTTTTAAGGCAAGTTTGAAAACCATGTTTTCGGGAAGAGAATTAGGGTTTCGTAATGGTGGGTTCTAGGGCTTGACTTGGGCTCTAAGGCAAGAGTTCTTGGAAAGTGTGTTTTTGGAAACAAGTTTTTGGAAGGAAATTCTAGAGTGGAGTTTATAGAGGGAAGATTCTAGGAAGAGAGTTTTTAGAAAGATTTTTGGTAGAAGATTGTTGAAAAGAGTTTTTTTGGAAAGATTTTTTTCTAGGGAGCATTTTTAGAAAGTAGATTTTGGGGAGAGGATTTTGGAAGGAGTTGAAAAAAGGAGTTTTGAAAAATAGATATTTGGAGGGAGTTTTTGAAAACAACTTTGGAAAGGAGAGTTTTAGGAAAGCACGTTGAAAAAGAGAGTTTTTGAAAGAGAGACTTTTGAAAAGAGAGTTTTTAGAAGGTGTAAAAACATCTCACTTTCCTAAAGCAATTCTAACCATAAGAGAGCTAGAACCACTTTAGGAAAGCGGTTTTGAAAACAACAAGATTTGAAAATATGGACCACATTAGTCACTTTGAATGTAATACTTTCCTAAAGCAACCCTAGTTATGGAAAGGCTAGAATCCATCTAGGATTGTGATTTTGAAAACAAGTTTTTGAAAAGGAAATTTTGATGCAATTATGGAAACAAGTTTGAAAATGATTTTGAAAACGAGTTTGAAAACGATTTTTGGAAGATGCATGATCATGATATGCACAATGTAAGTTTGTGGGTCGTGAACATACAAGGTTAAGGCTTCATCACATAATCAAGGGGGCCAAACCCACGTGGTCTCCGGTTAGCCTAATGGAAAGCCGACACAGTGACCCTCCGATAGTCTAATCCTACATATGGACCGGGAGTCCTCTTGTTTTAAGCATGCAAAGAAAGAGGGGGGGGGGGGGGGGGGGAAGAGATGAGGGATTAAAATAGAGAAAACCCAAGTGGGTTAGGAGAGAGAAGAGAGAGGGGGAAGTGCAGAAATGTAAAACGAGAGCCTACCTTGTGTCTTGTTTATTTTGTAAGCCTTGCATGTCTTTGATCTTTGTTTTGATCTTCGTCTTCAATCCTCAAGAGCTGTCTTCAATCTTCAAACTTCAGATGGCAGCTCTTCAAGTCTTCAAAGGAGGGTTGGAGGCTGGTGTATAAATGTATGGGGGTATGTATGAGTGTATAAGAGGCTAGGGTTTAGTGTATGGTGGCTAGGGTTTGGAAAACCTAGGGAGACTAGGGTTTAGGGGGTGCTCGAGCTCTGTATATCGAAATATAGGATTTTTAGATTGAGTTTACGGACCCCTTTCACACTAGAAGAGGCTCTGTATTTATAGAGAGAGGAATGCACTGGCGCTTGTGGCAGTGGCGCTAGGCCAAACATTACACTGGCACCACTAGGAGTGGCGCCAGGACATTTTTTACCTTGGCTCCACTAGTAGTGGCGCCAGCTATTTAGGAAATGTATAAGGTTGGCAAGGAACGTATCTTTGACTAGATTTAGGCGCTTGTACTAGTGACTACCATGTAATATTTAGCCTAGTTTCACTAGGAGTGACTCTAAAAAGTCCAGGAATGATTTAAGGGACTGGGAATGGCCTAAAAGGCCGAAAAAGAGCAGGAACACTTAAAATAGTGTCGTAGAGGTATTTGACTTGAAAAATGAGGATAGGATATGTCGCAAGGGTTGACTGGGCCTCTAGGGGTAAAACGGTTAATCAAATCGGAAAGCTGCCAGGACGGACTCGGACTATCCTGGAAGAAGACTTAAGATTTGGAAACATTATTCAGAATGTTCCCAAAGGTTGCCAGTTTGATACCCAGAGCCGGTGTGGTCGAAAAAGGTGACCGGCCCACTAAGGGCAAAACGGTCATTTTGCACCGGGTTTGCCGAAACTAACTCGAAACGATCCAAAAGGACAAAGAAAGGTTTGAGGACACTATAAAAAGTATTCTCGGGAAGTTACCGGTTTGATACTCAGAGCCGGTGTGGTCGAAAAAGGTGACCGGCCCTCTAGGGGCAAAACGGTTATTTTGCATCGGGTTTGCCGGAACTGACTCAAAATGATCCAGAAAGGTAGACGAAGGTTGAGAATACTATAAGAAGTAATCTCAGAAGGTTACTGGTTTGATACCTAGAGCCGGTGTGGTTCCCTGGGCGTTTGGATTCCTAGGGGCAGAATGGTCATCTTGACTGGAAAGTCTCGGAAAAGGCCCAATGGGCAGTTTGGCCATTTTT
Organism: Euryodendron excelsum; assembly: GCA_033060915.1. Classification (NCBI taxonomy): domain Eukaryota; kingdom Viridiplantae; phylum Streptophyta; class Magnoliopsida; order Ericales; family Pentaphylacaceae; genus Euryodendron; species Euryodendron excelsum. The sequence continues at coordinate 23,231,588 of CM065395.1, forward strand.
CACCGAAGTGGGCTAGCAGGTACTGGTGTTGACCTAGGTTTTGAGTGTTTTTACCACTCTAACAGCAGTCGTCGTGACATAGGGTTTTGTTAACAATTCCCTATATCGACCTGTTTACGAGTATTTCTGCTACTCGGACTGTCTCGAGGACTAAATTGTCTCGAGAGAGGGATTAAAATTGGAAAGGGGTCTTACCGTCTTCGAAAAGATGTGCCTAATTTGGAACCGTCTCAAGGAATAAACTATCTCGAGATAGGGATTGGAAAGGGGACTTACCGTCTTCAGAAAGACGTACCTAATTTGGAACCGTCTCGAGGAATAAACTGTCTCGAGAGAGGGATTGGAAAGGGGACTTATCGTCTTCAGAAAGACGTGCCTGATTTGGAACCGTCTCGAGGAACAAACTGTCTCGAGAGAGGGATTGGAAAGAGGACTTACCGTCTTCGGAAAGACGTGCCTCATTTGGAACCGTCTCGAAGAATAAACTGTCTTGAGAGAGGGATTAGAAAGGGGACTTACCGTCTTCAGAAAGACTTGCCTGATTTGGAACCGTCTAGAGGAATTAACTATCTCGAGAGAGGGGTTGGAAAAGGGACATACCGTCTTTGGAACGATGTGCCTGATTTGGAACCGTCTCGATGAATAAACTATATCGAGAGAGGGATTGGAAAGGGGACTTACCATCTTCAGAAAGACGTGCCTGATTGGAGTAGTTTTACCGTCTCGAGGAATCAACTATCTCAAGAGAGGGGTTGTAGTTGGAATTGGGGAGAACAATGCCCCTAAGGGCATTTTGGTCATTTTGCCTCTATTTGGGCCTGGCGGGACCGCGAAGCGATGGACTGATGGGATTTAGACTTAGAGAGTCGGTTTCGATTGGGATACGTCCATATTGACTTGAGTTCAAATCTGGATGGAGCGTAGACTGCCGAACGGTCAAAAATGGGATGCTTACAGCTGCCCGTTTTTTCTGTTTTTACTTGTTGAAGACAGAAAACAATAAAAGTAAGAGTCCCATGTTGACCGCGAGGCAGTCGGAGGGATGGATATTGGGAATTGTTCGACAATAGGGGTCGAAAATGGATAGCGGGCCAAAAAAGCATTCGAAAACGAGTTTTGGCGGGAAAAAGGGCAAAGTTGCCCAGATTTGGAAACTGGAGCCACTAGGAGTGGCACCTTTGGCAGGGAAGGCTTGGCGCCTTTGCTAGTGGTGCCAGGCTTAGGAACAAAACCAAAAAATTTTCTGGTTTGAACACATGCGGCATTTTTGGAGAGTTTTCGCAAATCTAAGAGGCATTGCAAAGAAGCTGACTTGGACATTGAAGGAGCACTTGTTGGAGACCATAGGTGATTGCCGGAAGGAGACCACGTCGCCGGAAAAGTCGCTGGAAGAGAAGATTTCGCCGAAAGACTTCCAAAAAGTGAGTTTTCGAATTTTTATTGATTTTGATGTGTAGAATTTCGTTTGAATCATGTGAATAGTGGAAATTGATGTTTTGATATGTTTTGAACATAATTGTGAAGGTATTTTTGCATTTTGGTGCTTATATGATTGAATTTGAGTGATTATATGTGAGTATGTGAAGGGGGTTTTCTGCAAGAATAGGGGATTTGTTCCTACAGGCTTGGGCATTGGGTTTTTTCGCTAGATTTTTGTGCCATGTGGCTTAGAAAAATGTGTTTATCAACCGTATGAAGTTTCGTGATTTTTTGAAAACTCGGTGAATTTTTAATTTTTTGAAAAATAGAAAAATATTTAGAAAATTAAAAAAATTAAGAAAACTTGAGAGATTGATGAAATTTTTAAAGTTAGAAAATTTGGAAAAATATTGGAATATTTTAGAAAATATTTTAGGTGATTTTGAGACATTTTAAGGCATTTTTTGAAAACCATTGATTTATTGGAAAAATAAAGCATGCGTTTTGAAAATTTTAAAAAATTAAAAAATGAGCGCGAGTGCGGATGATATGTGATGGTAACGTTGTGAAGTGCACAATTTGTATTTTGTGTTGATGTCATGGGTGTTGTAGGGGCCATTTTTTAAACGGGACTTTGCCGAAATTTTTAGAAATTAGGGAAAGAGTTAGAAAAAGTTTTTAGAAATAAAATCTTTTTAAAAGAAAAAGACAGAAAACCCTTGAGACTTGGTTTAGAAAATCAAGATGTGTGAAAATTTCGTTTTTGACTTATCATTTGAAATCTTTTATTTGTTTGTGTTAGTTGTTTATTCCATTTTACTTTATTATGTCAACCGCCTGCTCAATATATTAACACCTCTTACCTTGGCTTACCTTTTCAGGATGGCAGTCGCAGGTGATGACGGCTATGAGAAGAGACGCTGCTGGGAGAAGGTGGCTCGGACAGATTCCACTAGCGTGTCCAGTCGGTTTAGGGGTAGTCGACGGTCTACTGGGTAAGCGGCATCTAGTCAGAGTGGTCGGGGGAGTAGCCCACCTGTCGACCCCTTTCCTCCGATTGAGCCAGCCTTCGAGGATGAGATGCACGTCGAGGTTTTCCACTTTTGACTTTTAGGATGGTCAACACTATTTTGAGCTGACTACGGGTTTGGTATGATGGGTATCCTCCATATGAACAAGACATTTTTGTTGGTCCTTTGGTTGCATGGCTTTTCTCCTATTAGCATAGCTTGTTTTCTGACAATGGTTCCCTTTTGGCCACCTGACCTGTCTCTCTTCCATTTCAGGGAATGTGAGCTTGCCCCTACTCCCCATGAATATGGCTTCCTCCTAGGTCTTCGGGATGGTTCAGCTGACATTATGGGACCTACTTTTCCTGATGGCTGTATCGCGATTGTCTCTTTTCAACTTAGGCTCCATTTTGCGGCCTTTTCTTCTGATCTGCTACCCTAGTTTCCTTATGTCCCAATGAAGTTCTTGTTTCTCTCATTTTGAGTTTGCGATGGATAGGGGATTGGCATACTTCTCAAGATTGGTCAGTCTCTCACATGGTGGCCCCAGCTTTGCACTTCTTAAGATTCTGGGTATTTCTCCTAGAGGGAATGACGTGGATGACTGTCGATTGCGTGTACTGTTTGCCAGGATCCATGAAGGGCACTTATATGCTCCTATAGTTGTGGAGGAGACCTTCGTGAGCCTTATTAGACTCCGTTAGGGGGCCAACATACATTTTCGGGGATGTTCTTTAGTATTTCAGCTTTGGGTAATCAGACACCTATTTGTTACTTATCTTTTTCAGCATACATGGCATCCCGAGTCAGGAGTCATTTGATTGGGAAGGTTGAGGGTGGGTCATTGCCCCATTCTCTGTTTCTTGTCGGTCATGAAAATCTGAACTTCTTTGAGGTGTGTAGCGGTGCTGTAGATATCTGAGTGGTGGCTTTAGCTCCTTTTTGCGTTTTACCTTGTTCCTTGTTTCTTATTTGAGAGGAAGGGAAAGACAAAAAGTTAGTTTTTGTACAAAAACAATTTACTTATGCTAGTTCTAAAGATGCACAAGTAAAGAGGTGAATGTATGTTATACCCCCTTTTTATATTTTTATGAATGTAGATGGACTTAGATGTATAACTTATACATGTATAGGTTAATGGATGTATAGTTTATACATGTCATGGATGCATTAGTACTGCAAGTATATAAGCTGTATACAAAAGATGTCCCAGGATTGCCCCAGGGCCCATACTCTCAAGATTTTGTTTCCTTTCCAGGATTCTGCTCCATTTAGTTTTGTCCCATTCTCATCGGGGTGTGATAGCATTTGCACCATTTTTCAGGGATCTTGACCTTTTGGTTTGCTATCCTATCCCTACTTTCTACGGGGTTGTTGTTTGGGGTTTTTCTGATCTCACTTGGTTTTCTCTCTCGGATCTCCAAAATGCCACCATGGATCGAGCGACAACTCGCATGCCCTCTGCAGAGTGATAAACAGCTAAGCCCTTAATCCTAGAAGACTTTTTTTAGGACCGTAATGTAGGCTGGGTTTAGAGGTTGTAAGAAACAAAGGGATATTTAGGCTCAAAGATCTTCTTTTAGTGGGTTGTTTAAACCAAAGCCATCTGGGCACACCTTGGAGCATGAGATTGCCCTTTTTATTCCCTTCCAGTTCTCCTTTCTTAGCCTAGTTGTCTTTGTTTTGTTCAGGCTTATTTGGACTAAGCAATTTTCTTTAAGAAGAGAGGACTTTAATTTGGACTATAACGTAGGCTAGGTTAAGGGGTTTATGAATGAACGGGATATGTAGGCTCAAATTTTGATGTTGTTTCCAGTAGGGTTTAGATCCGCACCATCCTTGGTTTGTCTTCTCGTAGAGTTTGGTCCCCTAATTTCCCCCTTGAGCTTCGGCAACACGTTTGGCTCATCCAGATCAAGCAATCCTTTTTCAATCAGAGAGGACATTAGTAAGGTTGTAATGTAGGCCACAGTTTCGGGTTTTTATGAGAAAGGTTAAAGGCTTGAACCTATTGCTTCTACTGGGCTTCTTTGTTACCTAGGATCACCTTTGAATAACTATATATTCTTTAAGAAGTTCAACTTTTTGTAGTTTGATCCTTGACCTTCTAACGAAGCTGCCCCTTCATTTTCTTTTTTCTTTTTTTATTTCTTTTGACTTACCCCGTGATAGCTTTTTCTCTTTGCTTTTTTTGTTTTTTCCCTTTCGTTCTGCTTTCTGCGAGACGAACATTTCCACAACTTATTTCTCTTAGATCCTTTCCTTAGCATTTCAATTTAATCCATTGTGGGTGGTGATCCCTAGGTTGGGGTTTCTTTCTAGAAAAAAAGGTAACTGGCTCAATAGGTTTGACAAGGGTTGCTTTTAACTGTATAGGAAATGAAATGAGGGCCTTTCTTCATTTTGAACAAGATTGCTTGATCTATAGAGCCTTCACGTTACTTCAGCTTGATGGTCAATGACGTTCTCTACTAGATCTTCTGCTGCCTGTCTGCCTTAGTGTGGGGGGATGGTTTCAGATCGGGGTTGACAAAAATCTTTTGCTTTCTGCGAAGCACTAGTAGGTTAAGCAAAGGGGATATTTCTGTGTATGATAGCAGAATTGAGGGCCTCTAATCATTTCAAATTGAATTACTTAGTCCATAAAGTCTTAGTACAAAATTTAGACAATATTCTTAGGGATGATGTGTTTCTGTCAGTGAAACCCCTATATGTTCTATCAAATCAACTATTATGTGCTTACCCCAATGTGGGGGATGGTTCTTAGTTTGGGGTATCTGAAAAGAAATTGTGTACGACTCTAGTGGGCTGAGCAAAGGGTAGTGTTTATTTGGGATAAATAGAATAAGGGCTTCTCATCATTTTGAGTACTCGGCTGCCCATCGCTTAGCTAGGATATCACGCAAGTGTCGCCTTTTCAATGAACTCCACACCTCTATGTTGAGACTGTTTTCTTCCTATCTCTCACTCTCTCTATGTCTCTAAAAGGTTTTAACCTCTTTTTGAATGGGTGGCCTATGCTATCCCATCCTTCAAGTTGAGTCATTTACCAAATGGGGAAGAATCCCTAAATGTGACAATAGTCAACAAGAGTATGAAACAAATGGGATAAACTGGGAACTATCCATTTTCATTTAAAAACATGGTTACATGGCATGCAATGTTTATTTAAAGAAGATATGAGAAATAAAAAGACGAAAAGAAAATAGACGAATTTTGTGGAAATCTCCCTTTTCTTGTGGATCTCCTGATGAGAACCCCTGATAGGGTTTTGAAACTGTCAGCTTCTTTTGCGTTTCATTCTTCGGGTGTATCACCAAACGACGGAGGGTCGATTGACAGATCTCTTGTGTTGTTTGGTAGGCATTCAGAAGTTAGGAGATTTTTTTTGTAGTAATGTACATGTCTGATAGAACTTTGCATATGATGAAGCCTCCTTTTTCATGGACGGTGGTTGTCGCGGCATAGCGGGGAGGTAACCTCTTGCAGATGGATGGTCAGTTTTTCTTGCCCTTTGATGTAGGTTTGGCCTTTGCTTGTCTTTCTGTGAGTTTGAATTGGGCATAATGCTAGAGGGGTTTTCATGAATTCGGTTGTGCTCTTTGACCTGAAAAGAAAAATGAAATGTAATTAGCATGTTGAGTTAAAGGTTCTATGCGATGCATGTCCTATGAAGGTCCCTTCTTCAAGGGAATCCAGGCATGATGAAAAGTTCATTTTGGAGGCGAGGTTTGCGCCTATTATGCAATACAATACCTTTTCGACGTGGGCCGGTTGATATTTCCTTATTTGGGCAGTCCCGCCTCTATGGACTGAGAGAGATTTGGGCCTCTCTCGAGATATGGTTCTATGCATGCCATGAATCCTTAGGGTTGAGGAACCCTTAGGAGTTTTGGTAGGTTCGATTAACATGAGATTGGATTGCTCCTTTCTCTCTACGATTGATTAGATGCATGAGAATAAAATAACTTGAGTTTCTTGGAACTCTTGTCTCTGAATGGATATAAATGCATGAGCGTAAAAGAAGTGAACATGTAAGCAATATGTTAATAATAAGAGAGTGATTTAGAAAACCCCCTGCTTGTCTTGCTTTTGCTTTCGATTCTCTTGGTATTTGGAGATGAGGAGGGGGAAGACAGAAGACAAGAAACAAGAGAAGAGTTAGTGCCTTGATTTGAAGATTTCTATACAATGCATGTCCTAGGGGTACCCCTACTCGAGAGAGAAACTAAACATGATGTATTTGCTCACTTTTGGAGATAGCGAATTTGCCCCTGTATGCAGATACCTTATCGTTAAGTGGGAATCTTTAGCCATCCATGCATACATCCATCCATTCATTTGCAAAAAACAAAGAAAATACATTTAACTTTGGGTTTAAGATACAAAAGAATTGGAATACATTTTAATAGGGGGAGGGGGAACATTTTCCTTTGGGGGTTCCACCTATCTAACTTTGCATAAGAAGTCCTAAACTACTCTTGAGTCTTTGGATTTGCCTTCCTTGGATTTGGTGTTGAGGAGGTCGCTGAGAGACCTTGTTGATCGATTGCCCCTTGTCTTTATGGCAATCCTATCTCCGTGAGCATAGAGGGATTGGGGCCCCTCTTATGAAATGAATTGGTGTGCATGCCATGAGTCCCTTAGGGTTACGTGGGAACCCTTAGGGTTTAGGTAGGTTTAATGCAAGAGAGAGTGACTTTGGTGTCACTCTCAATAGGTTGATCATATGTATAAGAATGCAGTGACTTGAGTTACTTGGAACTCCTGTCTTGACATGGAATATTGAATGCATGAACATGGGTATGCAAAGAGTATAAGGAGAGAGAATGCAGTAGCAAGATAAACGTGCATGCATGAGCAGTTAGACAAGCATTATAACAATATGAATACAGTTAGTATAACAGCAAGAATAGATAGGTATAAATAAAAGTAAGAGCAGTCGCCCTTTCCTCCGTGGTTTTGAAAATGGTGCTCCTGTCTTAAATCTGGCAGAGGTTCGGCTATGCATGGTGTCTATATGAGTATGAGGTTAAGGGTTGACTAATGCGTCCTAAAAAGGCTCGGTCCCCGGATCTTCAAACCTAGGCCCACTCCCCGAGGTGGTGCCGTGATTGGTTGGTGATCCGAGCGGGGGAACCATTAAGAGGCCGTAGGTGAAGAAACTGACACAGCATCTTGCCCACAACCAATATAGCGTTCCCCCTTTCTAACTAGAAAGGACATATCAGGGTAATAATGCAAGTATGCAGAATGCAGGTGCACATGCAGTGTGAGTGTGATTTTTTAAAAGTGGAGTAAAGAGCCCAACAACTCCCATTCATCCTGTTCATCACATTCATGCATAGCAGTTAATAAAACTTAAGCAAAAAGCGCACCTACAAAACAAAGATGCAAGCGTTAGTATATGGATGACAAACATAATATAAGATAATATGAATAAATGCATATTTTTTTGAAAACAACTTTGAAAATTTAGTTTTGAAAATTTAAAATGAATAGGATTGAACCAAGTTAATTGAAGACTCTGCATGGGTGAAGGGTAAAGAGATATGACTACAGCCTAACCCTCTAAGTGTCCCCAACGGAGTCGCCAGTTGTCGCGTCCAGATTTTTCACACTCAAGTAATACACACACAAGTGGGAAAAATGCTGTACTCTCTCATTAGAACTCACCCTCTTAGAAGAATGAGTGCGACTAGGTTTGAATTGAAAATAGGTTTGAATAAAGGGTTTTTGGAAATAGTTTGGAGTCGCCACCTAACTTGATTAAGGTGAGTTAGGTCACCTAAAAACTAAGAATAATCTGAAGACTACACTTAGAGTTTTTGAAAAAGATTTTGAAAATATCACCTCGAGAGAGGGTTTTTAAGAAAAACAGGTTGTTTGGCAACCTTTGAAAAATATTTAGCCCTTTTTAGAAAAATAACTCCTTTTGGTATTTGAAATCAGTAATCTAGGTTCAGAGGTTGGTTACGTGTAGTGAAGACGCACTAAGCCATCACCCTTCCCCGCCCTTTCGGTACCTACATGTCAATCTACCCTAGATTCACCTATGAGAGTCTCCAACTAACTAATGTTCAATCCTATCCACTTTAAAAAACAATGTTTAAAAACTATCATGATGCATGATATGCAAGTGCTAGAAAAGAATATCGAAAAATAGATTTGGAAAGAAATTGATTTGATTTTAGAAAGGAGATTTGAAAGGGATATATTTGAAGTTGAAAAGTTTTGGAAATTGAAAATAGAGATTTGAAAATAGATTTTTAGAATTGGAAGTTTGAAAATAGATTGGAGATTTGAAAAGGTTGTAGAATTTGAAATTTAGAAAATGTGGAGAAATTTAAAATTTAAAAGAAGTTGTGACCGCACCCATGAGGGTTGCCTACGTATTCTTTTGGAGGAATCAGGTCAGTCGTAGTTCAGACAAGAGTCCGATTGAAAATAGAAAAGTTGATTGGAAGAAAGAGATTTTGATTGGAAGATGGATTTCATTTGAACTTAGAATAGATGATTGAAAATTGGAATTTAGAATTTTAGAATTGAAGAGACTGGATTTAGATTTGAAAAGATAGAACTTGGAAGAAATATTTAGACTTATTTTGGAAAGATGAAGGTTTAGGAAACCTAGACTTAGGAAAGAGACTTAGGAAAGATTTGACTTGAGTTAGAAGGATTTTAGAAAAGATTTGACCCAAAAGTTGGACTTGGAAAGATTAGGGAAGACTAGATTTGGGAAAGGTGCGAATTAGGGAAGTTTCAAATTAGGAAAGTGTCATTTTAGGAATGTTTTGATTTAGGAAAGTGTAATTTTAGAAAAGTTTTGGTTTAGGAAAGCTTTGGTTTAGGAAAGCTTTGAATTAAGAAAGTTTCATGTTAAGAAAGTTTATCTTTGGAAAGTTTCGTTTTAGGAAAGTTTCAATTTGGGAAAGTGTTCGAATTGGGAAAGTTTTTATTTTAGGAAAGGTTTTGAAATTAGGAAGTTTTGAAAGTTGGAAAGTTTGGAATGTTTTGAAATAGGGAAGTTTTGAAAATTGAAAAGTTTCGTTTTAGGAAAGGTTTTGAAACTGGAAAGTGTTGACTTTAGAAATGTTTTGAGTTAGGAAAGTTTAGTTTAAGAAAGGTTTAGAATTTGGAAAGCTTAGAATTTTAGAAAGATTTTAAATTAGGAAAGATTTAGAAAAGGTTTGAATTAAGAAAGTTTCAACTTAAGAAAGTTTTGAATTTAGGAAAGTTTTGAGTTTAGAAAACTTTGGATTTACAAAGATTTGATATTTAGAAAGTTTAATATTTAGAAAGTTGTAGAGTTTTAGTTTTAGAAAATCTTGAGATTAGGAAAGGTTTGAAAACTTAGATTTGGAAAGTTGAGATTTGGAAAGGGGTAGAATTAGGAAAGATGTGGAAGTTTAGTGTTTAAGGAAAGGTTTTAGGAAACTTGTGATTTAGGAAATTAGGAAAGATTTGATCTAGGAAAGGTTTGAATTAGGAAGGGGATTGGATCTTGTTTCTAAAAGGGAAGGTTTGATTTTGTTTCCAAAAACGGAGGATAGGATCTAGTTTCCTAAACGGGAAGATTGGATTTGGTTTCCTAAAGAGAAGATTGGATTTGACAAAGATTTGGAAAGGGAAGTTTCTAGAAACCTTAGATTTGGAAAACTATAGTTTTGATGTAGAAAAGAGGTTTTGGAAATGTGTATAGCTTTGATGTGAAACAAGAGATCTTGGAAACTTAGGTTTTAAGGCGAGTTTGAAATCCATATTTTTGGGAAGAGAATTAGGATTTCCTAATGGTGGGTTCTAGGGCTTCACTTGGGCTCTAAGGCAAGAGTTCTTGGAAAGTGTGTTTTTGGAATCAAGTTTTTGGAAGGAAATCCTAGAGAGGAGTTTATAGAGGAAAGATTCTAGGAAGAAAGTTTTTAGAAAGATTTTTGGTAGAAGATTGTTGAAGAGAGTTTTTTTGGAAAGATTTTTTTTTCTAGAGAGTGTTTTTAGAAAGTAGATTTTGGGGAGAGGATTTTGGAAGGAGTTGAAAAAAAGAGTTTTGAAAAATAGATATTTGGAGGGAGTTTTTGAAAACAACTTTGGAAAGGAGAGTTTTAGGAAAGCACGTTGAAAAAGAGAGTTTTAGAAAGAGAGACTTTTGAAAAGAGAGTTTTTAGAAGGTGTAAAAACATCTCACTTTCCTAAAGCAATTCTAACCATAAGAGAGCTAGAACCACTTTAGGAAAGCGGTTTTGAAAACAACAAGATTTGAAAATATGGACCATATTGGTCATTTTGAATGTAATACTTTCCTAAAGTAACCCTAGCCATGGAAAGACTAGAATCCCTTTAGGATTGTGATTTTGAAAACAAGTTTTGATGCAATTTTGGAAACAAGTTTGAAAACGATTTTGAAAACGATTTTTGGAAGATGCATGATCATGATATGCACAATGCAAGTTTGAGAGTCGTGAACATACAAGGTTAAGGCTTTACCACATAATCAAGGGGGCCAAACCCACGTGGTCTCCGGTTAGCCTAAAAGAAAGTCTCCGACACGGTGACCCTCCGATAGTCTAATCCTACACATGAACTGGGAGTCCTCTTGTTTCAAGCATGCAAAGAAAGGGGGGAAAGAGATGGGGGATTAAAATAGAGAAAACCCAAGTGGGTTAGGAGAGAGAAGAGAGAGGGGGAAGTGCAGAAACGTAAAACGAAAGCCTACCTTGTGTCTTGTTTATTTTGCGTGCCTTGCTTGTCTTTAATCTTTGTCTTGAGCTTCATCTTCAATCCTCAAGAGCTGTCTTCAATCTTCAAACTTCAGATGGCAGCTCTTCAAGTCTTCGAAGGAGGGTTGGAGGCTAGTGTATAAGTGTATGGGGGTGTGTATGAGTGTATAGGAGGCTAGGGTTTAGTGTATGGTGGCTAGGGTTTGGAAAAACTAGGGAGGCTAAGGTTTAGGAGGTGCTTGAGCTCTGTATATCGAAATATAGGATTTTTAGATTGAGTTTACGGACCCCTTTCATGCTAGAAGAGGCTCTATATTTATAGAGAGAGGAATGCACTGGCGCTTGTGGCAGTGGCGCCAGGCCAAACTTTACACTAGTGCCAGTCCATTTTTTAGCTTGGTGCCACTACTAGTGGCGCCAACCATTTAGGAAATGTTTAAGGTCGGCAAGCAACGTATTTTTTACTAGATTTGGGCGCCTGTACTAGTGACTACCTTGTAATTTTTAGCCTGACTTCATTAGGAGTGACTACGAAAAGTCCGGGAATGATTTAAGGGACTGGGAATGGCCCGAAAGGCCGAAAAAGAGCAGAAACACTTAAAATAGTGTCCCAAAGGTATTTGACTTGAAAAATGAGGATAGGATATGTCGAAAAGGTTGATCGGGCCTCTAGGGGTAAAACGATCAATTGGATTGGGAAGCTGTCAGGATGGACTCGGACTGTCCCGGAAGAAGACTTAAGATTTGGAAACATTATTCAGAATGTTCCCAAAGGTTGCCAGTTTGATACCCAGAGCTGGTGTGGTCGGAAAAGGTGACCGGCCCACTAGGGGCAAAACGGTCATTTTGCACCGGGTTTGCCAGAACTGACTCGGAACGATCCGAAAAGACAAAGAAAGGTTTGAGGACACTATAAAAAGTATTCTCGGGAATTTACCGGTTTGATACCTAGAGCCGGTTGTAAGCACCCCATTTTTGACCGCTCGACAGTCTACACTCCGTCTAGACTTGTTTTCAAGTCATTATGGACATATTCCAATCGAAACCAATCCTCTAGTCCAAATTCCGTCTCTCCATCGCTTCGCGGGCCTGTCAGGCCCAAATAGAGGCAAAATGACCAAAATGCCCTTAGGGGCATTGTCCTTTCTTATTCCAATTCCGATCCCTCTCTCGAGACAGTTTATTCCTCGAGACAGTCCGAGTAGCAAAACTACTCACAAAACCGTCAGAGTGGCGGAAACACTCAAAACCCAGGCACGTCTCTTCGGAGTCGGTAAGACCCCTTTCCAATCCCTCTCTCGAGACAGTTTATTCCTCGAGACAGTTCCAATCCAGGCACGTCTCTTCGGAGACGGTAAGACCCCATTCCAATCCCTCTCTCGAGACAGTTTATTCCTCGAGACGGTTCCAATCCAGGCACGTCTCTTCGGAGTCGGTAAGACCCCTTTCCAATCCCTCTCTCGAGACAGTTTATTCCTCGAGACGGCTCCAATCCAGGCACATCTCTTCGGAGTCGGTAAGACCCTTTTCCAATCCCTCTCTCGAGACAGTTTATTCCTCGAGACAGTCCGAGTAGCTTCTTCGGAGTCGGTAAGACCCTTTTCCAATCCCTCTCTCGAGACAGTTTATTCCTCGAGACAGTCCGAGTAGCAAAACTACTCACAGAACCGTTAGAGTAGCGGAAATACTCACAGAACCGTTAGAGAAGCGGAAATACTCACAACCATTAGAGTAGCGGAAATACTCACAGAACCGTTAGAATAGCGGAAATACTCAACCCCGTCCGAGTAGCGGAAATACTCAACCCCGTCCGAGTAGCGGAAATACTCAACCCCGTCCGAGTGGCGGAAACACTCAAAACCTAAGTCAATACCCATGTTTGTTAGCTCACTTTGGTGAAAAATGACCAAACTACCCTTAGGACCTTTTTCGAGACTTTTCGGTCAAGATGACTGTCGCGCCCAGATTTTTCGCACTCGAGGAATACTCACCCAAGCGGGAAAAATACTGTACTCTCTCGTTAGAACTCATCCTCCTAAAAGAATGAGTGCGACTAGGTTTGAATTGAAAAATTGGTTTGAATAAAGGGCTTTTGAAAAAGATTTGGAGTCACCACCTAACTTGATTAAGGTGAGTTAGGTCACCTAGAAAACTAAGAAATAATCCGAAGATTACACTTAGGGTTTTTGGAAAACGATTTTGAAAATATCTCAAGAGAGGGTTTTTAGGAAAACAGGTTGTTTGGTAACCTTTTGGAAAACATTTAGCCCTTTTTGGAAAATAACTCCTTTTAGTCTTTCGAAAACAGTGATTCTAGGTTCGGAGGTTGGTTACGTGTAGGGAAGACGCACTAAGCTATCACCCTACCCCGCCCTTTCGGTACCTACATGTCAATCCACCCTAGATTCACCTATAAGAGTCTTCGACTAACTATAGTTCAATCCCATTCACTTTAAAAAAATAATGTTTGAAAAATATGATGCATGATATGCAAGTGCAAGTTAAGAGAATTGAAAGAGAGATTTGAAAAGAGATTGATTTGATTTGAAAATAGATTTGAAGAAATAGAATTGAAATTGAAAAGTTTGAAAATAGAAATTTTGAAATTGGAACTTTGAAAATAGATTGGAGATTGAGATTTGGAAAGATTTTGGGAAACCGCACCCATGAGGGTGGAATTGAAAGTTTGAAAAGTATTGTGACCGCACCTATGAAGGTTGCCTACGTATCCCTTTGGGGGAATCAGGTCAGTCGTAGTTCGGATCGGAGTCCGATTGAAAATAGAAGAATGGATTGAAGAAGGAAATTGGATTTGATATTGGATTTGATTTGAGATTAGAAAAAGGAGATTGGAAATTGAAATTGGAAAGATTGGACTTTGATTTGAAAAGATTGATTCTGGAAAGACTTGGTTTTAGAAAGATGGAGGTTTAGGAAACCTAGACTTAGGAAAAGGTAGGAGACCTAGGAAAGATTTGAGAATTTAAGAAAGATTGGATTTAGGAAAGGTTTGAATTAGGAAAGACCCGATTTAGGGAAGTTTTGAACTTGGAAAGTTTCATTTTTGGAAAGTTTTGAAATTAGGAAAGTTTTGAATTAGGAAAATTTTAGGTTTAGGAAAGTTTCAACTTAGGAAAGTTTTAAATTAGGAAAGTTTTAAATTAGGAAAATTTTCAAATTAGGAGAGTTTCAAAATTAAGAAAGTTTTGAAATTAGGAAAGTTTTGAATTAAGAAAATTTTGAATTTAGAAATGTTTGAAAAAGGGAAGTTTTGATTTTGGAAAGTTTTGAAAACAAGTTTTGAAAATACGAAAGTCTCGTTTTGGAAAAGTTTGAAAAAGGAAAGTTTTCAATTTAGGTGTGTTTGAAAAAAAGGAAGTTTCAACTTAAGAAAGTCTTGAATTTAGAAAGTTTTGAATTTAGAAAAGTTCTAGATTTGAAAAGATTTTGAAGTTTTGGAAAGTTTAGAATTTAGAAAGATTTGAAATTTAGAAAGTTTAACATTTAGAAAGTTTTGGGGTTTTAGGAAATCTTGAAATTAGGAAAGGTTTGAGTTTAGGAAGAGTTTGAAAACTTGAATTTGGAGAGTTAAGATTTGGAAAGGGGGGGGGGGGGGGGTTAAATTAGGAAAGGGTTGAATTAGGAAAGATTTGAAAGTTGAGTTTTAAAGTTTAGGAAAGATTTTTATGTTCAAGTTTTGGAAACTTAAGATTTAGGAAAGTGAAAGTTTAGGAAGGATTTGAATTAGGAAAGAGTTGGATTTTGAAATTTAAGGAAAGGTTTAAAGTTTGGGTTTAGGAAACTTATGGTTTAGGAAGGAATTGATTTAAGAAAGGTTTGGATTAGGAGAGGATTGGATTTGGTTTCTAAAAGAAAAGATTTGATCTTGTTTCCAAAAACGGAGGATTGGATTTGGTTTCCTAAAGGGAAGATAGGATTTGGCAAGGATTTGAAAAGGGAGATTCTAGAAACCCTAGTTTTGGAAGTGTGGAATTTCTACGTAGAAAAGAGGTTTTGGAAACATGTATAGTTTGGATATGAAAACAAGAGATTTTGGAAACCTAGGTTTGGGGCAAAGTTTGAAAATCATGTTTTTGGAAAGAAAATTTAGGGTTTCCTAATTGTGGGTTCTAGGGCTTGACTTGGGCTTCTAAGGAAAGAGTTTTTGGAAAGTGCGTTTTTGGACATGAAAGTTTTCTAGAAGGGAAAGTTTCTAGAGGAAAAAGTTTTTGGAAAGTAAATTTGAAGAGAGTTTTTGGAAAGAGATTTTAAAGAGAGGAAGTTTTTGGAAGGCATGTTTTTAGAGACGTAGATTTTAGAAGGAAAATCCTAAAGGGAAATTTCTAGAAGGAAGATTTTGGAAAGAGAGTTTTTAGAAAGAAAGATTTTTGGAAGAGGTTGTTGGAGAGAGTTTTTAGGAAGGTGAATTTAGGGAGTGTTCTTAGAAAGAGATTTTAAAGAGAAAGAGTTTTGAAAAGTTTGAAAAAGGGAATTTTGAAAAATGGATTTTGGAAGGGAGTTTTTGAAAACAATTTTAGAGAGGAGAGTTTTAGGAAAGTATAAAAACATCTCACTTTCCTAAAGCGATTCTAGCCATAAGAGGGCTAGAACCACTTTTAAGAAAGTGGTTTTGAAAGCAAGGTTTGAAAATATAGACCAAATGGTCACTTTTAATATGACACTTTCCTAAAGCAACCCTAGCCATGGAAAGGCTAGAATCACCCTAGAATTGTGGTTTTGAAAATAAGTTTTTGAAAAAGAGATTTTGATGCAATTTTGAAAAACAAGTTTGAAAACAACTTTGAAAACGAGTTTTGAAAGATGCAAGATTATGATATGCAAAATGCAATTTGGGGTCGTGAACATACAAGGTTAAGGCTTCACCACATAATCAAGGGGGCCGGACCCACGTGATCTCTGGTTAGACTAGAAGAAAGCCCCGACACGGTGACTCTCCCATAGTCCAATCCTACACATGGACCGGGAATCCCCTTGTTTCAAGCATGCAAAGAAAGGGCGGGAAAGAGATGGGGGATTAAAATAGAGAAAACCCAAGTGGGTTGGAAAGAGAAGAGAGAGGGGGGAAGTGCGGAAATTTAAATAGAAAGCCTACCTTGTTTCTTGTTTATTTTGCGTGCCGTGCAGTCTTCGATCTTCGGTCTTTGGTCTTTGTCTTGATCTTCTTCTTCAATCTTCAAGGGTTGTCTTCAAGCTTTGTATGGCAGCTCTTCAAGTCTTGAGAGAGTGGTTGAAGGCTAGTGTATGAGTGTATAGGGGTGTGTATGAGTGTATAGGAGGCTAGGGTTTGTGTATAGTGGCTAGGGTTTGGAAAACCTAGGGAGGCTAGGGTTTTTGGAGGTGCTCGAGCTCTGTGTATCGAATTGTGTGATTTCTAGGCTAAGTTTTTCATACCCCTTTCACGTTGAATGAGGCTCTGTATTTATAGAGGGAAGACAAGCCTGGAGCCTGTTGCAGTGGCGCCAGGGCAAAATTTACACAGTGGCAGGCCATTTTTTGGCTTGGCGCCACTACTAGTGGCGCCAGCCATTTAGGAAACAATTAAGGTCGGCAAGCAACGTATCTTTGACTAGATTTGAGCGCCTGTACTGGTGACAACCATGTAAACTTTAGCCTAGCTTCACTAGGATTGACTCCGGAAAGTCCGGGAATGATTTGAAGGAGTCGGGAGTGACCCGGAAGGCCGGAAAGGAGCAGGAACACTTAAAATAGTGTCCTGGAGGTATTTGACTTGAAAAGTGAGGATAAGATGTGTCGGAAAGGTTGACCGAGCCTTTAGGGGCAAAACGGTCAACCGGACCAGAAAACTGCAGGGACAGACTCAAACTGTCCCAGAAGAAGACTTGGGATCTGGAAACATTATTTAGAATGTTCCCAGAGATTTCCAGTTGGATTCCCAGAGCCGGCGTGGTCGGAAAAGGAGACCGGCCCACTAGGGGCAAAACGGTCATTTTACACCGGGTTTGCCGGAACTGACTCAGAATGGTCCGGAAAGGTAAAGGAAGGTTGAGAACACTATAAAAAGTATTCCCGAGTCATTACCGGTTTGATACCCTGAGCCGGTGTGGTTGAAAAAGGAAGACCAACCCACTAGGGGCAAAATGGTCATTTTGTACCGGGTTTGCCGGAACTGACTCGGAATGATCTGGAAAGGTAAAGGAAGGTTGAGAATACTATAAAAAGTATTCTCGAGACCTTACCAGTTTGATACCCAAAGCCGGTGTGGTTCCCGAGGCGTTCGGATGCCTAGGGGCAAAATGGTCATCTTGACCGAAAAATCTCGAAAAAGGTCCTAAGGGTAGTCTGGTCATTTTTCACCGAAGTGAGCTAACAAACATGGGTATTGACCTAGGTTTTGAGTGTTTCCGCCACTCTAACGGTGTGAGTATTTCCGCTACTCGGACGGGGTTGATGATTTGTGAGTATTTCCGTTACTCGGACGGGGTTGATGATTTGGGAGTATTTTCGCTACTCGGACGGGGCTGAGTATTTCCACTACTCTAACGGGTCTGTGAGTATTTTCACTACTCTAACGGTTCTGTGAGTATTTCCGCTACTCTAACGGTTCTGTGAGTATTTTCTCTACTCTAACGATTCTGTGAGTATTTTCGCTATTCTAACGGTTTGGTAAGTACTTCCGCTACTCTAACGGTTTTGTGAGTACTTCCGCTACTCTAACAGTTCTGTGAGTATTTCCGCTACTCCAACGGTTCTGTGAGTATTTTTGCTACTCTGACGGTTCTGTGAGTAGTTTTGCTACTCGGACCGTCTCGAAGAATAAACTGTCTCGAGAGAGAGATTGGAAAGGGGTCTATGAAAGGATAATGCCCCTAAGGGCATTTTTGGTCATTTTGCCTCTATTTGGGCCTAACAGGCCCGCGAAGTGACGGAAAGAAGGAATTTGGAACTAGAGAATTGGATTCGATAGGAATATGCCCAAAATGACTTGAAAATAAGTCTGGACGGAGTGTAGACTGCCGAGCAATCAAAAATGGGGTGCTTACAGCTGCCCCTCTTTTTCTGTCTTTGCTTGTCAAAGACAGAAAATGATAAAGTAAGAGCCCCATGTTGGCCGCGAGGCGATCGGAGGGACTTGAAAATAATAGGAATTCAAAGAACAGTTACCTCGAGTAGCTGTTCGATGCTTGGTATTTTATTTGGTAAAAATGACACTCTTTTGGGGAATTAATGCTCCTTGAACTGGCGCTTTATCTGGGAGAACAATGCTCCTCTGGGGGGAATTGACGCATCTTGAACTAGCACTCCATCTGGCAAAACACTGCTTCTCTGAGGACATCCAAGGTTGACTGCTGATATCTCTTGATCCGGCACTCCGTATGGTGAAACGTTGCTCCACTGGGGAAGTCCAAGGTTGAATGCTAATACCTCTTGAACCGGCACTCCGTCTGGCGAGACGCTGCTCCACTGGGGAAGTCCAAGGCTAAATGCTGATACCTCTTGAACCGGCACTCCGTCTGGCGAAACGCTGCTTCGCTGGGGAAGTCCAAGGTTGACTGCTGATACCTCTTGAACCGGCACTCCGTATGGCGAAACGCTGCTCCGCTGGGGAAGTCCAAGGTTGACTGCTGATACCTCTTGAACAGGCACTCCATCTGGCGAAACGCTGCTCCACTGGGGAAGTCCAAGGTTGACTGCTAATACCTCTTGAACCAGCACTCTGTCTGGCGAAACACTGCTCTGCTGGGGAAGTCCAAGGTTGACTGCTGATACCTCTTGAATCGGCACTCCGTCTGGCGAAACGCTGCTCCACTGGGGAAGTCCAAGGTTGACTGCTGATACCTCTTGAACCGGCACTCCGTCTGGCGAAACGCTGCTCCACTGGGGAAGTCCAAGGTTGAATGGTGATACTTCTTGAACCGGCACTCCGTCTGGCGAAGCGCTGCTCCGCTGGGGAAGTCCAAGGTTGGTTAGGGAGGTCGAGGGTGGGCCATTTCCCCGTTCCTTGCTTTTTGTCGGCTAGGGAAGTCTGAACTTGCTGAGGTGTATGCCAATATTGAAGATGTCTAAGGTTACTTGATCGTAGGATGGCTTTGTAGCTCCATTTTGTACTTTACCTTGTTCCTTATTTCCTATTTGGGAGAGAGAGAAAGACATAGGGTGAGTTTTGTACAAAAATAATTTTAAAATGCCATGGTAAAGGGTGAACGCATGTCGTATATATATATATATATTTTTCATGACTGCACACGGGATTAGATGCATGATCTATTTTATGAATGCGCATAGTTTAGATAAGAATATAATTGAATGCGTGTCCTACTTTTTATAACTGCATAGGTTCACGCAGAAGTGGAATTGAATGCATGCACATATAGGAATGGAATTAAATGCAATGTCCCCCTTTTTTTTTTTGGTAATAAATGCACGGATTTATGCAAAAATTGAATTAAATGCATGACCTACTTTCTTACAAATGAACAGGTTCATACAGGAGTGTAGTTGAATGCATGGATAGATACACACTACACAAGAATCCAAATGGATGTACAGGTTATACATGTCATGGATGTATCAGTATTACATGTGTACAAACTATTTACAAAGAAAGCCCCAGGATTGCCCCTTGGGCCCATACTTTCAGGATTTTGTTCCTTCTCAGGATTCTGCCCCATTCAGTTTTGTCCCATTCATATCGAGGTGTGATAGCATTTGCACCATTCTCCAGGAATCTTGACCTTTTGGTTTGCTATCTTATCCCTACTTTGTACAGGGTTGCTGCTTGGGGTTTTTCTGATCTCACTTGGTTTTCTCTCACAGATCTCCAATATGCCACCATGGCTCGAGCGACAACTCGCATGCCCTTTGCAGAGCGATAAATAGCTAAGCCCTCAATCTAAGAAGACTTCTTTTAGGACCGTAATGTAGGCTGGGTTTAGGGGTTGTAAGAAATAAAGGGATATTCAGGCTCAAAGGTCTTCTTTTAGGGGGTTGTTTAAACTGAAACCATCTGAGCACATTTTGGAGCATGAGATTGCCCCTTGCATTTCCTTCCAATTCTCCTTTCTCACCCTAGTTGTCTTGGTATTGTTCAGGCTTATTTGGACTAAGCAATTTTCTCTGATTAGAGAGGACTTTAATTCGGACCGTAACTTAGACTAGGTTAAGGGGTTTATGAATGAAAAGGATGTGCAGGCTCAAACTCGATGTTGTTTCTAGTAGGGTTTAGATCCACACCATCCTTAGTCGGTCTTCCAGCGCGGCTTCATCCCCTAATATCCTCCTCTAGCTTCAACAACACATTTGGCTCATTTAGATCAAGCAATCTTTCTCAATCAGAGTGGACTTTAGTAGGGTTGTAATGCAGGCCATAGGTTAGGGTTTAACAAGAAAGGGTAAAGGCTCAAACCTATTTCTTCTACTGGGTTTTCTTTGTAACCTAGGATCACCTTTAGAATTCCTTCTTGCTTTTGACCATATACTTCTCACGGTGAAAACGACTCTTTTCTTTCACCCTTTCCATGTGGTTTTTGAGGGAAATATGACTCCCTTCTCATTTGATCTTTTTATTAGGCTTTTGAAGATAACTCAGTCATGGTTTTCTTCAGGCCTTTCTTTAGATAGATTTTTTTTGTTTTGTTTTGTTTTTTTTTTTGGCCTCTTGCCCCTTGGCAACTCCCTTTCTTTACCTTGTCATTTCTTTTCTTTTATGGAATGACTAATTCTTTGATCCTTTTTCTTTAGACCTTTTCCTTGGTGGTTCAATCTACCCAATGTGGGCGGTGATCCCTAGGTTGGGTTTTTTCAGGAAAAGGATGGATGGCTCAACAGGTTTGGCAAGGGGTTTCTTTTGACTGTATGGGAAATGAAATGATGGCCTCTCTTCATTTTGAATAAGATTGCTTGATCCATAGAGCCTTCACGTTACTTCAGCTTGATGTTCGATGACGTTCTCTGCCAGATCTTCTGCTGCCTGATTGCCCCAGTGTGGGGGGATGGTTTCGGATCAGGGTTGACAAAGAATCTTTCGCTTTCTGCGAGGCACTAGTGGTTTAAGCAAAGGGAATATTTTTGTGTATGGTAATAGAATTGAGGGCCTCTAATCATTTCAAATTGAATTGCTTAGTCCATAAAGCCTTTGTACAAAATTTAGACAATATTTCTAGGGATGATGTGTTTTGGCCAGTGAATCCCTACATATTCTATCGAATCAACTACTCTGTACTTATCCCAGTGTGGGGGATGGTTATTGGTTTGGGGACATCTGAATAAAAATCAGTTACGGCTCTAATGGGCCGAGCAAGGGGTAGTGTTTATTTAGGATAAATAGAACAATGGCTTCTCATCATTTTGGGGACTCGGCTACCCATCGCCTAGCCAGGATATCATGCAAGTGTCGCCTTTTCAATAGAATTTGCACTTCTTTATTGAGATTGCCTTCCTCCTATCTCTCTCACTCTCTCTCAGTCTCTCAAAGGTTTTCACCCCTTTTTAAATGGGTTGCCCATGCTATCCCATCCTTTAAATTGAGTCATTTACCAAAATGGGGAAGAATCCCTAAAAGTAATAATTGTCCACAAGAGTATGAGACAAAGGGGAAGAACTAGAAACTATACCTTTTCATTTAGAAATATGATTACATGGCATGCAATGTTTATTTAAAGAAGATATGCGAGAAATAGAGAGATGAAAAGAAAACAGACGAATTTTATGAAGACTTCCCTTTTTATTGCACTTTGGAAAAAGCCCTTCAGAGAGGTCCTGGAATCACACCAATTTCTTCTATGCTTCATTGCGTGGTTCCTCCCCTAGGTGATGATGATTCCAACGTCGATCAAATCTTGTATCTTGTGCTTCAGGAAGAGACAATGCTCAGTGTCATGCCCCTGTCTTCCAGAATGGTACTCACAAACAAGGGTCGGGTCAAAAGTAGGGGGTAAAGGATTTGGCAATGGTGGAGCAGGTATGGGGGTCAAAAGGTTGGCCTGTAAGAGGTCATGATAAGCCTTTGTTTGGGTGCAAGTTAGAGGGGAAAAGGCACGACGTCGGCGGGCCTTCTTATTGGGGTTAATATGTTGTTGGGTTGTGATGGGCCCGGAAGTAGGTGCTTTAGTAGCCACGGGGGTTTGGGATTGGTGTTGGGGGTGACATTGCAATTGTTGACCGAGCAAGACGGCAGACACTTCTCCTTCCTTTTGACCCATTTCCGATGCTGTGGGTGCCTTCCTTGCTAAGCTTGCCGAAACTTGTTTAGCATAGGGGTCAACGATCCTTCCAGTTTTTAGGCCATTTTCTATCATCTCCCCTTGTATGATAAGCTCAGAAAAGTTTCTCCCAACACACATGCAAAGCTTTTCATAATATATGCCTGAGAAGGTGTGTACGAACAGTTGAACATATTCCTTATCTTCTAAAGGGGGATTGACTTTTGCTGCTGCTTCTCTCCATCTAAGGGCATAGCTTTTGAAACTTTCTTTCTCTCCCTTACTCATTGTCATCAAGGACCAACGGTCAGCAGTGAGATCGATGTTGTGACGGTATTGGGCTTTGAATGCATTGACTAGCTCCATCCAGGTGGTGATCTTCCTTAAGTCCAGACGAGCAAACCATTGCAGAGCCGACCCTATGAGGCTATGTTGGAACAATTGCATGAGGAGCTTCGGATCGTTGCCATAACCACTCAGTGCCCCGGCATACAGGCGAAGATGAGCGATAGGGTCACTAGTGCCGTCATACCTTTGGAAGTCGGGCATTTTGAACTTAGCAGGTCTCGGGTGATTTGGAAAGAAGCAGAGCTCATCGTAGGAAGTAGACCCATAACTGTCATGGCCGTGGAGACTTCGCAGTGAATCCTCTAGACCTTGGATTTTCAAACTAAGAGGATCTAGGGAAGTCTTCTGTACAGCGTGTGAAAGCAACATAATGTCTTGTTCTTCAGTGTTGATCCCTTTGGCATCTTCCTTAGTCCTCCCTACGTTGTCGGGCTGAAGCATGACCCTTGGATTGGCGGGTTCAGGGTCCTTGGATGAAGCAATAGATGATGACGGGACTGTTGTAGCATCCTTCATGACCATAGTCTGCATGAGTTTGAGCATCTCATCCATCTTAGTCCTCATTTTGTTGACCTCCTCTCGAGAGACTTGAGAGGACTCTTCAGGGTTAGCGGCCATCAGCGATGCTCTTAGTCGAGTAATAATGGGATCCCTAAGTGGATGTTGCCCTTTCTTGGGAGCAATGTTGACTCAGTGCAAGATGACTTCTGTAAATAGAAATAGAAAGAAAAAAAAAGAAAAAGACAAAAACACAAGTCACAAGTTAGTTTTTGGTTTTTGGAGAACTTTATGCAATGCACGTCCTAGGGTGGCCCCTGCTTGAGAGGGAGACTAAACATGATGTATTGGCTCACTTTTGGAGATAGGGGGTTTGCCCCTATATGCAGACACTTTACCATCAGGTGAGAACCTTCAGCCATTCATGCATTCATTCATAAAAATAAAGAAGTATATTAAATTCTAGGTTTAAGATACAAAAGAATTGAAATACATTTTAATAGGGGGAGGGGGAACATTTTCCTTTGGACTTTCACCTATCTAATTTTACAAAAAGGGAAACCCTAAACTACTTTTGAGTTTTCGAATTAGCCTTCCTTGGATTTGATGTCGAGGAGGTCGCTGAGAGACCTTGTTGATTGACTACCCCTTGTCTTATGGGCAGCCCTATCTCCGTGAGCATAGAGGGATTGGGGCCCCTCTTATGAAATGGATTGGGATGCATGCAATGAGTCCTTAAGGTTACACAGGAACCCTTAGGGTTTGGGTAGGTTCAATGCAAAGGAGAGTAACGTTGGTGTCACTCTTAATGGGTTGATCATATGCATGAGAATGCAGTGACTTGAGTTACTTGGAACTCTTGTCTTGTCATGGGATATTGAATGCATGAACATGAATGTGCAAAGAGTATAAAGAGAGAAGGTACAATCAAAGTAAACATGCATGCATGAACAGTTAGACAGGCATTATAACAGTATTATAACAGCAGGAATAGACAAGTATAAATGAAAGTAAGAGCAGTCGCCCTTTCCTCCGTGATTTTGAAAACGGTGCTGGTGTCCTAAATCCGGTAGAGGTTCGGCTATGCATGGTGTCTATATGAGTATGAGGTTGAGGGTTGACTAATGCGTCCTAAAAAGGCTTGGTCCCCGGATCTTCAAACCTAGGCTCACTCCCCGAGGTGGTGCCATGATCGGTTGGTGATCCGAGTGGGGGAACCATCAAGAGGCTGTAGGCGAAGAAACTGACACAGCATCTTGCCCACAACCAATATACCGTTCCCCCTTTCTTACTAGAAAGGGCATATCAGGGTATGCAAGTATGCAGAATGCAAGTGCACATGCAGTGTGTGTGTGATTTTTTAAAAGTGGAGGAAAGGGCCCAACAACTTCCATTCCTCCTGTACATTACATTCATGCAAAGCAATTAATGAAATTTAAACATAAAGCGCACCTACAAAACAAAGATGCAAGTGTCAGTATGTGGATGACAAACATAATACAAGACAATATGAGTAAATGGATGCTGTTTGAAAACAATTTTGAAAATTTGGTTTTGAAAATTTGAAGTGAATAGGATTGAACCAAGTTAATTGAAGACTCTACATGGGTGAAGGGTAAAGAGACATGACTACGGCCTAACCCTCTAAGTGTCCCCAGTGGAGTCACCAGCTGTCACGCCCAGATTTTTCGCACTCGAGGAATACTCACCCAAGCGGGAAAAATGTTGTACTCTCTCGTTAGAACTCACCCTCCTAAAAGAATGAGTGCGACTAGGTTTGAATTGAAAAATTGGTTTGAATAAAGGGCTTTTGAAAAAGATTTGGAGTCGCCACCTAACTTAATTAAGGTGAGTTAGGTCACCTAGAAAACTAAGAAATAATCCGAAGATTACACTTAGGGTTTTTGGAAAACGATTTTGAAAATATCTCCTCAAGAGAGGGTTTTTAGGAAAACAGGTTGTTTGGCAACCTTTTGGAAAACATTTAGCCCTTTTTGGAAAATAACTCCTTTTGGTCTTTCGAAAACAGTGATTCTAGGTTCGGAGGTTGGTTACGTGTAGGGAAGACGCACTAAGTTATCACCCTACCCCGCCCTTTCGGTACCTACATGTCAATCCACCCTAGATTCACCTATAAGAGTCTTCGACTAACTATAGTTCAATCCCATTCACTTTAAAAAAACAATGTTTGAAAAATATGATGCATGATATGCAAGTGCAAGTTAAGAGAATTGAAAGAGAGATTTGAAAAGAGATTGATTTGATTTGAAAATAGATTTGAAGAAATAGAATTGAAATTGAAAAGTTTGAAAATAGAAATTTTGAAATTGGAACTTTGAAAATAGATTGGAGATTGAGATTTGGAAAGATTTTGGGAAACTGCACCCATGAGGGTGGAATTGAAAGTTTGAAAAGTATTGTGACCGCACCTATGAAGGTTGCCTACGTATCCCTTTGGGGGAATCAGGTCAGTCGTAGTTCGGATCGGAGTCCGATTGAAAATAGAAGAATGGATTGAAGAAGGAAATTGGATTTGATATTGGATTTGATTTGAGATTAGAAAAAGGAGATTGGAAATTGAAATTGGAAAGATTGGACTTTGATTTGAAAAGATTGATTCTGGAAAGACTTGGTTTTGGAAAGATGGAGGTTTAGGAAACCTAGACTTAGGAAAAGGTAGGAGACCTAGGAAAGATTTGAGAATTTCAGAAAGATTGGATTTAGGAAAGGTTTGAATTAGGAAAGGCCCGATTTAGGAAAGTTTCGAACTTGGAAAGTTTCATTTTTGGAAAGTTTTGAATTAGGAAAGTTTTAGGTTTAGGAAAGTTTCAACTTAAGAAAGTTTTAAATTAGGAAAGTTTTAAATTAGGAAAATTTTCAAATTAGGAGAGTTTCGAAATTAAGAAAGTTTTGAAATTAGGAAAGTTTTGAATTAAGAAAATTTTGAATTTAGAAATGTTTGAAAAAGGGAAGTTTTGATTTTGGAAAGTTTTGAAAACAAGTTTTGAAAATACGAAAGTCTCGTTTTGGAAAAGTTTGAAAAAGGAAAGTTTTCAATTTAGGAAATGTTTGAAAAAAAGGAAGTTTCAACTTAAGAAAGTCTTGAATTTAGAAAGTTTTGAATTTAGAAAAGTTCTAGATTTGAAAAGATTTTGAAGTTTTGGAAAGTTTAGAATTTAGAAAGATTTGAAATTTAGAAAGTTTAACATTTAGAAAGTTTTAGGGTTTTAGGAAATCTTGAAATTAGGAAAGGTTTGAGTTTAGGAAGAGTTTGAAAACTTGAATTTGGAGAGTTAAGATTTGGAGGGGGGGGGGGGGGGGGGGGGGTTAAATTAGGAAAGGGTTGAATTAGGAAAGATTTGAAAGTTGAGTTTTAAAGTTTAGGAAAGATTTTTATGTTCAAGTTTTGGAAACTTAAGATTTAGGAAAGTGAAAGTTTAGGAAAGATTTGAATTAGGAAAGAGTTGGATTTTAAAATTTAAGGAAAGGTTTAAAGTTTGAGTTTAGGAAACTTATGGTTTAGGAAGGAATTGAATTAAGAAAGGTTTGGATTAGGAGAGGATTGGATTTGGTTTCTAAAAGAAAAGATTTGATCTTGTTTCCAAAAACGGAGGATTGGATTTGGTTTCCTAAAGGGAAGATAGGATTTGGCAAGGATTTGAAAAGGGAGATTCTAGAAACCCTAGTTTTGGAAGTGTGGAATTTCTACGTAGAAAAGAGGTTTTGGAAACATGTATAGTTTGGATATGAAAACAAGAGATTTTGGAAACCTAGGTTTGGGGCAAAGTTTGAAAATCATGTTTTTGGAAAGAAAATTTAGGGTTTCCTAATTGTGGGTTCTAGGGCTTGACTTGGGCTTCTAAGAAAAGAGTTTTTGGAAAGTGCGTTTTTGGACACGAAAGTTTTCTAGAAGGGAATCCTAGGGAGAAGTTTCTAGAGGAAAAAGTTTTTGGAAAGTAAATTTGAAGAGAGTTTTTGGAAAGAGATTTTAAAGAGAGGAAGTTTTTGGAAGGCATGTTTTTAGAGACGTAGATTTTAGAAGGAAAATCCTAAAGGGAAATTTCTAGAAGGAAGATTTTGGAAAGAGAGTTTTTTAGAAAGATTTTTGGAAGAGGTTGTTGGAGAGAGTTTTTAGGAAGGTGAATTTAGGGAGTGTTCTTAGAAAGAGATTTTAAAGAGAAGGAGTTTTGGAAAGTTTGAAAAAGGGAATTTTGAAAAATGGATTTTGGAAGGGAGTTTTTGAAAACAATTTTAGAGAGGAGAGTTTTAGGAAAGTATAAAAACATCTCACTTTCCTAAAGCGATTCTAGCCATAAGAGGGCTAGAACCACTTTTAAGAAAGTGGTTTTGAAAGCAAGGTTTGAAAATATAGACCAAATGGTCATTTTTAATATGACACTTTCCTAAAGCAACCCTAGCCATGGAAAGGCTAGAATCACCCTAGAATTGTGGTTTTGAAAACAAGTTTTTGAAAAAGAGATTTTGATGCAATTTTGAAAAACAAGTTTGAAAACAACTTTGAAAACGAGTTTTGAAAGATGCAAGATTATGATATGCAAAATGCAATTTGGGGTCGTGAACATACAAGGTTAAGGCTTCACCACATAATCAAGGGGGCCAGACCCACGTGGTCTCTGGTTAGACTAGAAGAAAGCCCCGACACGGTGACTCTCCCATAGTCCAATCCTACACATGGACCGGGAATCCCCTTGTTTCAAGCATGCAAAGAAAGGGCGGGAAAGAGGTGGGGGATTAAAATAGAGAAAACCCAAGTGGGTTGGAACGAGAAGAGAGAGGGGGGAAGTGCGGAAATTTAAATAGAAAGCCTACCTTGTTTCTTGTTTATTTTGCGCGCCGTGCAGTCTTCGGTCTTCGGTCTTTGGTCTTCGTCTTGATCTTCTTCTTCAGTCTTCAAGGGTTGTCTTCAAGCTTTGTATGGCATCTCTTCAAGTCTTGAGAGAGTGGTTGAAGGCTAGTGTATGAGCGTATAGGGGTGTGTATGAGTGTATAGGAGGCTAGGGTTTGTGTATAGTGGCTAGGGTTTGGAAAACCTAGGGAGGCTAGGGTTTTTGGAGGTGCTCGAGCTCTATGTATCGAATTGTGTGATTTCTAGGCCAAGTTTTTCATACCCCTTTCACGTTGAATGAGGCTCTATATTTATAGAGGGAAGACAAGCCTGGCGCCTGTTGCAGTGGCGCCAGGGCAAAATTTACACAGTGGCAGGCCATTTTTTGGCTTGGCGCC